>CM021109.1:66448211-66611780 GCA_007115665.2 Sequoiadendron giganteum | reverse complement strand
TGCTTTTATGTCTCTGTGAATTATTCGAAGCTGCACGAATCCTCATGAAGATAGAGCAACCCACGAGCAATTCCACTAATGATATTTAAACGCTTTTGCCAATTAAGCGTTCTGCACTTTACTGCGTCTGTGTTCCAATTTAAGAAGAAAAAATATGATGTCACAGCCACTTCCCAGTTACTCTGGACTAATAATAGCATTTCTTATTTTGGCAACAAAGAAATGACTCACGAAAGAGAAAAGTGTCAAGGCTTTTGTTTGGCATATACTCGTAGACGAGCAATCTTTCCATTCCTTCGGCGCAACATCCAAGCAAGTTCACAAGGTTTCTGTGTTGAATATTGGCCACGAGTTCCACTTCATTCATGAATTCTCTTTTTCCCTATGCAGATCTTGTAGACAGCTTCTTCACTGCTATCTCCTTTCCGTCTCTGGTCATTCCCTTAGAATTTTAACAAGCCCACATCTGTTTAACGAAAATCTTTCATGATATATCTTTGTTAATCTATCGTATCCGACACATTATAATTTAGTTCTAGGATACACAACAGTTATACCTTATAAACTGGGCCAAAACGTCCCTCTCCAAGCTTGTTATTGACATTAAAATCATCTGTTGCTTCGATCAAAATTTCTAAGCTGAAGGCAATTTTCTCTTTCTTAAAAAGCTTCGTTTCTGGGATAACTTCATATCATAGAGAAATAGGCTATGTTGTACGGCTATCGATTATACCAAACAAGAAATTATATTACAAAACAGTATAAAACAAATCTAAACTAGCACCTTTATTCTGCTTCACAAGGGTTACTGGCATCCTTGAAACTGCAGATTTAACTTTTATTAGCGTTACAAAACAGCAGACAACAAAGATGACTATCGAGCCTATACCAATCCCTAATATCATCGGTAACCTTCGTGACGAGTTCTCTGCAAGGCATCATTTCAATTGTTAATTTATGAAAGAAAATTTAAATATATACTAATATAAAATTAGAAAATTAATCTTGGAGTTGCATATTTGTATTTACATAAAAATAATTCAGTCCATGTCAAACGTGCAGTTCTATTTTAGTTGGATGCAGTTTCAATGGTACAGTTTTATTTTCATTTTATATTAAGAATTATTCTTATAAGTATATAAGGATTTATAATATAAGTGAACATATATATTTTTTCATAATTTTCATGTGCTTTATTTTGTTTAAATCTTTCTATTTTTAATTTATCTATAGTTAGGCTTTTACTTTAAACAATTATTTTCTTGTATTTGATATCAAGTTTAATTTTTTTTTATTTTTTTATTGTTTACATTTGTTATGAAAGAGGAGTGATGAATGACATTTGGCAATACTTGATGTAAAAGGAGTTAGGGTTGCGACTTGGGAATACTAGATGTAAAAAGAAAAACATATCAAAATTTGGTTATACCCAATGCAAGGAGTGAGGTGTTCGAATTGTCTATGCAGGATACAAAATCATCATTTGACCGTATTTATTAATTAATTAAAAATAAAGGAATAATGCATTTCTTATTTTTAATTAATTAATAATTACGATCAAATGATGGTTTTGTATGCTAGATAGACATTGCCATCAAAATGACATCCTTGCCAAAGGAAGCATAAAGGACTTGTTGTGGTCCAACAAGATGATGCATCCAATGAGGATGTAACTGAAACCGCCAATTGTGGTGCCTATTAGAATGTTGTTCTTTTTTTTTCAAACCTTGTAGCCAATTAGGAATGTTTTATTGATTCACTTTGATGCCAATAAGCATAAGATAGAAAATAAAGAGCTAAGAGATTGGGTTGAAATCATAGATAATACATAGTATATTGTAGAAGGAATTAGAAATGTCACCATTCATCTTGGGCCAAGAAGATATACCTCACGAAGGTGCTGTATGTTCCTAGCTTGACAACGAATCTCTTATCCATAAATCAGCTTTTCAATCATAAGATTAAGGTGGAGTTCTAGGTCTAGGGAGGTATCAAATCCTATTTGATCTCATGAAAAGGTATAATAATTCGTAGAGCTTTTATGAAGAATCATTTATTTTCTCTAGATACATTCTCATCCTCTTTAGTTTCACTATCTGCATCTATGGCCAAATGTATTGCTCTCTAGCATTATTGATATGGGCATGTTTTTGCCAACTCCTTGTATCAACTCAGTTCTAAGAAGATGGTTAGAGGAATTTTTCTACTTTCCCATTCTTTGCAGTCTACATATCTTAGATGTCTTATAGGAAAATAACATCGAGATTCATTCAAGTTAAGTACCTTCCATGCCGAGGAATGTCTTGTGGTCAATCATACCGATTTGTGTGAAATCCAACTTGCATCATTTCTAAGGATTCCAATACTACTAGTTATTGATGGATGAGTTCTCTCATGAGATATAGGTGTTCTTTCTCAAGAAGAAGAGTGAATCCTTTGCACACTTTTAAGACTTCTATGAGTGATTTGTATAGTAGATAGGATGGCCTCTTCTTCTCTTTTTCTTAGATCGAGGTGGGAATTCATGTTAAAGGATTTTTTGGCATTCTGAAAGAATAAAAAAATCAAACAACACTTGACTACCTTTGTACACCACAAAATAATGGAGTTATATAATGTCACAATCAAACCATCATGGAGATGACTCACTACATGATTTCCATAGCTAAGTTGGACGATCGATTTTGTGTAGAAGTGGTCTTGAAAATTATGTATCTCTCAATAGAACACCTACAAAGACCTTGCAAGAAATGACACTAGAAGAGGTATGGAGTGGTCATCAACCTTCAGTTAATCTAACATCTTAGAGAATTTGGTTGTACAACATATATGCATGTCCCATCTAATAAGAGCAATAAGTTTGATCCCAAGACACTACAATGCATCTTTATTGGGTACATTACTACCTCCAAATCATATTGTCTCATGGATATTGATACATAGTATGTGATGAATCGTTATTTGAATTAGTGACACACAAAGAAGATTCAAAATCAACAACCTCTCATAGTGAAATGATGAGCATGAAGAATCCTCTTGCAAAGAAGATGAGCTTCAAGGAGAATTATATGTTGATCTTGGCCATCTAGAAAATCATTCTTCACATCAATAGTATCATCAACATTTTAAATGGATCTAAGGAGCAATTAGAGACTCCCATCAAAACTCTCTTCAAGATATTTCATCACGAGTCAAAACATGAAGGTAGGCGAGAAATGAGGTAAATCTTAAACTAATGAGTTCAATTGTTGATAGCATTGAACTTGATACAATTTGAGAGGCACTAAGTGTACCATTGTGGAAGAAGGCCATGAATGATGACTATTTTTCTCTGATATACAATTGAACATGGGAACTTTCCAATTTGTCTATAGGAGCTAAAAATGTATTTAAAAAATACAAGGTAGATGGATATATCAAAAAATAGAAAACATGACTTGTTGTGAAGGGATATGTTGAATAGGGAGGTGTAGACATGCAAAATTAACATTATTGATTAAACACCATAGTTGATCATTTTCTTCCTAATTAATTAAATCAAATTAATTAATTATCTCCTAAAGTCTCTTAATTTAATTAAATGACTAATATTTATTTTCCTCTCATTTGATTTAAAACAAATCCAAAAATGCAAATCAAATGTCACACCACCTAATCACTAGATTAATTAGTTAAATCCCTGATTAATGCTAAGACTAACCCATGTCCCATCCACTTGCACAATAAATCATTTTATTTGATTTATTAAAACACTTATTTTCCTCACAAGGCATATTCCCAAGGAATATGCCCTCATTAACTCCCCTTGTTTGAATTTTTTGGCCAAGCAAAATTCCCCTCAAATCCTTCAACTACATGCATTTAATTCCATTTTCAAAATTCAAATGGGCACATTGGCCAAAACTTGCACAATTATGGGCCAATCACATTGTGACAAGTGGCTCTCTCCTATTTGTTGGGGATTAATCCAAAATTCATCAATTTTGCCTCTCCTTCCTTCAAACTCAACTATAAATTGAAGGCCTCTCTCCTTCAAACACACAAAACACTCTGATGCAAAGTTATTCTCTTCATTTGAGAACTAATTTTATCCATTTCATCATTTAGCTTGGCATGGATTGGGAAAGGGCTATCTTCTACACAAAGGATAGCACCAATCCATCATAGAATAGGTATACTTCATGTCTTCTTTACATGCTTGAATTAGTTTTGTCATCTATTTTGAAGAATGTTGTATTATTCTATGAGGATATTGGAGTTGTGCTAACCATTTACAGATTTTGGTATACACAAGATGGCACTAGAAGGAGGGCTGATAGTAACAAATAAATGCTCTTATTAATCTCATTTCTATGATGTTTAGTAATCTTAGTAATCGATTATTCATGATTTTTGATTCATTTATTTAAATATTGGAATACATTGAGCTAAATTTTGTCTTTACCATTTAGATTGTTGGTGAAATTAAATTTGAAACTAGCAGCCTACTGTGCATTGATTCTTTCAGAAATTTTCTTGCCAAAAGTTTACACTAATCTGGACATTTATTTCAATTGAAAAATCTATGATTTACATTCAGTCTAGGGATACTCACACACTTGCATGCCAAGCATTGGTGTTGGGATTCATTTGATAGGAGGAAAAGTGACGCATATGATGGTTTTTTTTCATAAAACTTTGCTTTTCTTTTCGTATTGTCTAGTTCATGAATGCGTTATGATTTTATTTTTTCTCCTCATTGCATTAAATCATTGGTACATTAAGTCAATAAATAAAATATAAGCTCTTCACTCACTTGGTTCCCCCACTTCGTAGCTTTGAACGCAGTTTATTAGGTCATTGTCAACGTATCTCCATCACGCAGTCGATGCCTATTGAAAGTAGGTAGTGTGAACAAAAAAAAGAGAGTAGTAAATTACATGCCTTGCTATAGCTTTATTCTCCATATCTATTTCTTACAGTTCTGGAAGTCAATATGTTTGAAGTAGATTTTTTTGAATTTGAAGACCATCCCTTGCCTATGTTTGCCTTTGCTGAGATACATTTTATTTCTCTCTGAATGCGTTTGTGGTTCCTCTATCAACTTTTCCTTTTGGAACAAATTCATCTTATATTCCACTAGAAAATATATCAGCTACATGGAAGGCCTTTTCCAATAAAAGTTGAAAGCATAAGCATCTCAGACTTTACCCTCGGAGGCAAAGAATCAAGTTTGTAATTTTTCTGTTAAGAGTTCAATAAAATATTTGTAGCCTCATGATCATGCTGGACAGACACGATCACCGATTTATTTCAAATTTTATGTATCCTAAAGAGATACATTCTAAAAACAAGTAATCTAAAGAGATCAAATCATAATCGGAATAGGCCTTGCTATAGCTTTATTCTCCGTACTATTTCTTACAGTTTCGGAGGTCAATATGTTTGAAGTAGATTTCTTTTAATTTGAGGACCATCCCCTGCCTATGTTTTCCTTTTCTGAGATACAATTTATTTCTCTCTGAATGCATTCGTGGTTGCTCTATCAACTTTTCCTTTTGGAACAAATTCATCTTATATTCCACTAGAAAAGATATCAATTACATGGAAGGCCTTGTCCAATAAAAGCTGAAAGGGTAAGCATCTCAAGCTTGTCCAAAGAAGAAAATCTTGCATTCATTATCATGGAATGATATGAAATTTATGCCATTCTAAAATGAAATTTTACAGTTGAAATTTATGACTGCAGGATATGAGGAAATTAACGGTTTGTAGCTTGCGTGTATGTTTTTGAGAACATGCCATTAATATCTTTCAACATCGTGCCATTAATGTTTGCCTATGCGCATTCATAGTGTTGTCTTTTCTCACATAATGGGAAGACGTTTCTGTCATGGTATGCAACTTTCTGGAGAAGTGAAAGGGTGCGATTTTGAATAAATGACAAATGTTGTCATTAAATATCACTGTTTTCTCTGTCAATAGCATTGTTTTCCCATTAGTATCACTTCTCTTCTCATTGATGTATCAATTTTTCTTTCTCATTTTCGTGGAAGAAGGACAAAAGGAGGGTGTCTATATTTAAGATCCCAGTGACCATGGCGAGTTGATTTGTCATACTTCAGTAAATGGAGCTCATCAGTAGTTGCTCAAAGTGGATGTCATAGGCGCATCTCATTATATGCTAAAATATCTTTGAAAAAATCTCATCATCTAAATTGGTAAATGTTTCTTTCCTAACATTTATTCATAGGTGGCACCAATCACAGTTTGTAAAAACATTGATAAAGGAGAAAGCGAAAATCTATTGATGCATTTCATGAAGTACATCCTTCTAAGGCTAAAAGTTGGAAATGGTTGTTGGATGTGACTACACAACTACCCATTGCTTTAACTAAAGAGCTCCTAAAGTATTTTTAGATTCACTTTAAGTCTAACAATTGCATTAGCTTGAAAGTTTCTTAAAAAACCGTTTAGTCATGGGCTTTTTATTTGCTAATTGCACTAGTTTGAAAGTCTCCAGAAGCTATTTCATTCACTGCAATTACATTAGTTTGATGCATTTAATATGGTGGAAAAAGATGAATCTTATTTTTTATGGTTTGTTGTCCAAGGTGGTCGAATAAAAATTGTAGGAAAAATGTTGACCAGTACCCATGTCGGTAATGCACACATTCTAATTCTATGAGTTGACAACAATTGATGAGCATTTAAGATCAATCAATAGGCATTCCTTGGTCAATACGCTTCAACTTTTCACTGTCCACTCCAAATGATGATCGTTGAGGAATACCTAGGTTTTGCTTAGGATAGGCACTCATAAAATCAAAAAAATAAATCTTTCCATCACTCCACAGTCTGTCAATACATCAATTGACTTCAAGGGCTTCATTCTAAGTAGTTTTCTTAAATGTGACATTGATGCAAACACCTTATCCGTATAAAATTGTCTTTTTTAGCCATGGCAAATTCACATTTATTTGGTGTAAGTTTCTTTGACAACATTTTAGGTGATTTTATTTTATTTTTATATTTTTTGTGCTAAAAATAGAATTGATCTTAATTATCATATGCAGATTTGAATGTCTAGAATAAAAAAATTCATTTTGATTTTGTTGCATAAAATTTGTTTTCATATTGACACGGGGTAACTTTTTGCATCGTCTCATCTCTTGAAATAAATCTTATCTTTGATAACTTTGTACTCTTTGTAGGTTGACATCAGAATCAAGAATTGGAATCGAGCAAAGGCGAACCAAGATTGGAGTCAAAGAGAAAATTGAGAATTTGAAACTTGAAATTCATAAAGCATTTTTTAATACTTAGGGCTCCAATTACTGCTTTAGTTTTCTGTTTTGAACCAACTCATCTTTCTTTTTGGGTTTAAAATTAACCATTTGACTTGATCTTTTCAACTTGGTTAAAATTGAACTTAGAAACTCACTAGATTTCATTTGGGTTTTAACAATTACACAAGGAAAACTTCACATCTCATTTTGGTGCTTTAAAACGAATCAAAATCACTACTTTTGAGGTCTAAAATGAACAAGTGTTTTTCATGTTTTGCAATATTTTTCAAAAATTAATATCATTTAAAAGGAATATGCACTTCTCTCGTGCTTCACGGCGATCTTGAGAATCAAAAGTCTTTTGGTGATATTAAGTTTTGAAAAAGATTGCCTTCACACTTTGATTTGGGATCTGAAATTGAACAAAACATCTTGCGAGTGTGAGTAAACCTATTGCGTGTGTTCTCCCTCTATTTCTAAACGAAGGTTGATTGAACTACGAATATGTTTGCTCGTTGTTGTTTATCTTAAAGGGCCTACCTTGTGGGAAAAATTACTCACCAAAGAGAATGACCCAATCGGTAACACACTAAAGCCAAGTGTATTTCTAGCCAGGATATAAAAGTGGGTACTTGTTCACAAAAGCTAGTATCGAGCGGTTGGCTCCAACAAGAAGGGCAGTAATGGTCTCTTGCCGCATGAGTCAATCTCTAGGAACGGAAAGTCTGAACTAAAACCCCTTGTTTATTAAAGGCCAAAATCCTATCTATTTGTTGGTGCAAAAGGTCATGCCCTTTGAGGCCGCCCCACGTATACATGCGGTTTTGTTGTAGAGATGAAAAGTATGCCATGGGAGATTCATGGGTACTGATGCTTGGCTGACCTGAGAAGTGAGTGGTCAAGAATCTAATCATCCGCACTGAATATGCGTAGCTGGATTTGTCCAAGTGGGAACCCAAAAAATATTGTCTTTTCAACCTAGGGTTGTGCATGTTATTGGAATCAAAACACTTTGCTTATATCTGAAACATTCGAAAACAAACATTCAATGAATCATCAGAATTTCAAACCCTTTGGAAGAACAAATACCTTGGAGATGTCCACATGTTATTGCTTGTCCCTAGGGGTTCTTATCTCTAGAAGGATTCTAAACATTCAAACATCTCAATTTGTTTATCCCAAAGTCAACATTAGGTAACCTTTGCCTTGATTTCCTTGATTTCCACATAATACACTTTGTGGGATAAAAGAAAGTTAAGACATTGGACATTCAGTTTGAAAAACATAATCAAGAAAGTGCTTGTGTAAAAAAGAATTGAATCTAAGCAAGATAATAGACAATTGAGCCACACATGTGCTTGAAATCTTCTATCTTATGGTTTTCCATGCGAACATTGGTCTTCTGGTTTGAACTACTCCTAGGGAAAAACATGTTCTTCAAGACCTTGGTCTTGTAAACAGGTCCTCTTAGGTCAAGTCTAGGATCAAAATCAATCACTCTCATCCACCTTTCAACAATCAAAATCAGTCAAAAATCACCTCACCAACAACTCTTGGAAACTTTGTAAACATCTTTTATGCTAAACTTCTAGGCGAAATCAAATCACTTTATTTGACTTAAAACACTTAGTCAAATCATCATCTTGTGCACGAGTTTACCCTAGGATAACACAACTTCCTTGGGTTTATGAGTTCATTATCATTTTGTTTGGCTTAACACACTTGGCCAAATTATTGAATCCGTAACCTCATTTGACTTAACACACTTAGTCAAACCATCCCCTTTTGTATGAATTTACTCTAGGATAACACAACTTCCTAGAGTTTACAAGCTCAACATCACCTTGTTTGAATTAACACACTTAGTCAAACTATCACCAGTCAAAATCAAATCAAATCAAGTCCTAAAGTCTAGCATTGATCTAAAGTTCCTAAAAGTTTAAACACCCATATCATTCACCCCTTTCATCTTTCATCTTATCATTGGTCCTAAACACCTTAGAGGTTGAGTCTTGCAGCAAGGTCAAAACACAAGAGGAACATGGAGTTTAAACTCGACTCATACATCATGAGTAATCCAAGTCAACTGAATTATCCAAGTCTCACAATGCCATTTGATTATCAAAACTCACATTTAGGCATGGCATCATTATCTCCTCCAAACCTCAAAAGTACAATGAATGTGAGTATGCCCAATATAAATTTTGGAACATATTTCCCAATGATAGATTTAAATCAAAGTCCAAACCTACAAATCTATCAACCAAACACTCAATGCATGACTTTTCCAAATAACATTATCCCACCAAATCCATACATGCCAAATACAAGTTTTTTAAACATGACCATTTCGAATCTGCACTTGGTAAACTTGGGGATAGATATGCTTGCAAATCAAACCAAGGTTGTTCAAAATCATAGTAGTATATTGGAAACTCCATGTAATGATCCAAGTCAAGGTACCCAATGCAAAATCAAAGTTACCTAAATCCAAGCAATGTGTTTCCCAATCACAATAATGTTCAATATCAACCAATAATGCCAAATGAAAACATCACACTAAATCAAAACATTGTTCAAGATCAATCCATCCATGATTCCATACAAACACCACAAGTATACAAGCCAAATATGCTTGCTCAACAACCAATTCAATGATATCAAGGGTTTCAAGATCCAAATCAAGATCAAATTTTGTGTGATCAAATTGCTTCACTTGCCAAAGTAATTGATCCATTGCGCCAAGAGACATCTCCACCCCAAAATCAATACACTCTTCCATTGGTTAAACCATGTCATCAAAGCATTGAGTTGTCTCCAGAATCACATCAAGAAAAATATCTCCAATGAAAAGAGATGGGATATCAATATCAATGACATCAACGACAAAATCAATCACCACATCTCCAAAATCAATCACCACAAGGTCAATTTAAAGTGAAAATATCACAAGGTAACATATGAAAATACACACCACTTGGGGAACCAATCAAATTTCTCATGCAATGGTTGATACAAGAAAATCTCATTAAAATCCTTGTTTATGTGAATTATCAAGAGCCCATGGTGAAACCACTAGGGTATGACGAGAAGCACTTTTGTGATTTTCACAAAACAAAGGGACAAAAAATTAGATTGTATTCGACTCAAAAATATCATCCAAGACCCGATTGATCAAAAGCTAATAGCTATTTGGGACAATAATTAGAGTTCAACCACTAGAGATATCATTAACAATCTCCCCTCCACAATTGTTGAAAACAATGATCGAGATCAATCCATCAATGAGCACATTGAAGATGTTTCCGCCTCAACCAACGATCAAATAAACACACACCAAGAGTCACTTCTCAATCATGATCAAAACTCACCAACGATACCCAACAATGATCCAATCCAATAAATGTTAACACCATTTGATCCTATGGTTGAAAAATTTGACAATATCTCCACCATAAATTCTGAAGACAATGATCAAAATCAATCCATCAATGGGAACTATGAAGATATGTCTACCCCATCTAGTGATCAAATCAACATTCATCAAGAGCCACTTTTTAGTGATCTATTTCAAGATGTGTTAACATTATTTGATCCTATTAACATAATCCATGATCCATCGACCAATGATCATATTAAAAATGTCTCTACATCACCTTATGAGTTAGAGGACATATCTGAAGAACGTATTCCAAAGCATGATCAAAATATTCCATCAAGGTCTAGCAATGGTCCTTCCCAAGGCATATTGACATCCTTTGACCTCACAGTTGTGAATAGAAAGAATATTTGACACTGCACTTGATCCAAATCCATTCAAAAATCAAGAAGATATTAAGTCACTTCGCATGCCTAATGTTGATGTCCAAGAACCCTTTGAAAGCAATCCATCCTGTGAAATTGACCCATGTCAAGAACTTGATCCAAAGCATGTTAAAAGCAATTCCGACATTAACCAAGATCAAGAATTTGTATCTCTGAGATACTACAATGATCTAATGGGCACTCTCCTATCTATACGAGATGTCACAAATGATGATCATATCCATATAGAACATATTCCTCCATCTACCCACGAGATGATTTATTTGGATGGACACATAGATGATCTTCATTCAAAAAAAGAGTCTCATACTCTTGACATCATTACCAAGGAACACGAGTCTCCTACTCTTTAACATTTGTGCACAAGACCAAGATGTAGAAGAATCTGGAGACATAGCAGAAACAAATAATGAAGAAGGCTTCTATAGAAGTTGTCAATCAGAAGCATCCTATAGACACCTAGCAGAAATAGATCACGAAGAAGGATTCTACAAAAGTTGTGAATCAAAAACATCATATGAAAGCATATCAAGAATGAATCATAAGGAAGAATTTTACAGTGAATCTTTAACATTGCTTGAAGAAGCATTAAAATCTAATATGTCACAAGATCAAGCTAAAGATATCAATCAGGAATTCATATAACATATGGAGGATCCTATCACTTATAAACTTGGATCACTTACCTTTCTTAGGGCAAGCCACCTCATCAATAAAGAAGTTGACACTTTTGAAGGTCCACGGTAGAGCACAAAAAGATTAGCACCCAACTTCCAAGATAAATCATATCCTATTGCAAACAAATTTTTTCTACAGATGAATTATCAAGGCAGAGGATTAGGTCTACAAGAACAGGGTATCCTAGAACTAGTACAAATTATTGGCAATCCAAAGCATCAAGGCCTTGGTTATTCAAAAATCAAGGGATATAAACATATTAGTGATACTTCCACAAAACTGAGGGCAACTTTGTCATAGGAAAATGTCAACATAGGGAGCATGAAGAATCCTTATGATGAAACCAATGTCAATACTACAACCGACCATGTCATGAATCTACATCCACCTATTACCCCATCCACGAATTGGGACCAACATCAAAAGGGATATTTGAATCAAAGAAAAGAAGCTAAGAAGCATGAAGGACAAATCAAATACATATGGATACCAAAAAATACAAAGAAATACTATCCCTGGGTATGTGTAGGATCATCATGGAAAAAATAGGCTCTTAAGTGGCAATAAAATGACAGAAAATTAGAGTTAGGCAACTTGACATAAAAATTTGAATAAGTTATCTATATTATTTCAAAAAAATGTAAAAATAGAATCTGTAGAAAATTGAATTTAGTTTCTAAACTACTAGACCTTTATTTAAAAAAAAAAAATCTATTTCGTGAAAATTTGAAATTTCAATGCAGTAGTATTTAAATTTCAGGGTAAAAATAAGAAGTAGGTGTCTGTCTGACCACCCTAACCACAATAAATTGATAATATTTTTTTATAAGCTTTTAGATATAAGTAGAGGACTCATATCTCGATGTGATGCATATTTTTTTATAATTTTTTCCCAAGTAAATAATTAATTATGAATTTTTTATTACAAATTAAAAAATATATAAAAGCTCATCTGTCTAACCACCTTAACTTGGTAAAAAATTCATGAAATTCAATTTTTTTTTTTTAATCCTATAGTATGCAAATCATAGAATGTGACACATATTTTAGATTCAAAAAATATGATACCGTTTGAAAATTATAGATTTTTTTCAATTAGCCTATCAATCGAGACTTTATTCATAATTCTATTAGAAAATGAATAATAATTATTTATTAAATTCAAAGTAAAAAATAATTTATATTGGTGGAAAGCTAAGAATCTCCTCTAAAAACCCTTTTTGTTTCATCAATTTTGGGTAAAAAAAAAGTCGTCGGCTACATGGGCCATCATATGGCTTACATATCACCACTTTTTGCCCCATCATGATCCTACACATACCCCCCTATCAAAATCCATTAGTCAAAGAAATTATGGGGCAAAATAAAAAAGGGAAAATTATCCATCAAAGATGTCTATAAAGGAAAAAGAAATATTCTCAAGCGACGTACAAAGTATATCAAGTGGTTGGTCCTAATTCCATGCACACTTCCGTATCCACTCATCATTGCTTATCTTCCCAAGTTTGGAGAGTCAAAGGTTCCAAACTGTCAACCAATCCATCTTTTATTCCTAAACACACTCCACCATCCATGCCTCCATGCATGATATCCAATTCTCACATTGACCATGTGTTGGCAATGACCCTCCATCATAAGGATTTAGAAGGAACTCTATCACAATGTGCGCACAAAGACAAAGTTAACTCTAGTATTAGCAAAGAAGATCAGGAATCTCAAAAGTTGCTTTCAAGTGCACATATCTTGGCAAGGAAACTTCTTCAAGCAAGATATCGATGGTACATTATGATAGAAGCATCAATGTCAGCACCACTAGGTGGTTCAACATAAGCTTAAAATCTTTTAGAAAAATCCAAAAAAATCAAAAAATATATTAAAAAAAAATTCAAAAAAAGGATTGAAAATAGTAAAGAGAAAAATCTTCCTCTAGTGAAAACCACTTCGGTGGCACTTTGGATAGGTACCATGATGAAAACTTGGAAAACATGTGTCATGTGTAGAATCGAGCATCTATGTGTGCCAATTCAGTTGAAAGCATCTTATCGCATCCATAATAAAGCCACATTCCATCCATCTTATCCATAATAAATTTTTTCATCCATGAACTGTTTACCCAACCCATTACCATCTGTCTACCTTATTTTGATCTTGATAAAGGTTTGGTGCACACTTCACATGTGTTTATGGTAAACATCTTGACATGGGTCATTTTCATTGATCCCATCCAATCCAAATGTTATCTGATCCTCAAAGCATTATTCGAATGAGCATTTCTTTGCTCGAACACCTTATCTTGTCATAAGATAATCCTTGAAATCCTTTTCATGCTTACCATATCTATCCATACACCTATTGAAGAATCCACCCATGGTCGTTCAAACATTGTTAGACACTAGGGGAAAATATTTGCATCTTGCTTCGGGAATAAATCTTGATCTATATCCTCCAAATTATCTAGTAATCCGAACATTGGAAAAAATGAAAGCAAATTGGTCAAAGAATTTGTGATCCAAAAATCCAAGTCACTAGCCCATGGCATATTTTGATAGGAAGACGTTCCTTATCAAGCTTTATCTTTCATCAAACATCAATCTAAACAATCAATATCAATCACATCTAACTTGCACGTCAGCATCACATCAAATCATCAAAACAATTTTGTTCCAAGTTAAGCTTCATCAATCTTGATCAATCAAATCCACTCAATTATCACCTTGTTTGACTTAACACACTTAGCCAAACTGCCCTCTTGTGTATGAGTTTACTCTAGGAGAACATAACTTCCTATATTTTACAAGTGCATTATCATCTTATTTGACTTAACACACTTAGTCAAATTATCCAATCCATCACCACCTCGTTTTAATTAACACACTTAGTCAAACCATCCTCTCATGTACAAGTTTACTCTAGGATAACACAACTTCCTAGAGTTTACAAGTGCATTATCAATTTTTTTTGACTTAACACACTTAGTCAAACTATCAATCCATCAATCCAATCAATCAACATTAAGCTTGGTTTTCAACAAAATCCCAAAACAAAGCACTGATATCATCATGCATATCAACCTCGAAATTGTCAAAATCATGTGAAAATCCAAAAAAATTCAAAATATAAAAAATCTAAAAACATTTAAAAAATCCATCAAAATCTAAAAACATTCAAAACATAAAAAATCCAAACACATTTAGAAAATCATTCAAAAAATCAAAAAAATTCAAAATCATCCAAATCATTCAAACAATCCAAAACATGTCAAAATCTGAAAAATAAAAAACAAGAGTCATCTTGCCAAATTACATCATCTTTGAGCTTGAATGTAGGCAAGGCCATCCTTGATCGGCCCCCGAGAGACAAAATCCCAAAAACATTCAAAAATCTTGAAAATACCAAAAACATTGAAAAATCCAACAATCAAAATAGCCTCAAAACATTTTCAAACCATCAAAAACACCCAAATATTTGAAAAAACCCAAAATGGTGCACCTGTCTCATCTTGCTTTCACTTGCAATAAAAATCACTCATAATAAATTAATCATTGCTTTCATCCTTTGGTGAAGCAATCAGAAGCAAATCTAGTAGGTTTTAAAGTGAATGTTCAATCGTCAAAGTCTCAAGTCTAGATCAGTAAGTCAGCAAGTTGGTCAACTCAAAGTATCAATAGCTTATCATCCAATCAATCTCATCAAAACCCTGATCACAACATGTCTTAGGAATGCAACCTTCCTGCGATGGACATCAACATTAGGTAACCCCATAGTTTAGTCTTGGCTAGCGGTATGAAGAACATTAGCTCATTTGTTTACTTTATCTGGTCTTTTTGACTTATCTTATTTTGTGGTCATTCCAAGGACCTCTCGATGATGCCTAAACAAAATAGGTTTAGAGAGAAAGGAATGGGGCAATGATTACTATCTTTTTGTCTGTTGTGCTTGTTGGACATGCTTGTAATATAACTTGTCGAATACTTGCTTTATTAGGCCCATCCTAGCAAGGTTTCCGTATGTCAAGTGTGAACAAGAGCACTCCTATTTGATTGTCGAGTCAAATTCCATCACACTAGGTGCAACACCATCCTGGTTCTTTATACCTTGATGCATCACACCTATGTGTGTTATCAAACATAAGGAAAGTTATGCTCTTTATCTCTCCCATCCCCGGAAAAGCAATAAATCATCATCATTCATCATCATATCTAATAAAGTCTCGATGACTAGTAGACTTTTTGGACTTCTGCATCTTCTTAGATTCAAGGGTTGATCCCTCTCATTCTTCTATCCTCTTTCATGCTAACAATGCATCCATATTGCATCCACACTCTCATCCTGCAATATCATCATAGGAAAACATCATGCATTTAATTCATCTCATTGGCATAATCATCTAAGTTGTTTAAGATTTGTTATTCTAAGCATCTTAAAAACATCTCATTTACACCATCATCATATAGATCATATAGTACAACCATCCATACATCCATTTTGAACAAGTCTTTGTCACGAGATCAACCTCAAATCGAATCTTTTGCTCAATCTCTCGAGGGGGCAATATACTACCGTACTTTTCACTGGGGCATCCGAAAAAATTAGATTTTTTTAAAATTTCGTTGTCAGTAGCATCATTCTTTGAACCAATGCAATGAGTACATTGCTTCAAAGAGGGGCAAAATGTAGACATGCAAAATTAACATTATTGATTAAACACCATAGTTGATCATTTTCTTCCTAATTAATTAAATCAAATTAATATATTATCTCCTAAAGTCTCTTAATTTAATTAAATCACTTGTATTTAATTAAATGACTAATATTCATTTTTCTCTCATTTGATTTAAAACAAATCCAAAAATGCAAATCAAATGTCACACCACCTAATCACTAGCTTAATTATTTAAATCTCTGATTAATGCTAAGACTAACCCATGTCCCATCCACTTGCACAATAAATCATTTAATTTGATTTATTAAAACACCTATTTTTCTCACAAGGCATATTCCCAAGGAATATGCCCTCATTAACTCTCCTTGTTTGAAGTTTTTTGCCAAGCAAAATTCCCCCCAAATCCTTCAACTAAATGCTTTTATTGCCATTTTCAAAATTCAAATGGGCACATTGGCCAAAACTTGCACAATCATGGGCCAATCACATTGTGAAAAGTGGCTCTCTCCTATTTGTTGGGGATTAATCCCACATTCATCAATTTGGCCTCTCCTCCCTTCAAACTCAATTATAAATTGAAGGCCTCTCTCCTTCAAACACACAACACACTCTCATGCAAAGTTATTCTCTTCATTTGAGAACTAATTTTGTCCATTTCATCATTTAGCTTGGCAAGGATTGGGAAAGGGCTATCTTCTACACAAAGGATAGAACCAATCCATCATAGAATAGGTATACTTCATGTCTTCTTTACATGCTTGGATTATTTTTTTCATCTATTTTGAAAAATGTTGTATTATTCTATGAGGATATTGGAGTTGTGCTAACCATTTGCAGATTTTGGTATCCACAGGAGGCATTGATTATGAAGAGACCTTTACCCCCACCACAAATATCAAAACAAGAATATATTTTTTGCATTGGCAACACATAAAGGACATAATCTTCAATAAATGGACATCAAGAGTTCTTTCTTGAATTGTAATCTAGAATAAGTATACATGACCCAATCATAAGGTTTTATTGACAAAAATCATCCTCAAAAGGTATGTCATCTAATTAAGTCACTTTATGTGCCTAAGAAAGACCCAAGGGCATGGTACATTAAAATAGATGGACACCTATTGCAACATGATTTTTTAGTGTCATGAATTATCACCCTTGACAATTTTACACCATGTTGACACCCTAATTTGAATATATAATTAAGTATGATAATAATTTGTTCATTTTGGGTCTAAATTGGAAAAATACATTGTTTTAGTTTTGTATGAGATGGCCTAGATCAACTAACAGTATAAAGGATATGATGGACTTAATTGAGTCCCAAAGTGATAAAGCTTCCAATGCTTATGATCAAGCACACGATCTGGATGGAAGCACAAGGGCAACTCTTGAGAGCTTACATGAGCAATTCTTCAAACTACAAGATCAAAAAGAAAAGATCATAATGTAGTTTTGAAATCTTAGGGATCTCGTGAACTCTAAGTTCATATATGTTTCCAATTCTTTGATGAGTGCTAATAAGAATTCAAAGCTTCATTCGGTACCCAAAACTTCAGACAAAGGTGAAGAACTCTTTATGGAGTTGGAAACATAGAGTAGAATGCTTGGCATAGCAAAGAGGATTTGAGAAGGAGTGAAACAAGAATGGCAAGCTCACCTTGAGAAGCTACAAGGATCAGCTTATTCCAGTTGATAGTATTTTTTTCTTTCCTTTTATGCATTTCAAATTATTGTTCAAACTTCTATGTACATATGCGGATGGTATAAGGTGTCTTTTCCAATAGAATTTTTTGATCTGGTTGTGATAAATAGCACTCATAGGGGGAGTCAATTAAAATTTCAGTTTGTATATATGTATATATTAGTCAAGGGGAGATTCAGTATATGAGAAGATTGGAGTATGTGCCCTTTTCCTATAATGTATAAATTTTATTTGATTAATTAAATGCAATTAGTAATCATGATGTCGCTATTTAAATGGAAATTAAATGATTATTTTAATGAAAGTTAAATTGAAATTCAATTTGAAATGAAATTACCATGATTTGAAATGTATTTATATTTAATTTCCGGGTTTGTCATTGCTAATGTAAAATCGAGTGTAAGTGAACGCAGGAATAGGTGAATGTGATTGAAGGCGAGAACAACGATCAGGTAGAGTCATTTAGCCGATTAACATTTATGAATAGATGGAATCTCACACACTCACTTAGATAATATTTTTAATGTATTTTGCGTTTATCATGTTTGCAAATTTTAAATCTAATTTTAATGTAATTTCTCAAAATTGTGAAAAATGCATGTGATTTAAATGATGATTTGGTCAAATTTGATGAAATTGATTTAAATTAAATGATTGGATTTCTTGTTTAAATATTTTATTATTGATTGAAAATAATATGTCTGTATTTCAAAATTTAAAATAGAATTAGCTTTTATTTCGAAATTTAATAAACTTTAAATGAATAAAGTTGTGTTTTATAAATTTAATTGTTTTAAATTGAAAATTAAGAAAGGGAAAAGATTTAAAGTTAGGAATTGAACAAAAATAGCTAAATGGAGTTATTGGAATCAAATAGAAAAAAATTTGAAAAAAATTTACGTACACATTGAATTTTGCATTCAAAATTAACACTTCAGTTAACGAATTGAAGAAATATCTTCAATCAAGAGGAGAAGCAATCAGCTTTTTGAAACTTGGAGTTAGAAATTGATCTGGAGATCAATCTAAAATGGTGGATCTAGTTTTCTTGATTTAATCAATACATGGAAGAAGAGAAGAGGGAGGAGGAATTCGAAATTGGAAGGGACAACACAAAAAAAAATCCATTTTTAATCTGGAAGAGAGAAATCACACAGAGAATTATTGATTTCATCAGAAGAATTTCAAAAATTTGAGGCAGACATAGAAAATCCATTTCTTTCATCTTGATAGGGAATTGCTACTAAATTTTTCTACCTTCTCACCCCACACGCGTAAGAAGAAAGAGATAATTTTGTTGAAAAACAATAGTAAATATACACCACTCATCCTACAAAGGAGGGGCCAGACCACGAATAAGAAATAGAGAGGGAGGCGACCAGTTTGAGAAGCATGTGTGTGGCCTGGTAAAGGTGCGGCCAACCCTCCCACTCCACGTGGCCAGGGACTAGCTCCCCAGTCCTCCCCACGCACTTGGGAGGGCAAGTAAATGGCGCGGCTTGCTGGGAGGCATTCAGGGGGATATCACTCCATTCCCCATCGTAGTCAATGAGACACCAAACAGATTTAGTTGGGGAAAACAAGGAATAAGGAGCGGCCTTATCTCAAGGAGATCACATTCTCCACACACGCGCCCAGGCAGCAAGGAGACACCAATAGGAAAATAAAAGCCAGTTGGAAAGAAGGTAGAATACAGAGACTGAACAACATCTGAACAGAGGAGAAAGTTACAGAAAAAGCAAAGGAAATTCATCAAAATTCATTTCTAGAATTAAAAGAGGTAGGATCTTGAATAAATTAAATGAATTATAAATAGATTGAATTGGAATGCAATGTTATTTATTCATAGATCTTGAAAACTATTAAAGAATTTTTTGTTAAAAATTTAAATATCAAAGTGAGAGTATTTTTATTCAATTTCCAGAATAGTGATGAATTTAGAACCAAAAGATTTTTAGGAAAAAATCTGATTGAAATCACAAATAAAACAGTTGATTAAATTTAGGGAGAATTTCAAAATAGAAATCAACTTTTAAATTTAGATTCAAAAATTATCTTAAAGAGAAAATTTATTACTTTTGTTGACAAAAAAATGAAGTTGAAATTGTTTTGACAAGAAATCAGACAAAAAATATTTGATAGAATAACTTCTAAAATTCAACATTATTTCAAAACAGAGGTATTTAAACATTGGATTTTTGCCATTGAAACAAAACAGTCAAAACATAAATAAAAATGAGTTTATTTAAAATTGTTTGAAAATTATTTATTTATTTTCTGAAAGTATGTAAAATAGAAACTAAACCATTTAAATTTAAATACGATTTACTAAGGAACAACAAAAATGAACTTGAACAGTAATATTTATAGATGAGTACAATGACGAATGAACATGTGCTCTTTTATAACTATTTTATATGTATTTAATTTGCATATTGGAGATACACCTTCATTATTTCTTAATTATTTAATTTACTCAATTTAAATATTAATTTTATGTCTTTTATGGATTTGAACAATGAAAAGAAACAACTTTTTAACTGTTTTCGCTTCAAACAAGTTTTCAGTTTTACTATTTTTAAAAGATTGTATTTGACTATTTAGACCATGCATGCTTGATAAATGAATGTGCATGTTATGTTTTTGGGAAAGTTACCTTTCGGGACGGGTGCCAAATATGGGTTAATAGAGAGTGTAATTTTGTTTTTCCAAAACTGCTTTATTTGTTGTGCATGACATTTTACTTGGCCAAGTAACTTAAGGACCATTGAAATAGATGGAATTATTGAACTCTCTACCATATCCTAGTATCGAACTTGCTTATTTCTTAAATGATTTAGAAAAATGAAAATGCTTGTGGTTTTACTAGTTATACTAGGCATGCACCAGATTCCATCTTGCTCGTAGACTACTTCTTGCTAAGCGATTCGTGTAGGGTCGGGTATTTCTTGATTGACTAAGGAATTTTGAGAAAGCGTAAGCTTTGAGGTTGGGTAGAAAAAGTGCTTGATCCTTGTTCTCATCTTCTTTATTGAAGATTTACTGATGGATTGAAGATCAATGAATGGCATCTTCTTTTATCTTTTATTTATTCTTGAAGTATGTAATGAAGAGCTTAAGGCGACTGAATTCCTAAGTCTCAAATTGTAACTGATACCATTATCTTCTATTGTATTTATAATCGAAATTGTGTAATATGACACATGTATGTTTATGAAATGCAATTGTTTATGAATCTATCTTATCGACTGTATGTCGTTGTTTTGAAATTGACTGGTTTATTTGATGTCTAAATGAATGAGATGACAACTATATTTTGAATATAATTGATTTTATTTAAAGTATTTTTCAAAGTTTGAATCTAAGAGTTTTGCACATTACATTTCCCTTGATGTCAAAGGGGGATAGTAATATTGGAGAGTAGTTTTTGAGTTGGTTGAGGCATTTTTCCATCAATGACAAAGGGGGATATTGTTAGAAGAATAAGGAGTTTATCATTGATACATTTGTTGCCAACATGAGCATGTGGGATGAACATTGGTTGTACACTTATACATTACACTTTTGTCATTGGTGATAAGAATGTATTTTGATATGAAGACCATTACGTAGATTAGTGGGTATAGCTTGAGAATGTTTGACGATGCTTATGAAGTACAATTTTGCAAGAAGGTTTGATTTGATGATATGTTGGAAAATGTGCCTCAACTTGCTGGCTTGAACCTCTATTAAGGACTTGATGAATTTACTCTCTGTACCACAAAGTTCTCCTTTCTCTTTGGTGGTAGCACGATGAACCTTGGCTTCATCGGCAAAACGATCACATATCGGTGAGTGACAATGTGTTGTCTCACTGATATGCTGATATGCGATAAAAGCTCTACCAGTGTGACTTGGGGTCATCGATGGAAGTCTTCATCGAGCTACGCCAATGGACTAATGCAAAATGGAAGTGTTTTGGACTCCAACAGTAGTAGGGCCCACAACATAGTGTACCGAAGGGATCTTGATCTACGGTTGTGATTTGACTAATCCAACGGTGCTCGTTTTATTCCGTACTCAGTTGGTGTGAGTACTGATGAGCTCTTGTGAACCAAGTGGAATTGTTTAAGTGGTTGAAACTTGGCGACATGCGAGGTGTGCAGGCTTCGAACATGTGTCGTTGTTTCAGAGAAACTTATTGGCAATATTGTAGATGACTTTTTTTTGTATTCCCTAAAATTGCAAAAGATGTGTACGCATGTCTTGGTGGACTCTGACGGTCTAGCGATCAGACGGTTATCGCCATACCACAGTGGCTATTAGGCCATGCCACGATAGCATAGTAGGAGAAGCTTGGGGAAAAGTTAACCATTTCAATAGTCAAAGCGATGGACGAATGGTGTGACGACACATGGCATGATCTCATTCATTGATTTTACATCGCTATTGTAAATCAACTATTATTGGTCGAATGTTTAAATCTGTGAAAGTGATATGTGCATTAACTATAAGATTTGATTTGGCAGTTGACAGAATCAAAATCTAGGTAATTCTCTATAACAAAATTAAATGCTTAGGTGGCCGGATGCGTGATTGCAGGGTGATCTGATCAAAGATCTAGTTGCTTGTCAGTGAAGTATGGAAATAAATTGGCTCCCACTTTGGTTGTTGGAGTGAGATAGGCATAGAGACTAAGGTGATGGTGAGATCCATGATTAATTGTATGCAGTAATAGCATTGGAACAATGAGGGGGTTCAAACTGAAGTTTGCTGCTGTGAGCTAGCTATCAGAGAGTGAAGTCTGTAACTTTGTATGTAATTTGTTTACTATAATACAAAGTGACTTTGCTTGGTGTGGTGGGTTTTTCTCCTGTAAGGGTTTTCCTACGTATATTTGGTGTTATGTCTGTGCATGTTTTATTTATGTTACTCTTGTCTTTCTGTGTATGTGCATCTCAACCGTAATAATTTTTTTTTGTACTTCTCCTCTATGGTTTTAGTGTTAGGAAAGCATATTCCACACCTCTCTTTTTCATTTCAAGTGGTATGAGAGCCAAGCCAGTTGTGTTATCCTTGTTAGTAGGGCTGGTTTTTGTGCTAACCCTATTTCAGTGGGAGTCTTGCAAAGGGAGAACCAATTATTGAGTCTACTATTTGAGATGGTGAGTACTTCATGTAGAGAAAAAATTGAAAAATTCAATGGTAGTAATTTTGAGCTATGGAAACTCAAAATGGAAGACTTGTTGGTGGATAGAGACCTTTGGATTGTTTTTTCTGGAACTATGCCACAAAGTATGAAACAAGAAGATTGGGATCTTGTAGATAGAAAAGCTAGAGGCTTGATAAGACTTTTTTTGGCCAATTCTATACTCCTGAATGTTCATGAGGAGAAGACTATAGCTTCATTATGGAAAAAACTTGGTGATATTTATTAGGGAAAGTCTCTAGTGAATAAGTTATTCTTGAGGAAAAATTTGTACTCCTTGAAGATGGAAGAAGGTGCATCTGTTAAAGAACCATTTGAACTCGTTTAATATGAGTTTTGCTCAGTTGGCATCTGTGGATGTGAAGATAGAGGAGGAGGATCGTTGCATACTTCTGTTATGTTCCTTACCTGACACTTGGGATCATTTGGTAATGGCTATTGGAAGTACAACTACTTTCAAGATGGAAGACGTGGTTGCCTTGTTGTTGTTAGAAGAAATGCAAAGGAAGTCTTCAAAGATGGTCGAAGAGGCTCTTGTTGTTCAGGGCAGATTGAAGGAGAAAGGTAAGAAGAAGGGCAAGAAGTCCAAATCCAAATCTGAAGGGAGATCAAAGTCTCTTGGTAAAAATTCCAAGGTGAAATGCTGGAACTGTGGGCAGCCTAGTTATATTCAAAAGGATTTCAAGGAGAAGAAGAAGAATAATAATAATAACTCTTCTAACAATGAATCTTTTTAGAGTGATGCAGATGCCTTCATTGCAACCTTGGTGACTCAGGCATTAGATGATATATGGCTGATTGAATTAGGTGCATCTTTCCATATGATGTCTCATAGAGAGTGGTTCACTAAATACGAAAACTATGATGGTGGAAAGGTGTACCTGGTGAGTGATTTAACTCTGGAGATTGTTGGCCGTGGAAGAGTCAAAATACAATTCCCTGATGGAAGAGCCAAAGGGATTGGTGATGTACTACACATACCAGGTTTGGCTTGTAACTTACTTTCTGTCAGTAAGATGAATGATGTTGGTGTGGAAGTTTCTTTCTCGAGTAAAGGATGTAAGATGACTAGAGGCACAATGGTGCTGGCTAAGGGTGTATGAACTGACACTATGTATAAGTTAAAGTTGCTTGTGTAGAGGAGAAGATTGTCACTCCTGTGAGTGCGAATTCCTTGGAGGTGAAACTCCTAGCAGAGAAGACCACGTTGTGGCATCATAGACTCGGTCACATAGGTGAGAAGGGTTTAAAAGCCTTGAAAAATAAAAATCCTATTGACGGGCTTTTTGATTGTAATCTTGAGTTCGATTTTTGTGAACATTGCATTTATGGAAAGAAACATTGTGTTTCATTTTATTTGAGTCATCATAAATCTTCTAGTGTACTAGATTATGTTCATTCTGATGTATTTGGTCCAGTGAATGTTCCTTCATTATTGAAATCTAGATATTATGTTTCTTTTATTGATAATTATTTGAGAAGGGAATTTATATACTTTCTTAAAAGTAAATCAAAAGTGTTTGGTCAATTTAAAGAATTTAAAACTTTGGTAGAAAATCAAATGTTTGAGGATGGATAATGGTGGTGAGTTTTGTTCTACAGATTTTGGAAGGTACTGCAAAGACCATGGGATTAAAAGGAATAAAACTACACCTTATACTCCACAACAGAATGGAATTGCTGAAAGGTTGAACAAGACGCTAATGGAAAAGGCAAGAATTATGTTGAGCAGTGCTGGTTTTGAGTAGAAGTTCTAGGTTGAGGCTATGGCTGCAACATGTTACCTGGTAAATCGTTCACCTTGATCTTCTCTTGTTAACAAAACACCTTTGGAAGCGTGGTCTGGTAAGAAGCCCTCTCTAAGACATATTCATGTCTTTGGCTGTGAGTCATATGCATATGTGCCGAATGAGAAAAAATCTAAGTTGGAAAACAAGGTTGTTAAATGTATCTTCATTGACTATGGTGTTGGTGTGAAAGGATGCAAGCTCTGGAATCCTAATACTAAGAAGGTTTTGTATAGAAAAGTGTAATATTTCGTGATTTGAAGCCTTTAACTGCTAATCCACAACTAGAGATAGATCAAGGGGAAAAGAAGAATGATGTAGTTGACATTCCTCAAACTCCAAAAAAAGAGGATCTACATGGTGTACCTGAAACTAAGGAGAGCTCTAGCAGCTCTGAGAGTTCTAAAGAAGAAGAACCACAACCTCAGCTAGTGAGAAGGTCTACATGTGAAAGACATCAACTTGATAAGTATGGATTTTCTATGTTAAATTCAAACTATGACTATGCTTTAACTAATAGCACTGATGAGGCTAGGATTGTGAAAGAGGCGATTAATATGTCTGATTCAAATTCTTGGTTGGAATCCATGAATGAAGAAATGGAATCATTGAAGAAGAATGAAACCTAGGGTTTGGTGCCTTTGCCTGAAGGGTGAAAGCCTACTGGCTATAAATGGGTATTTAAGAAGAAGACTGGTCTTGATGGTAGTGCTGAAAAGTATAAAGCAAGGTTGGTTGCAAAGGGATATTCCTAGGTAGAGGGAATTGATTATGGAGAAATTTTTTCCCTTGTAGCCAAGCTAACATCTATCAATTTTTTTTGTCACTTGTAGCTTTGTATGACTTAGAGAATGAGCAGATGGATGTGAAATATTGTTTCTTCATGGAGAGCTAGAAGAAGAAATTTATATGTCCCAACCTGAGTACTTCGTTGAAAAAGGTAAAGAAAGCCTGGTCTGCAAGTTAAAGAAATATCTGTATGGTTTGGAACAATCGTCTAGAATGTGGTACCAAAAGTTTGACATCTTTGTGTTGTCAATGGGATTTGTGAGATCAAAATACTATCATTGTGTGTATTACAAATCTAAAAATGATCACGTGATTATTATTACACTATACGCGGATGATATGTTGTTCATAGGAAATAGTAAGACTATGATTTCTTATCTTAAGTCTCAGTTGTCTGCAAAGTTTGAAATGAAAGATCTGGGTGCAACAAGGTATATTCTAGGGATGGAAATAACCAAGGAAATAATGAACATAAAGCTTTGGGTCAGTTAGAGTAAGTAGATTAACACTGTTCTAGAGAGATTCGGTATGAATGATTGCAAGCAGTTAGTTGTTCTAGTTTTGCAGGGAACGATGCTATCTTCTGAAGACTATCTAAACTCTACTACTGAGATGGAGGACATGACTAGGATGCCTTATGAAGTGTTGTTGGCAGTTTAATGTATGTGATGGTCTGTACAAGGCTAGACATTTCCCAAGCAGTGGGAGTACTTAGCTGATTTATGGAAAATCCAGGAAGGACACATTGGGATGCTATGAAAAGAGTGTTTAGATATCTAAGGGGTACTTTGGAATATGCTCTGTGTTACCATGGAAATTTGGCTGGTTCACAATAGACTCTCAACATTCATGGATATGTGGATTCTGATTGGACATGGGACATTGATAGAAGAAGGTCCACCAGTGGATATACTTTCATGTTAAATGGTGGTGCAATTAGTTGGATGAGCAAGCGACAGACTATAGTCGCTTTGTCTACTACGGAGGCATAATACATGGCAACAACACATTCCTATAAAGAAGTTGTTCAGCTTGGTCATTTGTGTTCTGATATTGGTTTTCATTTAGGGAAGATTACTATTTCTTATGATAGTCAGAGTGCCATTTGTTTGGAGAAAAATCCAACTTTCTATGCCAAGATGAAACATATCAATGTGTAGTATCACTTTGTTCAAGATATGGTGGAGGATGGAAAGGTCTGTTTAGAAAAGATGGATACTCTAAAGAATGTTGCTAATGCTTTGACAAAGCCAATGAGCACGGAAAATTTTAGATGGTGTACAAGCTCGATGGGCCTTGGGGCCTATGATTGTTAGTAAATTTGAAGTCTGGAGGAAGCTGGTAAGTCTTTGTCAGGTGGGAGCTTGCTGGAAATTGTGCCTCAACTTGCTGGCTTGAACCTCTGTTAAGGACTTGATGAATTTATTCTCCATACGATGAAGTCCTTCCTTCTCTTTTGTAGTAGCACGATGAACCTCAACTTCATCATGAAAATGATCACATATTGGTGAGTGACAATGTGTTGTCTCACCGATATGCCGATATGCGATAAAAGCTATGCCAGTGTGACTTGGGGTCATCGGTGGAACTCTTCATCGGGCTACGTCGATGGAGCGATGACAAGTGGAAGTGTTTTGGACTTCGACAACAATGGGGACCAAAACATAGTGTACTGAGGGGATCTTGATCTATGGTTGTGATTTGAATAATCCAATGGTGCTCATTTAATTCTACGCTAAGTTGAGGTGAGTACCGACAAACTCTTGTGGAACGAGCGAAATTGTCTGAGTGTTTGAAACTTGGCGGCATGCAAGTTGTGCAAGCTTCAAACACATGTCGCTATTTCAGAGAAACTCATTGGGAATATTGTAGATGCTTTCTTTTTTTAGATTCCCCGAAATTGCACAAGATGTGTATGCATGTCTTGGTGGACTTTGGCGTCTTGGTGATCGAACGGTTATCACCATACCAAGATGGCCATTAGGCCATGCCACGGTAGCATGGTAGGAGAAGATTGGGGCACAATTGACCATTTTGATAGTCAAAGCGATGGACAAATGGCGTGACGACACGTGGCATGATCTCATTCATTGATTTTACATCGCTATTGTAAATCAACTGTTATTGGTTGAATGTTTAAATCTATGAAAGCGATATGTGCATTAATTGTAAGATTTGATTCGATGGTTGATAGAATCCAAATCTAGGTAGTTATCTGTAACAAAATTAAATGCTTGGGTGGCCTGATGCATGATTGTAGGGCGATTTGATCAGAGATCTAGTTGCTTGTCGGTGAAGTATGGAATTAAATTGGCTCCCCCTTTGGTTGCTAGAGTGAGATAGGCATAGAGACTAAGGTGACGGTGAGAGCTATGATTCATTGTATGTGGTAATAGCATTGGAACAATGAGGGGGTTTGAACTGAAGTCTGCTACTATGAGCTAACTATTAGAGAGTGAAGTCTGTAACTTTTTATGTAATCTGTTTACTGTAATACAAAGTGACTTTGTTTGGTGTGGTCGGTTTTTCTCCCGTAAGAGTTTTCCCACGTATATCTGGTGTTATCTTTGTGTATGTTTTATTTCTAGTGCTCTTGTCTTACTGTGTATGTGCATCTCAAACGTAAGAAAGGTTTTTGGCACTTTGCCTCTATGGTTTTAGCGTTAGGAAAGCATATTCTGCACCTTTGCTTTTCCTTTCATGATGGTGGTTGATATGGAACTTGACTAAGTGTCAACATAGGTATTTCGGTGTATATGACATCCAATTTTTGGGTTTGCAAGTTGGTCGACTATATATGATCCTGCTCTACACTTTTGGCATAGTTTTGTTGGATGTTAGAGGAACCTAAACCTAGAATCTCATTATTTTTTGAATCTTGGTGTTGAAGTTATGTGTGACAGTATATTAGTTTGGCAATAATAGGTGTTTTCTAGTTTAGTGCACATGCTTCATGAATCCACACTTCTTTGCAGATTCAAATCTAGCTTTGTGGTTCTATGGGAAGGTTGACAAACACTAGTAGAGTGTGTATTCCAAATGGCATAGAGTTTGGAGGTCCACATGTTCAATTGTAAGAGTTATTGATGAACTCGAGCACCCAGGATCACCTACAAAACCAAGATAAACCTTCCACACGAGAGCAGCAAGAGATAGAATGCAGGAATATAGTGCAATAACAAAATGATGTTATATCACACACTAAATGATACAATATGCCTCAACTCTCCCTTGAATTGATTGAGTTAATATGAACTCATCTAGACTAGATAGGAGCTAGACCTGAACTAGTTAGGAGGGAGAGGTGAGTGCAGAATATATAGTAGAATATGGGCAAATAATTCCAAGAGGGGTAATAACTCCCAAATAACCAAATTAGGTGGGAGTTATGCCTACTTGGAAAATGCCAAATAGGTGGCATAACCTACTCAAAAAGAGACAGATGAGTGGTTTTGTGAGGTGGCATATAAGGCCAAAAGAGGGTGTGAAACTCAACCACCCAAGTGTGAGTGGGAGCAACACATGTAATCGATGGATTATGCCACGTGTCCTCACATGAACCACATCTCCTATAACCTAAGGTATGCTTAATAATGTGTAGGAAAAATAATATTAAAAAAACCTACACTAACACCCCCCCTTAAGCATAGCTTAGGTGGGTGAAAGGATGAAAGAATGCAAAGATGCAAATATGGGTCCCGGCTACTAGGCCATGTTAGGTACCCATGTACAAAATACTCTCTCACAAATGGAGTAAAGGAGAAAACCCAGTGGGACAAAACTCCTCCCCAAAAGAAAACAAGTTTCCCAACACAAGAAGAATCCCATGCAAGGAAGAAGTCCCCTCCAAAATAGAAAGGATAGGAAAGACCATGTAGCCTTCCCCAAAGTAGTCAACTATGCCAATGGTTGAAGCTCGAAGCTGAATGTAGAACATGGTCCACGATCGTCGAACAATGTTCCTCCCCTTAGGAAGAAACAAAACCAAAGGTGTATGAAGAATGTCTTCCCATTCCTGAAAGGAATATGAAGGAAGAATGATGAAAATGTATGAAGTCTCTAAACTCTGCTCAAGTGTCTCCATGTTGATGTCGAAAGATGTCACCATCAAATCAAGTGTTCTAGGCCACACTGTAGAAGATGAAAATCCAGAACCTAGTGGAGATGGATGTAGAACAAAATTTGAAGACAAAGATATCTCCTTTGAAGACAAAGGCGCCTCCTCCAAATGTTGCTCAAAAGTATCCTCACTCATGTCAAAATGTGATGAATGATCATGTGGAGAATGAACAAAAGGATCCAAAGGTTCCTCCATAACAATTGAAGAAGAATCAACTTCATCAAAGAGAAGATGGATGTCATGAATAATGTCTCCCAAGTCTGAAATATGAGACTCTATGAACAAACCTGCAATGTCTGTCAAGTAGTCATCTGAAGTAGCTATGTCTGGAAGACAATGTGTATCTTGCTGCACTGAATCACAAGAAGCCATGAATGTAGCAATGCAAGTATCTTCAGATGCAATAGTAAATGGAGGAGAAGGAATACAAGGCTCAAGAACTGGATCACATGTGAGAATACCCAAGTTCAAGTAGCCAAAGTTCTCCTCAAAATCAAAGCTCACACTAGGAGTGTGATCAACAACCAAAGGATTAGAACCATCATCAGGTGCAAAGTCTAAAAAGGTATACAATCGAGATGCATGATCAACCACCCCAGTAGCAATTATCTCTCTGCTCTCCAAGTCTCTGATGATAACTAAATCAGGTGTGAATTCAACAGTCTTCCCTATTCCACCATGAGTGATTTGATAGATGGAAAGAAGATTGTTTGAAAGATGAGGTACACACAAAACATCATTGAAAGTACCATCTCCAATATCAACAGATCCTTTCCCAATTACATCCATGTATGTATTATTTCCCATCATAATAGGTGGCATAGCACAAGGCTCAAAAGAAGAGAACATAGACTGTGTAGAAGCCATATGATGAGACGCTCCAGAATCTAGGAGCCATCTCCTTGATCCAAGACCTGTAGAAGCACAAAGAGCTTTACCTTTTGATTTACCTGCACCTGTAGTATGGCCCTTTTCCTTATCAAATTCTAAATTTTTGGAATTAGAAGAAGAAGCTGAATCAACCATTCGAGAAGGAAAATTGATGTTGTTCTTTGCTAAAAGATTCTTCAACTCATCAATTTGTTTTAAGTAACATTGATGTTCATCATGCCTAGATTTCTTGCAATATGCACAAGTGAGCTTCTCCTTCTTAGATGAATCCTCTTTTGAAGAGAATTTAGAGTCTACTTTAGAAGTAGATGAATATTTATCTGAATCTTTCTTTCTATCACCTTGGTTCTGTTGTTTCTTGTTTTGCTTATTAGTGCCTTGTTTTGCAGTCAAGGCTTGAGATTTGGAAGATTTAATAATGCCCATTTGAATCAATTTATCTTGCTCCTTTGTGAGATCAGTTGCAAACTCACTTAGAGAAGGCATAGTAAATCCTTTTCCTAAGGCTCTTTTCATTGCATGAAATGTAGAAACAAACACTGCATAATCAGGACCAAGTTTTGAAAGAATACTCAAAATCAATTGTGAGTCATCCTTTTTAACTCCACACTGCTCTAACTGCAATCTTATGGCATTCAATTTAGTAAAGAAATCCTGAATGGTATCAAAATTGCATGGGCTCAATCCTATGAGCTCGTTCTCCAATGAATGTGCTCTCAAATCATCCTGTTTACCAAAGAGAGTATTCAAAGTATTCCACACTTCATTTGGTGATTTTGCAGACATAATATGAAAGCGTAGATCAGGAGATACAGCCATGCATAAGGTGCCAAAAGCTTCATCACACTTATTGAACCATTTAGGCTTATCTTCATCTTTTGTAGGTTCCTTATCAATACCCATTGTTATTCTATACAAGTTTAACTTCCTTAAGTGAATTTCCATTTCATTTTTCCACTCAAAGTAATTGTATGGTGTGAGTAGAGGAACCGATTTATCCATTTTAGATTGTTGTAGCAATGTGAGAGAAAAAATGCAAGAAGAACACACATAGACACCCCCCTTTTTCACTCAAAGAAGAATCCCCCCCAACAAAAAATTATTTGGCACTTTATAAATTAGTGCGTTTACAATGCTGGAGTTGTTTTCCAGAGTTTTTCAAGTGTCCAAAATGGACTCAAATACTGAAAGTATAATTAAATCTCAAATTAGAACTTCAAAATAGCACCAAAGTATAGTGCTAAAAAAAATATCAACTTTCAAAAAAATAATCACCTCGATCCGAGGTCATATCTGAAAGTTATAGCCGTTTGAAGTTTCAAAAATGAGAACTGTCCTTCAGATCTGCTGTTAAAACTGATTTTCTGAAGCATCCGGATTACTTGAGAAAAAATGGATCACACCACTGCAAAGCCTGCGAAATTCTACCCCAAATCAAAAAAAAATTCTCTGAAAAAAGAGCTCGTATGACTGAATTATGGCCCTCCAAAGCTTGACTGCAAAATCAAAAATGCAATTGAAGAGGGGGTCTACTGAAATGTTCCGATTTAGTTTCTGCAAAATATGTAACCTGTATGCAGAAAATAGCAACGACCCAGATGGTTTTTTTCTTCTACGAACAAAACCCAGATGACGGATTTTCTTCAAAGTATACAAAAAATGTGGATCTAGTGTAAAACAAACGCCTTTAGAAACATAAAACGACCCCAACAACCAAAAAAATGACATGAAAAGGTAGAATCAACTACTTAAGACAAGAAAAGGCATGCTGCAACCTGCAATACTGATTAAAAAACTCACAAATCTCTCAAATTTGAGAAGGGGCTTGCAGATCTGACGCTCTGATACCATGTAAGAGTTATTGATGAACTCGAGCACCCAGGATCACCTACAAAACCAAGATAAACCTTCCACACGAGAGCAGCAAGAGATAGAATGCAGGAATATAGTGCAATAACAAAATGATGTTATATCACACACTAAATGATACAATATGCCTCAACTCTCCCTTGAATTGATTGAGTTAATATGAACTCATCTAGACTAGATAGGAGCTAGACCTGAACTAGTTAGGAGGGAGAGGTGAGTGCAGAATATATAGTAGAATATGGGCAAATAATTCCAAGAGGGGTAATAACTCCCAAATAACCAAATTAGGTGGGAGTTATGCCTACTTGGAAAATGCCAAATAGGTGGCATAACCTACTCAAAAAGAGACAGATGAGTGGTTTTGTGAGGTGGCATATAAGGCCAAAAGAGGGTGTGAAACTCAACCACCCAAGTGTGAGTGGGAGCAACACATGTAATCGATGGATTATGCCACGTGTCCTCACATGAACCACATCTCCTATAACCTAAGGTATGCTTAATAATGTGTAGGAAAAATAATATTAAAAAAACCTACACTAACACAGATAATGGTGGTATAGTTGGAAAATTTTGATATTAGGTCATTACTAATACCGACCTAATGAGTTTTGTGTGTTGTGGAGTTTGAATACATGTTGATCCATTATGTGGGTGCTATTTTGGGTCCAGGTTGACCTAGATTTCAAAATTGTTATGAGTCTTGAATCTTGGCATGAAGCATGCATGTGTGGATAGCAAGTCGACAAGTTATAATAAATCTAATTAGGATGACCTAATTGATGTTGTACGAGTTTATAGATGAAGCTGATATATATGAAGGATCTTTTTCAATGTTTTGTGTGTTGTGACAAGTGATAAGAGTTTATGGATGTGAATTATGTGAGTATAAGGAAAATAAAAATCAGAGTAGAGTATTAATTTAAATCAATATGAAGTGTGTAAATTTTGTATTTTGAGCTTTAATGAAACTGTAATCCATGCATATGTTAGATGTAATTGTAACAGTTCAAATTTGGTTGTGTGTCACAATCTCTTCTATCTATTTCTTCTTTTAATGGGAAATGAGTCCACCTATAGTGAGCACTTATGTAATATACTATAACTGGTTATAATATATTTTGAGCTAATCCTCATAGTGGCTTTTCCCATTTTAGGTTTTCCATGTAAAAATCTGGTGTTCATGTGTCAGGTGATATTGTTTTTTTCTTTCATTTTTTATTTCATTACTACAAATTGAATGTACTATAAGGATCAAATATTTAAATTCTTAAGTGGTTTAAAATAATACTGACTCACCCCTTCCCCCCTCTCAGTATTCCAAGTGTTCAACAATCTACAATTTCAACACCTAAACTTTGGAGGTCTAAACCTACTACATAAGAAAAGTATGGTAAAGGGTTTTCCAATAATAGAAAAACTAGAAAGAGCATGTGATGGATGTATTTTGGGTAAGAAACATAGAGAATCATTTTCAATAGGAAAGTCAATAAGAGAAAAGGTGATATTAGAGATTGTCCATTTAGATTTATCTGGGCCAATGCAAACACACATAATTATTGGAAAATATTACTTATTCACATTCATTGATGATTATACAAGAAAATAATGGTTCTACTTTCTAATGTATAAAAATTAAGTATTTGAAATCTTTCATCAATTCAAGGCTCTTGTTAAGAAGTAAAGTGGGCACTACATCAAAGCATTGAGAATAGATAGAGATGGTGAATACATCTCAAATGAATTTATAAGATTTTGCAAGAATCATAGAATTCTCAAGCCATTCACTACTAGGTAGACACTTCAACAAAATGGTGTTGCTAAAAAAGAAAAATAGAAAAATCATGGAAATGGCTAGAAGCATGTTAAAAGAAAATAATTTTTTCAAATGAATATTGGGTTGAAGCCATAGCATATGTAACCTACATAATGAATAGAAGTTGAACAAAAAGTGTAAATAATATTATTTCAAAAGAAGCATGTAGTGAAATAAAAAATAGTGTTGCTCATATGAGAGTATTTGGATGTGTGGCATATTCACATGTCTCAAATGAATTGAGAAATAAATTAGACAAAACGGTAGAAAAATGTATATTTGTGTGATATAGTGACAAGTCAAAGCCATACAAGTTATATAATTCAATAAACAAAAAAATTATATTCAAGAGAGACGTGCAGTTCATAAAAGAGGGAGCATGGAATGAAAGTTTGGAGAAATAACAAATGCAATAGGAAATTTACCACAAGTGGGAAAAAATAATTAATATCACAAGGTATCCCTTTAGCTGTGACTCCTACTCTCATTCAAAGTCAAGAAAGTGGTCATCAAGTGACACCTTCAATAAGTACAAGGACAACCCCACACATTCAAACAAGCACTACTCCAAGTGGACATTAGACACCATTAGCAAAAAGCATTTTTAGTGCAGGTCTATCAAGTCTTCATTATACAAGTTTAACCTCAAGTGACACATCAAATACAACATTGGAAAGCTTGAGAAGACAAAAAATCAGAAGTATGAGAGATATTTATGAGCAAAATAAAGGTAAAAATAGTGCAAGTCTAAAATCTCTTTTATCTTTCTATACACATGTAGATTATCTTATTCATTTTGAAGATGCAATTAAAGATGAAAAATGAGTAAATACAATGGATGAAGAAATAAATGCTACTGAAAAGAACAATACATGGGAGTTGGATAATCTTCCACAAGGAAAAGTTTTCATTGGTGTAAAGTAGGTTTATAAAACCAAAAGCAAAGTCGAAGGAAGGATTGAAAGACATAAAGTAAGGCTAGTTCAAGGGATATAAACAACAACCTAAAAAAGACTATGATGAAAGATATGCTTTAGTTGCAAGAATAGAGACCGTGAATGTAGTATTAACAATAACATCCCAACAAAATGAAAGGTATATCAAATGGATGTAAAGTTATCTTTTTTAAATGGAGTATTAAAGAGGAAGTGTATATGGAACAACCACCTAGGTATGAGGTTCCAGGAGAAGAAAAAAATGTATAGATTGAAGAAAGAACTTTATGGGCTAAACAAAGCACCACATGTATGGTAAAATAGAGTAGACTCATATTCTTTGAGCATTGGCATTAACAAAAGTGATGGTGAGTCCACTCTCTACAACAAGGTAGAAAAAGTGATGGCGAGTCCACTCTCTACAACAAGGAAAGTATGGTAAGATTTTAATTATTGTTTTGTATGTAGATGACTTAATTTTTATGACATTGCTAATTTCAAAGAGGCCATAAAAGTGAGTTTGAGATGACAAATTTAGGGTTGTTAAAGTATTTTCTAGACATAGAAGTGCAACAAATAAAACATGAGATCTTTATCACTCAATCAAAGTATGCACTAGAGAACTTGAAGAGGTTTAAAATGCAAAACAACAAGCCTAATTCTACACCAACATCCATGGGTATGAAATTGAGTAAGGAAGATTGTGACAACAATGTGAATCCAACCCTATACAAAAGTATGGTTGGAAGTTTAATGTAATTGACATAATGTATGCACTAAGTTTGATTTTAAGATTTATGGAGACTCCAAAGGAGATACATTGACAAGCAGGCAAGAGAATACTAAGGTATGTCAATGGAACCAAAGAAAATGGTATTTTGTATACCACAAAAAATGAGTTTAAGCTAGTTGGATATATATATATATAGTGATTGAGTACGAAGTATGGATGATAGAAAAAGAAAATCAAGATATGTATTTCATTAGGGTTCAAGGAGACATTTCATAAGTTTCCAATAAACAAACCATTTCTTTCGTTTCCACAACTAAAATTAAATATGTAAAAACAATAGGTGCACATGTCAAACAATTTGGATGAAAAAAGTATTTAAAAACTTAAGGCATGAACAAAAAGGGGCAACTAACATCTACTCTAACAACAACTCTACAATAACATTATCTTAAAACTCAAAATTTCATAAGAAAAATAAACACATTGGTACAAAGTATGACTTCATAAGGGAGCTCATCAATAATGAAGAAATTGTTTTGAAGCATTGTGGATCTAAGAAAAAATATGCAGATATCTTAGAAAATTTTAGTTATCAAAGAGATAGTTTGAACATCATGAAATGTTAATAGTTGTGATTAAAGAATGTTTGGATTTTAATCTCAATTGATGCATTTAATTCTCCCACTATCACCTTGTTTTCATCAACCACTCAAGCATGTGAAACTTCCCTTATCCAACTTAGTTTCATTTCAGCCAACCTCAAATAGATTTAAATGAGAATCCATATGCATAATTTTATTGGAAATATTTTCACACATACCAGAATTAAATGCAATTAATAGCTTTGTTTATTGTCTTTTTTCTTTTTGTTGGGCATATACTTTGAATTTAGGCAGTCTTATTTAATGTTTTTGAAATAGAAGAAAGTTCTTTGCTATAGCAGTAGCTTGAAGAAATAGCCACTGTACAAGGGTCTTTGTTTATACTATTTTTTGAGTAAAGAAAAAGGAAACAACTACATAAATTTCATCAAGTTTAATTTCTTTTCAAACATATGAAATATAAATCAAATCAAATAATCTATGTTTTATTTGTGTATTTTATCGCTACTGTATTGTGCTATGTTTCTCTCCTCTGCCTTTTCCTTCAAGGAGAACTAAAGTGAATAGCTGTAAATAGTAAATACTAGATAGTAAATCGAAACCTTAAAGAAGTGACTGTAGAGTTGTAGTTTTCATTTTAATAATGTGTGTATATCCCCGCAAAAAACTTATTACCAACAATGGTGATCGACCGTTGTCCATTAGACTAGTATATCTATCTTTATACAAAATCTATATAAATAAACGATGAAAGATATATTCTTACAAATATTAAGTTATATTAATCTTCAAATTATTTACATTAATTATATATAATAATAGTTAAGATTAATCAAATAAGTGTTTAAAAAAAAACATACTGTAAAATTAGTATCACGAGACAGTTAATGCAAAACGAGTAGTTGGTGAAAATCTGATATTTTTCTACTAACCTTTCACCGGCTGAACTGTTCTCGCTTTGCTTTGGGTTTTCATCATACTCTTTGCAGCTTACAATCCTGCTCAGAATTCTTACGATGACAAGTCAACAGGCAAGTGGACCAATTTTACTTTTTCGATGAACATTTTTATGTCCATCTTCCGAGATGGTGAACGTACTTACTGTTGACAACAATAGAAAAATAGAATAATTGATAACTTTCTCTGTGTAATGATCACCTGGTATACACCAACTGTCATGTTGCAGCCATAGGAACAATCCAAACAATTGGAAAAATATTACATCACTTGGTATAAGAAAGTGAAAGAGCACTATTGTCTCACTACAAGGTTATACAATAGGTAAATCAATCTTTTAAACATGAGGGTAGATTTAAAAATAAAAATAAAATATTCAAAATGCAAAGATGAAGTATAGAAAGATTTTCAAATAAAAAGTGTACGAGTTCCATTGCAAGACGACTATCATATAAGTTATTCCTCCTAGGATCAGAGAAAGTCTCATAGGCCTCTTACACTTCAATAAACCTTTTGGTATACTCTTCAACTTGCTCAGGAGGACACACGTCAGGATAATACTTTCTAGCCAACTGCTTGTAGGCCTGCTTAATATCAGTTATCCCCTAATCATCAAAGATACCAAGAAAATCATAAAAGATTTGAGATGGGTGTTGCTCTACAAAGCCCAACATTGCTCTAGCAGGCAGGTTTCAAGGAGACCTGTTCGAATGCAATGATGGGTATTTCATGTGACCGTAATTGAGGCAACTGGAGGACCTGTGCATAGATTTTTCATGGAGATAGGCATGTGGGTATGAACTCAAGGAACAATAAACTATCATAGAAAAAAATTGCTATACATAGTGGGCATCTGAAAAAAGGAAGGAAGAGGGGATTCACATTAGAGAAGCTTATTTTTATTTGCCCCTAAAACAAAACTTGTAGACCTGCATTTTGAAAGTGAGGGTAAATGGTTGTTGCCTCAAAGTAATTAATTTAATCAATCATTTACTAACTCTACTCAAAGAAACTCTTGATGTTGTCTTCCAATGCATCTGATACACAACCATAGAAATACATACACGCACTCTCGCCTGGGCTTCGTCAACTGTTGTTTCATCCATGGGGTCTGTAACAATGATATTTTTTGTATTTTCTTCTTCTTTTGTGTTTTAGTTTCACACAAATTTTAATGTCAAAAGCTTTAAGTTTGATCTATTTCTGTGCTGTCGTGAAAACCCTGAACAAAGCATTTCCCTCTTTTTGTTATTTCCTTGTCTACTTATGTTGAAAATGTTTATTTACAATTTTTTTTTTTGGTTGAGGTTCGAGCTCTCGTCATGTTTTGGACAAAGCTGTGAAAAACAAATACATTAATCATTCCTTCATTGAAGCTTCTCCTCTGACTTCCACACGTTTAAATTGCAGGGGCGATCATTAGCCCTGTACTATCAAGATATTGATGTAGGTAGAACGGTGGTAAATGAAGGTATTTTATATAGGAAGGAGGTGGTCCCTCAAACATCAATTTAAATCAAGCAGATAAAAATGTACACACAAAAATACCGCTGCAGTGGAAATGCCTTTCAACGTTAATTATGTAAGCTAATAATATCAACATCTTGCTATTTCTTGAATGCAGTACACATATCTTATGGTCTATAGTAAATCTTTATCATACTCTATGTTGTCGTAACCTCACCAACTAGTGATATGACAAACATTTACTCGAAATTGACTCTCATTAATAGAGATTTGGAGAACTCTGAAATTTTGAAGTGGTAAAAATGGTAGTCGATATAATTATAATGAGATTTGGGGAAAAAAATATGGAAGAACATTGCAGAATTCATAAAAAAAATGAGATTTGGATAGGAAAACTAAGTGTTGTCTGCTTTCAGGTTTAAAATAAATTTTAAGAGCAAAACATTTATAGACTACTGAGAAATGTGTCCACAACTTATAGTATAATAATTTATTTTATAGAACATGGAAAAATGATAGAGAATCTATCAAGCTAATGCTATGTGTTGGGAAAATAATCCCAACTACAATGGAAAAAGAAGAAAACACAGACCAAATAAAATAGACAGCAAGAAGAAGAGGCAAAATATTTTATGTTTCATTAAAATATTCAAAAAGATTATATTCAAAACCTTGTTCACATACAAAAACTCAGAGCTATGTTCAATACATTCTTCATATAGAAAACTGTGCACATTCTAGTGCACTGGAGCAAACTGTGTGCTAGAGATATTCCAGAGCATTGCTCTCTATCACAAACTTTTGCTGTTGCTGGTTCTCCTAAAAATTCTTCTTATGTTATGTTCTGCTGAACATTCCTCCTTTTCTTTTGCTGCTCTCTTCTGTTATTCTTTGTCTAACTGGGAAAACATTCTATTTATTTCTTTTGTCTTTCCAACCTTTCCAAAAATTGGCACTCAATTCAAAATCACCCACCAAAAATTAATTCACTGCCAAAATTAATTAGCTAGTAATGGTTGTCAGACACGACAAAGTGGGTGGAGGACCCCAACAGATCAAATATGGCAGTGCATTAAATGCACTTGGTTGGTGGTTGCTCAAGATTAACTTTTCCAACACTCCCTCTTAATCTTGAGTCTTTCTATTTTACATCACCATTCAAAAGTTTCAGAGCAAAGGTTCCAAAGAATAGACCCTTTTCTGATTGAACCAAAGTTTTAGAGCATCTACGCTCTTCTGTGTTTCCTTGAACACAAGTTCTCGAGCATTTGCGCTTTTCTATGTTTCTCTAAACACAAGTTCCGGAGCATGTGCATTTTTCTATTCTTTGTAGAACCAAAGTTCCAGCGTATTCCTGCATACCAAGCCTATCTCTTAGGTGTTCAAATGAGTCTTTTGACAATACCTTTGTAAAAATATCAACGAATTGTTGCTCAACTTTGCAATACTAAAGCTCGATCTCTCAATGCTCCACCAACTCTCTTATGAAAAGGTAGTGTATTTCTATGTGCTTACTTCATCCATGAAAGATGAGATTCTTAGTCAACGAAATAGAAGACACGTTGTCACAAAATATGGTTGTACCATCTTCTTGCTACTCATTCAAATTTGCAAGGATTCTTCTAAGCCAAATAGCTTGGCATGTTGTTGCATTTGCTGCAATATATTCTTCTTCAGCCATGGAGAGAGAAACTATGAGCTACGTCTTTGATGCCCATGATATTTCTCTTGAAACCATGTGGAACAAGTATCTTGAAGTGCTCTTTCTGTCATCTACATTTCCTGTCCAATCACTGTCTGTGTATCTAGCCAACTAAAACTCATTTGAGGCAGTGTACATAATTCCATAGCCTTTCGTGCCATTGACATACCTTAGTATTATTTTCTCTTCTTGCCAGTGGGTGTCCTTAGGCTGCTCCATAAACCTAGAAATCAGGCTTACCATGTACATCAGATCGGGTCTAGTTGCTATCAAATACATGAGGTTTCCAACCATGCTCTTGTAGAGGGTTGGGTTAACATCATTGCTACTATCCTCTTTACTTAATTTCAGACCTGTAGCTGTTGGAGTTGGGGCTGGTTTGTTGTCCAACATTCTAAATCTCTTCAAGATTTGATTAGCATAATTTTTTTGTGAAATAAAAATGCCATCATTTGTTTGTTGGACCTCTATTCCTAAGAAATATTCTAGCAAACCTAGGTTTGTCATTTCAAACTCATTTTTCATTGCCTCTTTGAAATTAGCAATGAAAAGTTAACTGTTCCATGTGAAAATTAAATCATCTACATATAGAACAACAATAAGAATCTCACCATTGGTTGCCTTGATGTAGAGTGTGGGTTCACTACCACTTTTGTTGAAGCCATTGCTTAAAAGGTACATATCAATTCTATTGTACCATGCTCATGGTGCTTGTTTCAACCGATAGAGAGATTTTCGGAGCCTGCAGACTTTATCTTCTTTCCCTAGAACTTCATAGTTAGGTGGCTGCTCCACATACACCTCTTCTTTCATCACTCCATTCAAGAAGGCTGATTTTACATCCATTTGTAATACTCTCCATTTGTGCTGGGCTACAATTGCTAGGATTGCCTGCATTGTTTCTAGCCTTGCAACTAGTGCAAATGTCTCATCATAGTCTCTTCCAGGCTGCTATTTGTATCCCTTACCAACCAGCCTTGCTTTATGCCTTTCAACTTTACCATCAACAATGCATTTGGTCTTATAGACCCACTTAACTCTAATGACATATTTCCCTTTGGGTAAATCAATGAGCTCCCATGTTTTGTTTCTCACTATGGCGTCCAACTCTTCATCCATGGTATTACACCATTTTTCTTCTTTCATGGATTCTTCAAAATACATTGGATCACTGTGGGAAATAAAGAACAGTCCAAATTCTCATCAAAATCTTCATACCTTATGTTGTTATAAATTTCCCTCACGCTTCTAGTCTTCTGTGGCATCGATGATGCAAGCATAGGGTTTGAATTTTTGGAGTTGATTGACCACAAGTCTGATGTAGAAGATTGTTGTTGTACAGTTCAGGAGCATTCACCCTACTGAAAGGTTCTAGAGAAACTATTCTGTTGAAAGTTTCTAGAGTTGCTGCTACTATTTTTTGAACTGTTACCTTGCTATAAGGCTCAAGAGCATCTACCTTTTGTAGCTTCTTCATACTCAAAGGGTATTGAGACAAAAATACCCGTGTTGCTATCAAGTGTTCCATCCCATTCATTATTTTAAAAGAACTCAACGTCCCTGCTGATCACCACTTTCTTGATGATTGGATTTTACAATCTATAGGCTTTGGATTCTTCACTATAGCCTATAAAAATGCATTTTTCACCTTTGTCATCAAATTTCTACCTTTTCTCCTTTGGCATGAGTGCATATGCTACACATCCAAATATCCTCAAATGCTCAACACTCCATTTGCATTTTTTCCACACTTCTTGTGGAATCCTATCATGAACGGCCTTTGTGGGACACCTATTCAAGATGTAAACTGATGTTGCTACAATATCACCCCAATATTCATTAGACAAACCTTTTTCCTTCAACATGCTTGTTGCCATCTCCATGATTGTTCTATTTTTTCTTTCAGCCACTCTATTTTGCTGTGGAGTATATTGGACTGTGAGTTGTCTCTGAATACCTTGAAACTTGCAAAAATTCATAAAATCTTGAGAGATATACTTTCCCCCCTGTCTATTCTAAGGAATTTTATATAATGGCTGCTTTGCTTTTCAACTAAGGCATTAAACTCCTTGAACTTGTCAAATGCATCTGATTTGTTCTTCAAAAAATACACCCAGATTTTTCTACTATAGTCATCTATGAGTGTCATGAAATAAACATTTCCTCCTAGTGTTGGGGTCTTCATGGGACGACACAAATATGAATGCACATAAGCGTTAATGGTGCTCTAGCTCTCCTAGAATGCTTTGATTGAAAGGGTTGCCTGTGCTATTTACCTAGGATGCATGCTTCACACTTTCCATCGGGCTCTACAATTACTGGTAAGCCCCTAAGCATGCCTTTTTTAGCTCAAAGACTTAAACTAGAATAACTTAGATGCCCATACCTTAAATGCCAAAGCTTGGATAGGTCTTTGATGACCATTTTGAAAGTTGACTGCTGCAGGCCTTTTGAATGTGCTAAGATTTGTATTTTGAGGGGAAACATTTGATTCTTTGTCATTTGAATCGCTACCATAACTCTCTTACTTTCATCTTTGTCGTAGATGATGCATTCTCTTTTCTCCATCAACACCCTATATCCATTTTGGACCATCTGTCCAATGCTCAAAATATTATGTTTCATTCATGGGGCATAAAAGACATCATGGATTTGTCTTTCTTCACCATGCTTGGTTTGTAGACTTACTATGCCCTTGCTTATGACTGGAACCTTCTCATTGTTTCCCATTTTGATTTCAGACTTAATGCTACTATCAATGGAGGCAAATAATTTATGTTACCACTCATGTGGTTGCTACAACCACTATCCAAGTACCAAACTTTAGTGCCACCCTATTTTGCAAGATTGCATGCAATGAACTCTTGTAATTGTTTTTTATTTTCAACCTTATTTTCATTCGCCATATTTGCATTTTGACTTCCTTGTTCACATTGTTTCTTCCTTCATTAGCTTGCATAGTGACCATACTTATGACAGTAGTAAAATTGCACAGTGCTCTTATCTTTCCTCTGATTTGAACTGCTATTCCTTGTGTTTTAGATGTCTGATTGGGAGGTGTTGGCTTCATCTTGGCTATTTGAGCCTCCTCTTTCGGAGTTTCTTCTACCTCTGCCTCTTTGACCTCTTCATTTTCCATTTCTTCCTCTTCTCCTACCTCTTACATTTGCTTGAGCCTTAAAGGCTTTCTCCTGGGAAGAACTTGCAGACCTATTTAGTTGCTTCTCATGGGTTTGAAGTGAACCCATTAACTTATCAAATGACAATGTTGAGAAGTCCTTTGCCTCTTCTATGAAAATAACCACCGGGTCAAATTTCATGGGTAATCTTTTGAGAATCTTCTCCACAATCTTCTACTCTTCCATAGTTTCTCATTTTTTCTCCAACTGGTTAATCATGGTGGAAGCCCTTGTGTGGAAATCTAAAATGGACTCATTGTCCTTCATCTGCATGGTCTTAAATTCTCTCATTTGTAGCTGAAGTTTTGTAAAGGAAACTTCGAGTGCGGGAAACGGCTTCACTAATCTCTTAAGGAAAGTATGGTGCAAATTCGTTTTAAACCCTTACAATTTCAGATTCGTTAATCTACTTAACAAAGATATTGCAGCAATATACCATACATACAGAAAATGAAGAATGACACAATGATTTACCCTGGGGAAAACCTTTGGTAAAAAACCCCAGCACTCCAAAACCTGCACAATGTATTATCTTCAACACAGCGGTTACAACACACTTGCAATGCAAGTTCTTTCAGGAGATTTCCAACTCTTGAAGACAAAAATGCGGCAGCATGAAAAAACGTTCCAACAATACACTCACATCACAAATCTTCGCAACCCTAAAAAACGCTTATATCATGCGCTTCCCTTTTAGGGCAACTTCCGAAGATAACTGTATTAGGGTTTTACCATTCTCCGAGAAAATAGGAACTCAACTTTATCAATTGCCACATGTCTTCACCTGTCATTGAATCTTCCAGACATAGCTCTTACGTGTCATAGGAATCCGTCATAACCGTTTCAGCCATGATCTCCTTACACACAATTCAAGATGCCGACACATTAAGTGGAGTGACACATCAACATGCAAACTAGACATGTACACTCACACTTAATTACATTATTTGCAAGAAATACATTTTACAAAACAAATAATAAGAATAGGAATTATCCAAGGTTGAGACACCTTATTCCTAACAAGTTTCCTGAGACCTAACTTTCTCAGTCCCTTTGTAGGTGGTTTGAAGTATTTCCCATGCCTCTTTTGCATAACTAGTTGTTGCTATTCAAGGGAAAATAGCCTTTGTTAAGGCTGCCTCAATCAAACTAAGGGTTTTAGCATCATTCTTTCTCGTCTCCTTCAACTGGTTCTTTTGGGGATTGGTTAATGCTGCATATGCATTTGGGTTAGTCACATCTGTGAACCCATTTGCCACTAACTCCCACAAATCATTTGCTACTAGAATGGTTTTCATTTTCTTTACCCAAACGTCATAATTTTTCCCATCAAAAATAGGTGGTTGTTGCCAACTCCTATTGTCTCCTCCAACCATTTTGCTAAATGGGGGAAACTACAAATACTCTGAAAGAAATCTAGGGATTTTCTACACTTCCTAGAAAACAAGGGCTTTCACAAATGCTCAAAAACTAAGCTTCTGTCACTGCACGCCTAGGACTATAGTTAGGGATTTAAAACTAAATTCCTAGAAAACTTTAGGGCTCTAATACTAATCTTTTGCGAAAAGAATCCCAACTACAGTGGAAAAAGAAGAAAACACATACCAAATAAAATAGACAGCAAGAAGGGGAGGCTGAATATTTTCTGTTTCATTAAAATATTTAAAAAGATTACATTCAAAAACTTGTTCACATACAAAAACTCAGAGTTATGCTCTATACATTCTTCATACAAAAAACTATGCACGTTCTGGCGCACTGGAGCAAACTATGTGCTGGAGATATTCCGAAGCACTACTCTCTGTGACAAACTTCTGCTGCTGTGGGTTCTCCTCAAAATTCCTCTTCTATTATGTTCTGCTGAATATTCCTCCTTTTCTTCTATTGCTCTCTTTTGTTATTCTCTATCTAACTAGGAAAACATTCTATTTATTGCTTTTGTCTTTCAAGCCTTTCAAAAAATTGGCGCTCAATTCAAACTCACCCACCAAAAATTAATTCACTACCAAAATTAATTGGCCAACAATGGTTGTCAGACATGACAAAGTGGGTGGAGGATCCCAATAGATCAAATATGATAGTGCATGAAATGCACTTGATTGGTGGCTACTCAAGATTAGCTTTTCCAACACTACGCTCACTCCTACCCAACGCTCATACATTGTCTTCGACTAATATGATTTACAATATCGGGAAACTCAGATCATTTAAAATGAAATAAGCCCCAAACAATATGCATATAAAATAAAATATGGAAGGGAAAATCTATGTGTGAGGGTGCAACATCTACAGAGGGGCAGCCTTGGAGCGTTGCCTTGTCATCAGCGCGATCCCTCCACAAACTGCCAACCACAAATCTTGCCATATTTACTTAGCACCTCAGCATCTCGGGTATGGAGAAAGCCATTAGCAAGTGTAGACAAAGAAATAAAATGAATAGACAACACAAAAAATTAAGGAAACCAGTGATCATGTTGTTCAACAAGCATGTAAACAAAATAAGATTTAGTCAGAGCCTTCCCTATGTTGCGCCTTGTGAAGGAGGATAACAACATCAAGGGAGAAATAAATAGGTCAAGATAATGAATTTCAAATAAATAAAATGGCCATAGCAACCCTAGCCTAGGAGGTGAATGTTGCAGACCCCTCGGCCTGCTAACCGCAATAGGTTCACTGTCTAGCCATCGCTCAGCAGGACCAAATCATGACAATCCTATGCTTGTTCAAGGATTTAAGTAGGGTAGATATGAGGAATGGAGGTGTCGCCTCAACTTCCCCTGCACAGTTTGAAAGGTAAGAGATAAAGAACATTATGATTTTTTTAGGGTTGGTGAGTCGTGATAGATAAGCTTCCTCCTTATACTTTATTTATTGATTTTATATGTGGACATGAACATTGGTGGTCTCCTGATATTGCTATAGGTTCGTGAAGATTTAGAGTCAAACTCATTGACCCATGTTTCATGAGTAGTGGTTCACGAGAACCCAATTCTCATGACAATGAATGGTCCATTTAGCACTCATTGCATCTAGGTGATGCTCACAGAGGTGAAGCATGAGATCTTCTCAAGAGGTCACCCATCCTAGGACTACTCCAACTCAAGTGCACTTAATCATGGAGTTTTCCCAAGGTTAAGCGAACGGGGTTGAAAGCTAAGTGGGTTTAACCTTTGGAAAAACTCCATGGTTTAGCGAGCTTGAGCTGGAGTAGTCTTGGGATGGGTGACCTCTCAGGAAGGTTTGGTGCTTCACCTCTGTGAACATCACCTAGATGCAATGAGTGCTAAATGGACCATTCATTGTCATGAGAGATGGGTTCTTGTGAACCGCTACTCTTGAAACATGGGTCGATGAGTTTGACTCGTAAAATTACACAGTTGAATTCTGATAGCAATATTACAATTTGAAACGCCGTGGTAAATATCTCCTACTTATCAATTGATGCTCTTGACAGTAGTGCATCTAGATTCGAAAGAGACTAGCCTCTGGATCTGCTAATATGGACACAAGTGGCATGAATAATAAGATCCATAATTGTATAGTTGCGATCACAGAATAAATATATCCATGTTTAATGTAGTTTAATCAGATTTCAAAAATTAGATTACCAATAAAACAGATTATCAATATTTATATAACCTAGTTTATTGAAAAGAAAATGAGTTATTCACAATAATAAAGAAATGTGTCTTCCCGTGGGCTATAAAACAAGAAGAAATAGCCAACAGTACAGCTTTGACGTGGATTAGTAATATCTTCAATCCTTACATAGGATTAAAAAAGAATTATGACAGTGGGTTAAATTTTCTAACCTTTAGGCAAAAGTTGCGTAAGATCAGTGGTGGCGTTGTCTGAAGAAAAGGAGTATGTAGCATAACGCAGAGAGCAGCCAATGTCCACAGCATCTCCCTCCGATCGAACTAAACAATTCTCAATATTTGCCTGCGCTATGCTCAGGCAATTATTACACCCTTCCTTACTCAGATTTCAAATACCAAGCGACTGCATAGATGCTTCTATTCAACGCATCCTTTTCAGACTGCGCAGTAAAGAAATCAGTCGTCTTGGGAGTTGCAGTGCACAGATCGCTTAACAAACTTTGAGCTGTTGGATAAAACGATTTGACACCCATAAACATATTTTCGTCGCCACACAGCTGTTCATTTCCAGCAGAAGTATTCTGTGCATAAAATTTGTAACTGTCGTAGCGCAGTAAGCAGCCGTCATAGATTGTCCTTCCCCCGGACACATTGGAGCAATTTCGAATTTGCTTCTCTGCGGCCGTGATACAGTTGACGCAGTCTGATGAGTTCTTATCCTGTCTGCACTGAGCCAATACATAAACCGGATCTGACCCTGTGACTTGCTCTTCTGTAGCGAAACCAGATGAAGGCACTGCTTGAAGCACAGATGCCAAACTGGCATTTAAATTTTGCTGAAAGACTGTGATGTTGGTGCTCTTGACGGTACTGCATCCATCTTGAAGGAGATTAGCCTCTGGGTCTGCTAATACGGGCACAAGAAGCACGAATAATAAGAAGACTAATTGTAAAATCTCCATGGAGACCGACCTGTATCTGCTACCCCGAATTGTTACATGATCAGGACCTCATCCTCATCGCTAATTGTGATTTTGCTTTTAAATATTGTGTGGTGTATTTAAGCATTGACCTTGACTGCACCTTAATGCTTTCAATAAATATTTTCCACATTCAAACAGTAAACTTATTTGATTAGTGGAATATATTGGTCAATCAAGCCAGAAAATGAAAACGGAATCTCTTGAGGAAAATATTTGCACGGGCTATCTAGCCCCAGGAATGCGTGGCACTGGCTATCCAGCCCCAGGAATGCACCGGGGCATGGATGCCGTGCCATGCCTCCACATACATGCTGCCAGTGCCGTGCCTGCCTACAGATACCTGCAGTTCCATGCCTCTCCACTGCTTCACATCAAACTTTGATTTTTCCAGCCATGGATTTATTGCAGTAATTTTGAGAATGTGGAATATATTCTTAATAATCTTTTTTTAATATCATCTTAAAATAAGAGAATGGAATTTTAATTTTTTTTTTTTACGTATATATATGCATTTAAAATAATTTATTTATTTTAATTATTTTAAAAGTGATAATTTATGTATATGAAGATTTTTTAAAATTTGTTAAATAATAGTTTAATTATTATATAGAAAAATAATATAAAAATGAATTTTGCTGTTCATATGAATACAAGTCACATTGTTGATGCAGCTTCGAAAATGTCTGCAACTTCTTCGAATACCTAATTGGGCTTCTGCGCGCTCTCATTTGCGAAGGGCCAAGGGTTGGAGGGTTTCGAGGGTGCGACACCAGTCTCTGCAAGCCCTACAACAGACTTCGGGGCTTCTCTCTCCCCACGTGACCACTCGCGGGCTGGGAAAAGCTTCCCTCCTCTTTTTACTTCTCAGCGATTGGTTGATGCTGGCCCGCGATAGGGAAATGGTGGTAAGGAAACTGCGGGTTGTCCTCCACATTCTGCGATGGTTAGTGTCCCGAATCAGGGTCTTGGCGATACATCTGGGTGTGGCTCAAAGAAAATCTTTTTGGAAGCCCTAGTTGCGCTCCCCTACCCTCTGCGAAGCGATCTCCATGGGGTGGCGGGTAACATTGGCTTGCAGGCTTCAAGTTCGTCCCCTACCATGCAAAATTTTGATACCCATTTGTCTCATGGGGGTGCTTCTTTAAGCCCACCCTTTGCTGTTCGACATTTGTCCTCCACTCCAGAGATCTGTCTTGATGATTTTGCTTGGCACAGGGAAGAATATTTGGTGGATCATGCTTTGATATGTAGATTTACGAAAGTCTGGCCTAAACTATGTGATCTCCATTCATGGATTGATACAAATTGGAAATATTATTTGGAAGATGAAATCAACATCTACCCATGCGCAAAGGGGTTTTTTATATTAGAATTTGAATTTGAGGATGACAAAGAAATGGTGCTCAACACCGGTCCATGGTTTTTTCATGGTAATTTCTTATGCATGAAACCTTGGTTCCCTTCTTTTGACCCATGCATAGAGACTTTTTCCACAACATTCTTGTGGGTTCATTTACCCTACCTCCCATTACAATTCTGGGAAATTGGTTGCTTAAAAGCGATTGGAAATGAATTGGGGAAATATCACAGCACCTCAAAGGAAACTATCAACTTTGAAAACTCAACTTTTGCGTGCTTGTGTATTGAGATGGATGTCTTAAAAGGCCTTCTAGTAGATATAATTATGAAAGTTGAAAAGAGACGATGGTGCCAGCCAATAGATTATGAAAAGATTGCATTCAGATGTAGATTTTGCTTTGCCATAGACCATGCAACTGCTCAGTGTAGAAGAAGAAATGTAGGGGTGCTTGCGAATGGTGCTCCCATTCGCAAACCCTCCTGGTGGGAAGCAGCTGAATTGTGTCACTATGCTATTTCCCCTCTTGTGAAGAATGCAACTCCGACCACCCCCTCTTCTCAGAGCCCGGTCCCCCGCCCATCCCCCAACATGAATGTTGGTTGCGTTGATGCTTCTCCCCAATCCGTCAAGAAAGCCAACTCTTCAACTCCCCCTAGTGTGACTATTTCACAAGCAAAACCCTCTGATGTAAGCTCTTCCAACACCTCTATGCCTCGTCCAAAGATCACTCAGCCAGGCTCCCTCGAAAATGCTGAGGCTGCCACTTTATCTCTAGCAGCCAGTTGCAACAATGTAGAGATGAATCAGAGTGAGTGTACAGATAAGTGCTCTGCCTTCGAGATAGATAAAGATTGGACTGAAGTTAGGTGGAAGAAACCTTCTCCCTCTATCCAAATGTCATTAAGATTTGCAAAGAAAATGATTTAATGATCATCATGTTTTGCTGGTTTGGACTACCGTTTTGGGATGTCTTGTGTTGCACCCCTAGTTTCAGGGCTTGCATCTTTTCTTGTTGGTGTGGACTACCCTTTTTTGGGATGTCTTGTGTTGCACCCTTGGTTTTAGGGCTTGCATTTATTCTCCTTTTTTGGGATTCATTCTTTATGGGAGTTGTCCCCTTTGATAGCACTTACCTACAAAAAAAATAAAAATATTTAAAAATATCTAGCCTAGTTTTTACAATTATTTTTATATTTAATAGTTTTAAAAAAATGATTTAATTTTTTAATACTTTTTTTATTTGAATTGTATTTGTATTTACAGTTAATATTATTTTAAAAAATATTAATATTATCTTATTAAAAAATTATAGTCTTCTTTAAATAATTTTTATATTTATTAATCTTGTAAAAGAGATTTAAAAATAATTTTTATGATTGTCAATTTAAATTGTATTGAATGTTTATCTTTTTATATAATTTATTTATATTTTTACTCAAATATTACATTTCTATAATATGTTTAATAATTTTTGAAGAATAATTTAAATTTAATCCTCATAATTTTGATTAATTTAATGTTTAGTGATTGTTCTCTTATTTAAATTGTTTATATGATTACCATAAAAAATTTCTACTCTTAATAAATTTTAAAACTGACATAAAATTGATTCATATAAACATTTTAATTTACTTTTAAGTGTTGATACTTTTCTTTCAATTATTATTTTATTTGTAATTTTATTAAGAGCTTGTGTTTTTATTTAAATTATTTGTATGTTTAATAATTTTTTAAATATTAATGTAAACTTAGTCCTTACAACCATTGTTTAAATTTCTATTACTTTAGCTTAAAGTAGTAATTGTTGAGAGTGATAACCTTAACCCCATAGAATCTCAATAGAACATTTTATATAAATTGAATGCTCTTTTCAATTTAGCTTATCTTATAAGAAAATTTAATGTTATAGACTCAACTCTTCACATTAAAATCAAATTCATCTTTTGATAATTTAACAACTTCCCTTAGTTTGTTTTGAAGAAGAATTGTGGGCCTAGAGTTTTCATAATTTGTAATTGGCAATTATGTGTCATTCTTTGAACCTTGTTGTTAGGCCTATCCCATCTTGAGTCTACTTGTATAAAAAATATTAAACCTCTTATTTCATAATTCAAACTAAGAAGACATTTAATTAAAAAATTTAATATATTTTCAAAATAAAAGTAATTAATAAGAAACAAAATATAGTAATTGATATTTCAAATATTTAAATATTAAAAAATATTTTAGTTTATTAAAGTGAATACAAAATATCCCTTTAAGTTATTTCACTTCATAATTTACAAATAATTACAATATATTATATATCATACACATATTTATGTATTTTTTTTATAATAATTTAGATTTTCATATTTAAATGTACTAATATTTTAATGATTAAATTTATTCATAATCAATTAAGTTGTTATTTTAGGTAGGGATTGATCTATTTGAATATAAATTGGTGGAAATTATTGTTAGAGAAGTCCATATTTGAATGCAACATATAAGCCTTTCACTAATGAAATAAAATAAGCACAATAAGATGTCTACAATATAAAAAAGAGAGGGAAGCAAATGAGGGAGAAAATCCACTGCCAACGAATTCACCGTCAGAAAATTCACTGCCATAAAAAAATCACCTCATGGAAAATTCACCACCATCAATTCATTGCTATGGGTAATTCATCGCATTAACATTTTTTAATATATATTTCCAAGACCTTGAGATTTTTTTTGCAAAAGAATAATTTCCACTGCATTAATAACATAAATATAGAACTATATACTTATTTAGGCCTAGGTCTTTTATCGATTAAAAAAAACATAAATATAGAACTTCTATTACAATTTATCAAAAATTTTACAAACAATTATAATTACAGTTTAAGCCTTAACATTCACACATCTAAGAAGGGATATGTGCTACTTTGTAAATGCTCGCCAACTGTCCTTCATAGTCCATCTCTATTGCCCTGACATGGTATATAAGATTTCATTTTCATCATTGTTTCATTGTTTTTATTGTATTATTATATAGATATTTTGCTGAATGGATATAAAATGTAGTGGCTAAGTATGACGAGACAAAATATGTTTGTGATTACTTGCAGTGTATAGCTAATAATACCAATTATTAGATTATATATATAATAGATAATATAATACAAGATAATCATGGATATAAGATACAAGGAATTTATATATCTATATAATAGATAACAAAATACAAGATAATCATAGATGTAAGATAGAGAAATATTGCATTGTAAAGTAGAGACTAAGACCTACTTATGTAATGACTATTTGAATATATATTAGAGTTATAAGGATTTAGTGGATATATATGTTATGGATGATCATTGATTATATTTAAGTTATATGTATGCGATTTTTGGATAGAGTTCCTTACTGCACACTTTACTTAGTTCTACCATTATACCATTTTGGATATGAACTGACTACATAAGGGATATTAGGGTACAAATCTCTAGGCTATAACACCCCATTTCCTTTGCTAACAGTTGTCTACCATTATATCAAAATATTACAACATCAAATCTAGTCTTTGTGTGTATTTAAAATAAAAAGGTGAAATTAAACATATGATAATTATAAATTTTATTAATTATGGGTTATCTTTATAGTTTAATATGAAAGGTTTTAGTGCTAGAAAAATTATTTTGGAGATATAAATTAAAAGGGGTCATGTAAACAAAAAAATATGGTTACATTGAAAGAAATAATGTAGAGATGGTTTTGTAGCAATTTAAGATACATGTAGTAAACTTATGAATACAATATTTTCTTTTAATAAGATATTATCATAATTAGATAATTTTCTTACATTTAGTTACACACATTATTGCATTTATTATGTACCTAGAATATGATAAATATGAACTATTATGGAGGAATTAATTACATCACCTGACTTGTATTTTCTAGTTTGTTGTACATTTTGTGTACATGAGACAACTTATTCCTTATCCCACATTTAGTGTGAACTCACACATCTTAATTATATATCCTATAAATATCCACTTGCAGCTCTCATAGGAGTAATCTCCCATCACTATATATTTACATTATTTTATAGAATATGTAATTATTCTTTTATTCTGGGTCTTTTTCTTATTTCATCAAAGTTCCTTGATCCTCGATTGCTATCTTCATAGCCAAATATTACAACATCAAAGTAAATATACGTATATATTTCAAATAAAAATATGAAAATATTGTCATTATAATGTTTTTGTATAGATGAGATGTTATTCATTATTCACAATACAAAAATATTAGTTTAGGAAAATATTAATTATCATCACATTCAAAGAATAAAATTTTAGTGCTACAAAAAATAATTTGAGATTCAAAATTTAAAGGGACCATGTAAGAAGAAACTATTGTTACATAAAAGGAAATATATAGAGATGATTTTGGAGAGATGTAGGATACATTATAGTAAACATGCAGGTTCTCTATTTTCTATTAATAAAAAATATCTAATGAATAATGTCTTAAAATAGAAGAGGAAACCAAGGAGATGTGTTAGATTCTTCATACTAATGTTATTTCTAACCTCGTTTATAGAATGGTATAAACTAGACTCAACATTGTGAATGTAGTATGATATGTATGCATGTAAATAAGGTAAAAAATTAGGTCAATCATGAACATCTATTTTAGACATCAATTTGGCTCGTCAGATTATACAAAATACTATCATGGAAGAGTTGATGAGAATAAAATTTTAATTTGTAAGAATTTATAGATTTCTATTGGACTAGTATATCAAAGATCTAACAATGGCTATCTATATAGTGTTTTTGAAGGAACATTAAGAAAGATGATAAAAAAAATAAAAAAATATTTCATTATCTACAACAAGGGTAGAATATATGAAGAAAATATACTTTGTAAGAAAGTTTTATGGGTATAGAAGCTATACTCAATTTTTAGTTTCTTTTACAAGGTGGTGAGAATTGATTGTGACAATTAGGTTGTGATATGTTTGAAAAAAAGAATTACTTATCATACTTGGTCAAAGAATATTAGAGTATAATATTATTTTTGAGAAAAATGGTTGAAGGAAACCAAAAGTTACTAGAACATTTAATGTGGAAATAATGTATCTAATCCATTAAAAATGACTGATTATTAATAGATTTTATTGTTGTAAGAAATCAATAGGTAGGTTTCCTTCAAAAATTTATATTTTAAGAGTGTGACCCTTATATAGAAAATTCAACAAGTAGGAGAATGTTGGATAAGTCTTACATATTTTTTTTATTTAGTTGGGCTTGTGTTAACTGCAAGGAATCAATAATCTTTATATTTTTTATTCTAAATTTTTTTACATCCCTTTCAAGAAAATAATTGGGTGTTATTTTATTTTATTTTTCTATTTTTTCTCATATTTATGATTTTCTTGAATGAAATACATAAAAACACTTTGAATAATCTTATTAACATCCACACATTTGAAAGAATTGGGTAAGAGATTAATTAATTTTTTCATAAATAAATTATTATCTTGGGGACCACTCCTATTGTATTATGTTTTAACTAGAAATACTCTAGTTCAATTGTTTTTGGTTGAAACAAAAATACAAGATCACTATAAAGAAATATCAAACTGTTAACAAAAAACCCTATTAATATGACTTTGACTATCTACTAACTACTATAAATCATAATTATTAATTCTAAAAGACATTGTACAATGGCAACAAGGGGTGAAGTGTAATGGCATAAACATGTTAACAAAAATTCTTACCTTTTACTTTGAATTTGATAGTAGTTTAAATTAAATTAAAATATTAATATTTAATATTTTCAAAATAAGAAGCACAACATTTATGACTAAATATATTAACTTAAATAAAATAGTTTTAAACTAAAATAAATCTTTTAAGTAAATAAAATAATTCTAAACTGATATCTCTCAACATTTTATTAGATAATCTGCACGGTGGGGAGGTAATCTCTTTCCTTCATAATACTTAAATCCCCTCGAGATCTATTATCTAAAATAATCCCCTCAAAACCAAGAATCTAATCTCTTGGGGTATTTTTTGGCAAATCAGACTAGTGTTTTAGTTTGTTTTTGGGATAATAGGTGGATTTTGAAGAAAGCTCTTTATCTCCATTTGATTTACTCAACTCTATTAGATTATACCTCTAGTCTAGATTGGACTATAAGATTTTAGATTATTTAGACCATTCCTCAAACCTCTCCCTATGGAAGATTGATGCTAACTGGTACAACCCCTCACTTTATTTGGATGCCTCAAAACTACTGAAAATTTTTGAAAATCAAAGAATTTTCAATCCTAGTTTTCTTGATTCTTTGGTGTGGGAAGACTCTAAGGATGGTAACTATTCATTTAAGTCTAAATATAAAATTTTGTGCTATCTTTGGCTTCCTCAATTCAATTAGATGAAGGTTTAGAGGAACAAGTCCTTTCCTAAGGTAACATTCTTCTAGTGGACAGCCTCCCATGAAAGAATTATCACTCTAGATAATTTACAAAAGAGGGGAAACATCTTGGAAATATGTTTTTTCTATGTGATATTGAGGTTGAAAAAATTTCTCACCTTTTATTTCTTTGCTCTTATTCTTGGTAAGTTCATCAAAAAATTCAGTCCTTATTCAATGTCAATTGGGTTTGGCAAAAGGATATCAAGATGGTGTTAGAGGCGTGGTCCTCATCAGTGTCTCATCCTTTTCTCATTGAGATATGGTGGAAATATCTCCTTTTCATAGGTTGGGTTTTCTAGAAAGAACACAAGAATAAGATTTTTAGAGATTAAAAAAACCATGGCAGGTGGTTACAAATAAGATTATTAACCAGATTGTTGAGAATCTTAAAAAAATCTCTTAGTAGCCAAAAACAAATCCCTCTACTATGGAGTTCTCCATTTCCTTGTCTTCGAACTTATCTAAGGCTCCTAATTCCCTAATCTTGTCTATTCGTTTGGATAGGAACAATACTCCTTGGTCCCCTTGATCCTAGTTGGCTTAAGCTCAACTTTGACAACTTGATCAAATCGAACCCAGGTCAAGTTGGTGGGGGTGGAATAATCAAGGAATATTATGAGAAGTTATTTTTGTCTTATGTAATTAACCTAGGATTAAAAACTTCTAAATTTGCAGAGGTGGTGATTTATTATCACGAGATCTGTATTACCAAGAATTTTGGAGTGTCCAACCCAGTAATCAAAGGTGATTCTAGAAATTCAATCATCTTGTTGAATGGGAAGGAAAACACTTGTTGGTCCCTTCAGGAAACCATCCTCTTGGCATGAAATTTCATAATGATTCTTGGTATTTATAGATTTTCTCATGTGTTCAAAGTTGCTAGTAAAGTGGTTGATGCTCTAGAAAGTCTAGGAGCCTTCATGCAAAAAATTAGTATTTAGGATGATATTTCATTAATCACAAAGTATGTGTGAGAGTTATTATTAAATGATGAAAACATATGGGTAAGTGCATGGATTTGTGACACAATTTTGGCTCTTAAGATGCCACTTGTTTTCTGAAATTGGCAAAATCTGATTTGCACGAGAAAATGAAGATAGTTACACTCAAAATTTTAAGATGCAAAAAGAACAAAAGTTGAAGTGCTCCGAGTCTAGTTTCTAAGCTACTAATTATTTTTGAAACTAATGAAGATTAAGGGTCTCAAAAATGGGGGGCCCAAAACAGGTCCTATTTTTATCAAAAAAACAGCATAGTGCCTGAGGGCTCACCCCTTTTTGATTAACTTTTTTTTAGAATTTCAAAAATCCCAATGGTGAGAAATTAACTAACACCATGTAGGTTATCCTCATTCTTTTAGATAATATTTTTAATGAATATATAATATTTTATGAGTTTTGAAAGTGGACACATCCTGAAAAGTTGAAATTTGAGTGTGCTCCCCCCTAAATGTTTTGAAAACTAATCGAAAATTGATTTTTTTTCATCATGTGTAGAATGGAGTTGATTTTTAAAAAATTTAATTTGTTTCACATTTCGATGAGCAAGTAAAAATCTATCCTAAAACTAGCACATGTTGGTTTTTGACCAAAAATGAAGGTATCTACAATAGAAGCTATGGATTAAAACCTTAACTGAATCAAAATGATTTGTTTTTATATATTTAGATAGATAAGAGAGAGGTTAATGCCATCATTTTTTTTTTGTAAACCTACATTGAAGGACGTGCAAATGTGATAGTGAGCATAGACAAAACTATGAGGAAATTTAGCAAATCCTATTAGTTAACAAATCTAAAGCAGGTCATTTGATGAGCACCAAATTTGGTGCTTGCCAAATGACCTGCTTTGAACAAAACCTTAATTTCCCCTCTCTTTGGTCGATGACTTTGATAATTCTTAGAGTGCACAGTTTATGATCGTAGATGGATAGTTGAGGTTTTACATTTCATATGCCATCTAACTCGTTACCCTAATTGGATAACTCTCTATCCATCTCAAGTATCTCTCTCTCAGGTCTCACTCCCTCCCATGCTACCTAGACTACTCTCTCTCACTCCAATCCCATCTCTTAGGTCTCGTTCCCTCCCACCTAGGTACCTAAATAAATCTATCTCACTCCAACCCCCTTTCTCTCTCTCTCATGCCATCTCCCTCTCTTAGGTCATTATCTTTCTCTCTCTCAAGTATCCCCCTCCTACCCTCTCTCCCTCTCTTAGGTCTCTCACTCCCTCCCTCTATCTCTCTCCCATACCCTCTCTCTCTCTTAGGTATATCTCTGGCCCCCTCTTTCTCTCTCCCACACACACACTCCCTGTCTTTGAATCCCTCTATCTCTCTCTCACTCTCTCTCCCTCTCTCTTAGGTCTCTCCCTCCCACCCCCTCTCCTCTCTCTCTCTCTCTCCTCCTCTCTCTCTCTCTCTCCCTCTATCTCTCTCCTCCCACCCCTCTCTCTCTCTCCATCTCTCTCCCACTTTATCTCTCTCTCCCACCTCTCCCCTCTCTCTCAAGTATCTCCCTCCTACCTCCTCTCCCTCTCTCTCTTTGTCAAGTATCCCCCTCCTACCCCTTCTCCCTCTCATAGTCACACCCTTTATCTCTCTCCCACTTCCTCCCACTCTCAATTCCTCTATCTCTCTCCCTCTCTCTCTCTCTCAAGTATCTCCCTCTCACCACCTCTCCCTCTCTCTCTCAGGTCCCTCTCTCATGCCCTCTATCTCTCTCCCACTCTCTCTCCATCTCCCTCTCTTTCAAGTTTCTCCCTCCCACCCCCTCTCCCTGTCTCTCTCTCTCTCAAGTCTCTCCCTCCTACCCCCTCTCCCTCTGTTAGGTCTCTGTCTATCTCTCTCCCACACCCTCTCTCTCCCCCTCTCTCTAAGGTATCTCCCTCCCACCCCCTCCCTCTCTTTATCTCCCTCTCTCTCTATCTCTCTCTCTCGCTCCCTCCATCTCTTTCCCATCCCTCTATCTTGGGCAGTCCCTCTCCTTCCCACCCCCTCTCCCTCTCTCACTCTATGTATCTCTCCCATCCCTCTATCTCCCACTCCCTCTCTCTCCTACTATCTCAGGTGTCTCCCTCTCCTTCTCTCTTAGGTGTCTCCTTCCCACGCTCTCTCCCTATCCCTCTCTCTTAGGTTTCTCCTTCTCACCCCCTCTCCCTCCCTATCTCTCTCTCAAGTCTCTCCCTCATACCCCCCCTCTCTCCCACTTCGTCTCTATATATATCCCTCTCTCTTAGGTATCTCCCTCTCACACCCTCCTTCTCTCTCTCACTCTCTCCTAGGAATCTCCATTCCACCCTCTCTCCCTCTCCCTCTCCCTCTCCCTCTCTCTCAAGTCTCTCCCTCCCAACCCCTCTCCCTCCCTCTCTCTTTCTATCAAGTCTCTCCCTCCTACCCCCTCTACCTCTCCCAGGTTTCTCTCTTGCTCTCTCACACTGATTTCCTCTATCTCTCTCCCACTCCCTCCCTCTCTCACTCCCTCTATATCTCCATATGTCCCTTTCACTCCGTTTATCTCTCTCCCATCCCTCTCTCTCTCTCCACCTCTCTTAGGTAGGAGGGAGAGACTTGAGAGAGAGTGAGAGGGAGTGAGAGAGAGAAAGAGGGTTGAGGGCTTAGGGTTGAGTGTTTAGTGTTGAGTGTTTAAGGGTAGAGGGTATTGGGTTGAGGGTAGAGGGTAGATGGTTTAAGGGTTTAGGGTTTAAGGGTTGAGGGTTTAGGGTTTAGGGTTTAGGGTTGAGTGTTTAAGGGTTTAAGGGTTGAGGGTATAGGGTTGAGGGACTAGGGTAGAGATGGAGGAATGGATGGAGAGAGAGATGGAGGGAGAAGTGAGATAGAGAGAAGGAGAGAAGAGGAGGGGAGACAAAGATAGATGAGGGGTGATGACTCAATGTTTAGGTTAGAGAGTTGATAATTGAGGGCATAAGGTTGAGGGTAGATAGTTTAAGGGTTTAGGGTTTAGGGTATAGGGTTTACAATTTAAGGGTAGAGGGTTTAAGGGTTAAGGGTAGAGGGTAGAGGGTTGAGGGTTTTAGGGTTTAAGGTTTGAGGATTGAGGGTAGAGGGTAGAGGGTTTAGGGTTTAGGGATTAAGGGTTAAGGGTAGAGGGTTTACAATTTATGATTCATGGTTCAAGGGTAGAGGGTGTAGGGTCGCGAGAGAGGGGGGGTTGAGGGTAGAGGGTTTAAGGGTTTAAGTAATTATGGTTTATGATTTAGGGTTTACGGTTTAAGGGTAGAGGGTTTAAGGGTTTAGAGTAGATGGTAGAGGGTTTGCAGATGAAGACAATGTAGGACATGTTTATGTGGTGATTGCAAATGAAGACAATGGAGGACATGCTTATGGGTTTACGGTTTAGGGTATAGGGTATAAGGTTTAGGGTTTATAGTTTAAGGGTAGAGGGTTTAAGGGTTTAGGGTTGAAGGGTTAAGGGTAGAGGGTTGAGGGTTGAGAATTTTGGGGTTTAACGGTTGAGGGTTGAGGATAGAGGGTAGAGTAGAGGGTTTAGGGTTCGGGGATTAAGGGTTAAGGGTAGAGGGTTTAGGGTTTAGGGATTATGGTTTATTGTTTAAGGGTAGAGGGTGTAGGGTTGAGAGAGAGAGTAGGGGTTGAGGGTAGAGGGTAGAGGGTTAAGGGTAGAGGGTTTAAGGGTTTAGGGTTTATGGTTTATGATTTAGAGTTTAAGGGTTTAGGGTAGATGGTAGAGGGTTTAAGGGTTAAGGGTATAGGTTACAGGGTTTAGGGCTTAAGGGTCGAGGGTCGAGGGTTGAGGGTTGAGGGTAGAGGGTTTAGGGTTTAAGGGTTGAGGGATTAAGGGTCGAGGGTTGAGGGATTAGGGTAGAGAGTTTAGTTGGGTTTAAAAGGGTTTAAGGGTTTAGGGTTTAGGATATAGGTTTAAGGGTTTAAGGGTTGAGTGTTGAGGATAAAGGGTAGAGGGTTTAGGGTTTAGGGTTTAGGGTTTAAGGGTTTAAGGGTTTAAGGGTTGAGTGTTGAGGATAGAGGGTAGAGGGTTTAGGGTTTATGGTTTAGGGATTAAGGGTTAAGGGTAGAGGGTTTAGGGTTTAGAGATTATAGTTTATGGTATAAGGGTAGAGGGTGTATGGTTGAGAGAGAGAAAGGGAGGGTTGAGGGTAGATGCTAGAGGGTTAAGGGTATAGGGTTTAGGGTTTAGATTTTATGGTTTACGGTTTAAGGGTAGAGGGTTTAAGGGTTTAGGGTAGATGGTAGAGGGTTTAAGGGTATAGGGTAGAATGTTTAGGGTTTACGATTTAAGGGTAGAGGGTTGAGGGATTAAGGGTTGATGGTTGAGGGATTAGGGTAGAGATTTTAGTTGGGTTTAAAAGGGTTTAAGGGTTGAGGGTGTGGACATCAAAATCTGCAAATTGGTTAGCATGATTCTAACATCCTCATAGAATAATACAACATTCTTCAAAATAAATGACAAAACCAAATCAAAGCATGCAAAGAAGACATGGAGTATATCTATTCCATGGTGGATTGGTGCTATCCTTTGTGTAGAAGGCAGCCCTTTCCCAATCCTTGTCAAGCAAATGAGATGATAGACAATGAGATGCTAATGAACTCAAGTTTCCTATAGTGACAGTGCTCAAATTGTAGATGCTAAATGAGAGAAAATGCATTGCATTTATAGGAGAATTTGAGAGGGGAGAAGCTTAGATTGCAAGATGTGGGACTAAATCCCATCCAATAGGAGAGAGCCACTTGTCACAATGGGATTGGCCCATGATTGTGCAAGTGTTGGCTAATGTGCCCATTTCAAATTTGAAAATGGCAATAAATGAGTATGGTTGAAGGTTTTTGGGGGGAATTGTGTTTGGAAAAAAAAGTCAAACATGAGAGTTAATGAGGGCATATTCTTTGGGAATATGCCCTTGTGAGGGAAAATAGGTGTTTTAATAAATCAATTAAAATGATTTATTGTGCAAGTGGATGGGACATGGGTTGGTCTTAGCATGAATTAGGGATTTAACTAATTAGGCTAGTGCTTAGTTGATTGTGACACTTTGAATTAAATTTGTGGGTTAGGATAAATCAAAGTGAGAGGATATTAGATATTCAATTAAATATATCTGATTTAATTAAATCAAGACTTTAGGAGGTTAATTAATTAATTAAGAGGAAAGAATGATCGAATGTGATGTTTAATCAGTATGTCTACATTTTTCCCCTCTTTGAGGAAATGTACTCGTTGCATTGGTTCAAAGAATGATGCTGCTAACATCGAAATTAAAAAAATTCTGATTTTTTTAGATGCCCCAGCGAAAATAAGTACGTTAGTACATTGCCCCCTCGAGAGATCGAGTGAAAAGATTGAGGTTGATCTCATGACAAAGAGGTTCAAAATGAATGTATGGATGGTTAGAATATATGATTTGTATGATAATGATGATGTAAATGAAATGTTTGGAAGATGCTTAGAATAACAAATTTATATTATCCTAAACATCTTGAATGATTATGCAATGCATGTGAGATGGATGTGATGGATGATGTTGTGCTATGATTCAATATGATGTGATTATGCAAGATGCAGGATGGATGCCTTGTTAGCGTGAAAGAGGATAGAAGAATGAGATGGATCAACCCTTAAATCCAAGAAGATGTAGAAGTCCAACAAGTCTACTAGTTTTTGAGACCTTTTTTTTTTTGGATATGATGATGAATGTTGATGATGTATTGCTTATCCAAGGATGGGAGAGATAAAGAGCATACCTTTCTTTATGTTTGATAACACACATAGGTGTGATGCATCAAGGTATTAAGAACCAGGATGGCATGGCACCTAGTGTGATGGAATTTGTTTCGACACTCAGATAGGAGTACTCTTGTTCACACTTGACATACAAAAACCTTGATAGGACGGACCCAACAAAGCAAGTATCCGCCAAGTTATTTTACAAGAACATCCAACAAGCACAACAAAAAAAAGGATAATGATCATTGCCCCATTCCTTTGTCTATAAACCTATTTTGTTTAGGAATCATCGAGAGGTCCTTGGAATGAGCGCAAAATAAGATAAGTCAATAAAAGACTAAAAAAAGAAAACCAAACAAGCTAATGTTCTTCATACCGCTAGCCAATACTAACTACTATGGGGTACTTGATGCTTATGTCCATCGTGGGAAGGATTCATCCTAGGACATGTAGTGATCAAGATTTTGGTGAGACTGATTGGGTGATAAGCTATTGATACTCTGAGTTGACCAACTTGCTTGCTTACTGACTTAGACTTAAGACTTTGACGATTAGGGTGTTCACTTTGGAACCTGCTAGACTTGCTTCTGATTGACTCACCAAAGGGTGATGGTGATAATTGATTTTATTATGAGTGATGATTATTGCGAGTGAAAGTGAGATGAGATGGATGCACCATTTTGGGTTTTTCAAATATTTTGAGGCTATTTTTGGGATTTTGAGAATTTTTTACAAATATTTTTGGATTTTCAAGATTTATGAATGTTTTCGGTTTTTGTGTCTCAAGGACCAATCAAGGATGGCCTTTCCTACATTTAAGCTTAGAGACGATGTAGTTCAGACAACAACTGACTTGACTGTTGATGAGATAGATAAGCAAACAAATTTCCATTGTGACGGACGCCTAAAGGACTGACCTTAATTGAAATAGATGGGCAAATAGATTGCCAATGCAATGGACAACTAAAGGGCTGACCTTAACTGTAAATAGATGGGAAAATGGATTGCCAATGCGATGGATGCCTAAAGGACTGACCTTAACTGTAAATAGATGGGCAAACAGATGGCCAATGTGATGGACACCTAAGGACTGACCCTAATTGTCTCGGGGGATGATCAAAGATCCACCTTGGCTATGTTCAAGCTTAGAGACGACGTAGTTCAGACAAGGTGAAAGAATGACAAGACTCAATGATGAAGTTTTGAATATTTTCTAATATTTCGACATGTTTTTGGATTTTTGAATGATTTGGATGTTATTGATTTTGATTTTTCTGATGTTTTTGAATTTTTTGGTTTTTTCGCATAATTTTGACAATTTGGATATGATATGTGATGACGATATCAGTGCTCTATTTTGGGATTTTGTTGGAAACCAAGCTTAATGTTGATTGATCAGATCAATGGATTGATAGTTTGACTAAGTGTGTTAAGTCAAACAAAAGTGATAATGCACTAGTAAACTTTAGGAAGTTCTGTTATCCTAGAATAAACTTGTACATAAGAGGACAGTTCAACTAAGTGTGTTAAGTCAAATGAGGTGACTATGGATTTGATAATTTGGCTAACTGTTTTAAGCCAAACAAGATGATAATGGACTTGTAAATCCAAGGAATTTGTGTTATCCTAGAGTAAACTCGTGCATAAGATGATAATTTGACTAGGTGTGTTAAGTCAAACAAGGTGATAATTGATTCGATTCAATTGATCAAGATTGATGAAGCTTGGCTTGAAACAAAATTGTTTTGATGATTTGATGTGACACAGATGTACACATTAGATGCAACTGATATGGATTATTTGGATTGATATTCGATGAAAGATAAAAGTTGATAAAGAACATCATCTTGTCAAAATATGCCATGGGCTAGTGATTTGGATTTTGGCTTGAACAAATGTTTGACCAATTTTGATTTCATATTTTTCAATGTTCAGATCACCACATAAATTGGAGGATATATATCAAGATTTATTCCTGAAGCGAGATGCCAATATCTTCCCCCAGTTTCTAGCAATGTTTTAACGACCATGGGTGGATTCTTGGATATGAATTATCTTATGATAAGATAAGCTATTCGAACATAGGATGCTCATTTGGATAATGCTTCAAGGCTCAGATAACATTGGGTAGGATGGGATCAATGAAAATGACCCATGTCAAGATGTTCACCATAAACAAGTGTAAAGTGTGCTCCAAAATTTTATCAAGATAATGCAGACATATGGTAATGGGTTGGATAAACGGTTCATGGATGAACGAATGATATGGATGGAATGCTGGCTTTATTATGGATATGATAAGATGCTTTCTCCTAAACTAGTGCACGCAGATGCTTGATTCTACACATGACGCTTGTTTGCTAGGTTTTCATCATGGTACTTGCCCAAAGAACCACCGAAATGGTTTTCACTAGAGGACGATTTTTTTCTTTATTGTTTTCAATCCTTTTTCTGATTTTTTTTTTTTTAGGATTTTTATATTTTTATATTTTTTTATATTTTCTAAGAGATTTTAAGCTGATGCTGAACCACCTGGTGGTGCTGATGTTGATGCTTCTTTCATAACATTCCATTGGTATCCTACTTGAAGAAGTTTCTTTTCCAAGATATGTGCACTCGAAAAAAACTTTTGAGATTCCTGATCTTCTTTGCTGATACCAGAGTTAACTTTGTCTTTGTGCACACATCGCGATAGAGTGTCCTATGTATCCTTATGATGAAGGGTCGTTGCCAACACATGGTCAATGTGTGAATTGGATATTATGCGTGGAGGTAGGGATGGAGTGTGTATAGGAATAACAGATGGATTGGCTGACAGTTTGGAACTTTTGACTCTCCAAACTTGGGAAGATGAGCAATGATGGGTGGATATGGAAGTGTGCATGGAATTGTGACCAACAACTCGATATACTTTATACATTGCTTGAGAAGTTTTCTTTTTCTTTTGTGGACATATTTGATGGATACCTTTCCCTTTTTAATTTTTCCCCATAGTTTCTTCAACTAATGGATTTTGATAGGGATAATCATTCTTTGTATTCTTTAGTATCCATATATATTTGACTTGTCCTTCGTGCTTCGCTACTTCTTTTTCTTTGATGACGTTCTTTGGGCTTTGATTTGAATCTTTCTTTTTTTGTTGGTCCCAATTCGTGGATGGGGTGATAGGTGGATGAGGATTCGTGATGTGGTGGGTCATAGTATTGGCATTGGTTTCATCATAAGGATCCTTCGTGCTCCCTATGTTGACGTTTTCTTGAGACAAAGCTACCTCCAGTTTTGTGGAAGTATCACTAATATGTTTATATTCCTTGATTGTTGAATAACCAAGACCTTGGTGCTTAGGATTTCCAACAATCTTCACTTGTTCTAGGATACCCTGTTCATGTAGGCCTAATCCTCTTCCTTGATAATTCATCTGTTGAAAAAAATTATTTGCAATAGGATATGATTCTCCTTGGAAATAAGGTGCTAATCCTTCTCTGCTCTATGGTGGATTTTCAAAAGTGACAGCTTCTTTATTGATGAGGTATCTTTCCCTAAGAAAGGTGAGTGATCCAAATTTATAAGTGATAGGATCCTCCATATGTGCAATGAATTCTTGATTGATATCCTTAACTTGATTTTGTGAGATATTAGATTGTAATGCTTCTTCAAGAAGTGTTGATGTTTCACTGTCCTTGTAAAATTATTCCTCATGATTTATTCTTGGTATGCTTTCATATGATGTCTTCGATTCACAATTTTTGTAGAAGCCTTTTGATATGTCTCCACATGATGTCTCTGATTCACAATTTTTGTAGAATTCTTCTACATGATCTATTTTTGGTGTGTCTCTGGATTTTTCTATATCTTGATCATGTGTACAAATGTTAAGAGTAGGAGACTCTTGTTCCTTAGTAAGAGTATGAGACTCTTGTTTTGAATGAAGATCATTTACGTGTCCATCCAATGAAAGCATCTCATGGGTAGATGGAGGAATATGTGCTATATGGATATGATCATCATTTGCGACATCTTGTATAGATAGGAGAGTGCCCATTAGATCATTGTAGTATCTTGGAGATACAAATTCTCGATCTTGAGTGATTTTGGAATTTCTTTCGTCATGTTTTGGATCAATTTCAAAGGATGGATTTCTCTCTTGGATATTTTCATTGGGCATGGAAAGTGGCTTAATATCCTCTTGATCTTTGAATGGACTTGGATAAAATAGTGAGTTAAGGATTTCTTCAATATCTGCAACCATGAGGTCAAATGATGCCAATATGTCTTGGAAAGGACCATTGCTAGACTTAAGTGAAGGATGTCGATCATGCTTTGGAGTAAATTCTTGAGATATTTCCTTTGAATCGTTAGGTGATGTAGAGACATTGTCAACATGATCATTGGTGGATGGATCTTGATCATCATTTTCAATGATTTTGGTGGGAGTTTGTTGCAAGCTCTAATGTGCATTCAAGGCCTACTGATATGTTTGTACTTATGTCAACAACACTTGCTGTTGATTCTATTGTTGTTGTTCCAACAAAGCTTGTTGTTGGTTCATCTATTGTTGTTTCCATAAAGCATGTTGTTGGTCTAGTTGTTGTTGCACTTGGTATTGTGCTTGCCCCTATCGAGCTTGGTGTTGGGCTTGAGCTTGAGCTTGAGCTTGTGCTTGTGCTTGTTGAGCAACTTGTTGGTTTTGCAGTGCCTTTTGGCGAGCAGTTGCCAATATGATAGAGAATGAATTTTCCATGTTGTGTTTTTGTGGTGGTGGTGGTGGATTGGGAATGATTCCAACCCTAAGACCAAGTGATGTTGACATCTCTTGAATTGGATCTTTGTTGGGTATGGGTATGTGCAGGATCATCATGGAAAAAACAAGCCCTTAAGTGGCAATAAAAAGACAAAAAATTAGAGTTAGACAACCTGACGTAAAAATTTGAATAAGTTATGTATATTATTTCAAAAAAATTTAAAAATAGAATTTGTAGAAAATTGAATATAGTTTCTAAACTACTAGACCTTTATTTTTAAAAAAAAAATCTATTTGGTGAAAATTTGAAATTTCAATGCAGTAGTATTTAAATTCCAGGGTAAAAATAAGAAGTAGGTGTTTGTCTGACCACCCTAACCACAATAAAATGATAATATTTTTTTATAAGATTTTATATATATAGAGGACTCATGTCCCGATGTAATGCATATTTTTTTAGAATTTTTTTCCAAGTAAATTAATTCTGATTTTTTTATTACAAATTTTAAAAAATATAAAATCTCGTCTTTCTAACCACTTTAACTTGGTCAAAAATTCATGAAATTCAATTTTTTTTTTTAAATCCTACATTATGAAAAGCATAGAATGTGACACATGTTTCGGATTCAAAAAATGTGATACCGTTTGAAAGTTATAGATGTTTTTCAATCATTCTATCAATCATGACTTTATTCGTAATTCTAATAGAAAATGAATAATAATTATTTATTAAATTCAAAGTAAAGCATAATTTATATTGGTGGAAAGCTGAGAATCTCCTCTAAAACCCTTTTTCGTTTCATCAATTTTGTGTAAAAAAAAAGTCATCAGCCACATGGGTCATCATATGGGTTATATATCGCCACTTTTTGGCCCATCATGATCCTGCACATACCTGTATTGTTGGTGGATTTTGATCATGATTTAAAAGTGGCCCTTGGTGTGTGTTGATTTGATCATTGAATGAGATGGAAATATCTTCAATGTGTTCATTGATGGATTGATATTGATCACCATTTTCAACAAGTGTGGAGGAGAGATTGTTAATGCTATTGCTAGTGGTTGAATTCTGATTAATGTTCTCAATAGCTATTAGTTTTTGATCAATCAGGTCTTGGATGAGATTTTTGAGTCGAATATAATTTGATGTTGTGTGTCCCTTTACTTTTTGAAAATCACAAAATTGTTTCTCGTCATACCCTAGTGGTTTCACCATGGGTTCTTGATAATTCACATAACTGGGGATTTTGATGATATTTTCTTGGATTAGCTGTTGCATGACTGATTCGATTGGTTCCTTAAGTGGTGTGTATTTTCGTTTGTGACCTTGTGATATTTTCACTTTAAATTGACCTTGGGGAGATTGATTTTGGAAATGTGGTGATTGATCTTTGAGATGTGGTGATTGATCTTTGAAATGAGGTGATTGAGTTTGTTGTTGATTTTTTTGATATCCAACCTCTTGATTTTGGATATATTGTTCTTGATGTGATTGTGGAGACAACTCAATTCTTTGATGACATGGTTCAACCAATGGAAGAGTGTATTGATTTTGGGGTGGAGATGTCTCTTGGCGCAATGGAACAACTATTTTGGCAAGTGAAGCAATTTGATCCCGCAAAATTTGATCTTGATTTGGATCTTAACACCCTTGATATTGTTGAATTGGTTGTTGAGCAAGCATATTCAAAATGCATCCTTGTGGTGCTTTCTTGGGATTGTGGACAAGTTGATTCTAGATAATGCTCTGATTTGGTGTGATGTTTTGATTTGGCATTATAGATTGAAATTGAATATTGTTGTGGTTTGGAATCATATTGCATTGATTTAGGTAACTTCGATTTTACATGGGGTTACCTTGACTTGAATCCATATATGGAGTTGCCAATATACTGCTAGGATTTTGAACAACATTAGGGGGATTTGCAAGCATATCTATCCCAAATTTCACCAAGTCTGGACTAGAAATGTTCATGTTCAACAAACTTATATTTGGCATGTATGGATTTGGTGGGATAATGTTGTTTGGAAAACTCATGCATTGAGTGTTTGGTTGATAGATTTGTAGATTTGGACTTGGATTTAAATCTATCATTGGGAAAGATGTTCCAAAATTTAGATTGGGCATACTCACATTCGTATCATTGAATTTTGGAGGAGATAATGATGCCATGTTTGAATTTCATAAATGTGAGTTTCGATAATCAATTGGCATTGTGAGACTTGGATAGTTTGGTTGACTTGGATTACTCATGATGTATGAATCAAGTTTAAATTCCATGTTCCTCTTGTGTTTTGACTTTGTTGACCTCCAAGGGGTTTAGGACCAATGATGAGATGGAGGATGAAAGTGGTGAATGATATGGGTGTTTGAACTTTTAGGAGCTTTGGATCAATGCTAGACTTTAGGAGTTGGTTTGGTTCGATTTTGAGGATAGTTTGATTAAGTGTATTAAGTCAAACAAGATGATAATGCACTTGTAAATCCTAGGAAGTTGTGTTATCCTAGGGAAAATTCGCACAAGAGAATGAATTGGCTAATTGTATTAAGCCAATCAAAGTTATCATGAACTAGTAGACCTTAGGAAGTTGTGTTATCCTAAAGGTAAATTTGTTCAAGAGGATTGATAACTTGACTAGGTGTATTAAGTCAAATGTAACGATGTTGATTTTTCAAAACTCTAGTATGAATGATGTTTTAAAAGTTCCAAAATTTGTTGGTGAGGTGAATTTTGATTGATGTTTGAGATGGATGAAGTGTTTTGACTTTATCCTAGATGACCCTATGAGGACTTCTTTACAAGACCACGGTTTTGAAGAACATGCTTTTCCCTAAGAGTAATTCAACCAAAAGACAGGAGATTGCAAGCACATGTTTGGTTCAATTGTCTGTTATCTTGCTTAGATTTGGTTCTTTTTGACACAAGCACTTTCTTGATTATGTTTTTCAAACTGAATGTCCAATGTCCTAATTTCCCTTTATCCCACAAAGTGTATTATGTGGAAATCAAGGAAATCAAGGCAAAGGTTATCTATTGTTTACTTTAGTGAGCAAATAGAGGTATAAATTCAAACATTTGGAAGCCTCTAAGGATAGAATCCCTAGGGCAAGCAATAACACTTGAATTTTTTCAATGGTATTTTCTTCCTAAAGGGTTTGAAATTTTGATGATTCGTTGAATGTTTGTTTTCCACTATTTTGGATCCAAGCAAAGTGTTTTGATTCCAAGCACATGTACAACCCTAGGCTGAAAAGGCAATATTTGTTAGGTTCCCACTTGGATAAATCCATCTATGCACATTCAATGCGAATGATTAAATGCTTGACCACACAGGCTCCCTCTTATAGTGCACTCGCTTCTCAAGTCATCCAAGCATTAGTACCCATGAATCTCCCATGGAATACTTTTCATCTCTACAATAGAATTGCATGTATACGTGGGGTGGCTTCAAAGGACATGACCTCTTGCACCAACAAATAGAAAGGCTCTTGGCTTCTACACAAATTGGTTTGTAATCAGGGTACCCATTCAGGAGGCCACATGAGAGGCAAGATCAACCCACCTGCTTGTTTGGAGGAGCTCCTGTAATGATGAACTTTCCTCACCATTCAAATTTGTATATCGGTTGGGAATAACTTGGCGTTTAGCTCGTTACCGATTTGTGTCGTTCCCTTGGGGTGAGTACTTTTTCCCACCAAGGAAGGCTCTCTAAAGGTGTACAATAGAGAGTAAGTGCATTCGTAGTTCAATCATATTTGTTTGCATGAACAAAGAGAGAACACTTGCAATGCCTTTTTCTCACACTAAACAAGTTTGTTCAATTTTAAGATCCAAAATGAAAGTGTGAAGGCAATCTTTTAAACAAATTAATATCACCAAAAGACTTTTGATTCTCAAGATCGTTGTGAAGCATGAGAGAAGCATATATTCCTTTTAAATGATATTAAGTTGTGAAAAATATTGCAAAACATGACAAGCACTTGTTCATTTTATACCTCAAAAGCAATGATTTTGATTCATTTTAAAGCACCAAAATGAGATGTGAACGTTGTCGTGTACAATTTTAGCCCAAATCAAAATCTACTAAGTGTCTGTAAGGTTCAATATTAATCAACTTGAAAATGAAATGAAATCAATGATTAATCTTAGACCCCAAAAAGATGAGTTGGTTTAAAAACAAAAAATGAGAGTAGAAAAAAAAAATGGGAGCTCCAACAAGCATTAAAAAATGTTTTTCTTTTTTCTTTTTTTCTTCAACTCAAATCTATCTAGTTTTATCTATCTTGAAGAAAAGTAGCAAGCCACCACAAATTGAAAATTTGTATCGTGTTCCCCCCATAAAAAAAATGATGTTAGTTCAAAATCTCTCCACCAAATCCAATAATTAAACATACGCTGGCTGATAATATCATTTTAGCACAAAAATAATTTTGAATTAATTGTCAATAAATGGAAATTGTCTCAAATATTTCCTCCAAGCTATTTCCCAAGACAATTAATCTCCCACATAAGCAGTTAATTGACAACACTGTTCTTTCTTCTTTCTTGTGATGGGGGTAAAAGAATCATAAGTGATAATAAATGGTAGATGTCTCTAACTACAAATATTGATTACACTAAAGGATAAGTCCACTTTTGCTGCCAAAAGAAAATATTTTCTAATCTTTGGTACGAGTCTCATTTAATGATCATTTTTGAAAAAAAGAACCACATTGCACCAGAACTTTACAAGTCATATCACTCAACTCATTTTGGTCATCACTTCAAACTATGCATGGCAGTAGGATAGATTCAAATACATCTAGAATGTTAGCAATCTCAAAGAATCTCAAATAGGAATTAAATGTGATTACAGATACGTAGAGAATCGATATTAAATGATTCTAATGAACTCAGTGGACTGTTAATGACAACCAATCCCCCAATGCCACTATTTACTCCTCGTGTACGCCTATCAAGTTTACCTCACCAAAGCTTGTCAATCACATTTATGAGAAAGATATGATCAAATCTATTGGACCACTCTGACAATCTTATCTAGATTTGTAAAAAGAAAAAGCTATGCTGATTTGACACCATCATTGGACAATATTTTCATCGAAAGAACATGATATAATCTAACAAAAATGAATCTGCTATACTGGAAGCACCTGTATCACAGGAGTGAGCTTTACTTCTTCACTTACTTGTTAGGTCTAGTGATCTATTCTCTTAATTGTTGCTGTCATTTCTGCCCTGGTAGATATGTTTGCAAAATGTGGGCGCATAGACTAAGGCACGTGAGCTGTGTATAACAGTCACTTCTCAGATGTCAACATTTCCCGTACCCTCCATACCTAGCTGCTAAACTCTGATAGCCCATGGCTCGAGGGGCAGAGTGATGATAATGACTTTATGAACAGGATGTTAGTACAGTGATGACAAATTGTGAAGTAGGCTTCTACCAAAGTTGCAAATCAGATGCAACGAATTGTGAGACTCAAATGAGTAGCAATACAGAAAAGATTAGAAGCATTAGACTGTTCAACATGGTGTCTTAGATAATATGCATGGCAGGTATATCATATTAGGGCAACTAGCAGGCATAAAAAGAAAACAGTGGATGCATTTGAAAGCTTTCAAGCTAATTCAGTTAGCAGGTAGAAAACCCTTTCAGAGGGTAAACAAGTCCACTCTCTCATCATTGACCAAGGATTTACATTCAACGCAGATACTTTAATGCAAAATACTCTTCTCAATATGTATGACAAGTGTGGGAGTTTGGTGCAGGCGTATTTCTCCATCTTTTCAACTTTTATTGGACAAGGCCTTTCATGTAACTGGCATCCTTTCTAGTGGAATATAAGATGAATTTGTTCCACATAGAAAAGCTGATAAAGGAACCACGCACGCATTCATAGAGCAACACACTATATCTTAGCAAAGGAAAACATAGGCAGCGGATGGTCTTCATATTCAAAGGAATCCACTTCAAACATACTGACCTCAAAATTGCAAGAAGATAGTGCAGAGGATAAAGCCGTAGCAAGGCCTGTTCAGATTATGATTTGATCCTTTCGAACAAATTTGTTCCAACAGGAAGAGCCAATAGAAGAACCATGAATGCATTCAGAGAGACATAAACTGTATCTTAGTAAAGGCAGACATAGGCAATAGATGGTCTTTAAATTTAAAGAAAGCTGCTTTAAACATACTAACCATGAACACATTCAAAGAGAAATAAACTGTATCTCAGCGAATGCAAACATAGGCAGGGGATGGTCTTCAAATTCAAAGAAATTTGCTTCAAACATACTGGCCATGAACACATTCAGAGAGAAATAAACTATATCTCAGCGAATGCAAACATAGGCAGGGGATGGTCTTCAAATTCAAAGAAATATGCTTCAAACATATTGACCTCCAAAACTATAAGAAGAAATCTAATACTATTTTCAAATTTGAAATTTCAAACTACGAACTGTGAACTACCAAGAGAAGAAAATAGAATAAGACTCTTAACAAGACACCAACAGAAGCCATTTCAGCTAAGATACCAATGGAAGCTATTTCTAATAAGATAACAAATCTGGGAATGCAAGCAACATGTTAGATGGGTATATTTTTTCTTTTAAAGAAACATGAACCAACCCTCCTTCTAGCGCCATTTTGTGGACATCAAAATCTGCATTTATAGGAGAAGTTGAGAGAGGAGAAGCTAAGATTGAGAGATGTGGGACTAAATCCCATCCAATAGGAGAGAGCCAATTGTCACAATGGGATTGGCCCATGATTGTGCAAGTGTTGGCTAATGTGCCCATTTCAAATTTGAAAATGGCAATAAATGAGTATGGTTAAAGGTTTTTGGGGGGAATTGTGTTTGGCCAAAAAAGTCAAACATGAGAGTTAATGAGGGCATATTCTTTGGGAATATGCCCTTGTGAGGGAAAATAGGTGTTTTAATAAATCAATTAAAATGATTTATTGTGGAAGTGGATGAACATGGGTTAGTCTTAGCATTAATTAGGGATTTAACTAATTAAGCTAGTGCTTAGTTGATTGTGACACTTTGAATTAAATTTGTGAGTTAGGATAAATCAAAGTGAGAGGATATTAGATATTTAATTAAATATATCCAATTTAATTAAATAAATACTTTAGGAGGTTAATTGATTAATTTGATTTAATTAATTAAGAGGAAAGAATGATCAAATGTGATGTTTAATCAATGATGTTAATTTCGTATGTCTACAAAGGGTAGAGGGTATTGGGTTTAAGGGTAGAGGGTAGATAGTTTAAGGGTTGAGGGTTGAGGGTTGAGGGTTGAGAGTTGAGGATAGAGGGTAGAGGGTAGAGGGTTTAGGGTTTAAGGATTAAAGGTTAAGGTTAGAGCGTTTAGGGTTTATGGTTTATGGGTAGAGGGTGTAGGGTTGAGAGAGAGAGGGGGATTGAGGGTAGAGGGTAAAGGGTAGAGGGTAGAGGGTTTAAGGGTTTAGGGTTTAGGGTTTAAGGGTTTAAGGTTTATGGTTTATGGTTTACGATTTAAGGGAAGAGGGTTTAAGGGTTTAGGGTAGATGGTAGAAGATTTAAGGGTTAAGAGTATAGGGTAGAGGGTTTAGGGCTTATGGTTTACAGTTTAAGGGTTGAGGTATGAGGGTAGAGGGTAGAGGGTAGAGGGTTTAAGCATTTAGGGATGAAGGGTTGAGGGTAGATGTATTAGGGTAGAGAGTTTAGTTGGGTTTAAAAGGGTTTAAGGGTGGAGGGTAGAGGGTATTAGGTTTAAGGGTAGAGGGTAGATAGTTTAAGGGTTTAGGGTTTAAGGTTTTAGGGTTGAGGGTATAGGTTTCAGGGTTTATAGTTTAAGGGTAGAGGGTTTAAGGGTTAAGTGTTGAGGGTTGAGGGTTTTAGGGTTTAAGGGTTGAGGGTTGAGGATAGAGGGTAGAGGGTTTAGGTTTTAGGGTTTAGGGATGAAGGGTTAAGGGTAGAGGGTTTAGGGGGTAGGAATTACGGTATATTGTTTAAGGGTAGAGGGTGTAGGGTTGAGAGAGAGAGGGGGGGTTGAGGGTAGAGGGTAGAGGGTAGAGGTTTAAGGGTTTAGGGTTTATGGTTTAAAGGTTTAGGGTTTAGGGTTTATGGTTTAAGGGTAGAGGGTTTAAGGGTTTAGGGTAGAGGGTAGAGGGTTTAAGGGTTGAGATTTTAGGGTAGAAGGTAGAGGGTAGAAGGTTGAGGGTTTAGGGTAGAGGGTTTAGGGTTTAAGGCTTGAGGGATTAAGGGTTGAGGGTAGATGGATTAGGGTAGAGAGTTTAGTTAGGTTTGAAAGGGTTTAAGGGTTGAGGGTAGAGGCTATTGGGTTTAAGGGTAGAGGGTAGATAGTTTAAGGGTTTAGGGTTTAGGCTATAGGGTTTAGGGTTTATAGTTTAAGGGTAGAGGGTTTAAGGGTTAAGGGTAGAGGGTTGAGGGTTGAGGGTTTTAGGGTAAAGGGTTGAGGATTGAGGATAAAGGGTTTAGGGTTTATGGATTAAGGGTAGAAGGTTTAGGGTTTAGGGATTGTGGTTTACGGTTTAAGGGTAGAGGGTGTAGGGTTGAGTGAGAGAGGGGGGGTTGAGTGTAGAGGGTAGTGGGTAGAGGGTTTAAGGGTTTAGGGTTTTAGGGTTTAGGGTTTAGGGTTTAGGGTTTATGGTTTAGGGTTTATAGTTTAAGGGTAGAGGGTTTAAGGGTTTATGGTAGATGGTAGATGGTTTAAGGGTTGAGGGATTAAGGGTGGAGGGTAGATGGATTAGGGTGGAGAGTTTAGTTTGGTTTAAAAGGGTTTAAGGGTTGAGGGTAAAGGGTATTGGGTTTAAGGGTAGAGGGTAGACAATTTAAGGATTTAGGGTTTAGGGTTTAAAATTTAAGGGTAGAGAGTTTAAGGGTTTAGGGTGTAAGGGTTAAGTGTAGAGGGTAGTGTGTTGAGGGTTGATGGTTTTAGGGTTTAAGGATTGAGGTTTTACAATTTATGGTTTAAGGGTAGAGGGTTTAAGGGTTCAGGGTAGATGGTAGAGGGTTTAAGGGTTTAGGGTTTAGGGATTAAGGGTTGAGGGTAGAGGGTTTAGGGTTTAGGGATTACATATTATAGTTTAAGGGTAGAGGGTTAGGGATGAGAGAGAGAAAGAGGGTAGAGGGTTGAGGATAAATGGTAGAGGGTTTAGGGTTTATAGTTTACAATTTAAGGGTTGAGGGTTGAGGGTTTACATTTCAAGGGTAGAGGGTCTAAGGGTTTAGGGTAGGGGGTAGAGGGTTTAGGGTTTAGGGATTACAATTTTCTGTTTAAGGGTAGAGGGTGTAGGGATGAGAGAGAGGGGGTTGAGGGTTGAGGGTAGATGGTAGAGGGTTTAGGGTTTATGGCTTAAGGGTTGAGGGTTGAGGGTTGAGGGTAGAGGGTAGGGTGTAGGGGGTTGAGGGTTTAGGGTTTAGGGTTTACGATTTAAGGGTTGAGGGTTGAGGGTACAGGGTAGAGTGTAGAGGGTTGAGGGTTTAGGGTTTATGATTTATGGGTAGAGGGTTTAAGGGTTTAGGGTAGATGGTAGAGGGTTAAAGGGTTTAGGGATTAGGGATTAAGGGTTAAGGGTAGAGGGTTAATGGTTTAAGGTTTAGGGCTATAGTTTATAGTTTAAGGGTAGAGGGTGTAGGGATTAGAGAGATGGGTGGGGTTGAGTGTTGAGGGTAGATGGTAGATCATTTAGGGTTTAGGGTTTACAGTTTAAGGGTTGAGGGTTGAGGGTTGATGGTAGATTATAGAGGGTTGAGGGTAGAGGGTAGAGTGTAGAGGGTTGAGGGTTTACGGTTTATGGTTTAAGGGTAGAGGGTGTAGAGATGAGAGAGAGAGAGGGTTGAGGATAGATGGTAGAGGGTTTAAGGGTATAGGGTTTAGGGTTTAAGGGTTAAGGGTAGAGGGTAGAGGGTTTAGGGTTTAGGGTTTAGGGTGTAGGGTTGAAGGGTTAAGGATTGAGGGTAGAGGGTTTAAGGGTTTAGGGTTGAGGGTTTAGGTCTCCCTTTCTTCTATCTCCCACTCCCTCTCTCTCCCACTCCCTCTCTTAGGTATTCCCCCCTTCCCTAATTGAATAAATCTCTCTCCCTCTCAAGTCTCTCTCTCTCTCTCTCTCTCTCTCTCTCTCTCTCTCTCTCTCTCTCTGTCTCACTCCCTCCCACACTACCTAGACTAATCTATGTCACTCCAATGCCCTCTCTCACACTCCCTCTTTGTTAGGTCTCACTTACCTCCCACTCTACCTAGAAAAATATATTTCACTCCAATCCCCTCTCCCACACTCCCTCTCTCTCTCTCCCCCTTTGGTCTTTTTGAATCTCTCAAGTCTTATCCCTCCTAACCCCTCTCCCGTTGTTAGGTATTTCCCCCCATTGTAACTAGATAACTTTCTCTCCCTCTCAAATCTCTATCGCTCTTAGGTCTTAGTCCCTACCATGCTACCGAGACAAATTTGTCTCACTCCTATCACCTCTCTCTATCTCAAGTCTTACTCCCTTCCTCTCTATGCAAGGTAAATATTTCAAAGAAACACATTTGATGCTCGCCACATTTGACACTCTCCAATCTAGTGAGCAGCAAAAGTGTTTTACCTTGAAATGGTAAAATAGGGGTTGACCCCATGATTTAGGCCCACATGCTTCTACATTTGTCTGGTTCAATGCTTTATCCAACTCAGAAACACCTTTTTTTATCTAGTTGAATCCATGTTGTACCAATCTATGCTTGATCCATCACCTTTTTACCACCAATCTGCATGCTAGACAATTTAGAAGAAGACATTTTGAAGTTTCCACATCATTTTACATTATCTTAGGTAATATATTCATTTTAGTAATATTGAAATGTTTATATTTAGTATATTTGTTTTTTTTTTACAATATAAACTAAATTCCTTTAATTATTTTATTAATTATAACTATTGGACATAGAATTCAACAATGAATTAGATGGGAGTTGCATAAAAAAGTTTAATTTTTATGCGATTTAAGAACAAAAAAATGAAAAACATGACATTTAATTTAGATGAATTCATGTTTAAAATTATATAAATGACATCAACTTAACACAAATTTTCTTATGAATTCCATTTGCATTGCTTATAGTAGTCCATTTCTAGCATGGCTAGTGGAATTCACTCTATTTCATTTTAGGTAGATGTTTATATTGAGTTTTTTTGTTTTGTTTTCATAATTTTTAGACCATTCATTTGATGATTTTATTAATCTTCATTGTTACACATAGAATTCAACATTAAATTAGATGGATGTTGCATGAATTTTTTAAACTTTTAGGAGATTGAAGATATAAAATGGAAAAGATGACATAATAGATTCAAATTCATTTCTAGCAATGGTTGTGGGAAAATTTTTATTTTCAACTAATTTGGAAAACCTAATAGCTTTCATCAATGTTAATGCAAGTTTCCTTTAATTTTTTTGATCCATAAAAAATTCACCTTCATCACAGGTGCTTAGATAAATTCAAGTGAGTTGAAATAGTTGTTAATGCAAGCTTCCATTCATTCATACCATTTAATTTTCTAATAAATAAAAAAAGGGAAAATTTTGTGTAATTGAAAATGCTTATTATCTTTCTAAGTTACCTCATTGCCAAAGAAATAGTTAATAATTCCAAGATATAGCATCACAAACCCTTCTTTGAATTCATCTTCTTCATGGCTTCGTTGACAATCACAATGTGGTTTTGACAACAATAAACACAAGATTCTTTAGATTGCAAAGGAGGCAGCAAATTATACCCTGGGTTTGACACTTGTCCACACTTTTAATACTCCCCTCAAACCCAAGTCTTAACATTGATCAACACTTACATGAAGCAATTTTTGTACAAATCCTTCAAAGTACTAGGTTTTACATAGAATAGTTTCAAAAAGAAAAAAACTTCCCTAAAAAACACACAAAAAATGATGATTTAGCAACCCTCCTTTTGTCAGCACATGCATATAGGCATATAGAAAATCAGTACCAAGTTTCATATATTTTAACTAGATGCATCAAAAGTTATGGGTTTTTTGAAGGTCGCTATAAACTGCAGGTTGGGGACAATAATGTTTGATAAGTCGCATTAGTTATGCAATGTAAAGTAATGCTTTGAGTTTTAAAGATATGAAATCCAATGTAATCAGTAATATGAATATGTTTCGTAAAATGCAATGTAATCAATGGTACAAATATGTTTGAAAATTTATGCATTACTCACTTTCCTTGTAGTATGGAGGTAGATGTATGTATGAAAAATGTTGTAGCATAGACATGTTTGATAGTTCCAAACAGCTCGCTGTCTTTTTTCATAAAATTCTTTGGTGTGTTTCATATTTAATGCAATGTAATCAGTGATATCAATATGTTTCATAAAACACATTACTTAATTTTGTTCTATGTGTGTTTGTGAACATGTAGCATTCAATGTCATGCTAAGGAAATGACCAAAGGCTCTAACACCAAAAGAACATGCACTTAAAAATTCAAGGAGAAGAGAATAAAAAAATGTAGCTTGTGAAGCAAAGGAATTGTAGCCCATAGAACCAAAAATTCTCGTGCAATCTAAGAGAGATGTCCAATTGGAAAAACAAAGGGCATGAATGAGGAAAGTTCATGGAAGGAAAATAATGGATACCAAAGTTGGGGGCAAATCATCAACCATATGTGAAGTTCAATGCACATCTCCAGTTGAAGACACACTATCAAGAACATGTTGTTTTCCAAGTACATCGAAAATCACATCTCCAATTGAAGACACACCATCAACAACATTGCATTTCAAAAGTACATCAACAAACACATCTCTATTTGAAGGCACTCCACAAAGGACATTTCAAGTTGGAGGTACAACATTTTTTACATGTCAATCTCAAGGTATGCCATCAATTGCACGTCTGATTGAAGGTACATGATCTATCCTCGATGTTGTTGACCTTTCTAATGTTGAAAAAAATTTACATTTGAGAACTCCTCCTAGAGTTTTGTATAGAAATCCTATGTTTTTGACAGATATTGATTCCAATGCTTTGAAATGGATGCCTAATAAGATTCCAAAATGTTCATATCAAAGATATGCACAAAGGATATGGAATTTATTTTTTGCAAAGGTAAGTGAGGGTTGAAGATGCCAACTATTTGTTGAAATGATGAGGCATCTCAAATTTAGGCCCAAAATGAAGGCTCTTGGGCTAAGAATTTCAAATTACTCAAGTGAAAATTTCATTGTAAAGAACTTGATGAGTGCATACAAGAGCGTGGCTTCTACCTCACGCATGAAGGATGGTTGTGCGACATGATGTGTGATGACAAGAAAACTATAAAGAAATAAAAAAAGGAACAAGGTGAACCTTACAAAGACAAGTAAGTCTTTGAAAATAAGTATATCATCTCTAATTAGAGCCAAAGGAAGGCATGAAAGAGTGGTGGATCCAAATAGTAATGAGTTATAGGCATTCTCGGGTAGAGTGCCATGCAAAGATAAAAGAATTGCTCAAGGCCTGAGATCTCTAATAGTGAATTATTAGAAGGATAACACAAGGACCTATCCTAATAAAAGAGTTGTTTTAAGAAGGAGAATTGGTAGTAAAATATGTGAGCCACATCCAAAGCATTATTTCGATACCACTCAAACCCAAATTTTTGCTTATTTTGTATAGAAGTTTCCTGAAATTAAAATATGTCAAAGGTATTTTGAAATTCTAAAGAATTTTTATGTCAAAATAAATAACAAACACACCACTTGTTGTTGTAGATTTCATATTGATTTTTCTAACCATTATGATGTTTATTGATGTATATGTGTAGATATGCATAATGACAATGTTTTGTAGGAATGTAACATAAGGCCTCCACCTAAATCCTCAAGGGAATTCTTATCTTCCATTTTATGTGAAATAGAGGATGGTCAAATATTTTACAATTCATGTTTGGATGGAACATGTGATCATTGTGGTGGTATGCAACATTTACCAATTTTCCAACACATGGCTAGTACACACATAATTGTAGAATTTGGCAAATACAAGATAGTGGCCTATAGTCTAAAATATGGGAAAGAAGCAAAGAAGTGTGAATTGGTCAGTGATAAGATTATAGTGTATGAGTTTATGGGCCATTTTCCATGATCAAGTGGTATATGAGTATGCAAGGCATACACACGAAGCTCAATGGTTAGAATCACAATTCAAGTTATGCAAGGACACATTTCCACTTCATAACATCATTTCAGTTGTTGAGTTTGTGGAGAAATACACACTACAACCACAGAATGAGGTGCAATTGAAATACTACAACTCCACATAGGTTGCTATATTTGTTCATATATAATTCAATATTCATGCAAATGATAGTACAAAGGAAAACATGAAAGTATTGAGGGATTATCACTTTTACATTAGTGATGATCGTAAACATTATATAGAGTTTGAGCAAGGTTGCTTTTAGATGTTCTATGTTGATCTAGCTAGCAAGGGCATATCATTGAGTCAAAATATCATATGGTTAGATAACTTTATATCACAATTCAAGAATTCAATAATGTTTTAATGGTTGAGTAGGATGCATAGGATCAGTGGTGTTTAGCATATGTGGAACTTCTCAGAGGCAGGGCATGGAAAGGGGGGGCATGATGGAGTAGGTGCATGTATCAAAATATCCTTAGCATGACAAGAGTTAAAGTACAAAGATAGTGTAAATTTGAAAGATGCAAGATCAATTGTCCAGTGGTGCAATCATGTAATTTGTCTAGGTAGTGAAGGAAATTCTTTAGTTCATAGATTTTTCATTTAGTAGATGATACTAACATTGAAAAATACAAGGATTGTTGTAAACTAAGAGGATCAAGTGAGCTACACTCTTTTAGAAGCACCAATATAGGTACATGGAATATTCATACATGAAAGATGGCATGCTTTTGTTCTACATGTACACTTCAAGCATGGAATGATTACGAGTCAACAAAGTGGGTTGATAAATGGTCTGTAAGAAGTCTAACCCCACTTGACACTTATGAGCTCCTGACAGCTCTAAAAATCATGGAGATGCAATCATCCATTGACCTTGATCATGTATTGGACCTACTATAACTAGGTAATATATCTTACTTATAGGTTTTATTATGATGTTCAATAAATACATCTAACAAGATGAACATATCAATGCAAGGCACGTTAACGCAGAGATTGCAAATGAAGATAATGAAGAGGATACAAATGATTACCTGTGTCATTGTATCGAGGCTAAAAATAAATTGGAGGCCCCAATTATTGATGGAGAAAACATAGAATATCCTATAAGTTTGGTGGTTATTATTGGAACATGGCTTAGAAGGTACCTAGATAAGAATGTTGCAATTTGGTTGTTTGAGGAATTCAACACACATCGGAAGATTCTTCACTACTCGAACCTTGTCATTTACACCAATGTTCATTTGATCAAATATAAGGGTAGACCTATGAACAAGAACTTGTGGAAAGTGCATAAGTCTTACCACAAGGCAATACTTGACACAATAAAGAGTAGAGAAGACTTGGATGGTTTCGTGGATTAATTTGTAAGTATGCACATTGAATTTGTAAAGTCATGTTATTGATCATTGCTTTCTTTCAAGCATTTAAGTTTGATTGTAGAAGGGTAAATGCAAAATTGCATTATTGTAGATATGCAAAATGATAGTTATATGCTACTCTCTATTGACCATGTTTATTCCTTATTGGTGTTTGATATCATATCCATTTATGACTGTCATTGATGCATTTGTGACTATAGGTAATACTTAAGTTTTTCAAAGTTTAAGAAAAGAACAACATTGGTTGTTGGTGCAAGTGTTCAATGGTATGGGAAAAATCAGTTGCTGGTACATTTTTTGGTTCTCAATCTTCTCTTTCTTTTCCATCTCATAGATTTCTCGGATTCTTATATGCTACATGTTTTATGTTAATTATGTCAGTGATATATTTGAAATTTATATGTACGATCATCGAGAGATGAGAAAGTAGTAAAAGATGGACCACATCACCATTGTAGGACCCTCAATCGACCTACTTATAGCATGCATGAAGGTGATAATAGATCTCATCAGGTATATGTCTAACATTATTTAGTTATTTCTCTTTTAATGATTTTTATGTGAGTCCATGTCTAAGATTGATAAGATTTTGTAGGTTTTTTGTCGACCAAATTCCAATGAGAGTACACAACCACATAGAGGATACTACCCATGTGTTTCCAAGGGAGCAGGGGATGTGCATGTTTCGAAGAATTTTGGAATGCAAATAATTGGGCCACCTGAGGTTGATTGGAGAAAATAAATTGGGCAACATCTCCTTTTGTTTCTTCTTATACAATGTCTTTCATGATCTGGGCTAAAAATGGGAGGATTATTTCCCTAAATGTATTGCTACAAGTATTGACAAAGGGATATTTTCAAGATGTTCTTCCATCACTATTGTAATATTTTTTATTGACTTAGTGTATTTTTTGATATACAAAAATTATGAGAAATTAATACATGCAAATGTGTATATTCCTTAATATATGCCTCAATTAAATGTGTATATTATATTTAAAATTCGTTGTAATGCTTCATGGTTTACATTTAAAGTTGTCTTCAAGGAAAATCATGTGGATTTATGACAAAAAATGAAACAATGTCTTATATAATTGTACAAAGGCATATTTTATTGCCTCTACCTTGTCAATCCTATCTTATTGGCAAGCTAGTGAGCTCACTGGCTTGCCAATTCGATAGGGTTGACAAGCTAGGGGCAATGTATGCCTCATAGAAATGGGGTGTCACAATGATGTATATAACTATGAGACCCAATTTCTATGAGGCATACGCTTCCCCTAGCTTGTCAACCTACCGAATTGGCAAGCCACTGAGGTTGGAAAGCTAGTGAGCTCACTAGCTTGCCAATTCATTAGGGTTGACAAGGTAGGGGCAACGTATGCCTTATATAAATGGGGTGTCATGGTGAATTTTTGATATGGATTTAATAGACGATTAGACATATATGTGACTACATCACCATGAGACCCCATTTCTATGAGGTATACGTTGCCCCTACCTTGTCAATCCTATCGAACTGGCAAGCCAGTGAGCTTGGCAAGCTAGTGAACTCACTAGCTTTCCAATTTGATAGGGTTGACAAGGTAGGGGAAGAATATGCCTCATATAAATGGGGTGTCACAATGATTTTTTGATATGGATTTAATAGATGATTAGACAGATATGTGACTACATCACCATGAGACCACATTTCTATGAGGCATACATTTCCCCTACCTTGTCAACCCTACTGAATTGGCAAGCCACTAAGCTTGTCAAGCTAGTGAGTTCACTAGCTTTCCAGTTTAGTAGGGTTGACAAGCTAGGGATGCCTCATAGAAATGGGGTGTCATGGTGATTTTTTGATATGGATTTAATATATGATTAGACAGATATGTGACAGTGTCTTAATTCATTGCAATGTTTTGTGATGCTCTTTTCATTTTTTTCATGTGGATGGTTGAAGTTCTATTATGATTATTAAATAATTTCATCATATTCAAAGGACACTATGAGACACTTGTCTCATAACTCCTATATTCCCTCCAACATCATAATAAGGAAATACTCCTTCTAAGACCTTTGTCCTTATGGTCTTTGTGAGCATTGTGAGAAGTGGCTTCTTCTCCCACCTTTCACTCCACCTTTGTCAATGTAGGAGGAACATATTCCTAGTTTATCTCCCTCATCCCAACTAATGCAAAGAAGGGAGGGGTTTGTAAAATCAATCACAATACAATCAGTCTTGAACAACTTTTTCACTTGGAAGACCCTAACTTGGTGTTTTCACTCAATTTTCTCAATTTTGCTTGTGGCACATCAAACAATGAAATTTTGGCATATATTTTAGAGAATGCCTTAAAACCATGAAATAAATACCATTTAGTATGCCCTTTATTCTCTTCTTGAACATACCAAATTTGTGCATAGGATTGTTTCAGAACATTCTCTCCTAAAATGGACTGGTACACTACCCCTTAAGCCCAATTAGGCCTCTTTTACAAAGCAAGTGTGTGATATTCTTTCCCTAGATCAAAAATATTCATTCCTAGACCTTGGATAGATAACATGGGGTCTGAAAAAACACATTTTATAACTTGAAACACCCACCAACTCATTTAAGAACAAAGTTCCCTACCTCTACCTATCAAAACTAGCCTAATACATTGAAATATTAGGGTAGGGATTGCACAAATAGGGCCCTAACTCCATCCCCTGCATCTACAATCCTACTAAACATGAAAAAAACCCTATCTAGTTCAATTCCAATGATTTGTAGCAATTTCCACTAGTGGAATGGTTCAATATGCCATTTTTTCTCTTAAACCCTCTTGACATAGGGTTTTCAGACCACTTCCAGGGAATTGCTTATAAAAACCTTCAAACATTATGAAAATAGCTCAAACCAATGCCAAAAAAAATCTAGTTCATGCCTTCATCATATTCAATTCACCTGATTTCATTTTGATATTCAATGGAACTATACCAATGCCTATAGCAGCAGATTTACGTAAAACATTGTAGAAAATAGAGCTATTATTATTGCTTGCACTTCAAAATCAACTTAAAAACCTTGCCTTGAAGTTTTTGAGGCCTATTTAAACTTTTACCACAACAAACCAATAGTTCCAACCAGCCTTTGAACTACATGACCATTCAACTTCCAAATATGACAAAATTGCAAAGTTGAAAGCAAATTTTGACAACATTTGCAAAACTTAACAAAAATTGATAACTCTATCTAATACCAACCCCACATGACTTATTAGATGTCACAGGACTAATTATCCAACTATTGATCTTGTGCCACATGCATGTATAGTTCCTTAGCCTATAAAAGGAATCTCATCACCTCCATTTTTAACATGCACAAGAGCTATCATACTTACACACTACTTAAATTATGAAGATTAGGGAGGAAAACCTTCCAAGAATCACAATTTGATCAAACTCAATCAATCTTTCTGTCCTCAAAATCCCAACTCAACAACTTTTCACAATTTCTTCACAAACTCCTTGTAGCATTGTAAATAGAGATTATTTTCCATATCTTTCAAAATATAATGAAGAACCACAAACCAAACATAATTCTAGATACCCATTATGGCATTCTTCAACATATTTCAATTGTGCATATGCTTGTTTGAGACCATCACTTCTTAAAATTGATTGGTACACTTCCCCTTGAGCCAATTAGGCCACTTTTCCAAAGAAAATTCAAGAGATCCTTCACTTAGACTTAAAAAATATATTCCAACACTTCCAATGGGTTTAAAAACCTTAGAATAAACTATTTTCATCAGTGGAAGCAATCACAAATTCACCAAAGTATCAAACCCTGTTCTAGGCCATTTCAAGCTTGTATAATAAGGGTTTATTGAAACTATGTTCTCCAAATGCTATTTAACCATATCAACACCTTAGAAACATCAAAATGAGCCTTCCCAATATTATACCATCAACTCCTAACCTTTAACATTGTATTTTCACCAAACTTCAACTCTTACCCACCATTTTCAAGCCAAAATTCATGAAAATACACCTAGGGCAGCAATCAAAATCCACCAAAATACCTTCCCTTCTCTTAACAGCTATGCTAACATCTAAACCTACCCTATTGCACCCATTAAATCAAGTTATAATAAAATGTAATGGTGGAATGGGAATTTGATTCATTTTAATTGCCTTCAAACCTTCAAAATAGGGTTCTTAACCCGTTCTTAGAAAAAAGATCACAAAATCCTTAAAATTCAATGAAAACACACCAAATCAGAACCAAAGGGAAGATACTTCATATTTCCATCGAATACAATGCAATTTTGATAAAAAAAAACTATACAGAGTCATACAGTCACTTGGAACAACAGTTTTACCAGAAAATTACAAGGAAAACAATGATTTCTTATTGATGCAACTTCAAAAACATCATTCCCAAACCTGCCTCAAGGTTTACAAGATTTTTTATTTTTTTCTCACCTCAACCAATGGTTACAAATTCCCTTTGAAAAATAAATGACCGTTGGGCTTCCTATTTTGCATTTTTTCACTTTTGAACATGACCACAATTTGACAATATTACAAAATATGACAATATGAACTCAAACCGACCCCTAAATGACTTAAACATTATAAATGGTCTATTATGACCTTATTTGATGAAAAAATAAGACTCGAACACCTCACAACCTTTTACATGACTTTATTCACAAAAAATGGACTTGGTACCCCTGCACCATAAATCTCATATCAATTATCCAAAAGCATGCCTTTGTCTTTGCATCATCATTATCATAACATTAGCATTATAATTATCATTGCATTCTCATTAGCATAGAATATAAATCTCCATAGCACTGCAGTTGTAGCTACTTCATTGTAGGATCATATCCTCATCTCCATCTTAGCATCATCAATAGCTTCATCAATCTCATATCCATAGCTTGCATTGTAGAAATAATTCACATTGCATATCTAGCTTGGAAAGCTAGTGAGCTCACTAGCTTGCCATATGCTGCCCCTACCTTGTCAGGCCTTTCAAATTGGTAAGCTAGTGAGCTCATTAGCTTGCTAATTTGGTAGGGTTGACAAGGTAGAGGCAGTGTATGCCTCATAGAAAAGGGGTCTCATGGTGACACACATCACTATGAGTCCCCATTTCTATGACCCATATGCTACCCCTACCTTGTCAAGCCTACCAAATTGGAAAGATAGTGAGCTTGGAAAGCTAGTGAATGTGATAGGGTTGAAAAGGTAGGGTCAGTGTATGCCTCATAGAAATTGGGTCTCATGATGATGTACATCACCATGAGTCCCCATTTCTATGAGCCATACACTGCCCCTACCTTGTCAAGCCTACCAAATTGGAAAGCTAGTGAGATTGGCAAGATAGTGAGCTCACTAGCTTGCTAATTCGATAGGGTTGACAAGGTATGGGCAGCGTATGCCTCATAGAAATGAGGACTCACAGTGATGTACATCACTATGAATCCCCATTTCTATCAGGCATACACTCCCCTACCTCATCATCTACTCCAACAAGCCAAGGTTTAGATGGATAACAGCTTTTCCCATCTCAAATAAATCTATAAATCTATCCTTCTAGTCAATTGAGATAACAAATATATCTTGAGGACAAGACATAATTTTGAAAGAAGGGATGATATGGTGTAGGGCACCATAGGCATCCATGATCCATGAAAGAGGACCTAATGTTGTGTTTTTGGTGTTTGAGTCATGTTTTTGATTGAATAAGATCTATTTAGACCATGTTTAATTTCTTTGTGATGTTTTTGACTCAGTTGTAGTCGAATGGTAAAAGTTTCTCTAATTTGCTAAAAGTTGCCAAAAGTTGCTATGCAACTTTTCATTTTTTGCATTTGGAGGAAGTTGAACATTTAGGGGTTAAAAAGGTAGTTTTATTCAGTTTTTTTTTCTTGGAAAATCTTGAATACACCATGCAATGGTTGAACCAAGGTTGTGGAGGAATTTTTGTAAGTTGAACATCAATAAAGTTCTGGTTTTCTACATTTTCCTATCGTAAATTTCTGCTGCATGAGGTTGTACGGCCTTGTACGACATGAAAATGGTCTCAAATTGATTGGAGTTAATGTGGAATTGAATCTAATTTCCAAAATACTTGGTTTCATTGAATTTCATTCAATTTTGAGCATTTTAGAAGCAATTTACTCCATATCGCTTTGAAACCCTAGGTTTTGGTGCTTTGAGAGAATAAAATGGAGTTTTGAGCCATTCCACTGGTGAAATGGCTTGAGAACCAATGGAATGGAGGTAATTAGGATGTGTTTTTAGTTTTTGAATTTTTCAAGAGTAGGGGAGGAGGTTTGATGAAGAATGGGTGATGCCCTAGATAGAAAATCCTCTTGTTTTGGGCATAAAAGGTTGCATAGGAGTAGGGTTTTATAGAAAAGGTGTTTGGAAACCATTCTACTTGATATAATTTGCATTTGAAGACCCCATATGACATGTTGGGTGCTTTGTAATGAATAATCGAGGATTGGAGTTGGTAGAACCAATAGTTGACCTATCAAACAAGCTTAATTAGGCCTATGCTGAAGCATAGCAACAAAAACTTGAGGGTTGTGTTCTAAAGCAACCACCCATATAATTTTGATATGTTTTGAAGTGTCAAAAAGGGTATTTAGAACAGTTCTCTTTCACACCAAAACACACAAAATCTCTTTGAGCTATATTCAACTGACATAATCCCTTAAGAGTCCAAAGTGCAAAATGGCTACAAAATTTAGCATGCTTTTATTCAGACACCATAATGCTTAGAAAATTCTTGTTTGAGCATATGGGATCGCATTAGTTCCCTTTACAATAACCTCTCTTAGTTTTTTTTATCTCAGATGACTTTCCTTGTGGTGGCAAATTTTTGCTTGGGGAAAAAGTTGTGAAATGCAAGTAGTTGAAAGTTGCAAAGTGGTGCAACTTTCATTTTGCAACTCGTATGACTAAAAAAACTATTTTGACACATCTATTTGTTGAGAAAAGATGCCTCAATTACCAGCTTGAACCTCTTTGAAATAAAGGTCTTGGCGAAAAATGTTCATTTCTGCCCTTTACCGCCATACCGCGATGGTCTTCTATCTATTCTGGCAGTACCGCGGTGAAGGGTTTGGCGGTTACCACCTTACCACGTGCAGTCTCTTTCCTCATCGCAGTGGCCATGGTATTTTTGTCTCTATGTTTGTTTTGGATCTGGTGGTGTGGGACAGGCGGTTATCGCCCTACCGCGGTAAGACCGCCAGTGACTTGTTGGCGATTACCACCATACCAGGCCAGCCAAAGGGCTGACCACGGTGGCCACGGTAAAGCCGCCAATGGCCTGGCTGGCGGTTACCACCATACCACGACCAGCCAAACAACTGACTGCGGTGGCCACGGTAAAGCCGCCAAGGGCCTGGCTGGCGGTTAGCGCCATATCGCGGCCAGCTAAAGGGCTGACCGTGGTGGCCACGGTAAAGCCACCAGCGGCCTGGCTGGTGGTTAGCGCCATACCGCGGCTAGCTAGAGGGTTGACCGTGATGGCCACGGTAAAGCTCCCAGCGGCCTCACTGGCAGTTACCGCCATACTGCGGCCAACCAAAGGGCTGACCATGGTGGCTGCGGTAAGACCGCCAATGGTCTGCTTGGCCGGTTACTGTGGTACCACGGGGTTTGGCTTGGAACTGCCTCTGGTAGCACGGTAGGATGAATGGACAGAGCTCAGGTTGACTCAATAGACTTACCGCCATACCGCGAGCTGGTCAATTGAGCTCGGCGGTCACACGGTAAGGAAAATGGAGAGCTCGGTGAGGTTGGCGATCGGGTTTGACCAAGTTGGACTCGGTGTCAGAGCTCGACAGTGAATACCAGGAGGACACGTGGCTCATTATCAGTCGATTATTGGTTAGAGGCCAAAATTCTTAGCAGCAATTATTGCAGGTCGATTCAGGGTGGCGAATAGGACCTGATTTGGGTAATGGCTTTAATGCCTGGGTGGCTCGATGCAATGAAATTGGTATGGGAAAATTTGTGGTGCAAATTGAATCTAACATGATTTTGTACCTGAGATCGGTAGTTGACTGTGATAGTTCGAACTATATGTTTTTGATATAAGAATATTGTAATAGTAAGAATTGTGACAAGATTGAGAACATAATTCTGTATTGCTGCTGTGAGCTAATCAGAGAAGACTATAATTTGTATGTAACCATTTTGTTACTGTAATACAAATAGTCTGGACTTTGTGTGGTGGGTTTTTTACGTGAAAAGGTTTTCCCACGTATATCTTGTGTCAGATTGTGAATGCTCAACTTTGTGTAATTTATTTTACTTGCATGTATTCATCTCAATTAGTTTTATAAGCTATTGGAACTGGTTTATGCTTTACTCCTATGTTGTATTAGTGTTAAGGGAATGTATTCTGCACTATTGGGTCTGTAGATCCATGCCTGTTTTCCCTTCAAGTGTTATCAGAGCTTGGCCAATTGTGTTATTTTTGTAGGAAAGATTAGTTTTTTGTGCTAATACTATTTCAGTGGGAGTCTTGCATTGTTGATACTTGTTTTTGTTTGAGATGGCGAGTACATCTGGTAGAATAGACATTGAAAAATTCAATGGTAGTAACTTTGAGTTATGGAAACTTAAGATAGAAGACTTGCTTGTGGATAGAGACCTCTAGATTGTTGTCTCTAGAACTAAGCCACAAAGTACAATGCAAGAAGCTTGGGATCTCATTGATAGAAAAGCAAGAGGTTATATAAGATTGAGTCTAGCCGATTCTATTCTCCTGAGCATTCATGAGGAGCAGTCTGTAGCTTCATTATGGAAGAAGCTTGGTGATATTTATCAGGGAAAGTCTCTGGTAAATAAGTTATTCTTGAGGAAGAAGTTGTACTCCTTGAACATGGATGAAGGTGCATCTATTGCAGACCATTTGGACTCTTTTAATATCAGTGTCACTTAGCTAGCTTTTGTAGGTGTAAAGATTGAGGAGGAGGATCATTGCATGCTCCTGTTGTTTTTGTTACCTGATAGTTGGGATCATCTTGTGATGGCCATTGGAAGCACTATTGCTGCTTTCAAGATGGAAGACATTGTTGCCTCATTGCTATCTGAAGAGATGCGGAGGAAGTCTTCAGAGATGGCCAAAGAGGCTCTTGTTGTTCAAGGTAGACCAAAGGAGAAGGGCAAGAAGAAAGACAAGAAGTCAAAATCCAAATCTGCAAGGAGATCAAAGTCTCATGTTAAAAATTTCAAGGTGAGATGCTGGAACTATGGGCAACCTAGTCATATCAGGAAGGACTGCAAGGAGAAGAACAAGAAGAATGCTTCTGACAATGAATCTTCTCAAAGTGATGCAGAAGCCTTGATTGTAGTAGCCTTGACAACTCAGGCATCAGATGATGTCTGGTTGGTTGAATCAGGTGGTTCTTTTCACATGACGTCCAATAGAGAATGGTTCTCTAAATATGAAAAGTATGATGGTGGAAAGGTGTACTTGGCAAGTGATTCAACACTGGAGATAGTTGGCAGAGGAAGAATCAAAATTTAGTTTCCTGATGGGAGAGTCAAAGGTATTGGTGGCATACTTCACATACCAGGTCTGGCTAGAAATCTTCTCTGTCAGTAAGTTAAATGATGTTGGTGTCAAATTTTCTTTTTCTAGTAAAGGGTGTAAAATGGCTAGAGGTGCAATGGTACTGGCTAAGGGTGTTTGTACTGGCACTCTATACAAGTTGGATGCACATCCTATTCTTTGTAACAATGCCTCTGTAAAGTCTTGTAATACTACACCTGTAGAGAAAGATGATGAAACTTCTCTGGTTGCAAATGCTATGGAGGTAAAACTCCTAGCTGAGAAGACTATGCTATGGCATCATAGACTTGGTCACATTGGTGAGAAAGGTTTAAAAACCTTCAAGAATTAAAACCTTGTAGAAGGGCTTGATGATTGTAACCTTGAGTTCAATTTCTACGAAGACTGTATCTATGGAAAATAGCACCGTGTTTCTTTTTATTCTAGTCCTCACAAATCTTTTGGTATACTGGATTATGTTCATTTTGATGTGTTTGGTCTAGTTAATATTGATTCATTATCAAAGTCTAGATATTATGTTTCTTTTATTGATGACTGTTTGAGAAGGGCATTTGTATACTTCATTAAAAGTAAATCAGAAGTGTTCAGTCAGTTTAAAGAATTTAAGTCTTTGGTTGAAAATCAGACTGGAAGAAAAATTAAGTGTTTGAGGACAGACAATGGTGGTGAATTCTGTTCTACAGATTTTGAAAGGTATTGTACTGATCATGGAATTAAAAGGCACAAGACAACACCTTACACTCCACAGCAAAATGGAGTTGCTAAAAGGTTAAACAGGACACTGATGGAAAAGGCAAGGAGTATGTTGAGTAGTGCTGGTCTAGAGTAGAAGTTCTGGGCTGAGGCTATTGCTACATCATGTTATTTGATAAATAGATCTCCCTATTCAGCTCTTGTTGACAAGACACCTTTGGAAGCATGGTCTGGTAAGAATCCCTCTCTAAGGCATGTTCGTGTGTTTGGCTGTGAGGCATATGTTTATGTGCCAAATGAAAAGAGATCTAAATTGGATAACAAGACTGTCAAGTGTATTCTCATCAGCTATGGAGTTTGTGTGAAAGGATACAAGCTTTGGAACCTTGTTACTAAGAGGGTTTTGTATAGTAGAAGCGTGATATTTCGTGAGCTAAAACCTTCAGTTAGTGATCAACCGTTTGGGACAAATCAGAGTGACAAGAAGAAGGATGCAGTTGTGATTCCCAAACTCTAGAAAGGGAAGAGCTGCATGGTGTTCATGAGACTGAGGAGAGCTCAAGCAGCTCTGAAAGTTCTAATGATGAAGATCAACCTCAACCTATAAGAAGATCTACACGAGAAAAAAGGCAACCTGATAGGTATGGTTTCTCTATGTTAGATTCAAATTGTGCTTATGCTTTAATCACCAACACTGATGAACCTAGGAATGTGAAAGAAGAAATCAACATGGCTAATTCAAAGTCTTGGTTGGAAGCCATGAATGAAGAAATGGATTCTTTGAAAAAGAATGATACCTGAAATTTGGTAACACTATCTAAAGGGCAAAATCCTATTAGCTATAAGTGGATATTAAAAAAGAAGACAGGTCTTGATGGCAGTGTTGAAAAATATAAGGCACGACTGGTTGCAAAGGGTTTTTCTCAAATTGAGGGAATAGATTATAGAGAGATTTTTTCCCTTTTATCAAAGCTGACATCCATCAGATTTTTATTGTCATTGGCAGCTATGTATGATTTTAAAATTGAGCAGATGGATGTGAAGACAACATTTCTCCATGGTGAGCTGGAAGAAAAAATTTACATGTCCCAACCTGAGCATTATGTTGAAAGAGAGGTAAACAAAATCTGGTCTGTAAGTTAAACAAATCTCTCTCTAGTTTAAAGCAATCTCCTAGAATGTGGTACCAAAAATTTGACACATTTGTGTTGTCAATTGGGTTTGTGAGATCAAAATTTGATCATTGTATTTATTATAAATCTGAGAATGATTGTGTGCTGGTTATCACCCTGTATGTGAATGATATGTTATTTATTGGAAATAGCAAGACTATGATTTTTGACCTTAAATCCGAGTTATCTGCAAAGTTCGAGATGAAAGATCTTGGTGCAGCTAGGTAGATTCTTGGAATGGAGATTACCATGGACAGAACAAGCAAAAAGCTTTGGGTCGGTCAGAGTAAGTATGTGAAGACAGTTCTGGAAAGGTTTAGCATGGATAACTCCAAGCGGCTTGTTGTTTCTATCATGCATGGAACTAAGCTGTCAGTTGAAGATTGTCCAAAGTTTGCTACAAAGATGGAAGACATGACCAGTGTGCCTTATGCAAATGCTGTTGGCAGTTTAATGTATGCTATGGTTTGTACAAGACCAGACATTGCCCAAGCAGTGGGAGTTCTAAGCCAATTTATGGAAAATCTGGGAAGATCACATTGGGATACTGTGAAGAGAGTTTTTAGGTATTTGAAGGGGACTTCAAATTATGCATTGTGTTACCATGGCAATATGGTTGCTTCATAGAAATCTCTCAACATCCAAGGTTATGTTGATTCTAATTGGGCAGGGCACATTGATAGTAGATGATCCACCAGTGGATACACTTTCATGCTTAATGGTGGAGCTATCAATTGGATGAGCGAGCGACAGGCTGTAGTTGCTTTATCCATGATAGAGACAGAGTACATGGCTACAACTCATACCTGCAAAGAAGCTGTTTGGCTAAGGCATTTGTGTTCAGAAATTGGATTTGATGTTGGGCAGATTACAATCTACTATGACAGTCAGAGTGTCATTTGTTTGGCAAAGAATCTGACTTTTCATGCCAGAACCAAGCACATTGATGTGCAGTATCACTTCGTGAGGGACATGGTTGAAGATGGTAGGGTCAGTCTAGAAAAGGTGGACACCTTGAAGAATGTTGCAGACGCTTTGACAAAGCCTGTGAGTACAGACAAGTTCAGAAGATTCATAGAATCAATGGGCCTTGGGGCCTATGACAAACAGTAATTTTTTCATGGTTTGGAAGAAGCTGGGAATCTTTGTCAAGTGGGAGCTTGTTGAGAAACGATGCATCAATTAGTAGCTTGAACCTCTTTGAAATAAAGTCTTGGTGAAAAATTTTCATTTCTGCCCTTTACCACCATACCACGGCGGTCTTCTATCTGTTCTGGCAGTTACTGCCTTACTGTGCGCAATCTCTTTCCTCACCGCGGTGGCCGCGGTATTTTTGTCTCTGCGTTTGTTCTGGCTCTGGCGATGTGGGACTGATGGTTACCCCCTTACCACGGTTAGTCAATTGACTGAATGTGGTGGCTACGGTAAGACTGCCAGTGACTGGCTAGTGGTTACCGCCATACCGCGGCCAGCTAAAGGGCTAACCGCAGTGGCCATGGTAAAGCCACCAACGGCCTAGCTGGTGGTTACCGCCATACTGTGGCTAGCTAAAGGGCTGACTACGGTGGTCGTGTTAAAGATGCCAGTGGCTTGGCTGGTGGTTACTGCCATACTGTGGCCAGCCAAAGGGTTGATCGTGGTAAAGCCGCCAGCGGCCTGGTTGGCGGTTATCACCATACCGCGGCCAGCCAAAGGGCTGACTGTGGTGGCTGTGGCAAAGCTGCCAGTGGCTTGGCTGGTGGTTAGCGCCATACTATGGCCAGCCAAAGGGCTGACCACAGTGGCCGTGGTAAGACCGCCAATGGTCTGCCTAGCCAGTTACCGCGATACCATGGTTTTTCTTGGAACCACCTGCGATAGCGCAGTAGGATGAATGGGCAGAGCTCGGGTTGATTCGGTAGACTTAACGCCATACTGCGAGCTAGTCAATTGAGCTTGACGGTAGCACGGTAAGGAAAATGGAGAGCTTGGTGAGCTCGGCGATTGGGTTTGATCAAGTTGGACTCAGTGTCACAGCTTGACAGCGAATACCAGGAGGACACGTGGCTCAATGTCAGTCGATTATTGGTTAGAGGCCAAAAGTCTTAGCAGCAGTTATTGTAGGTTGATTTAGGGTGGCAAACAGGACCTGATTTCTGTAATGGCTTTAATGCCTGGGTGGCTCGATGCAATGAAATCAGTATGGGCAGATTTGTGGTGTGAATTGAATTTGACATGATTTTGTACCTGAGATCGGCGGTTGACTATGATAGTTCGAACTATATGTTTTTGATATAAGAATATTGTAACAGTAAGAACTATGATGAGAGTGAGAAGATAATTCTGTATTGGTGTTGTGAGCTGATCAGAGAAGACTGTAATTTGTATGTAACCATTTTGTTACTGTAATACAAATAGTCTAAAATTTGTGTGGTGGGTTTTTTACCTGAAAAGTTTTTCCCATGTATATCTTGTGTCAAACTGTGAATACTCAACTTTGTGTAATTTATTTTACTTGCATGTATTCATCTCAAGTAGTTTTATAAGCTATTGGAACTGGTTTATGCTTTACTTCTCTGTTGTATTAGTGTAAAGGGAATGTATTCTGCACTGTTGGGTCTATAGATCCATGCCTTTTTTCTCTTCACTATATGTGTATGTTTATGCTAGGCATGGTCCTCTTATGCACCCAAACATGCAGAATCTTTTTGAGCTACATTCAACTGACACAATCCCGTAAGAGTCCAAAGTGCAAAATGGCTACAAACTTCAACATTCTCATATTAAGACACCGTGATGCTTACAAACTTTTCGTCTGAGCCTATGGGATCATGTTGGGCCCCTCTACAATAAAATCTCTTGGTTTTCGCTATCTCAGAGGCTTTTTCCCATGGTGGCAAATTTTTGCTTGAGGAAAAAGTTTTGAAATGCAAATAGTTGAAAGTTGCAAAGTGGTGCAACTTTCGTTTTGCAACTCGTGTGATAAAATAGACTATTCTAACACATTTGTGTGGGTAATTTTACACTAGGCATGGTTCTTTTTCACACCCAAACACATGGAATCACTTCGAGGTACATTCAACCAACAAAATCTTTTAAGAGTCCAAAGTGAAAAATGGGTGCAAAATTCAACATGTTGTTACTTAGAGACCGTGATACTTAGAAACTTGTTGTCTAATCCTATAGGATCATGTTTGTCCCCTCTACAATAACCTCTCTTAGTTTTCACTATTGTAGAGGCCTTTTCCCGTGGTGGTGAATTTTTGTTTAGGGAAAAATTTGTCAAATGCAAGTAGTTGAAAGTTGCAAAGTGGTGCAAATTTCGTTCTACAACTCATGTGACCAAATGGATTATTTTGACATGTCTAAGTGGGTACATTTACACTAGGAATGGTCCTCTTTTGCACCCAAATAGGGGGAATTGCTCCAATATACATTCAACTGATAAAATCCCTTAAGAGTCCAAAGTGCAAAATGGCTACAAACTTCAGCATGCTATTACTCGGACACCGTGATGGTTAGAAACTTCTCCTCTAAGCCTATGGGATTGCATTGGGCCCCTCTATAATAAAATTTCTCATTTTTTTCTATCTCAGAGTCCTTTTCCCATGGTGGTCAATTTTCGCTTGAGGAAAAAGTTGTCAAATACAAGTAGTTGAAAATTATAAAGTGGTGTAACTTTGGTTGTGCAACTCGTCTGAAAAAATGAATTGTTTTGACAGATTTGAGTGGGTATATTTATGCTAGACATGATCCACTTTCACACCCAAACACATAGAATCACTTTGAGCTACGTTCAACCAACATAATCCTTTAAGAGTCCAAAGTCCAAATTGACTGCAAACTTCAACATGTTGTTACTCAGACACCATGACACTTAGAAACTTCTTGTCTGATCCTATGATATTATGTTGGGCCCCTCTACAATAACCTTTCTCAATTTTTTCTATCTTGAAAGCCCTTTCCCTTGGTGGAAAATTTTTGCTTGGAGAAAAAGTTGCCAAATGTAAGTAGTTGAAAGTTGCAAAGTGGTGCAACTTTTGTTATGCAACTTGTGTGACCAAATGAACTATTCTGACACATTCGGGTGGATACGTTTACACTAGGAATAGTCCTCTTTCACACCCAAACACACAAAATTGCTCCAAGCTTCATTCAACTGGCAGAATCCCTTAAGAGTCCAAAGTGCAAAATGGTTGCAAAATTCAGCAAGTTGTTACTCGGACACCATGATGGTTAAAAAGTTCTTGTCTAAGCCTATGTGATCACACTGGACCCCTATAAAATAACCTCTCTCTATTTTCACTATCTCTAAGAATTTTTCTCGTGGTGGCGAATTTTTCCTTGGGGAAAAAGTTGTCAAATGCAAGTAGTTGAAAGTTGCAAAGTGGTGCAACTATTGTTCTACAACTCATGTGACCAAATGAACTATTCTGATGCATCCAGGTGGGTATTTTTACACTAGGAATGGTCCTCTTTCGAACCCAAACACATGGAATCACTCTGAGCTACATTGAACCGGTTGAATCTCTTAAGAGTCTAAAATGCAAAATGGCTGCAAACTTCAACATGTAGTTACTCAAAAACCATGACACTTAGAATATTCTCATATGAGCCTATGGGATCGTATTGGGCCCCTCTACAGTAGCCTCTCTTGGTTTTTTCTATCTCAGAGGCCTCTTCTCGTGGTGGTGATTTTTTCACTTGGAGAAAAATTTGTAAAATGCAAGTAGTTGAAAGTTGCAAAGTGGTGCAACTTTTGTTATGCAAGTCGTGTGACCAAATGAATTTTTACAACATGTTTAAGTGGGTAAATTTATGGTAGACATGGTCCTCTTTCATACCCAAACATTCCAAATCACTTTGAGCTAGTTTCAACCGGCTGAATCCCTTAAGAGTTTGAACTACAGTTGTTCTCACCAAATAGTGCACCCTTGCTAAGATGCAAAACTCAACCTACTAGTGAAACATTGGATCAAAATATTCAATATCCATGATGTATGGTTTTATTTCCTATGCTTATTTTGCATGAAGGAAAAACCATGAGACCGTAGCTTGTTGCTTACTATTATGTTGATTTTTGTGTGAAGAAAAACAATGAGGCTATAGACAAGGCAGTGAACTATTTGAAAAAATGCCTCAAAAAAATGTGGTCTCATGGTGATGGAATGACATGAAGAATTCCAAGAAAAGAAAATTTCTATGGATTTTCATGCCATTCCATCACCATGAGACCGCATTTCTTTGAGGTAATTTTTCAACTAGCTCACTACCTTGTCTATGCTATTGCTTACTATTATGCTTTGATAGATTTTTTCCAAGAATCCATAGCTTGTTTGAAATCACCCATTTTAGGCTTTTAGACATAGTAGCAAGGTAGTGAACTATTTGATAAAATTCTTTGGTTGACATGTATGAAAAATATGGTAGCATAGACAAGGCAGTGAACTTTTGAAAAAAAGCCTCAAAGAAATGTGGTCTCATGGTGTGATGGAATGCCATGACAAGCAAATTGTTATGGATTGTCATGGCATTCCATCACCGTGAGACCACATTTCTTTGAGGAATTTTTTAAACCAGTTCACTTGTCTATTCTACTGCTTACTATTATGCTTTGATATATTTTTTCCAAGCATCCATCACTTGTCTGAAATAATTTGTTGTAGGCTCTTAGCCATAGTAGCAAGATAGTGAACTATTGGATAAAATGATTTGATAGACATGTATGAAAAATGTGGTAGCATAGACAAGGTAGTAAACTTTTTGAAGAAATGCCTCAAAGAAATGTGTCCTCATGGTGATGGAATTCCATGACAATATAGAGAATTTTCTTGTCATGGCATTCCATCACCATGGGACCACATTTCTTTGAGGCATTTTTTCAAATAGTTCACTGCCTTGTCTATTCTATTGCTTACTATTATGCTTTGATAGATTTTTTCGAAGCATCCATAGCTTGTTCGAAAGCATCTGTTTTAGAATTTTAGCCATACTAGCAAGGAAATGAATTGATTGATAAAATTCTTTGGTAGACATGCATGAAAAATGTCATAGCATAGACAAGGTAGTGAACTGTTTGAAAAAAAATGGGCCTCAAAGAAATGTGGTCCCATGGTGATGGAATGCCATGACAAGCACATTGAGACCACATTTCTTTGAGGCATATTTTCAAACAGTTCACTACCTTGTCTATGCTATTGCTTATTATTATGCTTTGATAGTTTTTTTTTCCAAGAATCCATAGCTTGTTTAGAAGCATATTTTTTAGGCTTTTAGCCATAGCAACAAGTCAGTGAACTGTTTGAAAAAATTCTTTGGTAAACATGTACGAAAAATGTGGTAGCATAGACAAGGCAGTGAATTGTTTGATAAAATGCCTCAAAGAGACATGGTCTCATGGTGATGGAATTCCATGACAATCCATAGCAATTTTCTTGTCATGGCATTCCATCACCGTGAGACCACATTTCTTTGAAGCATTTTTTTCAAGCAATTCATTGCCTTGTCTATGTTATTGCTTGCTATTATTCTTTGCTATATTTTTTTCAAGTATCCATAGATTTTTCAAAAGCACATGTTTTAGGGTTTTATCCATAGTAGCAAGTCAATTAAGTATTTTATATAATTCTTTAATAGACATGTATGAAAAATGTGGTAGCATAGAAAAGGCAGTGAAATCTTTGAAAAAATACCTCAAAAAAATGAGACCTCTCATGGTGATGGAATTCCATGACAATCAAAATAAATTTGATTGTTATGGCATTCCATCACCATGAAACCACATTTCTTTGAGGTTCACAACCTTGTCTATGGCTTTTCATGGCATTCCATCACCACATTTATTTGATGCATTTTTTCAAATAGATCACTGCCTTGTATATGCTATTGCTTACTATTATGCTTTTGATATATTTTTTCCAAGAATCCATAGCTTGTTTAAAAGCACTTATTTTAGGATTTTAGCCATAACAACAAGTAAATGAACTGTTTGACAAGATGCTTTGGTAGACATGTATGAAAAATGTGGTAACATAGACAAGACAGTGAACTATTTGAAAAAATACCTCAAAGAAATCTGGTCTCATAGAATGCCATGATAAGAAAATGCACTTGGCAGCTGATCCTAGTTATGCAATGTGAAGTAATTGCATAACTACTTAGGTTGACTTTGTAAAAACTATATTGTAATTGAAATTTTGTCATCTATCAGCATCTAGTTATTCATTATGCAATGTGAAGTCATGCTTTGACTTTGAAAGATGTGCAATGCAATGTAATCAACAATATGAATATAAACTACAAAAGTCTATTTTTTACAATTCATAAGGGAAAATATTTATTTTATTTGCTCTCTATATCTCTATATGCTATGGAAATACCTTTCAATTTAAAAAATATTTTTTTTAATCTCTTGTTCTACAATTTTTTACGTTTTATTTTTAAATATGATATTTCCCTGATTTTTTCAAAAACTCTTATACTTTTGGTTTATCGATTTCTTCCCCAAAATATTTTTACTGCTATGCATTGGAAGCATGAAGAATACATGTGAATACACACAATATACGTGAAGAATACATGTGAATACACACAATATATGTGAAGTATACATGTGAATAAGTGAGGCACAAGTAACTGAAGCATTCCAAAGGATACACACCACCAGGAATGGAGCTTATTTACATAATATGCTTTAGATGGGGCTTATCGAGCAATCAAGAGTAATTAATTAAGAATTATATGTAAAAACAATCCATTCCTATAATATTCAAGCATATAATTTACAAATACACATGATAACATAATTCAAGAATGGCAATAGAAAAATAGGATTTTCTTTAGTCAAAAATTTCTAAGGCTATACAATGATATATATTGATAAAACTATATACAATATATCTAAAAAAGACATACAGTCTTAGTACAAAGGAGCCATATGGACATAAAATGTCACGTATATATCAATAGTACAAAAAATATCTTCCAAAATGCCACATAGGAATGCAACAAATGGCCCTAATACATAGTCATTTTTCTCTAGGGGAAGGAAATAGATCTCGTACTGCCTTCAAAATTCAGCTAGATGGAGTGATTCTTGGTTCTCTTGTCTTTCAAACACGCTCGCTAGCCCTCCTCCCTTCACTCTAGACCTTCAATTGATACAATAAAAAGTAAAGATGTTAATACATAGAAATCGAATTGTGGAATGACATATAACAAAATATAATCACTTACCACATACATATAGTCATCATGCACATTTACAGCATTACCACGTCCACGATCTGGAGTGACAACCACCTATAGCAACCCTCAAGATAGAAATTAAACTACAAACAAGTATCATGAAAATTTTCTATAATAGACCATAAAAGAGAAAATATAATGTGAAATCGACTAATCTGTTACATACCTCTCTCAATGGATCAAAATTGGCTATTTCTATAGCAACTCCATGGTCCATCATGCCACCAACATCACGAGGGTTTTCTAATGTCAACATCTAAAAATGAAACAACATATCTAACATTAATATAAAGAAGTTTAGGTAGTCCCTTTATAACTGTCATAAATGAAGGCGTAAATGGTTGGCCTCAGTTGAGACTACAATATAGTGCTTATAGATCACATAATGGTGAAAGTACTAAGTCCACTGGGATAGTCCAAACTCTTGCAAATGCAAAATTTTAGTGCTCCTTGAGATTCGTATTGCATATGTTGATGAACTAATATTAATGAGTGCATGTTGTCAACATAGTGATAATGCCACAATGAAGTTCACATGAATGAAGTGAGGATCACCATGTTACTAGCTTCTTTCAAAGGGATAATGGAACATACGATGAATTAGGACTTTTCTAGGGTTTTACTATAGCACACGAAGTTGGTTGTTGAGGTGTGCAACAGTAATGGAGAAGACAACTTTGGTCAATACTGAGTGGAAGGAAATTTATTTCTTCTAACGGTGTATATGATAAAATTTGGATGGAGGTGCTATAGCATAGATGCGATAAAGAGACAAGACCAACAAGGGATAATGGAACATATGTTGAAATAATAGAGGGTACAATGGGATGAGAGTCGATTGTGATAATGGAATATGGGATGAACTAGAATAGATTAATGGCATAGGCTAAGATGTGATAAAAAAATATAGTGTGAACTATTATAGGTTAATGGGATGGGATTAGGAGGGAATAAAGGAACATAGGGTGAATTAGGGAAAGATAGTGGGATAAGACCAAGAGGGGATAATGGAACTGTGTCACCAAAAAGTGAGGACTTTGTCACTTTTTGCTCATTTAGACCATTGCCAATGGACTTTGGACCATTTTAGCCTCTCTTTACATCTTTCCAAACCTTGTGTAGAAGTGTTGTAAGGTGTTACAAATCATTTTCACACTCTCCTAGGTTTTTCATCACCAAATCAATACATTATTATGCCAAAATGACCCCTTAATCCTCATACAAAACTTATCTTAATGTGTTTTATGAAGACAATCCCAAATAATGTTCATAAATAATCACATAATAATTATTGAAAAACTCTTAAAAAATGCCCAGGTAGACTAGGTCGCCACCTTGGGTGACCTAGTCCCATGTGGCTTAAATTTCAAATTAAACTTAATTTCTTTCAGGATTTTGGTCTCTAAAATCCTAAGGTCGGTCAGTATGAAGTTATTTTAGGAAAATTAGGGCATAACTTGTATAAATAACCTCCAAAACCTTAATTTCTCATTAGGTACCTTCATTTTTCTCCACCTCTCTCTCTCTCTCAACTCCTCTTCCTCTCAAGCAAGCTAGGGTTTGGTCATTCCAAATCAACAAGACATCTTTGTTGAAGCATTCAAGGGTTGATTGCTGCAACAACACAAGATATATCATCAAGACAAGGTAAATTAATTCAATCTTCCATTGTTTCATTCTTTCATTAAATTCTTTCTATTTATTTTGGTTTAGTTACCTAAAAGGGGTTTCACCAATGCAAACCCCTAATCCCTAATAATTAACATTCTTGTCTTTCTTGTCTTGTGTGATTACAAGTTTGGGTACTTTGAAGATCATTGAATGCATTGAATAATTTTTGAAGACCAAGCCTTGCATTCAAGTTCAAATCATCCACCAAGAATCACTCTCAGGCCCAAACACCAAAGTTTTTGAAGCGGGAAACTATGAAGAGCCAGGGTGCAAACCCAAGGCTTTTATTTCCTCTTTGAAAATTCCAAAAATATTGAAGAGGACTAAGTCACCAAGAATGGTTACCTAGTCCCTTTGGATAGGAAATTTTGTGATTTTAACATTTCTCGATATCCATTTGGCATAAATGGGCTCCAAATTGTTTTTCAAAAATTTGCCAAAAAAAGGACTAGATCACCCAGCTTGGCACAAGTGTCCCTTTTGGCCTCAACATCAAATCCAACAACATTTCCAGGCTCTATAAGGTTCTAGGTGCATACCTTTCTCATCCCTAACCTTCTGTAATAGTTTATTTTATATTTCTTAGGTTATGGGTATGTGCAGGATCATGATGGGCCAAAAAGTGGCGATATCTAAGTGATATGATGGCCCATGTGGCTGACGACTATTTTCTTACCCAAAATTGATGAAACAAAAATGGTTTTTAAAGGAGATTCTCAGCTTTCCACCAATATAAATTATGCTTTACTTTGAATTTAATAAATAAATATTATTCATTTACTATTTGAATTACGACTAAAGTCCTAATTGATAGGTTGGTTGAAAAACATGTATAACTTTCAAACGGTATCACATTTTTTGAATCCAAAACATGTGTCACATTCTATGCTTCACATACTATAGGATTAAAATAAAAAAAATTGAATTTCATGATGTTTTGACCAAGTTAAGGTGGTTAGACATACGGGTTTTTATATTTTTTTAAATGTGTAATAAAAAAATCATAATTAATTATTTTATTGGAAAACAATTACAAAAAAATATGCATCACATCAGGACATGAGTCCCCAATTTATATCTAAAATCTTATAAAAAAATATTATCATTTTATTGTGGTTAGGGTGGTCAGACAGACACCTACTTCTTATTTTTTCCCTGAAATTTAAGTACTACTGCATTGAAATTTCAAATTTTCACCAAATAGATTTTTCTATTTTTTAAATAAACCTAGTAGTTTAGAAACTACATCAATTTTCTACAGATTCTATTCTTACATATTTTTGAAATAATATAGATAACTTATTCAAATTTTTACGTCAATTTTCCTAACTCTGATTTTCTGAATTTTATTGCCACTTAAGGGCCTGTTTTTTCCATGATGATCCTGCACATACCTTATCTTGTATATATTTGCATATCTTCATGTGTTTTCTAGCATAGTTGCATTGCAATAGTTTACATTCAATAGATATTTTATTTCATTTGTTTCCATCACTTGAACACATTTACACACACCTCAAAACCCACAATATCAAACCCCTTTCTCTTTGAATGAACCCTAAAGTGAAGAGGTATGAAAGAGAGTTCATTTCCCACTAGTTAGCTTCTAGGGTAAGAAACCCTAGGAGCTCATTGGGGGAATCATCTTTCCCTTCATTTTTGGTGGTTCATTTTAGTGAACCCGAACTTCTTACACCTTATTTTCTGATCTGAACTTCTTCCTCTTCCTAGGATTAGCTTGCATTGCATCTTGCATTAGTGAAATTGCATCCTAGGGTTTCAAAATTTGTATTAGTGAAAAGTGCATTTAGGCTGCATTTTTGCATGTTAAATCATCAAATATTTCCATATTTCTGCATTTTCTTCTTAGGTCTGCATCCCCCATACAAAAACCACTTGTACCAGTCCAGAACTCCTGAAAAATCTCAAAAAAATCATTAGGAGGACTAGGTCGCCATTCTGGGCGACCTAGTCACTTCAGGGTTCTGAAATTGCCCTTTACAAAGATGAAAACTCTATTTTTGAGCTTCTATTTTGTGCCATTACATACTTGTATCAATAGGTTGTGATTCTGTTACATGTATTTTACTAAAATTAGCTTAAATTAGCTCATTTTGTGCATTGTAAATTTCCCATTTTTCATTCACAAAGTTTCATTTCCAGATAATTCATAGTGTAATTAGCAAATTTCCTTCTTTTGCAATCTGAAAATGGAATTTCCTTGATCTTGCATTTTAAATTATTTAAACATATTCATATATTTATTTTCTCTTTATATTGTTTACAAACTCTTTAAACATGTTAGAAACTCTTTCAATACATTACCTAGTTATGAGAGTCTAGCAAATACAAATGTTTATAATTGTCCTAAACATATGCAACCTACTATCTCTCCCCTTTGTGAGGATGATGTGTTAGAATTAAATAAAAACTTAGATAGTTATGATGATCATAATTGTTCCCCTCTTGATACCTCTCCTTCTAGTGACGAAGGTATCTTGTTAAAGGAAGGTACAATCATAGAGCATCATGACAGTCTTGCTTGTTCTTCTTCTCATCCCCTTTGGGAAGATAGTTTAACACAAGAACATGAAATTATAAAAACATTCTTAACCATTACCTTACCTAGTATCCCTAGCTATGATGATCCATATTTCCCCTCTTCTAATACCTCTCTTCGACATGAAGATGATAGTTTGGTGTTAGAAGATACTTTGACCAAGGGTTATGAAACTATTGACCCTCCTTTCCCTTATGCTCCTGCCCTTTGGGGTAATCTATTTAATAATCATAGAGGATCTTCTCTTGATGCCTCCCTCCCTTGTGATGAATCATCTGATGAACCTCTTCCATGCTCTCCCACTAGGGTAGATGGTATGGAAAAAGTGAATGAGACCTTTGAAAGTCAAATAGACTCCCCTCTTAACCATCCCACCCCTCCCTATCCCACCATTGATCATCCCATTGCTAGTGATGAAGTTATTTTAGAAGAACCACTCCTTCAATGTCAAGCACATGAGGCTTGTAGTTATTCTAAACAATCTCCTTCTAGGGTGGATATCATGATGCAAGCCAAGGATAACATTAACTCTCCTTCCCAAGGAGATGTCAATATTATCCAACCTCAACTCATCCTTTCCCCATCTCCTAAACCTGAATTCATTCTCTCCCCACCTAAGCCTAATTTGTTAGAGAAATTGATTCATAATACCATTTATCATACACATTACACCCGCAACACTCTGTGATCCCAACCATCAACCTCAATACCCTTACCTTCATCCCCTCCCATTCTTCCTGTTGCCCCTCACTTCAATTCCTTCCCTAGGGAGTATGACCTTGTTGACCAACTAAGGAATACTCCTGCTAAAATATCTTTATGGGACCTTATCCAAGCCTCCCCTCACTATCACGACTTAATATAGGAAGCCTTACAAAAAATTATTGTCCCTTCTAATGCACAAACAAATGAAATTGTAGTTATGATTCAAGGATTGAACGTTGACATTGTTTTCCACCAAAGTGAGCTCCCTCCTTTGGAAGTGAACAATAAAGCTAAATCCTTCATGATCATATCTCAATACAAAATCATAAGGATCAAGCGAACCCTTGTTGATAATGGCTCCATTGTCAATGTGTGTAGTGTCAATCTCTTGGATAGGCTCCATACCAATATTTCGACCATCCAACTTTCCTCCATGTCCCTCACTGGATTTGATAGTATCAGACAAAATCCTCTTGGTGTGATCACTTTGCCTCTTATAGTTGGAGTGGCCATATTAAACACATCGATCCATGTTATGCCAAATGATGTTTCATCTAACCTCATTTTGGGTACGCCATGGATTCATGCCATGAATGGTGTGCCTTCAACACTTCATTGAAATATGAAGTACATCTACAACAACAAAGTGTACACCATTGATGCTAATCTTGAGCCTTACAGTGTCTTACACCTTGAGAAAAACAAATCCAAACCCTTCACCACTACACTGACCAAACTAGTGGAACCTGTACAACCCAAGTCCTTAGATGATGTTTTGGGTTCTTTAGACTTCACCCCTCCCCTCAAGGGAGACTCCAAGTCCACAACCAAAGACTCTCCAAGGGGAAACGTAGTCTTGGTAACACAAGACTCGGTTGATCCTTTGCAAGCATCCACCTCAACCACTTTAGCCATCAATGCAAACAATGACCCCTCGCCTGATCCAAAAAAGCTGAAAAAGCTTTACAAAAAAGGTTATGAGATCATGAAGCAACTTGGTTGTAAAGGAAAAGGTTGTGGTGCTAATGAACAAGGTATCCGGGTATATGCAAGATCATGATGAGCCAAAAAATGGCGATATGTAAGTGATATGATGGTCCATGTGCCTAATGACATTTATTTTACCCAAAATTGATGAAATGAAAAGGGTTTTTAAAGGATATTCTCAGCTTCCTAGCAATATAAATTATTCTTTACTTTGAATTTAATAAATAATTATTATTCATTTTCTTTTTGAATTGTGACTAAATTCTTGATTGATAGGTTGATTGAAAAAATTCTATAGCTTCCAAATGGTATCACATTTTTTGAATTCAAAACATGCATCACATTCTATGCTTCGTATACTATAGGATCAATTTTTTTTTTGAAGTTGTAATAAAAAAATCATAATTAATTATTTACTTGGAAAAAAATTACAAAAAAATATGCATCACATCGAGACATGAGTCCTCTACTTATATCTAAAATCTTATAAAAAATATTATCATTTTATTGTGGTTAGGGTGGTCCGACATACACCTACTTCTTATTTTTTCCCTGAAATTTAAGTACTACTACATTGAAATTTCAATTTTTCAGCAAATAGATTTAAAAAAAAAAAACCTAGTAGTTTAGAAACTACATTCAATTTGCTACAGATTCTATTTTTACATATATATATAACTTATTCAAATTTTTACATCAAGTTTCCTAACTCTAATTTTTTAAATTTTCATTGCCACTTAAGGGCCTATTTTTTCCATGATGATCCTACACATACCCATTTGCAACCTTCTTGAGTCTCATACACAAACATTCACCCATGGTCTTGGATTTTTCCCTTTCATCAAAATCATCAAACCTTCTTCCAACACCAACTCTATCCCAAATCACCCTTCTAACCCTACCTTCCAAAGTAATCCTTTGACACCAATAAAGGACTCTTTTCTTACAACCAATGTCATCTCACAACCTCCTCTTGATTCAGATGTTACACACTCCTCTCAGAGAGTGTATAAGATCTCATAATATATAGAGCCTTGCATAGGTATGACATTCCATACTAAGCAAGCCCCTTCTTTTTCCCCAACCAAAGGATCCCCTTCTCCCCTTTATCAAGAGGGCATCTTGTTGAGACACCTCCAAGACCACTTGATCTCCCTTCCTCCCCACACTCGAAATAAATGTTCCAACAAACATTCCTTTGGTGCTTACCACCAATTTCATGGCCACTCCACTAATGAGTGTAAGGACTTGAGTTCCAAAATCCAACATCTTAAGGCATTTGCTGTTCTTCCATCCATGGGGGCACTTGATTCCTCTAATTGATACTGATTTTCCCTCAACCTTGCATCTCTTTCATCAACCCTTTCGGCTCACTGTTGTCCTGCACTAAGTGGGGGTAGTAGGTTTGTTAGCCTCTCTCCCGTCATATGTAACTTGTCGATGTCAACCTTGACTTTTCGTTAAACTTTCATGAACATATAAGAGAAAGCTTGGGATGTGGATGACTTGTCTTAAGTTGACTCACATGTGACATACACTCCTTCTCATGACACAACTTTTCAGAAGCATATGACTCAACATAGGGCTTTCCGAACAAGCTCTCATGTCCCTTTCCTCTTCTACTTTAAAGAAATTGATCATAGTATAGTGTTTCACAATTCCTTTAAAGTGGGGGCATACATCACCACTCACATGTGGGCATGTGCAGGATAATCATGGAAAAAATAGACCCTTAAGTGGCAATAAAATTTAGAAAATTAGAGTTAGGCAACTTGATGTAAAAATTTGAATAAGTTATCTATATTATTTCAAAAATATGTAAGAATAGAATATGTAGAAAATTTAATTAAGTTTCTAGACTACTAGGTTTTTTTTTAAAAAAAATCTATTTGGTGAAAATTTTTAATTTCAATGTAGTAGTACTTAAATTTCAGGGCAAAAATAAGTAGTTGTCTGTCTGACCACCCTAACCACAATAAAATGATTATATTTTTTTATAATATTTTAGATATAAGTAGGGGACTCATGTCCTAATGTTCGTAGAAGCGTAACTATCAGGGATGCCTGTGTGGTGCACAGATGTCTACGTGACACATTTACGTCCCTAGAAAATTCTTGTGGCTAGATCCTGCAGAGGCATTACAGTTCCCATTGGAAGTCAAATTGTAATGCCCTCTTCGGCTGACCAACCCAAATATGGCCATTTTCTTCACTCTTTCATTGGGACCTCTCTCTTGGAAATTCCAAGCTCTTCACAAGCTCTAAGAAGCTTCTTCACCATCTCTTCATCTCCCCACAAGCTCTCCTATAACTGGGTATGTGTAGGATCATCATTGAAAAAATAGGCCCTTAAGTGGCGATAAAACTTTAGAAAATGAGAGTTAGGTAACTTAATGTAAAAATTTGAATAATTTATCTATATTATTTCAAAAATATGTAAGAATAGAATCTGTAGAAAATTTAATATAGTTTCTAAACTACTAGGTTTATTTTATAAGAAAAAATTTATTTGGTGAAAATTTGAAATTTCAATGCAGTAGTACTTAAATTTTAGGGAAAAAATAAGAAGTATGTGTTTGTCTGACCACCCTTACCACAACAAAATGATAATATTTTTTTATAAGATTTTAGATATAAGTAGAGGACTCATGTCTAGATGTGATTAAATTTTTTTTGTAATTTGTTTCCAAATAAATAATTAATTATGAATCTGTTATTACAAATTTTAAAAAATAATAAAAACTCGTATGTCTAACCACCTTAACTTAGTCAAAACTTCATGAAATTCATTTTTTTTTCTTTTAATCCTATATTATGTGAAGCATAGAATGTGATACATGGTTTTGATTCAAAACATGTGATACTGATTGAAAGCTATAGATGTTTTTCAATAAACCTATCAATCAAGACGTTAGTCGTAATTCAAATAGAAAATGAATAATATCTATTTATTAAATTCAAAGTAAAGCATAATTTATATTGGTACAAAACTGAGAATCGCCTTTGAAAACCCTTTTTGTTTCATCAATTTTGGGTAAAAAAAAAGTCATTAGTCACATGGGCCATCATATCACTTAGATATCACCACTTTTTGGTCCATCATGATCCTGCACATACCCATGTCACTGTGCGATCTTCCTTTTTCTTGTGATTCCTTCTCTTGAAAACATTACACACAATGTGGTTCAAGATGAGACATCTACATTTTTCCTCTTTTTCATACAAGATGAGCCCTTTCCTCTCTTTCATACAAGATGAGTACACTTGCACTTTTCCTCTCTTGACACATTACATATAATGTTGCTTAAGATTGAGACATCACATGAACAAAAAAAATCCCTTTGAAAAAAATCATCACAACATCACTTTCTTCCATGACACCTTATCAAAATTATCACGAGGTATAACTTTGGTATGGTTTAAGTGGGAATCCCATCAAGTGACATGACTTTCCCCATAGCCACCTTTTGTGAGTACATTCCAACCGTGTGTATGTTTCTCACCTTTTGGGACAACTCACCCTATGGACAACTCGATGTTTTGTGGCCCTAGAGTGAGCACATATTTTTCACCCGCTCTCTTCACACTAATCCTTTTCATTGCATGATCATGTAGCTCATTTTTTTGTAATGCATTCACCCTTGAATGTCTTCTGCATTGATGTCGATTTGACTTAGAATCTCAAATCCTTGGGGGCTTGACCACCTCCTCCTTCATCTTCCTCGTTCTTCTTCCTCATTCTTCTTCCTTGTCATTCTTCTCCATTTCCATCGGGCTACTTTATTGTGAGTTTGAAGCAAGTTCATCCTCTTACTAAAGTGGGTGCTAAATGTGTTGCCAAAAAGTGAGGACTTTGTCACTTTTCACTCATTTGGACCATTGTCTATGGACTTTAGACCAGTTTTACCCTCTCTTTACATCTTTCCAAACCTTGCACAAAAGTGTTGTAAGGTGTTGCAAAGAATTTTCACACTCTCCTAGGTTTGTCATCACCAAATCAATACATTATTATGCCAAAATGGCCCCTTAATCCTCATACAAAACTTATCTTAGTGTGTTTAATGAAGACAATCCCAAAGAACATAAATAATCACATAATAATTATTGGAAAAATCTTTAAATTCCCAAGTGGACTAGGTCGCCACCTTGGGCGACCTAGTCCCATGTGGCTTAAATTTCAAATTAAACTTAATTTCTTTCAAGATTTTGGTATCTAAAACACTAAGGTTGGTCAGTATGAAGTTATTTTGGGAAAATTAGGGCATAACTTGTATAAATAACCTCCAAAAACCTAATTTCTCATTAGGTACCTTCATTCTTCTCCACCTCTCTCTCTCTCAACTCCTCTTCCTCTCAAGCAAGCTAGGGTTTGGTCATTCAAGGGCTGATTGTTGCAACAACACAAGATCTCTCATCAAGAAAAGGTAAATTACTTGATGCTTCCATTGTTTCATGATTTCATTACATTCTTTCTATTCATTTTGGTTTAGTTACCTAAAAGGGGTTTCACCAAGGCAAACCCTTAATCCCTAACAATAAACATTGTTGTCTTTCTTGTTTTGTGTGATTGCAGGTTTAGGTACTTTGAAGATCATTGAAGGCATTGAAAACTTGTTGAAGACCAACCCTTGCATGCAACGTCAAATCATCCACCAAGAATCACTCTTAGGCCCGAAGATGAATGTTTTTGAAGTGGAAAACTATGAAGAGCTAGGGTGTGATCCTAGGGCTTCTATTTCCTCTTCAGAAATTACAAAAATCTTAGAAAGAGGACTAAGTCACCAAGAATGGTGACCTAGTCCCTTTGGGTAGGCCATTTTGTGAATTTTACATTTCTAGATACCCATTTGGTAGAAAAAGGACTAGATCACCTAGCTTGAAACAAGTGTCCCTTTCAACCTCAACATTGAATCCAACAACATTTCCAACCTCTATAAGGTTCCAGATGCATACCTTTTTCATCCCTAACCTTCTGTAATAGTTTAGTTTATATTTATTAGGTTATCTTGTATATATTTGCATATCTTCATGTGTTTCCTAGGATAGTTGCATTTCAATAGTTTACATTCAATAGATAGTTTATTTCATTTGTTTCCAACACTTAAACACATTTACACACACCTCACAACCCACAGTCTCAAACCCCTTTCTCTTTGAATGAACCCTAATGTGAAGAGGTGCGAAAGAAAGTTCATTTACCACTAGTTAGCTTTTAGGGTGAGATACCCTAGGAGCTCATTGGGGGAATCATCTTTCCCTTCTTCATTTTTGGTGGTTTAGGAACATACCATGAAATAAGAGAGGCTAATGAGATGGGAATAGAATGGGTTAATGGAACATAGGATGGACTAGTATAGATTGATGGGATGGGCTAGGATGGGATAAAAAAATATAGGGTGGACAATTAGAGGTTAATGGGATGCGATTGCTAGGGAATAATGCAACATAGGGTGAATTAGGAGGTGTCTAGGGTTTGAGGGTAAAAGCACAAATTTGTGTCACATTTTCAACCAACTTATGAACATAGCTAAATTTAAGTATTTGTAATTAAAAATCAATTTTGGTCAAACATATAATCTAGTAAGATTAATTCTAGCTAAGTTAGATACTTCCATAACTTTTTCAACTAAAACTGTTGGCTAAATATATATGGAGCACCACTTTGAGTCCAATTTACCTGAAAAAAATTATTTGAAAAACTTGAAGTTCCAATAACTCTTGCTAATGTAAATAACATTTTTAAAAGAATATAAAAATACCCTATTGTAGATAAATAAGTGTAGTGTCCAAAAATATATTTATTTTAATAGTTTAATTATTATTTATATTTTATTTTTTATTTTTACTAAAAATAGGTCATCAGCACAAAAGATTAGGTTGATTACCATGCTAAGGAAAAATACTAAAACTTATTAAAAAAAATTATAAAAATATGATGCACTAGATAAAAGAATCTATTTCAAGATGGTATAATTTTTTTTTCATTTTAGATAAAATAAGATGAAAATTGACGTCCAATGGAAACAACTAATATAAAAATTGAAAAAAAATATATCCATGCACTAAAGTTTCAAGTTATAAATACACACAAAAAAATTGAAATAAAAAAATAAAATTTACTATAAAAAGTTTGACGTCCCATGCAACTTCATTTTTTTAGCATTTTATCAGCAACTAAATTATAGTGTTAATTTATTAAAAGCTAGTTTAAAATAATTTTATAATTTTTTTTAAGAATACAAACATAAAATATACTAAAAAAGACATTTTACTAGTTTACATCATTTCAAAATTCAAAACACAAATACCACCTTTGAGTGATTCAAGTTTAAAAGTTGGATCAACATTGGTCATTTCCTTTATAAAGTGTGACATAACTTTGTGCTTTTAGTCTTGACTATAGTACATGATGTGCGAACTTGACCTGTGTGTAGAAATAATAGAGAAGAGTTATCTAGGATGAAATGTGGATAAAGATGGTATAACATATAATGGATAAAGGAACACAGGGTGGAACATAGGGGATCATGGAACATATAGGGTGAAATAATAATGGGTACAATAAGATGGGAGTAGAAGGGAATAATGACACATAGCATGGAATAAATGATATTAGTGGGATGGGCTAGGAGGGCATCATGGAAAGTAGGGTTAACTATTAAATGTTAATGGGATGGGATTAGGAAGGAATAAAGGAACAAAAAGTGAATTAGGAGAAGATATTGTGACATGATCAAGGAATACAAAGACAATGTTTGTGTTTCTCATCAAATTTTTAGATTTGTATATGCAAAATTATGAAAAAGAGCTAACATTGTTTTACAACAACATTCATTAATAAAGGCTACCTAGGTGTAGGTTATTTGAGGAAATGAATTTTGAGGTATGGAGGTCAAAGGTCCACCAGGAAACTATTTGAAATCCAAAGCATGTTATGAGACAAAAATTCAAATATAACTATATAGGAGCGAATTTGTACCCCTTATGCAAATTAAACTTTTTCCCTTTGTCACTTTAGAAAACCAAGTTCGAAGGCTAAATTCCACCTAAGCCCGTTACCTTAGTTCCACTTGGTGCCTGCTCTAAGCGTCGGTAGAAGCACAATTATCGGGGATGCCCATGTGGCGCATAGACGTCCGCACAATGCACTTACGTCCCTAGAAAATTATTGTGGCTAGAGCCTACAAAGGCATTACACTTCCCATTGGAATTCAAATTGTAACACCCTCTTCGGTTGATCAACTCGAATATGGCCATTTTCTTCACTCTTTCCTTCAAATTCTCAATTCACTCTTTCATTGGGACCTCTCTCTTAGAAATTCCAAGCTTTTCACAATCTCTAAGAAGCTTCCTCACCATCTCTTCATCTCCCCACAAGCTCTCCTACAATTGGGTATGTGCAGGATCATCATTGAAAAAATAGGCCCTTAAGTGGTGATAAAAATTCAGAAAATTAGCGTTAGGTAACTTAACGTAAAAATTTGAATAAGTTATCTATATTATTTCAAAAATATGTAAGAATAGAATGTGTATAAAATTTAATGTATTTTCTAAACTACTAGGTTTATTTTATAAAAAAAAAATCTCTTTGGTGAAAATTTGAAATTTCAATGTAGTAGTACTTAAATTTCACAGAAAAATAAGAAGTATGTGTCTGTTTGACCACCCTTACCACAATAAAATTATAATAATTTTTTAAAATATTTTAGATATAAGTAGAGGACTCATGTCTCTATGTGATACATATTTTTTTGTAATTTTTTTCCAAGTAAATAATTAATTATGAATTTTTTATTATAACTTTAAAAAATATAAAAAATCGTATGTCTGACCACTTTAACTTGGTCGAAACTTCATGAAATTCATTTTTTTTTTTTTTAATCATATAGTATGTGAAGCATAGAATGTGACACATGTTTTGGATTCAAAAAATATGATATCGTTGGAAATCTATAGATGGTTTTCAATCGGCCCATCAATCAGGACTTTAGTCATAATTCAAATAGAAAATGAATAATAATTATTTATTAAATTCAAAGTAAAGCATAATTGATATTGGTGGAAAGATGAGAATCACCTTTAAAAATCCTTTTCGTTTCATCAATTTTGGGTTAAAAAAAAGTTGTCAGCTAGATGGGCCATCATATCACTTACATATCGCCACTTTTTGGCCCATCATGATCCTACACATACCCAACTTCTTTATCTTCTACAAGAATTCTAAGCATCCAATCCAGCTCTCAAGCAAAACTTTATGCTCCATAGCAGCAACATCAACACTCCATCAACTTAGTAGAGCATGTGTGGAACAAACACCATTGTAGCAGAGGCTTGAGTTCCTCTCATTTTCTCTCCCATTATCCTTGAGCGGTTTTGGTGGAGGTGGTAAGATTTCCACTCATCTCCTCTATTATTTGGTGGAGTAGAATAATATTGTTTTGTAGTGATTTTGTGTTTACTTCATTTAGTACTTTTCTCTTTATCTATCTGGTTTTCCGTGGAGGTGGGAACACCAAAATGGGGGTTTGATTGAGGCAAATCCCTATATAGCCCCAACAATTTCTCTCTCTCTCTCTCTCTCTCTCTCTCTCTCTCTCTCTTGTGTGTAGGTATTGAAGACATTCATGTGCTAGAGGCTTCATCATTTACATGATTGTAAGTATTTCCTTTCCCTTCCTCTCCTTATCTTTATCATTTCTATTTCTATTTTTTTTAGCTTTATCACTCTCTAGAAGTTCTTAGCAATCAGAGTAGAAGTAGTTGCTTAGCCATTTTCTGTGATGAAATTTCTCTTTAGTTGATACGAGACTCCAGCACGCCGCTTTGTCATCCGTATTTTGTATTGGCGTCCTTTGGCCGAGAGTGTTTCAGTTTTTCCAAAGAATCTTTGTGACCTACTCTTTCTGATTCTAGAACTCTTGTTGTTGTTCTTTGAGGTAGTTTAGGGAATTTTTCCCTATGAGGCTCTCTAAATGAAGAGAACTCATGAGTTGTGAATCCCTCTTCTCTACATTTTGGTTAACCTGACATCAAGAATGCCTTTTTTGAAAACTAGGAATCTATTTACCCCTACTTGGCAGAGTCGTAACTTTTGACTCGGTGCTTAGAATTCAGAACCGTTTGCACCGATGGAAAGCTCTCCTAGAGAACTAGTTCAATCCCTAAAATACAAGTTCCCTTGGCAATCAAATTATAGGGACCGATGCAAGTTCCAACCTTAAATTCTGCTCTGAAGATCTCTAAAAATGCAAATGACTAGAACATAGAAAATTCTGAAAAAATCGTAATGAATTTAATATCTTCTTTTATTAGTTGAGTATCTAATTTTGTTCAAAAAGTTAATGATATTCCATTTCATGCATGTGATAGTGACTTGGATTTTCCCATGTCACTTTGTATCTTTGATCCTTTTCATGTGAGTCCCCCTACTTTAAAGGATATTTTGTTGCAAGAAGATGAAATCATTGATACATTTCTTAATGCCACTCTACCTTCTATTCATTCCAATGCACTCTCTTCTAGAGATGATGTATTTGTGAATGATGAATCTCCTATTCATTCCAATGCACTCTCTATAGATGATGTATTTGTGAATGATAAATATTCTACTCCTTCCAATGCACTCTCTTCTAGAGATGTTGTATTTGTGAATGATGAATCTCTTATCTATTCTAATACACTCTCCTCTAGAGATGATGCATTAGTGCACGATGAATCTCCTTCCACATTTGATCTTGTTTGGATCAATGTTGAGAATATGTGTTCAAATAATTATTCTACTAGTTGTGATGATTTTGTAAATGTAATCTATGTCTTTATTGCCCCTCAAAGGCCTAAGAGACTGGTCATTTATTTGTATCCATCTAGTCCTCCTAAAAGGGTTTGTTCTATTAATGGTGTTCCATTTGATAGTGATTCCCTTGATCTTTCTAAGAATCCCTCTTATAGAGCAGTAGCCTATACCTATCATACTAGAATGAATAAACAACTAAGAATTCCTCGAGAACCTGAACCTACTACTAAAGCACTTGGTGATTATGATCTTGCTGAGCAACTTTGAGTTGCTCCGGCTAAGATCTCACTGTGGGACCTTCTTTAGTCTGATCTGGTTTATCAAGGTATGCTTCAAGAAGCCTTGCAAAAGATCATCTTGCCTTATTCCACTAGGGCGACAGATGTTGATGACTTGATATCTCATATTCATGCATATTCATCCAATATTGCATTCTATTTGCAGGAGCTCCCACCTCTGGAAGTACATAAGCAAGTGGACCCTCTCATGATCATAGTTAACATTAATATAATTGGTATTACACATACTCTTGTTGATACTGGTTCACCACTCAATGTATGTAGCATTGATCGATTACCTACGATTAATTTTGACTCATCTTCTATTAATGCTTCTTTTATTGACATTTGTTGGTTCGATAATGTTGGTCATAAAGCTCTAGGTGGGTGAACCCAAAAAAGTGGTTTACAATTCGAGTGAGGAAGGAAAACTTCCAAAAAACTCACCCATGCAAAAAAAATTGTTTTGAAGGGTCTGTACAATAGTATTACCTTTGCAGCTTAGACCCGTTACTGTACCCACCCTTGTATATGTTATGCCAAAAAAATTACCATATAACCTTCTTCTTGGTAGATCGTGGATTCATGCTATGGGTGTAGTCCTATCTACCTTACACAAATATATTAAATTCATTTTCAATAATAGAGTAGTCACAGTTTAGGTTGAACCTGATGCTATGCACTTATGTGAGATGGTAGTTGTTGGTCAAGCTTTGGTTGTGCCTACTCTTACTCCTTCAGTGTCTTCCAATGTGTCGATGTTTACTCCAACAATACTTGTTACAAAGGATACTCTTGAGATAAAAGTCCCTAAAGAAGATCCTTCTAAAGCGAGAAATATTAAGTATTCTCCTTCTACTTCTCAAGAGAATGCATGTCTTGGTGATGATTGGGGTTCTTTAGAATTTATAGAATCCTTTACTGGAGAACATAAAGTCAACCTGATCCACTTAGACCTTCCGACAACATCATTCATACACACCATCAAAGATGATTGTTCTTTTGTATCACGGGATAATATGAATGCAAATTGTAATGTTCTTAGTGTTGATCCTCCTTTTGAGGAAGATGATTATGCCTCTGCTAAAAAGGATAATGTTGGTAATCCTATTAAAGGGGATGATGTTGATCCTATAGAAGAGCATGTTCCCCCTTACTAGAATAATACTCTTTATGTGGACCCCCGCTCTTCTTGAGATTTTCAAGCACGATATGGCCCTGACTTTAAGCTTGTCTCTAAATGTGGCTATGGGCATAAAGGTTGTGGGTGTAATAAACAAGGCATTAAATTCCCTATAGATTTTTTTTCTCATAAGAATAATTTGGGGCTTGGTTGCTCAAATGAAAAATCTAAGCAGAAGCCACGGTTGAATGTTGACATGATGTCTTCTCAACCTCATTCTTACAGATTGGTCCACCATCCTATCTTCTCTCTTTGTATCTTCTTCTTGTGAATAGTCAAAATTTTCTCCACAAGAGAAAGGGTTGCTTTCTGCTCCTCATCCTTTATTTGAGCAAGAGCGTATTTTTTTGTGGCTTCTTAAAGCCCACTTGATTATTCTTCCTCCTCCTACATGCAAGAAGACTCATAAGCATGATCATGAAAATAATTCTTTATGTGCATACCATCGAGTGCCTAGAAATTCCACTAGCAATTGTATGGCCTTGAAGGATAAAATACAAAAAATTCATGATTCAAGTGCCATCACTCATTTTTTTCCTCATGTGTAGACCTTTTCTTTGGATGGAAAGTGATATTGAGGTTTACCTCTATCTTGTTCTAAACATCTTGCATGGTTCTCCTCCACTGCACATTGGGGGCAGACCGGCTAGACCTGCTTCACATTTTTGTGTCTAGCTTGGGGGCAACCCGAATAGACCTATTTCCTATATTTTCATTTGGCTTGGGCATAGCCTGACTAGACCTCACTTTCCAATAGTGTGTCCCTTGACTGGACCCCTCTTCCTTTTGAAGGGTTCCCGAGGGACCCCTTTGAAATTCTTCCAACTTGACGATGGTCTATGTGACTGTTTGCTTACTTGCTTGCATGGCCGCTTCTTGACATGTTCTATCTATGGGTAAAGATGTCGCTTAATGGGTGTTCTTGTGAAGCCAATTTTGGACTCAATGGAGTCTGATTTTCTTGGTTTCCTTCATGAGAGAGTTCTTGGAGGATACCTTCCTTGCAGGTCTGCAGGTCTATATGGAGCTTTTCCCAGTTTCTTTTATGTGAGAGTTCTTAAAGGATACCTTCCTTGTAGTTCTATGGGTCTATAAGACACTTTTCTTAATTTCCTGCATGTGAGAGTTCTTGGAGGATACCTTCCTTGCAGGTTTGTAAGTCTGTAAGGCTCTTTTCTTGGTTTGCTTCATGTGAGAGTTCTTGGAGGATACCTTCCTTGCAGGTCTGTAGGCCTGTAAGGCACTTTATTTCTTCATCTTCATAGTTCTATAGAGCTATGAAGTCATTTGCTTATCCTGCCCTCTCGGTTTCACTAGACCGTGGTCTGCTTCCTCAATGGTTCAGGTATACACTTCTAGCCCTATTACTTCTCCAATCTACTTTACCAAAGAACTAATCAATATTCATGCTAGCTAAAGTGGGGGAAAAATGTATAGGATAAAATTTTCACCCCTTACACAAATTCTCCTTTTACCCTTCCTCACTTTAGAAAACTAAGTCCAAAAGCTAAATTCCACTTGGTGCTTCTTTTGAGCATCGGTAGAAGTGTAACTATCAGGGATGCTCATGCAACACACATACATCTGTGCAGTGTGCTTACATCCATAGAAGATTCCTATAGTTGGAGCCTGTAGAGGTGTTACACTTCCCATTGGAAGTGTAACATAGTTTTTGGTACCCACTTAGGGTTCTCTAACACTTCTAGGGTTTTGCATGTAAAAGGAGAGAGGTATACCAAAATGCTAAATGTTAAAATTCAAAGATTAAGATGTAGATGATGTGGTATGTGAATGTGTCTTTAATGTGATGATCTAAGTGCATCACACTAAAAAGGAAATGATTTATTGATGCTAATCCTAAGAAATGCAAAGTGTTGGAAAACACAATGTTGTATGCAAATATGTACAAGATGACCTAAAAATGAACTATGAAATGCAAGAAAACTATGATACAAATGAAAGAGGAGGATGAGGTGCACCTCGAGGTTGAAAAGGGATGAGATGAAGGTGTAAATCATAGATTTTTTTGCAAGTACTAGAATAACAATGTCAAATCTTAATCTAAACAATAATCTAAAATCTAACAACAAAGAATGAGGAAATAAACTAAATAATAAAACCAAAATGATCTCACCGAATATGCGTTCACTCCTTCGAATTATCTCTATTGCTCTTCTTCATTTTTCCTTTTCAGTATTCTTGCCCTCAGATTTCTATGTTTGAATGCAAGTATAGCTTTGTCGAGTGTCTAAGCAAAATATCGAAGAATAGTTTCTCTTCTCAAAAGTGTATGATTTTGGGAGGAGGAATAATGATTGTGGTAGGTCATTTTATAGATTTTGTGTTTTCAAACGATTGGCTCAAATTGAAAGAGAGATCGACGGACGAGATTGATGAATACCATGCGATGTGAGTTTTGTCTCAGCTAGAACATGAGTTAGAACGCGAGTTAGAACATGAGTTCAGGAAAGACTGCAGATAAAGACCGAATTAGAACGTGAGTTAGAACACAAGTTCAAGATCTTAATCTCCAAAAATAGAAGAAATAGAATTTGTATGCAAAAGCCAAAGTTAGAACTTGAAGATGAGGAATTCAAATGCATAATTAAATTAATTAATTAAATAAAAGATATTTAATTAATAGATGCATACATGCATATGAGTTAGAACTAGTTAATCGACTAGTTGTAACGGAGAGTCTTCTCGCAGAGATAACTGGAGAACTAAAAATAGATCTCAAGTCAGAAGGTGAGTGACTGACTTAGATAACTGAATGATAGAGGAATGTGACATAATTAATAAATATATGAATTAAATTTTAATTTAATTCAACATTCGAAAATGAATTGACTTTAATTAAATAAATAAATTAATTTATTTAATTTGACTGTTTGAAAAGGACAATATAAATAATTAAATAATAAATATTTAATTATAGATAAACAGGGTTAAATGAATAATTAAATAAAGATATTTAATTATAGTTGGAAAAGTATGATAAAGGGGTAATTAAATAATAAATTATTCAATTGATAGATAAAGTGGGAAGAATTAATTAGTTCGCAACACAATTAAATAAATATGATTTATTTAATTAATCAAGTTGAATAAAGATTAATAATGAATTAATTAAAAAGGGATATTTAATTAATAGAGGAAATATGTGTTAGAAAGATTACTTAAATAATTGAAATTATTTAATCAAGACCACAGACTATAGAAAATTACGTCGAATGTGTACTCGCAGGCCTAGACCAATTTTTGGTATCAACAGAAGGTATGGAATCTTGATGAAATTGTTGCAGAAGCTGACTTGGACACTTGTGCCAATCTGGGCGACTTAGTCCCAAATCTAAAAAAATTGCCTAGAAACCTGTTTCTGCCAAATGGGTGTTTGAATATGTAAAACTCACTGAAAGGCATGTATAGTGAGACTAATTAACCTTTAGTGGTGACTTATTCCACTTCTATATTTGTGGAAATTTGAAAGGGGAAATGGAAGTCCTCAGTCTGCACTTCGGTTCTTCAAAAAGTGTCTGCTTCTGAAACTCTAATTTCCGGACCTCAAAGTGACTTTTAATGGATGTTTAGACTTTGCAAGCAAGGAGAGGTCTTTGAAAAATCTTCAAATCCTTCAATATACCTGAATCTCCAAACACATCAAAAGAGAAAGAGAGAAATGTTGATTGTTAGGGCATGGGGGCCTGCCTTGGTCAAACCCCTTTCAGATAATTAAATTAAATGAAGAGATAATGAAATAAAGCATGAAAAAATGGAGTTAGTTACCTTTCCTTTATGAATTATCTTGATTTTTTGCAACAATCAACCCTTGAATGCTTTAGAATGATGTCTTGATGACTTAGACTGCTCAAACCCTAGCTTGCTTGACAAGAGTGATAAATAGAAGAATGAGATAGGAGAAAAATGAGACTAGGAGATAGAAGACGGTAGGAGATGTAGAAGATAAAAATGAGGAGAAAAATCCTTTATTTATACATGTTGTGCCCTAATTTCTCGAAAATACCTCATCACAGGCCGAACTTAGGGTTTAGGAGACAATATCTCACAATTGAATTTTAAGTTAAATGTGACTTTTAAGCCACATAGGACCTAGTCACCCAAGGTGGTGACTTATTCCACCTGGGAAAATTCAAGTGGTTTTTGAGAATTAAAAGATGATTAATGACGTTGTTCGAGATTTTCTTTCAAAACATAGTTAAGTAGGACCTATATGTACATTAAGGGGTCATTTTGTCATAAGAAAAGGGTTGATTTAGTGATGAAAATCCTAGAAAAGTGTGAGAGTTTATTACAAATCTTCACAAAACTTTGAAACAAGGCATGGAAAGGGGTAAAAAAAGGTCCAAAATCCATAGGAAAGGCCCAAATGAGTGAAAAGTGTCAAGGATACAATTTTTGGTGACACATTTAGCCCCCACTTTAGTGAGAGGATGAACTTGCTTCAAACTCACACTAAAGTAGCCACATGGAGATGGTGAAGAATGACAAAGATGAAGAAGGCGGTCAAGCCCCTAGGATCCAAGATTCTAAGTCAAATTGACATACGTGCAACAAGACACACTCAGGGGTGAATTATTTGCAAAAAAACAAGATACATGATCATACAATGACAAGAACTAGAAGGAAGAGAAGAACGAAAATGAAAAATGTTGGATCAAGCTTCAACCGTTCGTCCAACTAGTTGTGGATCAGATCTAGGTTGTTCGTTCAAAAAGGAAGATGCATATTCACTTTGGGGCGATAATATTTTTGGTTGTCTAGTGGGTGAGAAGGCCCAAAAAGGTGAGAAACATACATGAGTAGCTGGTATGCACTCACACACATGCAAGTGGCTATGGGGAAAGTCGTGCCACTGGTTGGGCTTCCCATTTTACCATACCAAAGTTATATACCTCTTGATAACTTTAATAAGGTGCCACAAAAGAAAATGATTTTGTAATAGAGTAAAATTTGTTCAAAGGGATTTTTCTTAGATTGTGCAAGGTCTCATCTTAAGGAACATAATGTGTAATGTCATCAAGAGAGGAAAAGTGAAAATGGACTCATCTTGTTTACAAGGGAGGAAAATTGAAAATGTCTCATCCTGAGAAAGATTGTACCTAATGCTTTCAAGAGAGGGAATCACAAGAAAAATAAAATCACATAGTGAAATGTGAGTGTTGATGTATGCCCCTACTTTAAAGTGGTTGCTAACACCATTACTGTGAGCAATTGCTTTAAAGTAGAAGATGAAATATATGTCAAGAGAAAGGTAGTATGTCACATGCGAGTCAATTTAAGACATATCATCCATATCCCAATCTTTCTCTTATATGTTCATGAAAGGTTAACGACTAGCTGAAAGAGGCAACAACAAGTGACATACGAGGATAAGGCTAACTAACCCCTTGTCCTCACTTAGTGTAGGACAAGAGTGAGTTGAAAGGATTGATGAGATGCAAGGTAGAGTGAAAATCAATATCAATTAGGAGAATGATGTGCCCCCACATAAGGGAGAGTACCACAATCCTTAAGATGTTTGATTTTACTACTCAAGGCCTTACATTCATTAATGGAATGATTGTGAACTTGGTGGTAGGAACAAAATGAATGTTTTTAGTAGAATTTATTTCAAGTTCATGAAGGAAGGGATATAAAGTGATCTTGGAGGAGTCTCGACAAGATACCCTCTTGATCGAAGGTAGAAGGTGTTCCTCTATCTTGTGACAAAGGGCTCTCTTGCTTAGTACAAGATGCCATACCTATGCAAGGCACTATAGATTGTAAGATTTTGTACGCTTCTTTAGAGGAGTGTTTAAAATTCAAATCATTTGTGTTTTGTGAGATGACATTGACATTAGTTGAAGATTTCTTTGTGGGTTGTGATTGTTGTAAAGGATCACCTTTGAGACCATTAGTGTCCATTAGTTCAGGATCCACTAGTGTTAAGGTTACGTTAGAAGGGTGGTTAGTGATGGTATTGATGGGGGGTGAAGGCTTGGTGACTTCTATCAAAGGACAATAACCAAGACCATGAGTCATTGTTTGTGTGTTAGGCTCGATAGGGTTGTGGATACCTTGCTCACTATCACCACATCCTTTTCCATGCTAACCAAGTTTTTTCATGGGATCATAACCTTTTCCATAAAGTTTTTTCATTGCTTTTGGATCGAGTGATTTTTAATTGTTTTCTTCTTTGTCTGAAGTGGTTGAGGTGGATTCTTGTCAAGGATCTGTCAGGTCTTGTGTTGACAAGACTGCAATTCCCTTTTTAGAGTCTTTGTGTATAATCTTGTATTTGCCTAAGGATGTTGGTGTGAAGTCTAAGGAACCCCAATCATTTTCTAAGAGCTTTATGATGTGCTCAAAATTTTGTTGTTTGTTTGTGTGTTGTAAGGGTTCCACTTGTGTGGTGGGTGTTATTTTGTTCAAGGGATTTGAATCAATTTTTTGAATGTTCAAGCAACTATTAGGTTTAGGGTTGGCTTTAAGTGTGTACACTTTGTTATAGTAGATGTATTTCATTTTATGATGAAGAGTGGAAGGCACACAATTCATTGCATGAATCCACGATCTGCCTAAGAGAATATTATATGAAAGTTCATTAGGCATAATGTGAATCTTTGTTTCCAATGTGGTCATTCCAATTGTAAGAGGTAAAGTAACCACATCGAGTGGTTGCTTAGTGATGTTGTCAAATCCCTTGATAGATAGAAAATTAGGTTGAATGTTTGATCGAGCAATGCCAAGCCTATCCAAAAGGCTCACACTACACACATTAAGGGTAGAGCCCATATCTAGAAGAGTTCACTTGATCCCTTTTGTTTTGTATTGAGAGATTATTAAGAAAGCTTCATTTTGTTTTTGCACATCCAAAGGAGGAAGCTTGCTGTGGTGAAAAACAATATCAACATTTAGTCCATGAATAATAGATGCTATGTCATTTGGTTGCATATGAGAAGGGATAGGAACCTTTTGTAAAACATTATGTACCATGTTGTTATAGTGAGGGGAGGCCTAAATAAGTGCCCATAATGATATTTTAGTAGGAGTATTTCTTAGTTGGTCGACAAGATCATACTCCCTAATGAGTGAATTTAGGAAAGGGGAAACAAGTAAGATTGGATTAGGAAAAGGTAAAGGTGTTGAGGGTGTTTTTTATGATCATGGATTATTTTTGGTGTAATGTGAATGAGCAATGGTATGATAACTCAATTGTTGCAACACATTATTCTTGGGTGGGTAGAGGATGAATTTAGGTTTGCTTTGAGTTTGAGGTTTGTTTGAAAGGGGGTAAAGGATAAGTTGAGGCTGAATAATATTAACATACTTGAGCAAGGGAGAGGCTACTATTGTCTCTTCAGGTGCTTCTAAGGATACAATATTATTGTTCTCATTGTTAGGCTTATTGTGTATCACGATATCCTCGCTAGGAGGAAGGGTTTTAGGAGAACTACAAACCAACTACTCTTGAAAATCAAAGGTTGGTTCTTCTAAAATAACCTCATCGTAAGTAGGGGAAGGATCAATGGTTTAATTTTCATATTTAGGAAGTATTTTTCTAGGTGAAGGGGGAAAACTAAGATTCTCATGACCTTCAAAAATTGTGTTTTCTAACAATAAAGTATCTTCTTCACAACAAGGAGAAATACTAGGAGAAGAACAAATATTATTGTCATGATTAGCTATGCTTATGTTGTCTTGTTCATTAATGTCTTGTCCACTAAGAGAAGTAAGAGGAGAGAAACAACTCGTATTCTCAAAAATCTCATTGATTGGTTCTTCTACCAAAATATCTTCATCACAAAGAGGAGAGATATTAGGAAAAGAACAAATATGATTGTTAGGAATGTCCAAGGTTGTATATTATTTCACTAAAATTCTCTCATAGGGAGAGGATAAGAAATTTTTCAAGATAACATGTCTAGATTTGTAAGCTACTAGCATTTTTTCAATAAAAATGAAAAGCATATGTAACCATTTCATGCAATGTTTCAACAATATAAAAAATGTATATGCAAAAATACAAAACATTTTTATTAATGTACATGAAAGAATGAAAAGAAATTTTAAAAAAATTATGCAAAGTATTAGGAATGTAAACATTCTATATGAAAAAATGAAAAATACTTTTATCAATGTTATGCAAAATTTCAAAAATGTGAGCATTTTCAGATCTAATGATGAAATCATTTTAAGAATGACTACCCGAAAATGATGATTTTGAGCTAGATGCATAAAAGAAATGTTCCCAAAAATTTCTAGACTTATAGTATATGATACTAGGAGCCTAAGAAAGTGCAAAAATGAGTTTCTGATCCTGTGATAGATAATGAAAAATCTAGACATGGACTAAGTTGCCCAAAATAGCGAATTAGTCCTAGTTAGGGTTTTTATTCAAAAAAACCAAAAATGTTCAACTGGGTTGAATGGTTTTGATGTTGGATGACAGGAAGAGGAATTATAAATGTAGATTTTGGATGATTGTTGATGATTTAAGATGCAATAATGCAAATTATAGGAACTTTCATTAATGCAAAAATGTGAAACCTTAAAATGCAAATTAAACAAGGAAAGATACAATGCCAACTAAATCTAGGGGGAGAAGGGAATCTAAATCAGAAAAGAAGGGTGTTCAAAAGCTAGGCTCACCAAAATGTAACACAAATTTTGGTACCCACTTAGGGTTCTCTAACACTTCTAGGGTTTTGTGCCTAAAAGGAGAGAGAGATACCAAAATGCTAAATGTTAACATTCAAAGATTAAGATGTAGATGATGGGGGATGTGAATGTGTGTGTCATGTGATGATATAAGTTTAGAAAACTAAAAAGGAAATGATTTATTGATGCTAATCCCAAGAAATGCAAAGTGTTGGAAAACACAATGTTGTATGCAAATATGTACAAGATGACCTAAAAATGAACTATGAAATGCAAGTAAACTATGATAAAGATGAAAGAGGAGGATGAGATGAAAGGTTTGGAATCTTGATGAAATTATTGTAGAAGTTGACTGGGACACTTGTGCCAATGTGGGTGACTTAGTCTCAGATATGGAAAAGTTGCCAAAAACCTATTTCTACCAAATGGGTGTCTAAATATGCAAAAATCAGTGAAAGGAATGTCTAGTGGGAATAATTCTCCATTATTGGTGATTTAGTCCACTTTGTATTTTTGGAAATTCGAATGGGGAAACGTAAGTCCTTGGTCTGCAGTTCGTTTCTTCACAGGTGTCTACTTTTGAAACTCTAATTTCCAAACCTAAAAGTGACTTTTAATGGATGTTTAGACTTTGCAAGTAAGGAGAGGTCTCCAAAAAATCTTCAAATCCTTCAATTTACTTGAATGTGTAAACACATCAAGAGAGAAAGAGAGAAATGTTGATTGTTAGGGCGTGGGGGTATGCCTTGGTCAAACCCCTTTTAGATAATTAAATCAAATGAAAAGAAAATGAAATAAAGCATGAAACAATGGAGTTAGTTAATTTGCCTTGATGAATTATCTTGATTTGTTGTGGAAATCAGCCCTTGAATGCTTAAGAAAAATGTCTTGATGACTTAGAATGTTGAAACCCTAGCTTGCTTGAGAAGAGTGATAAATAGAAGAATGAGATAGGAGAAAAATGAGACTTAGGAAATAGAAGAGGGTAGGAGATTTGGAAGTTAAAAATGAAGGGAAAAACCCTTTATTTATGCATGTGCCCTAATTTCCTAAAAGTACCTCATCAGAGGCCATCCTTATGGTTTAGGAGACAATATCTTGCAAGAATTTTAAGTTAAATGTGATATTTAAGCCACATAGGACTAAGTCGCCCAAGGCGGAAACTTAGTCCACTTGGGAAAATTCAAGTGGTTGTTAGGAATTAAAAGATGATTAATGATGTTTGTAAGGATTGTCTTCTGAAACACACTTAGGACCTATAAGTGCATTAAAAGGGGTCATTTAGTCATAAGAAAATGGTGGATTTAGTGATGACAAGCCTAGGAAAGTGTGATATTTTATTACAACTCTTCACAACACTTTGAAACAAGGCTTGGAAAGTGGTAAAAAGAGGACCAAAATCCATAGGGAAGGCCCAAATGAGTGAAAAGTGTCAAGGCAACACTTTTTGGCGACACAAGAAGTCAAATTGTAACGCCCTATTTGACCAACCGACCCAAATATGGTCATTTTCTTCACTCTTTCCTTCAAATTCACCATTCACTCTTTCATTGGGACCTATCTCTTGGAAATTCGAAGCTCTTCACAAGCTCTAAGTAGCTTCTTCACAATCTCATCGTCTCTCCACAAGCTTTCCTACAACTTCTACAAGCATTCTATGCATTCAGTCCAACTCTCAATGAACACTTTACACTCCATAGTAGCAACATCAACACTCCATCAACTCAATAGAGCAAGTGTTGAACAAACACCATTGTAGCAAAGGCTTGAGTTCCTCTCATTTTCTCCACCATTAGTCTTGACTGCTCTTGGTGGAGGTGGCAAGCTTTCCACTCCTCCTCTATTATTTGGTTGAGTAGCATAACACTATTTTGTAGTGCTTTTGTGTTTACTTCATTTCCTACTTTTCTCTCTATCTATCTGGTTACCTGTGGAGGTGGGAACACCAAAATGGGGGTTTGACTGAGGTAAACCCCTATATAGCCCAAAATCTCTCTCTCTCTCTCTCTCTCTCTCTCTCTCTCTCTCTTGTGTGTAGGTATTGAAGACATTCACATGATGGAGGCTTCATCATGCACATGGTTGTAAGAATTTCCTTTCCCTTCCTCTCCTTATCTTTATCATTTCTATTTTAGTATATTTCAGCTCTATCACTCTCTAGAAGTTCTTAACAATCAGAGTAGAAGTAGTTCCTTAGCCATTTTTTGTGATAAACTTTCTCTCTAGCGGGTACGAGATGCCAGTGTGCCTTAGGGATTCTAGCGCATGTTGCTATCATCTATATTCTATGCTGACATCCTTTGGCCGAGAGCTTGTCAGTTTGTCTAGAGAATCTTTGTGACATGCTATTTTTGATTCTAGAACTCTCATTGCTATTCCTTGAGGTAGTTTAGGGTAGTTCACCCTATGAAGCTCTCTGAATGAAGAGAACTCATGAGAAGCAAATCCACCTTCTCTACAATAACATTCAACTATTCAAATGCATAACAATAACTTTAATACTAGTTGCATACCTATGCACTCATTATTGAGAATGAATAAGGGTCTGTAGGAATGAAGCACATCTCATTAACACTCTGACCATAAAATTTCATCATATCACAATTTTACTAATTTAGTTATTCTTAAATTTCAAAATGTAATTTAATAAACACCATTAAATGAACTTGCTAAATTTTACCTAAGTGTCAATGGTGAATGTATCATTCAACAAATAATTTGTGAAAGCCATCACCTCTATAATTAATGAAGTTTTTGTAGCTAGATCCCGATCACTCTGATAATCATATGTGCAAACAGTACCTCAAGCACCACAATGGTGGGGTGGAGCTCGAGGCCTACGTGTCTCCTCCACATCAGGCTCTACTAGAGGCCTCACACACTATAAAATGGTCTGGGTGAGTGAGCCAATTGACTCCAGTGTGTCCACCTCTACTCTATCCTTAACAATGGAAGGAATGATGACATGGTTCACCATGGGTCCACCCAAGGGTCTCGGTGTAAAGTATGTATTACGTCGTGCAATAGGTCTATCATGTGTGGAGCCCCCACCTCTACCCTAAAAGTCTAAGCTGTCAAAATAATTTGGCATCTTATTAAGGACAAACTCATAATAGAATTTCCTCAAAAAGTATTGTCATACCTCATGGTTATTGCATGTCCAAGTTGGTCAAATACCATCCACCACCGCTCCCAAAATTTATTTTTTTATTAACTCATGGTGGCACCAATGGCTAGGGAACCTCCTGCATGCATTTGACAAAGGTGTGTTGGTTCTCGGATCTTTTAATAGGGCACACAAGTCAGCTTTGATAATTTTTATTTTTTAACATCTGCATATGATAAACCACTAGCATAAAATTGTCTCATCTAATGCCTCTTATTTGACCAAAAAATTATTTTATATTTCATTTCTCCTACATGAGATACAATTGAATTCAATGATTCGACAATCCCTCTCCTATAAGGGTGGGTTTCAACATGCTCGGTTAATCTTCCAATTATTATTCAATGTCTCTTTTATTGTTTTCAATTTGATTTAGAATATTTTCTTATGTTCCTTGAGGATGCCTATGAATTTATGGAGGGGTTTCAAGTTGTTCTTGTATAGGAGGCTCTTCGTGAGGGGGTGACTATGAATTCTCAATGTTTAGAGGTGAATATTCATTCCTTGGAAATTAGAACAAAGTGTCCTCAAAGTGTGGTTGTTTATAAAAGGACACTGCTGATTGAATATTTGGAATATCTTAGGATTACATGGAGGCCTGTTACACTTCAGACTTTGAGTTTCCACCATTTAGCTAGAACTGACCTTCAACAAAGTCTTTGGGAAGAAGAAAAGAAGTTATTGAAAAAGGAAATTGAAAGACAAGAAAAGGAAATGAACGAAATGAAAGTGAAAATGGGTGAAATGATGAAGGTAATTGGTAAAATTATGGAATGTAGACCACCACCTAGGGTATATGCTATGTGCCTTAAAGAGAAATTTCTATTGTTCCAATTGATGAGAATTTCAAGAAATTTAGACCCTGACATTCACACAGCTAAGGAATTTTATGATGCATATCAAGTAGCACCTAATTGGATGAGAAATTCTTTATGTGAGTTTTATCTGCATGGTTTGCTAATTCCCTTTGAAACAAAATGGAATTCACTTCTCTACATTGGTGACATTCATCTGAGGTCACTCATGTCTTGCATGACCAATGAAACTAACTATGGAAAAAAATTAGAGGCTGAAAGGAATGAACCTATTCCGTTGTGACCTAAAAGCTCAGATCCCCAAATAGTTATGAGAACTTGGCTTAATGTTGCGTATGGATTCCGTGATTCTACAACAAGAATGGAAGTATTTGATATCAAGAAGCAGGTGTATGATGAGTTCAAAGACAAAACATATCTGTTTTGGAAGCTTTCATCTTCCAGAATTAAAACAAGATGGGGAAAACTGACTGTTGGTCTGAGGAAATTTGAGCATCATAGCCCTCTAAACTTTAAAGCAGCCATCAAAAGGACAGAGAAGTATATGCAGCTGGGTCTCCAGGAAAGGTTTGAGTTATGGTTACCATTAAAATTTTGACCTCTAGTTTTGATGTGGCCACTTTACCCTTATTTGGCTACAAATGTTAATGAGGATGTAGAAACCCACAGGTATGAGAGATGGCAAAATTTCAGAGGTTTCTACTACAAATTCAGAACTTCATTGCAAGGCCATGCTACTCCTATTGATTTTAGAGAAACAAATAGAAAGCTTAATGCTGGAGGACCATCATTAGGATAAGTAGGGGGAAAATGATAAGCTTGAAATATGCTCATAATTTGAATATAGGAATGTGTTGCTACATGATACTACCTGTTTTTAGATAAAAATGATGGTTGATTCCACAAAAGGATATAAAAGTCATGGTAAATCCTAACTTGGGAATTGGAAATTCTAGCAAGTAAATAACATCTTCTTATGGTCATTCATTTACATTGTCAAACCAGGGAACATATGTACTTGAAATGGAACGGCACTGTATGTGCACTAAGAACCAGTTTCAACCACAATTTATTAGAAATAAATGCTTGGAAGGAATTCTACTTATGATGCAAGAATGTAATGTAAAGTCTTCTTAACTTAGGCATAAATTAATCAAAGTAGAAATCATGACAACTATTACTAAGGAACAAACTATGAATTGGTCTTATGTTGTAGGAACAAACACAGGGATGGATTCCCGATGCTGCAGGAACAATATAAGACTAAGTTTGTGCTGAAACCTTCGAGAATGAAATTCTAACTTATAATCAATAGGAAATAAACAAATAACTACAGATACTTACTAACTGGGCCCCCTTAGCAAGCATCAACCAATTTATGCAAGAATTGAACTCAAAACTTCAACATCTTTTATTCATAAACTTGGAATCATATACATTGATCATTCTGCTTGTAAGAAAACTAACACAAAACTTTGTTTCTCATTATAATACTAATCTTAATACACTTTGTTCTATTATTTGTTCACTCACGTAGGAGGAACAATTATTTATAGAAAAACAAGTAATTACCTAACTCTAACAGAGAAAGACGTGGACATAAATGCCTCTTGACGCCAAGGAACAAACTTCTCATAAATGAAAGCATATTTATTCAACCGATTTAGAGAAAATCTAGCATTCCAATCTTCCTAGATTAATGATCATTTGGATTTCCTCCCAACGACCTAGTCAGAGAGTCTTTGTTGGAACAACTTCCTCGATGTCGTGCTGGAAATGCACTTTACTGCAGGGCTGAGATCTACTGCACTTTGACTTGTTCATGTCTCTTTCAACAACCTGTGATACACATGGCGATAGAAGAAAAAGTAAGAACGCACACAATAACATGATACACATTCATTAATCACACATTAAATCCATTTCATTATCCAAAAACCACATGCATTATATCAGTCATTTGGGAGGTCAAACAGGGCAATAAATACAGACACACATAGATTTTAAGCTGCAGGAATATAGGAATGTGTTGCTACAGGACACTACTCATTTTTATATAAAAAGTCTTTAATCAAATAGTTTAAACAACCATCAGCAAAAAGAGTAAGGGTATTAAAAATACATCATAATATTCATATTATGAGCATATTCTTAGCTCATCAAGGATGTTTCTACTAGATCATTTAATAAGGAAATTTATCCAATTATGTTGAAGGAATGATGGGGCATGATCCTAATATTTCAATGGAATTTTCTAGTTCTTGGAAAGATGGAAATTTTACTATCAAGGATTACTCCTTCATTAATATGGAGCTTATTTATGAAGTTATCAACCCTTGTTTGGAAGGGAATTATCTCCCCAGGAAGCTAAAAGGGAATTAGTAGAAGGAGATGGAAAGATTTCTCAAGAAAGGGGAAAAGATAAATCAACTATAGAATGGGTTTAACAAAGAAGACCTCTTAGGTGTCTTGAGTAGAATGGTGAAGGTTTTGATGCATTATGTTACCTTGGAAGGTAGGTTTAGGGTATGTGCAGGATCATGATGGGCCTAAAGGTGTTGATATGTAAATGATATGATGCCCCATGTGGCTGACGACCTTTTTTTACCCAAAATTGATGAAACGAAAAGGGTTGTTAAAGGAGATTCTCAGCTTTCCACCAATATAAATTATTCTTTACTTTGAACTTAATAAATAATTATTATTCATTTTCTATTTGAATTATGACTAAAGTCCTTATTGATAGGCTGATTGAGAAACATCTATAACTTTCAAACGGTATCACTTTTTTTGAATTTGAAACATGTGTCACATTCTATGCTTCCCATACCATAGGATTAAAAACAAAATTAAATTTCATGAAATTTTGACCAAGTTAAGGTGGTTAGACATACAATTTTTTATATTTTTAAAAAGTTTTAATAAAAAGTTCATAATTAATTATTCACTTGGAAAAAAATTACAAAAAAATATGCATCACATTGAGACATGAGTCCTCTACTTATATCTAAAATCTTATAAAATATTATTATCATTTTATTCTGGTTAGGGTGGTCAGACAGACACCTACTTCTTTTTTCTCTAAAATTTAAGTACTACTGCATTGAAATTTCAAATTTTCACCAAATAGATTTTTTTAATAAACCTAGTAGTTTAGAAACTACATTCAATTTTCCATAGATTCTTTTCTTACATATTTTTAAAACAATATAGATAACTTATTCAAAATTTTATGTCAAATTTCCTAACTCTGATTTTTAGAATTTTCCTCACCACTTAAGGGTCTATTTTTTCATGATGATCCTACACATACCCTTTAAGCATTTTCATGCTCACCTATTTCTAATTTTGAATCATTTTTGTAAAAATGTCAAAATGAACTTCACGTGATGGATTATGTCTTCCTTGGAGGATTCTATTAAGGCCATTCATGATAAAGGGAAGGATTTACCCCTACACCAAGGGTTGATTATAGATTGTTCAATTTTCAACTATCCCTTTCCCCTTCCTTGGCCTCTACTAAGAAAAAATCTCTTGTGGTTAGAGACTCTGCTAAACCCTTGGAGGGTCCCTCCTCTAATCTTGGCCCAGATTTTACATCATCCTCCTCTTAAAGAATTACCAAGGCTAAAGGTAAATCCTCTATCACTGAGCCCCCCACACGAGTTATAAAAAAATGTTTCATTTTTTACCCCACTGAAATTTTCATTTTCAATAATGATAATTCAGATGATGAATCCTATAACCCCCACCCCAAGTGGCTCCCCTATTGATTCCCCTATTCATGAAGACATCTCTAAAGTCTCCAAATTCCCCCTATCCAATAACCCTTCTAGCTCACTAGATTCCCCTACTCTTTGTGTAAATTTAAATAATACTCCTAAAGAACCCCAATTGGATGATGATGTTTTCTGTATCAAATGTGCTCTCCTAAAAATTAAAATTAATGACTTGACCAAGGATTTTAATGTTAGGAATAACATTCTAAAATGGTTTCCTTACTAGCTTATCCTGGCCAAGGATGCAATTCAACATTTGGAGGAGAAGGTTCTTAATTGGAAGGAGACCTAGTTGAGTGAGGTTGTTGATGAAGGTCATTGGTCCCTTTTGTATTCCCTTGCCATGTCCTTTGACAAGTGGGCCAATTAGGAAAATAGATTTGATGAGCTCAAGGTGGCGGTTGGTACTATGGAGGAGATGGAGAAGTTGTAGGAGGTGGATACCATGCATAGAAATCAAGATAAAACCCACATGTGTTTGCAAGAAATTATGGAATATATCAAGGAAATAGTTAAAAACACCATGATCACCATTTAGGTGTTACAACACAAGCTCCACAATAGCCATGAAAAAAGGGCTAGTGATGACTATCAACAAGTTGTGCACTCAAACAAGAATGGTAAGAAATGGTGTAGTTCTACTTCACCTAATACTAAGGAGGATCAACCAGTGCATTAGAAGCTTGTATGCTTTGAAGAAAAACTATAATTTCTAGCCAATAATGTTGAATACCTAGAATACTAACGATGGGGGTGAATAAGTATTCCATTGAACCATTTAGTCATAATACAACCAATTATCAAAATATATTTGGGTATGTGTAGGATCATCATGGAAAAAATAGGCCCTTAAGTGGTGATGAAAATTCACAAAATTAGAGTTAGGCAACTTGACGTAAAAATTTGAATAAGTTATCTATATTATTTCAAAAATATGTAGAAAATTGAATGTAGTTTCTAAACTACTAGGTTCATTTAAAAAGAAAAAATCTATTTGGTTAAAATTTGAAATTTCAATGTAGTAGTACTTAAATTTCAGGGAAAAAAAAGTAGGTGTCTGTCTGACCACCCTAACCACAATAAAATGATAATATTTTTTAATAATATTCTAGATATATAAGTAGAGGACTCATGTCCCAATGTGACGCATATTTTTTTGTAATTATTTTTCAAGTAAATAATTAATTAGGAATTTTTTATTACAACTTTTATAAAATATAAAAAACTCGTATGTTTAACCACCTTAACTTGGTCAAAACTTCATGAAATTCATTTTTTTAATCCTAAGTATGCAAAATATAGAATGTGATGCATGTTTGGTATTCAAAAAATGCGATACCATTTGAAAGCTATATTGTTTTTTCAATGAACCTATCAATCAAGACTTTAGTCGTAATTCAAATAGATAATGAATAATAATAATTTATTAAATTCAAAGTAAAGCATAATTTATATTGGTGGAAAGCTGAGAAACTCCTTTAAAAACCCTTTTTCATTTCATCAATTTTTGGTAAAAAAAAGTCACCAGCCACATGGGCCATCATATGACTTACATATCGCCACTTTTTGGCCCATCATGATCCTGCACATACCCATTTAATTGAAAAAATGAAAGAGAACATGAATAAAATCACAACACAACATAACACATGAACACGAGGATTTTTACGTGGAAAACCCAAGGATGGAAAAACCATGGTGAGGATTCACTCACAATATGTTATAACTAGTTATAAGATATTATAGGGCTCACTGTCAAGACTCACTATCCTTAAAAAGGCTCACAGCCTGGAAATATATACAAAACAAAATGGATACAAATCCAAGGTGTGAATTGATACAAAATGCACCTTCCTTGTGCTGAATTCAGTTCCAGTGAAGTTATGAAAATAAAAATATTGCTTTTCTTTGCAGTTGCTCAACATATACTTTAATTTTTCACTTATTCTGAATTCACACGTATGATACAAGTGTATTTATATATGATATATCCATGGTATTTCAATTATTTTATTTTATCTTATATCTTAGGGGACAATGCATTATTTATTTTTCCAAATTCCATCTACTTGAAGATGCTCCTCTCATTTTAGGACAAAAATGTAGTATTTCATACACATTGGTTGTGCACACATATTATAAGGTATATTATAAGGTATATATATTCATTACTTCAATTATTTTACTAACCATGCCATATTTTTGAATTCCTCAATTTTTGGGAAAACATTCATTGTACACACTAGTTTTTGATGAGATAATCAGGGGAAGGGACCTGAACCCATACAAAATGAAAAACATAGACAAATAGCTCAACAAAATAAACTAGAAAAACACAGCCAACTAGAGAGAAATAGCTAGTCAGAACAACAACACATAACTATTCAAGGAGTAGCACTTGAACCCGGTAGAGCCTCTGAGGGCGAGTTAAATGAAACCACATGTGACTTTCTTAGAAGGATGTTTCTTATTTCTTGGAACTATTGTCCAATGAGAATCAAAAACTAAAACTAAGAAATTTTGATCAAAAGGGGAAGACTCCCCTCTGGAGTAGCAGACCAAAGGAACAACTAATGCTTCAGGTGAAGCATCTGATGCCAAGCCCAAGTTAGTAGGATTTACTGTAGCATTTTCATGTACCTTAGGGGAGGCAGCACGACCAACATTAGGCACAACCAAATCCAAAGGACGCACAACAAAATCCATAGAAGGTGCAACAACCACCTCAACCGAATCAGTTGGAGCAGAATAATCCTGCACTTCTTGAGGAGAAACATCCATCACAACACTCATATTAAGCCTTGTAGAAGGAAAAGAAGACCTAGCGTTATCATCATACGAAGAGGTAGAGTTGCTAGTAGGGTGAACTGTTAAGTGTTCACAGAGTGAATTCTTCCACCAAGTAGACGAAGAAACATGATGGGAGCCTCTAGAGAAATCACGAGCCAAGTGGCCAACAAAAAATAGTGTCTGCAACAAAAAGGAAGACTCTTGTAATCTACAAGCTCAAACCAATCCCAACCATTAATCTAGAACACAACCTCACCAGGTAAATCCTTTGAGATCAACCTCCACTAGAATCCCAGCAAAGGAAGTATGAGTGAAGTTCTCGAAAGCCATATCCACTTTCAAAAATATTCCAATAGAATTACCACTGCCCTCAAAAACAAAAGAAAACCAAAAATATAAGGGAAGATAGGGAAATCTTACCCAAACATGCATCACATCCAAAGGTTCTTTCAAAGGGTTAAAATAAAAAACCTAAGGCCTAAAGGAAAGGGGATGAGAATCCCAAACCCACAGACAGTGATCTAAAACAACTTGTCTATCCTCAAGAGAACTAAAACCCACAAAAAAAAAACCCCTTGTAGAAGGGTAAATATCCATCTGGCAATCAACCCAAAGGAGACTAATGGTTGGTGATCCAAAGGTGCAAATCAAGACGAGAAGGCCACAAGAAGAAAAAATGCAAATAAGAGCATTTTTGGAATAAAAATCAATATTATTAGCAGCTTCCTTACCAAGAGAAGCACCAGAAGAAACCTTAGCACAACATATAGGCTGCACAACAACCTCCTGAGGTCTCTTAGAGTTCATGGAATCAACATAATGCAAGGGGTGAACAAACTGCCCCACAGGAGAGGATGGGAAAAACCCAGAATCACCCATAGGAGCGCCAACAACCACATCAACCATCAGAGGTGAAGAAGATGTGGCACCCACAACATCAACAGTGAGATCCACGATGAGCTCACAACTAGGTGAAGATAGGGGCGATGCCATAGAGCCAAGCAAGTTATCACCAGGATAGGAGCAGACCAGGTTTTCACTAGGGAAAGAGAGACTGAAGTGGCCAGGAGAAGGTGTGGCCATGAAGCCGTTCAAAATCACGCCTAGGCGAGAAAAATGGGAGAGGATGGGAGCAGATGCCATTTCTTCAATCATTGTACACATTAGTTGAGGGGCATATTATTGGTAATTTTATTCTTACCTTAAGAATAAATATATATTTTGGCACTTTTTATTTTGATGGTTTAATATCCTTGATGTATGTCTATATTATGCTAGGAAGAAAGGGAGCACATGATTGTTGTGGTTGACTTAGATTCCAAAATCTATCAAATAATTATTTATTTCTTTTATTTCCAATTTATTAGACTTTCTTATGTAGATTTGCATGTATATAAAACTTAGAAAAATGAATACCATGTATTCTTACCCTTTATTTTAGGTCAATTTTAGTTGACGTCCTAAATTTTTAGTATTAGAACCCAATTTGTTTGATTCATTTAATATTTTGGATGACCCAATTTATAATCAATCACTTTGATATGTTGAATAAATTTTTTTAGGGCATGGCTAGTTCATTTTCCAAGGATTTTCTCTCCATAAACTGGCCAAGAAAATAAATGTATCCTCTAGACATACCTTTATTGTAATCTAGTCTTATACTTTTAAATTCAACATCGCTCACTTCAACTCAATTTATAGCAATATGACCACTACTCATTAGTTTGTATGTTGAAGTTTTCAAAATATATACTATAATATATGTATACAAGGACATTTTCTAAAGTAATTTATAATCATTAAATGTGAGAACAGTCATAAGTTTAATTATTCAAGTAAATCTTAATTGTATGAGCATTTACATTCTTAACTTTGGAATGTTTTAAAATCTCAATAAATAATGGCATATTAAAACAATTTTAAATTTGAGAGTTTTAAAATGGCATCAATGGGGGGCAGGAATTTGATGGTCTATTTAACTATTTTTGCATTTTAGGCCATATATTACAACTTTAAAATCTATTAGACCATATCAGTTGACTTGCTATATTTTTATATAACCATATATAGGTGACACTTTAAGTTATTATTAAACCATAATAATTTATTATAGGCAATATTATATATAATATTTATTATAAAAATATAAATCTGTTTAAATTTTTTCAAATGTAGAATATAATTCTTTCTAATGCTTAAAATATTTTTAACAATAAATTTAAGATTTTGATTATTCTTAATATGAATTTAGAAACTTTAAATTGAAAATATTTTCAAAATAGAATATAATTATTTTTTAACTTTTAACATAGGTTTAACAAGATTTATTTTTAATATGAATTTAGAAACTTCTTAATAAATTTATGATTTTTAGATTTATTACTAATTATTACTGTTTTTTAATTTTACATTATATTACTAATATATATATATCCAATATGAGATTATTATATTTTTTATAGTTTATTGTTATTTTTAAGAATTATGATTCCTATAAAAAATACTTAATTAATTTATATGATACATAATAATATATTTTAAAAAATAATCAAATTACTTACATTACATTAAAATAGAAATTTATATTTTTTCCATTTTTAATATGTATGATTCATAAAATCAATAATAATGTTTTAATATAGAAGATTTTTTAATAAAAAAATCATAAATTAAATAATTTTTGACCATTTATATCTTTTACAAATCATGAAATGAAAGATATTTAAATAATCAAATCGTCAAAATTACGAGAGGTAGAGATAGTCATCAAATTCTAGGCCTAGGCCTGATGGGGGGTCATCATGGTCACGTATGTTAAAAAAGTAAAATATGATAAAATATATTTAAAAAGTTAAAATTATAAAATAATCATTGAGTAAATAGAAATAGATCTTTAATAAAAATAAAAATATTGTAATAAATTTAAATAATTCTAAGATAAAATTAAAATTTACATGTGCATATAGCAAATAAATAAATTTTAAAGTAAAATAAAAGAACTATTATGAAAATGTTACTTTTATATAGATATATTTAAGAGTTTTACACTAGTATGATAAAGGCTTATTTTCCATTTCTAATACATTAAGAAAATGATATAACAATATTGAGAAATATAATACTACCTTCCAAGGCTATATATATATCAACATGATTTAATAAAGAATTTCAAAATCTCTCCTTTTATATGATATTTTTTTGGTTGATTATATTTTAAAATGAAATTACCTAAATACTATCATAATACCATCAAATTTAGGCCTTGTGTGCCCCATGTGCAACTAATATTTGTCTATGAAAAACCATCTAATTTTTTTAATATATAATGTTTTTAAATGGAAAAAACCATGAATAGTATTTAAATACTTGTTCATGTTAGTGTGTTAATTGTTAGGGCCAACACATTTTTAAATGTTGCAAACTATTTTTTAGTTTAGACAGTCATGTGAAATTTGTTTAGACTATTTTTTTCCTAAAAAATAAGATTGTAAACTTTCCTATAATGCTCAATTCAAATGAAATAAAATATATTTCTATTCTACCTCTTCTAATCCTAACATTCATATCAAAGACTGGTTGTGGATATTGGAGGATGTGAGGATAGGTTATTGTGGTAAGGAATTATGTAGAGGATTTGCCAAAATAAAACCATAATCATTAATTAAAAGAGGAATTTTGTAGATGAGGGTGTGTAACATGGTCTCTTTTTATTTCTTCCTAGATCAAGTGCAATCAATAATCTTTGTAACCTTTGGTGTATAGTTATTCTTGAGAAATATTTATTTTTTAAACTCAAAAATATATGAACAAAGTAACTGGTTAATTTGTAAAGAAATGGAGAATTGTGTGAATTGGTTGGTTTGAAGATTTTTTATTTCTTTATCATTATGCTGAATACAATAAGGATTGTGTCTTTTAATTGTAGATTGTATAAAATGAAAAATCTTTTCGTTATTTTTTTCGAAGTGTATTCCATAGGTTATATAGTAGATTGGAAAAGACCTATAGAAAATAAGTAACATGGAAATTTAAATTATGTTTTTGATCTCTATTATAATTCCTACTCAATTATGGTGATCATGTGGACATGCTATAATTTGGTATAATTTCCAATTATGTCTATTATACACAAAGAATTCAAAACCTACCAAAATTTTTAATGCTAATGTGGATTTGAAGCCAAAAATAATGTGTGGATTATGTGTGACATACAAAATGATGATGATGATGATGATAATTCTTGGATAGAATAGTTTGACTACATGACAAACTCATAGTTTCCTTTTGTAATGTGTGTGAGTGATATTTAGCAAATAAAAGTGATTGTTATAAATTGCAGTGGATAATTAAGGTGTAATTGATGTTATAAGATGTGTCAATTTTTTTATTTCCCCATCTACAATCATGTTCATTTTATATTTTGATGGGATATTATCTCTTAAAATTCATGTAAGCACAACAGATGCGGCATAATTAATATCTAGATGTTGGAGACAACATAAACCTATATTCATATAATTTTATAAACAATATATTATTGAAAAATGACTTAATAGGTTATAAGATCATTTAGTTAAAAAACAATAAAAATAAGTTAATTAGGATATTGCTTCTTTTAACACTTAACAAAACATGTAAAACCAAAAATATTCTTTAAAAATTCTGTTGTGTCTTCGCTTGAGTCACATAGGCAAAATGTTGTATTTAATCCTGTGATCCAAATTTATCACCAACCAAAGTCACAAAAGCACAAATCCATTGTGTCAAAGTTTTTTGTTTCATCCAAATCCATCATGAGAGCTTGAAAATCTCATAAATCAAATAGGGAAAAATTTGGTCTTGGTTATCAAGGTTTTGTTGGCTCTTATGTCCTATAATATTCTAAACCCGTAAAATTTGTATCAAGGGGGCATATGAATAAATATCATGTTGAGTCTTCACATATTCATGATTGTTGTGCAATTGAACAATCTAAGCAACCAAAAGAAATCTGTACTAATTCCAACATTGTCAAAATTTGTTCTCATTATGGACATCAAGGTCATATTTCTAGTACTTAGTTTGATCTACAACCTTGTTCTTCATGTCTTCAACATACTTATGATTCTTTTCATTGTCTTAAGAAGAAACTACCGAAAACTATGGTTTGTGTTGTTAATTTTTTGTTTGAACTAGTCAATGAGGAGTCATTAGATGGTTCTTTACATACTATAGTTTTCACACCATTGATAGAGATTGAGCTAGATGCCCCAAATAAGGCTATGTTGAGTGTTGTTTAAACTATAATTGGTGATGGAAATGATGTCTATAATGCTACTAGCGATGAAAATGTTGTTGGTGATGACAATGTTAATGGTAATCATAAGAATGATTTTGCTAAGAAATGTGATTGTGTTGAGTGTATTTTAAATGTAGTTTATGATTATGATGATGTTGGCTATGTAGATAAAGTTGTTGTCTCTTGTTCAATAAATCCATTAGGGAGACTGTATTCTTATAGTCTTGTGTGTGTTAGATTCTAGTGGAGACTTCATAGATTGTTGACACCTTGTGATTGTTGTGGTAATTACACTTAAACACTATGTTGCACCCATTGTGTGTTATTTTATATATTATTGGTGGATATTCAATGGATATATATTCCTTCACAATGTATTGATTGCAACTAATATGTTCTATTTTAAATAGTATTTTTAGTGATTGCACCCAAAGTGTGTTATTGAAGATATTAATTTTAGTGATAATGCAATGTTGTCCTAGATTGAGATTTGGTGACTATCATATTGGACAAAACAAGTCCCAAATTGAGACCTATCAAACCAACAAGTTATTATCAAAAGTTGAGACATATCAAAATAACAAGCTCATTACCAAAATTCCAGACCTATCAAAGCCATAGGCTCATTATCAAATTTGAGGCATGTCAAGGCAATAGACTTAGTATCAAAGCCTGAACCATACCAAGGTAACAACCTTAGTTCAAACAAATTTTAGACATGTAATAGTAACAATTTTTTTTTAAGAAGCTTCAAATCAGCCAACGAATATTATCATCAAAGTGCTTGACCGAGAGAAGTTCAAGCAGTTCAAGATACTCCTTGATTTCATCATATCCCCTTTCACATTAACTGGGATGTTAATGCATTAATCACCAAGATTAACACATTTATAAATGTTGTAAACTATTTATCAGTTTAGATAATTATGTAATAGTTAAAATGTTCTTCTACCTATAAAATAAGATTGTAATCTTTCCTATAATGCACATTCATCTGCAATAATATATATTTCTATTCTGCACCTTCTGGGGCTAAGAGTTTAAAGCTAATGAAACAAGTTCAATTTGGTATTTTTCAAAATATATATTAATCTTTAGCTTCTCATCTGTATATCCATTCAAGAGAAGCTTCTTTTGACGATGCATAGAGTGAAAAGGAGGTGTTACAGCTAACAAGCATTAAACGATTCTGTAATGTTTGCCTTCGATTGAGAGGAGCCTGTGCCAAAACTTGAATGTTCCCCGCGGATTGTATACCCTGCATCTACGAAAACAGGTTGGAAGGGTTTTCTGTAATCATTGTCTGCTCTGCTCACCAGCATCTCCACCACTTGGGACATTGATGGCCTATGTGCAACAGAAGCCTGTACGCATTGCAGTGCAACATTGAACACCTTTAATACCTCGTCTTCATTATAAACTTCGTCTTTTTCCATCCTTTTATCTACTATATCTATAATATTTCTCCCTTCGTACAGTTTCCATGCCTGCATTATTTTTAATAAATGCAGTTTATAGGTAATTTGCAATAATCAGAGAGCCATAAACATGTCTTCTACTATTATAAACTGATAGAGGCAGGAGAAATAAAACAGAGACGATAAACCGAATGCTACAGCAAACAATCTGACTCTATATTTGTTCACACTAAAACAATTACAATTATCTCTGTATTTATAGAGGATTTGATGCATACGAATTCTACAGATATTAAGGAGATACAAACAAAATAGAACTCTACAACATAATAGTCTTTAGACATGGAGAACAAATCACGTGATGTGGAGAATGGTCTAACAAATTTATAGGGATGGAGGTTTCTTCCACAGCGTGTGAAATTATGATATTGCTATCAGGATTCAATCGTGTAGTTTTTCGAGTCAAACTCATTGACCCATGATTCATGAGTAGTGGTTCACAAGAACCCATATCTCATTATAATGAATGGTCCACTTAGCACTCATCGCATGTAGGTGATGCTCACGGAGGTGAAGCATTGGTCCATGACCTCCCGGGATGGACCAATGCCTCACCTCTGTGAGCATCACCTAGATGCAATGAGTGCTAAGTGGACCATTCATTATAATGAGAGATGGGTTCTTGAGAACCACTACTCATGAATCATGGGTGAATGAGTTTGACTCGAAAACTACATGGTTGAATCCTGATAGCAATATCATAAATTTATAGGAAATAGTTTAACAACAAACTAACAAACTTGACAGCGAATGGGACAACAAACTTCATTTCAGTTTCAACTGACTGTATATGTGGGAAGTGACTAGTACGTGGGAGAAATTAGATTACTTCAACACTCCCCTTTAATTTCTACCACACATGCTTCACTATTTTCCATTCTCAAATTTTGCCTCTTTATAGTTGTAAACAAGTCTTCAGACTTACGCATATGATACCTTCAAACTAACTTCAAGACCTATGGATCTTTCCTCACCTTTCTTTCCAACTGCTATGACAGTTTGTTCATTTCTTCATTCAACAGTTTCACATATCTTCACTTTTCCTTTCATGATTTCTCTTTCCACAACTGCGGCTGTATCTTAATTTCACTGTTTCTTCTCTTCCAATTGCAATGATTCTTTATACTAGCTGGAATAATTTTGCAACATATAATCTCTGGCTGCGACTTACTACGAGCTGCGGCTCCAACTCTTTTTTTCAGTTTTGCGACATTATCTTCGCCTTTTTTCTTTGAAATTTTTCCTCCCCACAAAATCTCTTCATTTAGCAATATTATTTTTTTCTTATTTGAGCGGCTTCTTTATGGCCACGATCTGTTTAGACTATGCAAACAATCTCTTCTTACCTATGGCTTTCAGTTAAGCCCTAACTCACCTCAATTTTACACTTACAATTATTTCCTCCTCTGTTGATGACAAATAGCTCAGCGGCTTCATCAAGGCTACGACCTTTGCTTCAGTTTGCTGACCCTCGATCTCCTTTATAGAAAACTCTTTTAAATTCAACTTCTCCTTGCTTCATGCTACAACTTTTCAGGAATTATGGCTACCTCTTCTCTTTGGTAGTCCTTTACAACAATCTTTTTCTTGGCGGGATGCTCTACGATCTCCTCCTACTTCACCTCAACTACGGCTGACTTTTCACTAGTCAATGCCTAACTTTGATGAAAAATTCTTTTACATTGACATCCTTTGTCTTTTGTTAACACTTACAATCTTTACAATGGTGGCAATACCTTGCATTTTTGTTTTAACAGAATCTGCTTTAGCTGCTCTTAATTTAGACCTCTCCTTTGGACGTTTTGGCGATTGTTCTTTCTATACAATCTTTCAAACTCTTCAAAAACTTTCTTCTTAAATTGTCTTCAATGCTACTTCAATAGTGAGACAGCTGTTGGAGTAGCTGGGATTACATTTTCCAAACATTACCATAAAAAAAGACAAACGTATGCTACAGCATACACACTAATCTTTTTTTCTATTGATGCTAAAACAGTTAACATTGCCTCTATTTATAGAGGATTTTACACATACGATTCTTTTGATATTAAAGAGATACAAACAAAATAGGAGACTATAACTTAACAGAATTATGAGATGTGGAAACTATTCTAACAAATTTATAGGAAACCGTTTGACAGCAGATTAGAAACTTAACAGCGAATGAGGAAACTTTCAGTTCAGTTTCAACTGCTTGTAAACATGGAAGTGACTGTGGAGACGTGGAGAGTGGACTGAGCAAACAACATTAACTGATGGACAACAAACATCAGTTTTGTTCCAATTGCTAGAGCACGTGAGAGAAATTACATTCCAACATAAACTATGAAATCACAGTTGCCCAATAAAACATTAGAGATAGTGTGGAAGATATACCCATTCCAGCAGATATTCCATATCAGACGGTTGCTTTATGTCAATGCTTTTTCTGCCGCTAATGAGCTCAAGAACCAGAACACCATAACTGTAGGTGTCAGCCTTCTCAGTTAATTGCCCATGGATGGCGTATTCTGGAGCTGTGTATCCCCTGTCAATACAAACCATCTCATCTTTTGTTACTATAAACAATATAACTCAAAATATAAGTACTACAAATAATGGTATGTTTTCTTACAGAGTCCCTGCAATTCTTGTTGTGAAGTGACTTCGGTCGTCGGGAATAAGTCTTGCCAGACCGAAGTCTGCAATTTTAGGCTGAAGGTTGTCGTCCAGTAATATATTGCTGGATTTAATATCCCGATGAATGATACACACAGGAATATCTTCATGGAGATATGCCAGACCACGGGCAGTGCCCAATATAATGTTAAATCTTTCTTGCCAAGTCAGTATCTTTTCACTTTCCCCTGCATTCAACCCTTTTATGTTAAATATATATTCGACGACTTTGCAAGGAAAAGGTTATATGGGTGAAATTACAAACCAAATAATATTTTGTCAAGGCTACTGTTTGACATATACTGATAAACAAGCAGTCTTTGTGGGCCTTTATTGCAGCTTCCCAACAGGCGCACCAGATTTCTGTGTTGAACATTTGATAACATCTTTACTTCGCTTTCGAATTCTGATAGTGCGCGCTCAGATTGTTTTAAAATTAACTTCTTTACTGCAATGACTTCGCCGTTTTTTAGTGTACCCTGCAACGAAATTAACCAAGTTTCAGATAACTCATCCCAATTCGCAAACATCCTAAGCTTCAGTTCAGGGCATCTCACCTTATATACATCGCCGAGCCCTCCTCCTCCAAGCTTGTTTTCCACATGGAAGTTATTCGTGGCTTTTCTAAGTATCCTGTAGTCAAAAGCTACTGGTTCAAGGAGTTCAGTTGTGCCTTCGGTGGTCACCGTTGCACAGATTTGCGTAGATTATGATACATTGCATAAATTAAGATCATCTCAAGGAGAAGATTGTAGTGGCATTGTTCAGTTTGGATAATGAAATGTTTACCTCGTTTATCCGGGCGCCCCCTAAAATATCTCAATACTCTCGGTCCATTGAAGACGAGCCAAATAATTAGGGGACCAATGAGAAATAGAACAACGCCTACCCCAATCGCAAATACCAATATTCCGATATAATGAGCCGGTAACGCTGCAAAATAAACGTGAAGTGATTCACAAGCTGTTTATATTCGTATTGTCCTTCCAACACTGGATTTAACATTTGTGTAAATAAGAATCGATTAAATTTTTTAAATATATTATGGTTTGAGTTTCAATTAATTAATATTTTAGGTTAAATATGTATCTGCTATGTTGGATACATATTGTCCTTGTTTGTGGAGTAGGATATTATGCTGCCGTTATAATTTGTAATTCTACAAGGATTGTTTAATTGAGTAAGCGAATTACAAAGGACGCACGGTAAAGACAAGAGTTTTTCATACGTTCCATATAGTGGTAAATTATACTGAATTTATGAACCGTAAGTTGATAGTTTATGTTTTCCTCGCCTAATTTAATATAATTATCTATTTTTTAGTTTTATTTTATTCGTATTCGTCTAAGGTAATATTGCAATCAATATTTAGTCGATAGTATATATTGTGAAGGTATTTTGAGCTGAAATTTGTCAAACATCACCGCTCTCATTAAACCATTTTTGGAGGTTGTTTGCCGGTAATAATATTATTGCAATCAATATTTAACCGATAGGCTATATATATTGTTAATGCACTTTGAGTCAAACCTTGTCTCACACTCGATAAACCGCCCCCAACATCAACATGTTCGATGCACAGTTGGACATAGCAGTAGCAAATGTTGGGTCGGTGAATCCCAACGGCTGCTAGCATTGGCAATTACACTTGCCTGACATATTGTAACCGGAACATTTTCCTGATGCTGGTGTAATGTCTCTTTCTGTAACCGGTGTCTATTGGCTTTTCATCGGTGATGCTTGAAGGTTATAATGTGGAGAATATTAATTAGATTGTTGCTTCTCATATTATTGAGATGTAATGTAATACCAGAGATGAATAAAGTGGATCATCCCTATTAAAAGTGGACATAGCCCATCTCGGGTGAACCACTATAATTTCTTGTGTCTATGTTCTTTTATTTTAATCTTTGTTTTATATTTCTACAATCTCTTCTTTCGTTATGCACTTTTAAATTCAACAATTGGTATTAGAGCAGGGAGTTGAAGCTCGATGTTGAATTCGGGTTTGGAAAATGGTGAAGATTTTTTCGAAGCCATGGATGAAGCACACAAATGGAAGATTGAGAAATTTGTAGGTCAAAACTTTGGACTATGGAAAGTCCATATGGAGTCATTATTGATCAAGCAAGATCTATCACTCGCTTTGCTCGAATAAACCAAAGGAAAGGGCTCAATGTCAGATGAAGATTGGGAGAAGATGGACATGAAAGCTCGGGCAACTATTTTCTTATCGTTGTCCAACAACATGCTCTTCAATGTCTCAGCTGAGAAGACCACGAAGGAGCTGTGGGACAAATTATCTTCCCTGTATGAGATTGCATCAGCCTCCAACAAGGTATTTATTATGAAGAAATTGTATAACTTGGAAATGCAAGAAGGGGGAAGGGGGGGGTATGTCAAACCATTTAAATGAATTCAATACATTAGTCACCCAATTAATTTATGTGGGTATTAACTTAGATGATGAGATCAAGAGTATTTTATTACTGTGTTCTTTTCTGAATAGTTGGAAGGTGTGGTGATGGCAGTGAGTACTTTGGTGGCTGCCAAAAGCAAGTTATTCGATGATGTTGTAGCCACTCTTCTCAGCGAAGATATGAGATGAAAACATTCAGAGCCTTCTTCAGGTGATGCTTTGACTACATTTAGCACCAACAATTGGGGAAGAAGTCAAGAAAGAGGTAGAAACAACAATAAAATCAAAATCAAAATCTACAACTTGATCGAAGTCTCGAGGACGCAACGGTGCTTGTCGGTTTTGTGGGAAACTAGGACATACAAAGAAAAAATTGTTGGAACTATAAAAAGGCTCAAGATAAAGTAAGTAATAATGAAGTTAATGCTACTGATGATCTGGTGTTTTGGTTCTATCAGTAGGTGACATGACTCCAGACTCATGGGTACTTGACTTTGGTGCTTCATTTCATGCTACTCTGTGCTCAAATACTTTTATCAATTATCAGGAAGGTATGTTTGGTAAAGGTTTTTTGGGTGATAACAAGGAATGTGATATTTCAGGAAAGGGCGATGTGTTATTGTCCTTGAGAAATGGTAATAAATGGTTATTGAAGGATGTAAGGCATGTTCCTAAACTCCAAAGAAATTTAATTTATGTAGGTAAGTTGTATACTCAAGGGTTCAATGTTAATTTTGGTTTATATTTTTGGAAAGTGACAAAAGGTGTGTTAGTGCTTGCAAAGGGAAAGAAATTGGGAAGTTTGTATGTTTTAGAGTGCAATGATGAAGTGGGAGCAACTTTGTTTGTTGTGGATAGTGGTTCTGAAATTTGGCACAAGAGGCTTGGGCATATGAGCAAGAAAGCACTTGAAGTTATGCTGCAATGAGGAAAAATTCCTGGCCTAAAATTCATTGATTTGGATTTGTGTCAACATTACCTTTATGGCAAACATAACCAGAGCAGTTTTTTGAAAATGGGCCATGATACTAGAACCACTCCATTGGAACTTGTGCATTCTGATGTCTTTGGTCCCGCTAAGGTAACATCATTTGGTGGTGCAAATTACTTTTTGACTTTTCTTAATGATTGCACTCAAAAAATTTGGATTTATATGCTGCATAAAAAATCAAAAGTTTTCTCAAAGTTTAAAGCTTTCAAAGCTCTTGTTGAAAATCAAATTGGAAATAAAATTAAATGTCTCAAAACTGACAATGGGGGTGAGTTTTTCTCTTCGGAGTTTGACACATTTTGTGTCGACAATGGCATTTGAAGAATCAAAGTGGTTTCATTCACCCCTCAAGAGAATGGTCCAACTAAGAGGCTGAATTAGACTATTTTAGAGAGATCTCGGTGTATGCTCTCCAATGCTAGTTTAGGAAAAGAGTTTTGGGTAGAGGCCTGTAACACTGTTGTATATTTGATGAATTGAGCACCCTTATCTCGATTACACTTTGACATTCTAGAGGAGAGGTGGACTGGAAAAAGGATTTCCTACAATCATTTGCATGTTTTTGATTGTGAATCATTTGTACATATTCCAAAGGAGCAAAGGACAAAGCTAGATTTCAAATATAAGTGATGCATTTTCCTTGGTTATGGTGAGGATCACTTCAATTTTTAGCTGTGGGATCCGATTGCTAAGAAAATTGTTCATAGTTGTGATGTTGTTTTCAATGAGAGGGCATTTCCAGGTTTGTAAAAAATAACTCCTCTCCAAAAGAATGTATTGATGTTGATTTGTTTGATATGGTGTTGCTCACAAAACCTCTGTTTCTTTTTCCCAACCTTTAATAGTTCCTCCCTAGCCATCTAATATAACCTCTTTGCCTTCACATATTGGCACCCATATTTATACTAGTGTGCAGCCCATTGCAACCTTTGTTCTACCTTTGGGGAGTAATATGCTGCCTCCTCTAGTCCATACGTAGCCTTCACAATTATTTTTACAGCCATAAAGAGTTGCCACACACTTTGTTGAGGGAGTTTCTGACCCCACACGTAGTGTAGAGGATTCACTAGCTATAGTGCAACCTCCTCAAGCTTTACCACAACCTTCTACTTGTTCCTCACTGCCTCCTGTAGGAATTTCGACACCTTTACAAACTTATGTGTAACCTATTGGGATCCATTCATAGCCTTTTGACATGGAAAAAGGAACATATTCAAGTCTCGTTGGAGGAAAATTTCCTGTGTAGCCTTCCTATGCTCTTCCTATGCAATTATTTGAGTCTAATCTACCGCCTCTTCAACTTTGTGAACACGAGCAAAGACATGTGCAACAATAGGATAGCTCATTGCCACAGTCCATTGGAGTTCAAGGGCAGGGTGTTGTAGGTAATGTGCAGAGACAAGGGATTTTACCACAAGGTAACTTACAGTCTGAAATAGATGATGTTCAAAATATTTTACATAGATTACATTTGGACACAAATTTTCAGCCAGAATAGGGTTCTCAATTACAAAGATCCACTAGGGAGAGAAGCAAAACATCAAAATTTGATGGTTACCAATTATTGCTTTTAGATCAATCTAAACCTTCAAAATGTTTAAATAGGCTTGTAAAGCTACAAATTATGTGAAGTGGACAAAAGCAATGATAGAAGAGATGGAGTCTTTGAGCATAAATAATAATTGGGATTTGGTTCCTCTTCTGCCAAATCGAAGGTCTTTGAAAAAAAAAGGGTTTACCATTTGAAAGAGGAAGATGGAAGACGTCAAAGGTACAGGGCTAGATTAGTGGTGAAAGGTTTTTCTCAACAAAAAGGTATCGATTTTAATGATTTTTTTTCACTAGTTGTAAAAATGCATACAATTCATGTTAGGGCATGACAACTATTTATGATTTAGAGCTTGAGCAACTCGATGTCAAAGAAGCGTTTCTTCATGGTAATATTCAGGAGGAACTATACATGGAGTAGCTTGAAGGTTTTGTGAAATAGGGTCAAGAGAATTTGTGTTGCAGATTAAAATGGAGTTTATATGGGCTTAAGCAAGCCTCGAGGCAGTGGTACTTGAAATTTGATAGCTTCATGACTCAACAAAATTTCGTTCATTGCAAATCAAATCCATGTGTTTATTACAAAAGGCTTGCTAATAGAAAGTTTGTTATTATTTTATTCTATGTTGATGATATGTTGGTTGCTAGAACTAGTGTGAGGATTGTTAGTGAGTTGAAGAAACATTTTAGCTCTTTGTTTTTCCATGAAATATTTACGGGCAGCGAAGAGGATTCTTGGCATGGATATAATTAAGAACTGAAATAAGAGAGATATCAAATTGTCTCAAGAGAGGTATATTCTTAAGATTTTGGATCAATTTAATATGAAGAATGCCAAGTGTATTTCCACTCCTTTGGCTGATCATATTCATTTATCTTCAGCTATGTTTCCTAAAATGAATGAGGATAAAGACCACATGAAATGTGTTCCATATTCATTAGTTGTTGGTAGTCTTATGTATGCCATGGTTTCTTCTCATCTGGATATTGCTCATGCAGTGGGAGTTGTGAGCAGATTTATGAGTAATCTGGGTAAATCACATTGGCAAACAGTTCAATGGATTTTTCGATATTTGAAGGGTACCTCAAATTATGTTTTATGTTTTGGTACAAAGGATACTCAGTTGTTTGGATTTGTAGATTCAAATATGGCTAGAGACTTGGATAAACAGAGGTATACTACAAGTTATGTGTTTACTTTTTTGGGGGCAGCGATTAGTTGGGTTTCATGGTTGCAACAGGTGGTTGCACTTTCTTCTACCAAGGCTGAGTATATTGCTCTAATTGAAGGAGCCAAGGAAATGATATGGTTGCAGTGGTTGTTAGGAGAATTATGGTGTAAGCAATCAGGTTTTACTTTATTTTGTGATAGTAATAGTGCTATTCATTTGGCCAAGAATTCAGCCTTTCACAGTCGCACAAAGCATATTCAGCTGTGATATCATTTTATCAGACATTTCCTTGATGAGGGTACACTATAGGTGGAGAAAATTGATACCAAAGTGAACCCAGCGAATGCTTTGACGAAGGTCGTGATGTGAGAGAAGTTCAAATTTTATATAGAGCTTCTCTCAGGCTTTTGAAAAACTGAATGTAACAGGCTTAGTAGGGATTGTCTGGTATGTTGTAGCTCTCATTGGGCTTCAAGTGGGAGATTGTTGGGTTGGTGAATTCCAATGGCTGCCAGCATTGGCAGTTACACTTGTCTAGCATATTGTGACTGCAACATCTTCTTGATGCTCGTGTAACATCTCTTTTTGTAGCCAATGTCTATTGGCTTTTCATCGGTAATGCTTGAAGGTTATAATGTGGAGAATATTAATTAGATTGATGCTTCTCATATTGTTTAGATGTAATGTAATACTAGAAATGAATAAAGTTGATTATCCCTATTAAGAGTGGATGTAGCCCATCTCGGGTGAACCACTATAATTTATTTTGTATCTATGTTCTTTTATTTTAATCTTTGTTTTATATTTCTACAATCTATTCTTTCATTTTTCTCTTTTAAATTCAATAGTGGTCATGTCAACACTAGATTATGGTGTGGTTGAGAATTGATTGGCATGGAGATAGTTACGCTTATTTTTAGATAAGTAGTTATATATATATATATATATAGTTTTGGAAGTGAGACAGATTGTGGAGGAGGTGAAGGTGTAGTCTCTTCCTCAGCTATAACAATTTTATCAGGAACAACAATGTAGAATGACCCTTCTATAGGGCAGTGAGAAACTCCAGATTCATATTACCCGTGCAAAAAATCCTAAAATGCTAAGATTGGATGAGCTTAGCACTTGTGTAAGAAGATTAGAAGGGTTATTATCTTATCAAACAATTCTATTAGTGTTTTATTTCACTCAGAAAGTAGGAACATTTGTCACTTGGTTGTTGCACAATGAGATGACTATTTGGAAATATTAGTAGTGTAGTACCAATTCATGATTTTTTGTCCCTCTTTCGTTTCACTCATCAAGGCTGTGGGGTTGTATTGTTTTGTGCAAGTAGGAAAGGAAGGTGAGAAACCCTATTACATATCAAATGGAAATTTCAGGTGCCCCTATTTCTTCATCTTCTTTTTCCAATTCAATAAAAGCTAACCATTTTTCTAACACCTAATTGTAGGTTTATTTTTGTAGAATTTGAGAGGATAAAATGTGACTCCTTACAAATGAAGGTATTTATCTTAGCCTGCTCCACTGTTATCCCAATTTGTTACTTCTACATCTTCACTATTTAAAACTTATTCCAAAATTTGTGCATTAATAACTACAGGGGCATGTATGAAGGAAGATAAGTCAAGTAGGGCAAAGCGAGAAGTGGTGCTTGAAGGCGAAGGGGGTGTGCCAAAAAAAGGTGTGTTGTAAAATTCATTAGTTTCAATCACGTAGGGCGTAAAGTGGAAATGGAGTAGAGTTGTGTGGTCTGCCAAATATGATTCCACTTGAGTGAGGAAGGAAATCATCCAAAGAAAAAGGAAATGCCCTAGGAGAACTCTTGTGGGATATTCTCAATGGGAGCACCATCTTCGTAAGATGAGGTTCATTTCATTTAATGGAGTCTTAGTTAAGGGTACCAAGATCAAAGAATTGTGCTCCATTGAGGTAGCCTGTAAAGGTGTACATAAGCGTGAGGATAGTAGAGGAAATTGTGCCTCAGACTTTTGAACTAGGTACATGTGTGAGTGATTTTGGAAGGCAGAGAATGAAAAGGATTTTTGGTTCTCCTCTATACGACAATATCTGTGTCGATGTTGGTAATGAGGTTGTTGTAGTACTCCAGGATCATAATAGTTGGGATTGAACATTATAAAATAATAAATAAATATGTATGAAATGATATTTTTATAGTCTATTGTAAATATTAAAAAAATTAATACAAATTATTTATATTATTTATATTATATTTTGTTTATTTGAACCTTCTATTAGATTGTATTTAGATTTTAATTACATATACTTTTCTATCGATTGCATCCCTTCTGATGCCAATGCTAGTTTATAATTATTATTATTATATATTTCTTTTGAAAAATTAATAATTCATTAAAATTAAAGATTTAAGATTTTTAAATGTTTAAATTGTAGAGTTTATTATTTCTCAATCTGATTGGTTAAAGTTTTTGGGTTTTATAAGATAAATTTTTCGGAATGGAAAATTTTTGGAATTTTTTTTGCTAGACTATGGGATTTTTATGTAATGGTGAGTGATTTTCTTGTACTACAAGGACACGCAATGAAAATAAAAAAGATTAAATGAAAATGGTGGGAAGGTTGTAAAAAATAATGGCGATGAAAATCCCTATCACGAATTAGTAACGTGATGACTGGAGAAACAAAAAATTTCAAATGATTATGATGACAAACAAAATAAAAAATGCTTGTTATTTTGCCAAGCAACAAAGAGACCTACAGACCTAAACACCCCATTGATGATCCTTCTAGTCTTTACCATTAGTTGGCCACTATAGCTACACTCTACACAACCGTAAAGGAACCATAGCACAATAAATTTATGTGCTTGAATAGTTTTTTTTATAATTGTATTTGTGGAGGTAGAGCATACAAACATAAGAGAGAAACATTAAATTGAAACTAAAAGCTTATGGATTCAATTTATAGAAAGAAATGTAATAGATTCAATACATACTATAGCATGGAGTTAAGCTACAATATTTATAATAAGCAAGTGAATGAGAGCATGGTGAATAAAATATGGGTGGTTGAATATGGTATTAGGCAATAGAATTCAGCAATTGGTTGGCTATGGGTGGTAGGAGACGGTGTCGAGGGTATGGAATTCATTGCTTATGTCATCAATAATTCATTTAATCATTCCAAAGTCCTTCCATAAATTAATTATATTAATTATTTTTAAATATCTCTTCATAGTATAGTGTGTCACTAAAAACTGTATACCTTGGCACTTTTCCACTTGTTTTGGCATTTTCCATAGGATTTTGGCCTTGTTTACCTTGATTCATCCTTGTAAGCTTGTAATTCGACAATAACCTAATGGTGTTTTACCAACATGTTATGAAGTGTTGTAACACATTTCCTCACTTTTCTAAAACCCTTTCAACATAATTGACCTAAATAATACATTCTTACACCTTTCTAAGACTTAATACAAAGTGTTGTAAATTGTTGTGATGCATTTTTACACTTATCTACTTTATCACCCCTAAATTAACCCTTTTTATATGCTAATTTCTCCCTTTAATGTATCTTAAGTCCCGACCTAAGTGTGTTTCAGGAGGCAAAACTGATTAACTTCATTAAACATAAATTAATTCCTGACCACCACTAAAATTTTCCCAAGTGGACTAGGTTGCCACTTTGGGCGACCTAGTCCCTTTAGGCATAAATTTCAAATTTTAAATAAAAATCAACAGGAATCTTGCCTCCTAAACCCTAGGGTCAGCCTATCAACTTGCATTTCAAGAAAATTATGGTTTCACATGTACAAATAAGGGTTTTCATCCTCATTTTTCTCTCTCCCAAGCTCATTTTTACATCTCTCTTCTCAAGTGCTCAAGCATCCAAGACTTCACAAGCAAGCAAACAAGCATTAGGGTTTATAAGCTATCTCCATTGGAGTTTCTCTTGCATGTTCCAGACCATCAACAAGAAAGGTTTGGTAAGCATTTCAATTGATTTTATCATTCAATCTTACATTCATTTGCTTTTATCTCATTTGGTTTTAATCACCTACAAAGAGGTTTGACTTAGGAAAACTCTTATTTCCTAACTCGAATACTCTCTTGGTCTTTGCATGTGATTGCAAGTTTTCATACAAATTTGGTGAAGTACAAAGTGCTGCAAGAAGTACCAACATTCTCCTCAAGTCACATCAAAGCCTCAAACCCTAGAAGGACCAAGAAGACAAGCTATAGGTGACTTTTGAGAGTTTCTGTCATAGATTACTGCAGAAAAGGGAAACATCAACCGAGACCCATAGAATCAAGCCCTAATTCCTAGAAAAGCTACAAGAGGACTCGATCACCCCTATTGGTCACCTTGTCCTTGTGCTAGGCCCAGAAAAGGGTTTTTGCATTTTTGGAGACCCATTTCTCTAAAACCTGTTTTCGCAAAGTTTTTCGGTTGGAGGACTAGGTCACCCCACTTGGCATAAGTGACCTTATGCTAGTTTTAGATATTTTCCAGAGGTTCTAGAGAGAATTCATTTGCAAAATCACCTTTCTAGGTATACATCTTCTGTCCTCCTTTGTTATTTTATAGAAAATACACATTTAGGTCATTCTAGAGTAGCTTTCCATTAGTTTTGTTTTATTTTATTTAGATTCCATACATTTAGATTAGCATCATTTGACTTTCAATTCTAGCCACACATCAAACACACTTATCACAACCTTCTTCAATCAACCTTCCCCCTTTGAATGCAACTGCCAAAAACCCTTGTATCCACCTAGGGAAATAGTGCAATTCTCTCACCAAGTGCTCGTAGTGTGAAAAGCCATAAGGGCCTAGCAAGGGGAATCCTTTTGCCCTAGGTGTAGAAATACATTTTTGGTGGTTCATTTTGGTGAACCCAACCATAGACCATAAGCAATATTTCTTATTTTAACATTTTATCTTAGAGATAACTTGCATTGCATTGAAATCTTGCATTGTTTGCATCCTAGGGTTAGTGAAAAAAGTGCATTTAGTGAAAATTCATTATAAATTTTCACATTGCATTGCATTTTTAGCAAGAAAACACAAAAAAATGGATTTTGAGTTTTTGTTTGCATTTAAATATCAGAAAACCATAAAAATTAGCTAAAAATACATAATTTTTTTTAAAAACAACACTATTGGGACTAAGTCGCCACACTGGGCGACCTAGTCCTCTTGTACAATTTGCATTCTGCTTTATGTCATTTTTACCACCTTGTCTATATTTCTTGTTTCTGTAATTGTTCCTCTGTCATCATTTCCAGGTCTACCATTTTGATCCATTTACTATCATTACTTCAAGCCTCATAATGGCATTATCTTTTAGTAAGTTATGGAGCTCCCTCAAATCCCTAATGGACATGTCAAGTTGCACCTTTTCTACTGATCCTAATGACCTTGAACCCACTCTTTCTCAACTAACTCCCACTAAATGTCCTCCAATGGAAGTAGACATCATTGGAGAGGATGATGCTAGCATGTACCAATTCCTTAATGAGTGCCTTGAAAACCTTGAAGCCAATGCTTCTTTTTACCCCTCTATGAAGTAGCCTGTGATGCCTAACAAATCAACTCTTGAATCATTTGCGTACCTTCATCTACAAGTTCACAATGGAGCTTAGCTACCTACCCAAGGTGAGCCTAGTCCCTCTCAACCGACCCCTCCTCAACCCTTTTAGCATAATCTAGTCACCCACCCTCCCATTAACCTACAACAAACTTATGGAAAATCCTTTACCATTTTAAGAAAACAAGGTGGTGACCTTACAAACGAACATGAGATTCACAAATACTATGACCAATTGCAACCTGGTGAACACCATACAGGCATCGGTTATCATGATTCCCCTCATCCTTGGGTGCATCCTAGAGAGAGTCTTAAGCTTCATGATGATGGCACAACAATCTTTGATACCCCTCTCGACTTGGATGATATCCTTCCTAAGGAAAGGCCACCATCTTCTCATACCAATAATGCTAAACCTCCAGTCATTTCAGGACCTCCTATCCCCATACCATCCTTTGAAGTTGATGAGTCTACCCGCTGCAAGAGTCCATATAAATTGCATAAACTTAAGTTTCCTCTCCATCCACCACCTAAATGTGATAGATAATTATACATCCTCTTAGACAAAGGCCTCATCACCTTACCTCATTGTAATAAGTTGGTCATCTATCCTAAAGATTCCAATGCACCACATTGTTCTTATCATCATGTTCTTGGCCATAGAAGTGATGAATGTCGCCATTTGCAAGATATACTGAGTAAGTATCACTTCATCAGTTCTGATTGCTACCTTATTGACCCATAGTACACTCTCATGTACCCATTCATGGAATAGGGGTAGAACATATCCTTTTGACTATTACATTACCCCTCTGATCACCTATCTCAGCTCCATCCATCCTAGCACTTAGTGGGGGAAAGAGGTTGCTAGCCTTGCCCTAGTAATGCAATTTTCTTTGAACCTTAGCTTCGTTGCCCACCTCCCATTTTTGCAACCAAGATGGGGAGGTGGATGATTTGCTTCATGGCTGAATTGCAATTGACTTACTAGTATTGTGTTTGTTTATGTGTCATTTATTAAACTATTTTGTTTGTTGTTATCTCTCTTTGTGACATACTTTATATGTATCTCCCTTCTTCTATGTGTCGTGCATGGATTTTCATTTTTCATTTTTTTCTTTTCGCTTTTCCATTTCCTTTTTCAATTTTATTTGGGGATGATGCAAGGCAGTGAGACCACAATGTCTCCTTCATGTTGACCCAAATGATCCTCTTTTTCTTTTTGTTTCCTTTTTTCCTTTCATTTGGGGATGATGCAAGACATTGAGACCGCAATGTCTCCTTCATGTTCACCCAAATGAACCTATTTTTCTTTTTGTGTCATTTTTGTCTTTCATTTGGAGATGATGCAAGGCATTGAGACCACAATGTTTCCTTCATGTTGACCCAAATTGTTAGGGTTAGAAGTAAGATATATAACAAGTTAAATGCAGATTTGAACAATAAAATAGAGTAATAAAACACACATAAAAGAAAACACAAATAATTTAACGTGGTTCACCCAATGTAGGCTACATCCACAAAACCGTAACCATCCAATGATTTTATTATCCAGTACAAAACATATTACAACATCATGAATAATGCCACACTACAAATCTACATCCATGCCACTTATAACAATCTTTTAGAAGCTTCCAAAAATTAGGGTTTACAAAGTTGACTTTTTCTTTTTCTGTAACGAAGAAAAAAAAAAGGTGAAATTTTTTTTCTCGGGGGCTGCCACCCCCGAAACCTTGCCAAAGAAGAGTGTATAGTACTAAAAAGTGTATAGTATAGCATGATACGTCACCAAATACCAACAATCTCCCACTTGGAGAGTGATTAGGCTCTATACCAATGCAATCTCCCAGTTGGAGACTAATCCTAGATGACACTATTGCACTTATAGCTCCCACTGGAAATAAGCACCTTGGACCGTATTTCTATGTTATCCTTGAATTCAACCTTGAAGGCTAACCGAAGCTAAAGAGGACCTCAGCTTCTCCCTCGTCACTTCCTTTGTAAACATATCTGTTGTATTGACATCTATATGTATATTTTCCATCTTTACCTGTCCATCCTCCAATACTGACTGAATGAAATGATATCTTAGTTGTATGTGTTTGGTTTTAGAGTGCAAGGAATAATTCTTTACAAGATGTATAGCACTCTGGTTGTCTGTAAACAAGTGATTTTCAGCTTGTGTTTCTCCCAACTCTTCCATGAAGACTTGTAGGCATATCATCTCCTTTGTTTCCTATGTTGTAGCCACATACTTTTCCTCTGTGGTGGATAAAGAAACCACATTTTTCAATCGATAAATCCAACTCATTGTTGTACCACCAACTATAAATACATAACCTGTGGTACTTCGCCTGGTATCTATATCCCCTTCCAAATCTGAGTCAACATAGCCTTCTAAATCTATAGTAGAGCCCCCAAAACATAAACATATATTGGATGTACCTCTCAAATACCTGAGAATCCATTTTATCGCATTCCAATGCTCAACTCCATGATGACTCATTTACCTGCTAGAAATTCCTACAACATGTGCAATATCTAGTCTCATGCATACCATGGCATACATTAAAATTCCTACAGCTGAAGCATATGGTATATTGGACATTTTTTCTTCCTCCTCTTATGTCTTTGGACACATATACTTAGTCAATTTTACATGACTAGGCAAAGGTGTGCTGATAGCTTTTGTATTATCCATATGAAATCTCTGCAACACCTTTTCAACATAATCAGCCTAAGATAAAAACAATTTTCTATTTTTCCTAT
>CM021109.1:65997738-66448111 GCA_007115665.2 Sequoiadendron giganteum | reverse complement strand
CTGTTCCTGAACATTGATTTTTATCTGCAATAGATAAAGTAGAAGGAATAGTATGACATGTACAAAGATATAAGGTGCCTACTTTCACACCTTTTTCTACCACTAAGGCACCTTTGTAACCTTCCAATTTCTATCACTAAATGTAACAACACAACCTTCATCATCGAGTTGTCCTGCAGAAATTAAATTTATTTTTAACTTTGGAATGTGCCTTACCTCATGTAGTAGCCAATGATTCCCATTCTGCAACTTAATCTTGATTCTTCCCTTTCCAACAATCTGACAGGGTTCGTTATCTCCCAAATAAACTAGCCCAAAATCCCCTTGGACATAATCAAGAAAATAATTTATATGGGGTGCAGCATGAAATGAAGCCCTTGAATCTAACACCCAAGAATCATCAATATTGTCAAGGGAAAGAATCAAAGCATCCTCATCAAATTTATTACTTAACACATTTTCCTCTTTCTTTCCTTCCTTTTTGTCTCCTTTTTTTTTCTGAGACCAACATTCTTTCTTTAAATGACCTGGCTTACCATAATACTAGCAATCCCTCTTGTCTCTAGATTGGGACCTTTTGTCCCTTGATTTTCCTCGTGACTTCCCATGACTTCTAGAATTGTTTTCTCTCTCCTTTGTTCTGCCCCTACTTTCTGCATTCAAAACACTGCCTGATGTGGATGTTCCACCTGAGCTTTTCCTATGAATTTCCTTGCTCAAAATAACACCAACAACATCATCAAACTTCAATGTATTCGAACTAGAAATAAAATTGCTAACAACCATTACCAAGCTATTCGAACTTTCAGGCAAAGAACACAGAATCAAAAGAGCCCTACCTTCTTCATCAAAGTTTAATTTTATAGAAGTTAATTGACCGGTAACCATATTAAACTCATTTAAATGATCAGCAATTGACCCACCCTCTACCATTTTCATATTAAATAAATGCTTCATAAGAAATACCTTATTCAAAGCGGAAGGATTTTCATACAACTTCGCTAGGGTTTCCATCAACTCTTGATTTGTCTTTGTTGTTGTAATATTGAATGCCACCAATTGTGCCAGGCATAAACAAATGCTTCCAAGTGCCTTTCTATCCAAAATATCCCAATCCTCATCTGATGTTGTTGTGGGTTTCTTGGTTTTCCCTTCCAATGGCCGCTATAAATCCTTCTAATAGAGGTATTCCTCCATCTGCATCTTCCATAATTGATAGTTTTTCCCATTGAAATTCTCAACCTTCAACTTACCCTCATCTGCCATTACTCACACTTAACAGTGAAAATCCCACTCAACTGTGAGACTTTCTTGCAAATGATAATTGAAAAACAATCCGCTCTAATTCCACTTGTTAGGGTTAGAAGGAAGATATATAACAGGTTAAATGCATAGTTGAACAATAAAATAGAGTAATAAAACACACATAAAAGACAACACAGATAATTTAACGTGGTTCACTCAATCTGGGATACATCCACAAAACTATAGCCATCTAATGATTTTATTATCTAGTGCAAAACATATTACAATATTGTGAATAATGCCACACTACAACTCTCCATCCCAATCGCTTATAACAAGCTTCCAAAAATTAGGGTTTACAAAGCCGACTTTTTCTTTCTCGGTGATCCCGACAAGGATACATGAAAAGTGTACAGTACTAAAAACTGTACAGTATAGCATGATCAGTCGCCACATACCAACACAAATGACGCTCTTTTCGTTTATCTTTTTCCTTTCATATTGAGGATGATGCGAGGCATTGAGACCGCAATGTCTCCTTCATGTTGACTTAAAACCAAAGCTATTTTTCTTTCTATGGTATTTTTTGGAGATGATGCAAAGCGTCAAGATATCCTATGTCTCTTCCATGTTGACCAAAAATGACTCTTATTTTTCATTTTTCTTTCGCTCTCTATGTGTCCTTCTAGTTATATGTATTTTGGGGGATGATGATAGTTTCGTGCTCTCTAAAACAAACATTATAGCAAGGAACATACTGACCCCAAATCCATAGGTCCCTTATGTGTTTGGTGTTTTTCATTTTGGGGGCATATCCCCCTTTTCTCTTGCTTTCTTCTTTTTTGCATGATGTAGCCTTTCTCAGATACCTATCGCTTGACATTAGGCTTTTCAAGTAGGCTCTCATGTCCTTTTTGCATTTCTCCTATCTCTACTTTAAAGAAATTGCACACAAAGTAGTGTGTAGCAATCCCTTTAAAGTGGGGGCATACATTCGTACTATTCTATTTTACTTCTTGCATTTTAATTTTCTTTTTCTTGGCTTGTGCTTCCTAGTGTAGCCTTGTCACTTCACATGATGCCTTTCTCACTTTTTCGATGACATTCGGTGTAATGTCCTTCGTAAGCATGACTTATCTTAGCATATTATATTCCTCTTAGTGGCCTGATGTGATACACTACATCCCCTAATTTGTGAATCTTCTATCCTTTGATTCATCCTCTTTTGGAGACACTACACATAATGTTCTCTAAGTCAAAGAGCTCATATGAAATAAAAGGACTCCTTCAAACACTTTCATTTTTCATTTTTGCACTTTTCACTTTTGCATTTCGCATGTTGTACTTTTACATTTGTGCATCTATGGCCACCTTGCATAAAAAAACTTGCATGACTCTGGTGCCATCTTGCACTTGTTCATGGATTTTAAGCATCCAAGGCTTTGCTTGTCTCATGAACTGCACCCTTGTCCATTGTGGCACCTTATCAAAGCTGTCAAGATGTATAACTTTGGTATGGTTGAGCAGGAAGCCCAACTAGTAGTACAACTTTCCCCATAGCCACCTCTTCATGTGTGAGTACTTACCAACTATGTGTATGTATGTCACCACCTTTTGGAATTTTCACATGACGGACAAGGAAAAGTCTCATCAGCCTAGAGTGAGTACATCCTTTTCTTTCAGACAAACACCCTAGATCTGATCCACAACTAGCTGGACAAATGGTTGAAGCTTGATCCAACTTTTCTCCACTCTTAAACATCACCCCTTGTGTGATTTGTTCTTATGTTTAGTTATCCATGGGATCTTGATCTTGGGGACTTAATCATCCCTCTTCATCATAGTCATCTCACCTTGCTATCATGAGTATACTATATCCCATTCAACACGCATGATTTAGCTACTTTAGTGTGAGTTTGAAGTACATTCATACTCTCACTAAAGTGGGGGCTAAATGAGTTGGAAAAAAGTCTATATCTTGGCACTTTGTCAGTCATTTTGGATTTTTTCATTGGATTATGGCCTTGTTTACCTTGATTCAACATTGTAAGCTTGTAATTCAACAATAACCTAATGGTATTTTACCAAGATGTTGTGAAGTGTTGTAACACATTTCCACACTTTTCTAAGAACCTTTCAACATAATTCACCTAAATAATACATTCTTACACCTTCCTAAGCCTTAAGATAAAGTGTTGTAAAGTGTTGTGATGCATTTTCACACTTATCTGGGCTTTTCACCCCTAAATTAACCCTTTTTCTATGCTAATTTCCCCCTTCAATGTATCTTTAGTCCTAACCTAGTCCCTTTAGGCATAAATTTCAAATTTTAAATAAAAGTCAACGGGAATATTGCCTCCTAAACCCTAGGGTTGGCCTATCAGGTTGCATTTCAAGAAAATTAAGGTTTCACATGTAAAAATAAGGGCTTTCATCCTCATTTTACTCTCTCCCAAGCTCATTTTTACATCTCTCTTCTCAAGTGCTCAAGCATCCAAGACTTCACAAGAAAGAAAACAAGCATTAGGGTTTACAAGCTATCTCCATTGGAGCTGCTATTGCATGTTGCAGATCATCAACAACAATGGTTTGGTAAGAATTTCCATTGAGTTTATCATTCAATCTTACATTCCTTTTCTTTCATCTCATTTGGGTTTAATCACCTACAAAGGGGTTTGACTTAGGCAAACCCCTATTTCCTAACCCCAATACTCTCTTGGTCTTTGTATGTGATTGAATGTTTTGATGTAGATTTAGTGAAGTAAAAATTGTTACAAGAAGTATGAACATTCTCCTCAAGTCACATCCAAGCCTCAAACCCTAGAAGGACCAAGAAGACAAGCTATATGTGACTTTCAGGAGTTTTTCTCATGGATTGTTGCAAAAAAGGGAAATGTCAACTGGGACCCACAAAATTAAGTCCTAATTCCTTGGAAAGTTACAAAAGGATTAGCTCACCCCTATTGGTGACCTTGTTCTTGTGCTAGGCCCGAAAAAGTGTTTCTAGATTTTTGGGCACCCATTTCCTTGAAATCTGTTTTGGCAAAGTTTCCTAGTTGGAGGACTAGGTTGCCCCACTTGGCGTAAGTGTCCTACTATTTTTTAGATATTTTCCAGAGGTTCCTGAGAGCATTCATCTGCAACACCACTTTCCTAGGTACACATCTTCTATCCTCCTCTGTTATTTTCTAGAAAATACACATTTAGGTCATTCTAGAGTAGCTTTGTATTAGTTTAGTTTAGTTTTATTTATATTGTATACATTTAGATTAGTATCGTTTGACTTTCAGTTCTATCCACACATCACACACACTTATCACAACCTTCATCAATCAACCTTCCCCCTTTGAATGCAACTGCCAAAAACCCTTGTATCCGCCTAGCGAAATACTGCAATTCTCTCACCAAGTGCTCACAGGGTGAAAAACTCTAAGAGCCTACCAAGGGGAATCTTTTTGCCCTAGGACTAGACATACATTTTTGGTGGTTCATTTTGGTCAACCTGACCATAGACCATTAGCTATTTTTCTGATTTTTGTATTTCATTTTAGAGATAGCTTACATTGCATTGAAATCTTGCATTGTTTTCATCCTAGGGTTAGTGAAAAAAGTGCATTTAGTGAAGATTCATGATAAATTTGCACATTGCATTTTAGTTTTAGCAAGAAAACACAAAAAATTACATTTTAAACTTTTCTTGGCATTTAAATATCAGAAAAAACATAAAAAATAGCTAAAAATACAAAATATGTTCAAAAAGAACACTATTGGGACTAAGTCGCCACACTGGGCGACTTAGTCCTCTTGCACAAATTGTATCCCACTTTCTTACATTTTCAGCACCTTGTCTATATTTCTTGTTTTTGTAATTGTTCCTCAATGTTCATTTCTAGGTCTACCATTTTGACCCATTTACTTTTATATCTTCAACCCTCATCATGGCCATGTCTTTCAATAAGTTATGGACCTCCCTCAAATCCCTAATGGACATGTCAAACTACACCTTTGCCACTAATCCTAATGACCTTAAACCCACTCTTTCTCAACCAACTCCCACTGAATGTCCTCCTACAGGATTAGACATCATTGGAGATGATGATGCTAGCATGTATTAGTTCCTTAGTGAGTGCCTTGACAACCTTGAAGCCAATGCTTCTTTTACCCCTATATGAACCAACCTGTGATGCCTAACATATCACCTCTTGACTCATTTGCTTATCTTCATCCAGAAGTTCACAATGGAGCTTCGATACCTACCCAAGGTGAGCCTAGTCCCTCTCAAGTAGCCCCTCCTCAACCCGTTTACCATAATCCAGTCACCCACCCTCCAATTAACCTACAAAAAAATTATGGGAAAGGCTTTACCATTTTAAGAAAAAAAGGTGGTGACCTTACAAATAAAAATGTGATTCACAAATACTATGATCAATTGCACCTAGATGAACACCATACGGGCATCAGTTATCACAATCCCCTCATCCTCGGATGCATCCTAGAGAGTTTTGTAAGCCCTGTGATAATGGCACGACAATATTTGATACCCCTCATGACTTGGATGTTCTCCTTCCTAAGAAAATGCTAGCATCTTCTCATACCAACAATGCCAAACCTCTAGTCATTTCAGGACCTCCTGTCCCCATACCATCATTTGAAGTTCCGCGTTGTCTAAAAAAATCATTATATAAACAAACATACTGACCCAAAATCCATAGATCCCTTATGTGTTTGGTGTTTTTCATCTAGTAGGCATATCTCCCTTTTCTCTTGCTTTATTATTTTTCACATGATGTACCCTTTCTCGGATACCTATCACTTGACATTGGGCTTTTCAAGTAGGCTCTCATGTCCCTTTTCCATTTTCCTTTCTCTACTTTAAAGCAATTGCTCACAAAGCAGTGTGTAGCAATCCCTTTAAAGTGGGGACATACATTAGCCCTATTCTATTTTACTTGCATTTTCATTTGCTTTTTCTTAGCCTGTGCTTCCTAGTGCAGCCTTGTCACTTCACATGATGCCTTTCTCACTTTGTGGATGGCATTCGGTGTAATGTCCTTCATAAGTGTGACTTATCTTAGCATATTATATTCCTCTTAGTGGGTTGATGCGATACACTGAATCCCCTAAGATGTGAATCTACTATCCTTTGATTGGTCCTCTTTTGGAGACATTACACACAATGTTCTCTAAGTCAAAGACCTCATATAAACTAAACAAGACTCCTTCGAACACTCTCATTTTTCATTTTTGCAGTTTTCACTTTTTCATTTGTGCATACATGGCCACCTTGAATAACAAAACTTGCATAACTATGGTGCCATCATGCACTTGTTCATGGGTTCTAAGAATCGAAGGCTTTACTTGTCTCATGAACCACACCCTTGTCCTTTGTAGCACCTTATCAAAGTTGTTAAGAGCTATAACTTTGGTATGTTTGAGCAAGAAGCCCAACTAGCGACACGACTTTCCCCATAGCCACCTCTTCGTTTGTGAGTGCGTACCAACCATGTGTATGTATCTCACCACCTTAGGGAAATATCACCTAATGGACAATTGAAAGTCTCATTAGCCCATAGTGGGTACATACTTTTCTTTTGAACAAACATCTTAGATTTGATCCACAACTAGCTAGACAAACGGTCGAAGCTTGATCTAACCTTTCTCCACTCTTTCACATCACTCCTTGTGTGATCTTTTGTGCTTATGTTTAGTTTTCCATGGGATCTTGATCCTAGGGACTTGATCATCCCTCTTCATCATAGTCATGTCACCTTGCTAGCATGAGTATATTAGATCTCACTCAACACGCATGATTCATCTACTTTAGTGTCAGTTTGAAGTACGTTCATACTCTCACTAAAGTGGGGGCTAAATGTGTTGTGAAAAAGTGCATACCTTGGCACTTTTTCACTCATTTTTCCATTGGATTCTAGCGTTGTTTACCTTGATTTAGCCTTGTAAACTTGCAATTCAACAATAACCTAACGGTGTTTTATCAAGCTGTTGTGAAGTGTTGTAACACACTTCCTCATTTTTCTAAAACCCTTTCAAAATAATTCACCTAAATAATACATTCTTACACCTTCCTAAGCCTATTAATACAAAGTGTTGTAAAGTGTTGTGATACATTTTCACACTTATCTAGGCTTATCACCCCTAAATTAACCCTTTTTCTATCCTAATTTGCGCCTTTAATGTACCTTTAGTCCCGACCTAAGTGTGTTTCAGGAGGAAAAATTGATTAACTTCATTAAACACAAGTTGATTCCTGACCACCACTAAAATTTTCCCAAGTGGAATAGGTCGCCAATTTGGGCGACCTAGTCCCTTTAGGCATAAATTTTAAATTTTAAATAAAAATCAACGATAATATTGCCTCCTAAATGCTAGGGTCGGTCTATCAGGTTGTATTTCAGGAAAGTCAGGGTTTCACATGTACAAATAAGGGTTTTCATTCTCATATTTCTCTCTCCTAAGCTCATTTTTACATCTCTCTTCTCAAGTGCTCAAGCATCCAAGACTTCACAAGCAAGCAAACAAGAATTAGTGTTTACAAGCTATCTCGATTCGACCTACTCTTGCATATTGCAAAACATCAACAACAAAGGTTTGTTAAGCATTTCCATTGAGTTTATCATTCAATATTACATTCCTTTTCTTTCATCTCATTTGGCTTTAATCACCTACAAAGGGGTTTGACTTAGGCAAACCCTTATTTCCTAACCCCAATATTCTCTTGGTCTTTGCATGTAATTGCAAATTTTGATGCAGATTTTGTGAAGTAAAAAGTGTTGCAACAAGTACCAACATTCTCCTCAAGTCACATCCAATCCTCAAACCCTAGAAAAATTAAGAAGACAAGCTATAGCTCACTTTCGGGAGTTTTTATCATAGATTGCTGCAGAAAAGGGAAATATCAACCGAGACACACATAATCAATCCCTAAATCCTCAAAAATCTATAAGAGGACTAAGTCACCCCTATTGGTGACCTTGTCCTTGTGCTAGGCCCAGAAAAGGGTTTCTGCATTTTTAGGTACCCATTTCCCCTAAACATGTTTTAGAAAAGTTTTCGAGTTGGAGGACTAGGTCGCCCCACTTGGCGTAAGTGTCCTACTATTTTCATATATTTTCCAGAGGTTCTCGAGAGAATTCATCTGCAACATCACTCTCCTAGGTACACATCTTCTATCCTCCTCTATTATTTTCAAAAAAAATACACATTTAGGTCATTCTAGAGTAGCTTTGTATTAGTTTAGTTTTATTTTATTTGCATTGCATACATTTAGATTAGTATCATTTGACTTTCAATTCTCACCACACATCACACACACTTATCACAACCTTCATCAATCAACCTTCCCCCTTTGAATGCAACTACCAAAAACCATCATATCCACCTAGGGAAATAGTGTAATTCTCTCACCAAGTGCTCCTAGGGTGGAAAACCCTAAGAGCTTAGCAAGGGGAATGCTTTTGCCTTAGGTCTAGAGATACATTTTTGGTGGTTCATTTTGGTGAACCTGACTATAGACCATTACCTATCTTTCTAATTTTTGCATTTCATCTTAGAGATATCTTGCATTGCTTTGAAATCTTGCATTGTTCGCATCCTAGGGTTAGTGAAAAAAGTGCATTTAATGAAAACTCATGATAAATTGTATATTGCATTGCATTTTTAGCAAGAAAACACAAAAAAATTGGATTTTTAGTTTTTGTTTGCATTTAAATATCAAAAAAACCATAAAAATTAGCTAAAAATACATAAAAATTTCAAAAACAACACTATTGGGACTAAGTCACCGTATTGGGTGACCTAGTCCTCTTACACAATTTGCATCCCACTTTCTGTCATTTTTCGCACCTTGTCTATATTTCTTGTTTGTGTAATTGTTCCTCTGTGGTCATTTCTAGGTCTACAATTTTGATCCATTTACTTTCATTACTTCATCCCTCATCATGGCCATGTCTTTCAATAGGTTATAGACCTCCCTCAAATCCCTATTGGATATGTCAAGTTGCACCTTTGCCACTAATCCTAATAACCTTGAACCAACTCTTTCTCAACCAACTCTCACTCAATGTCCTCCTACAAACGTAGAATTCATTCGAGATGATGATGTTAGCATGTATTGGTTCCTTAATGAGTGCCTTGACAACCTTGAAGCCAATGCTTCTTTTTACCCCTCTATGAACTAGCTTGTGATACGTAACATATCACCTATTGACTAATTTTCTTATCTTCATGTGAAAGTTCATAATGGAGCTCAACTACCCACCCAAGGTGAGCCTAGTCCCTCAAAACTGACCCCTCCTCAACCCTTTTACCATAATCTGGTCACCCACCCTCCCATTAACCTACAACAAACTTATGGAAAAGGATTTACCATTTTAAGAAAACAAGGTGGTGACCTTACAAATGAACTTGAGATTCATAAATGCTATGACCAATTGCAACCTGATAAACATGATATGAGCATTGGTTATCATGATCCCACTCGTCCTCAGGTGCATCCTAGAGAGTGCCTTAAGCTTTGTGATGATGGCATAGTAATCTTTGATACCCATCCCGACTTGGATGTTATCCTTCCCAAGGGAAGGCAACCATCTTCTCATACCAACAATGCTAACCCTTCAATGATTTCAGGACCTCCTGTCCCCATTCCATACTTTGAAGTTGGTGAGCCTAGCCAATGCAAGAGGCAATATAAATTGCATGAACTTAAGTTTCCTCCCCATCCACCACCTGAATGTGAGAGACAATTATACATCCTCTTAAATAAAGGCCTCGTCACCTTACCTCATCATAATAACTTGGTCATTTTTCCTAAAGATTACAATGCACCATATTGTGCTTATCATCATGTTCTTGGCCATATAAGTGATGAGTGTCACCATCTACAAGACATACTAAGTAAGTATCACTTTATCACTTATGAGTGCTACCCTATCGACCCATAGTACACTCACGTGTACCCATTCATGTAATAGTGGTAGAAAACTTCCTTCTCACTATTAAATTACCCCTCTCATTACCTATCTTAGCTCCCTCTAGCCTTGCACTCAGTGAATGAAAGAGCTTGCTAGCCTTGCCCTAGTAATGCAATTGTCTTTGTCCATGAGCCTCGTTGCCCACCTCCCACTTTTCCCACCAAGATGGGGAGATGGATGATTTGCTTCATGGTTGACTTACAATTGTCTTACTAGTCTTGTGTTTGTTTATGTGTCATGTATTCCTTTTTTTGTTTTTTTTTCCCCTCTTTGTGACATTCTTCTATATGTATCTCCCTTCTTCTATGTGTCGTGCATGCCTTTTCTTTTTTTGTTTTTCTCTTTTCGCTTTTCCTTTTCATTTTTCACTTTCATTTGGGGATGATGCAAGGCATTCAAACCACAATGTATCCTTCATGTTGACCCAAATGATCCTCTTTTTCTTTTTGATGCCTTTTTTCCTTTCATTTGGGTATGATGCAAGGCATTGAGACCGCAATGTCTCCTTCATGTTCACCCAAATGAACCTCTTTTTCTTTTTGTGTCCTTTTTGTCTTTCATTTGGGGATGATGCAAGGCATTAAGACCGCAACGTCTCCTTCATGTTGACCCAAATGACACTCTTTTCTTTTGTCTTTTGATTTTAATATTGAGGATGATGCAAGACATTTAGACCGCAATGTCTCCTTCATGTTGAATAAAAAACAAGAATTTTTTTCTTTTGTCTTTTTCTTTTTCTTTCTATGGTCTTTTTCAGGGATGATGCAAAGCATCGAGATATCCTTTGTCTCTTCCATGTTGACCCAAAATGACTTTTCTTTTTCATTTTGCTTTCCCTCTCTATGTGTCCTTCCAGTTATATTTATTTTGGGGGTTGATGATAGTTTCATGCTCTCTACAAAAAACATTGCAGCAATGAACATACTAACCCCAAATCCATAGATACCTTATGTGTTTGTTGTTTTTCATTTTGGGGGCATATTCCCCTTTTCTCTTGCTTTCTTCTTTTTTGCATGGCGTAGCCTTTCTCGGATACCTATCACTTGACATTGGGCTTTTCAAGCAGGCTCTCATTTCCCTTTTGCATTTCTCCTTTATCTACTTTAAAATAATTGCTCACAAAGCGGTGTGTAGCAATCCATTTAAAGTGGGAGCATACATTGGCACTATTCTATTTTACTTCTTGCATTTTCATTTTCTTTTTCTTGGCCCATGCTTCCTAGTGTAGCCTTCTCACCTCACTTGATGCTTTTCTCACTTTTTGGATGACATTTGGTGTAGTGTCCTTCATAAGCATGACTTATCTTAGCGTATTATATTCCTCTTAGTGGCCTGATGCGATACCTTGCATCCCCTAAGTTGTGAATCTTCTATCCTTTCATTGGTCCTCTTTTGGAGACATTCCATGAAATTTTCTATAAGTCAAATACCTCATATGAACTAAACAAGACTCCTTCAAACTTCATTTTTCATTTTTCACTTTTCAAGTTTTCATTTTGCATGTTGCAGTTTTCCATTTGTGCATACATGGCCACCTTACATAACACAACTTGCATGATTGTGGTGCCATGTTGCACTTGTTCATGGGTTCTAAGCATCCAATACTTTTCTTGTCTTATGAACTGCACCCTTGTCTTTTGTGGCAACTTATCAAAGTTGTCAAGAGGTATAACTTTGGTATGGTTGAGCGGGAAGCCCAACTTGCAACATGACTTTCCCCATAGCCACCTCTTCATGTGTGAGTGCATGTGAACCATGTGTATGTATCTCACCACCTTTTGGAATTCTCACCTGGCAGACAACCGAAAGTCTCATCGGCCCACAGTGAGGACATCATTTTCTTTCGGACAAACATCCTAGATTTGATCCACAACTAGCCGGACAAATGGTCAAAGCTTGATCTAACTTTTTTTCGCTCTTTCACATCGCTCCTTGTGTGATATTTTATTCTTATGTTTAGTTTTCCATGGGATATTGATCCTAGTGACTTGATCATCCCTCTTGATCATAGTCATCTTAGCTTTCTAGCATGAGTATATTAGATCCCACTCGACAGGTATGATTCAACTACTTTAGTATGAATTTTAAGTACATTCATACTCTCACTAAAGTGGGGGCTAAATGTGTGATCAAAAAGTGTATACCTTGACACTTTTTCACTCATTTTGGCCTTTTCCATTCGATTTTGGTCTTGTTTACCTTGATTTAGCCTTGTAAGCTTGCAATTCAACAATAAACTAATGATATTTTATGAAGGTGTTGTGAAGTGTTGTAACACATTTCCTCACTTTTCTAAGACCCTTTCAACATAATTCACCTAAATAATACATTCTTACACCTTCCTAAGCATTAGGATAAAGTGTTGTGATACATTTTCACACTTATCTAGACTTATCACCCCTAAATTAACCTTTTTTCTATGCTAATTTTCTCGTTTATTGTATCTTTAGTCCCAAACTAAGTGTCTTTCAAGAGGAAAAACTAATTAACTTCATTAAACACAAATTAATTCCCCACCACCACTAAAATATTCCCAAGTGGACTCGGTCGCCACTTTGTGCAACCTAGTCCCTTTAGGCATAAATTTCAAATTTTAAATAAAAATCAACGGGAATCTTGCATCCTAAACCCTAGGGTTGGCCTATCAGGTTGCATTTGGGGAAAAATTATAGTTTCACATGTAAAAATAGGGGTTTTCATTCTCACTTTTCTCTCCCAACTCATTTTAACATCTCTCTTCTCAAGTGCTCAAGCATCCAAGACTTCATAAGAAAGCAAACAAGCATTAGGGTTTACAAGCTATCTCCATTGGAGCTTCTCTTGCATGTTACAAAACATCAAAAAAAAAGGTTTGATAAGCATTTTCATTGAGTTTATCATTCAATATTACATTCCTTTTCTTTCATCTCATTTGGGTTAATCACCTACAAAGGGGTTTGACTTAGGCAAACCCCTATTTCCTAACCCCAATACTCTCTTGGTCTTTACATGTGATTGCAGGTTTTGATGTAGATTTGGTGAAGTACAAAGTGTTGCAAGAAGTACCAAAATTATCCTCAAGTCAAATCCAAGCCTCAAACCCTAGAAGGAGCAAGAAGATAAGCTACAAGTCACTTTCAGGAGTTTTTATCACATATTGTCGCAAAAAAGGGAAACATCAATTGGGACCCACAGAATCAAGCCCTAATTCCTTGAGAAGCTACAAGAGGACTAGGTCGCCCCTATTGGCAACCTTTTCCTTGTGCTATGTCCAAAAAAAAATTTCTACATTTTTGGGCACCCTTTTCCTTGTGCTATGTCTGAAAAAGGGTTTCTGCATTTTTGGGCACCCTTTTCCCTAAAACCTATTTTGGTAAAGTTTCTCGGTTTTGAGGACTGGGTCACCCCACTTGGCATAAGTTTCCTTTTGCTATTTTCAAATATTTTCCAAAGGTTCTTGAGAGAATTCATCTGCAACATCACTTCCCTAGGTACACATCTTTTGTCCTCTTTTATTTTCTAGAAAATACAAATTTAGGTTATTCTAGAGTAGCTTTTTATTAGTTTTGTTTTGTTTCATTTACATTGCATACATTTAGGTTATTATCATTTAACTTTCAGTTCTAGCCACACATCACACACACTTATAACAACCTTCATCAATCAACCTTCCCCCTTTGAATGCAACTGCCAAAAGTCCCCATATCCACCTAGGGCAATAGTGCTATTCTCTCACCAAGTGCTCCTAGGGTGAAAAACCCTAAGAGCCTAGCAAAGGGAATCCTTTCGCCCTAGGTCTAGAGGTAAATTTTTGGTAGTTCATTTCGGTGAACCTAACCATAGACCATTAGATAGATTTATGATTTTTGCATTTCATCTTAGAGATAGCTTACATTGCATTGAAATCTTGCATTGTTTGCATTGTAGGGTTAGTGAAAAAAGTGCATTTAGTGAAAATTCATGATAAATTTGCACATTGCATTGCATTTTTTGCAAGAAAACACAAAAAAAATTACATTTTCAGTTTTTGTTTGGATTTAAATATCAGAACAACCATAAAAATTAGCTAAAAATATAGATTTTTTTTTTAAAACAACACTATTGGGAGTAACTCGCCGCACTGGGCGACCTAGTCCCCTTGAAAAATTTGCATCCCGCTAATTGTATTTCAAGGTTTTCCATTTTGATCCATTTACTATCATTACTTCAACCCTCATCATGGCCATGTATTTCAATAAGTTATGGACCTCCCTCAAATCACTAATAGACATGTCAAGTTGCACCTTTTCAACTGATCCTAATGACCTTGAGCCCACTCTTACTCAACCAACTCCCACTGAATTTCCTCCTACGGAAGTAGACATCATTGGAGATGATGATGCTAGCATGTACTAGTTCCTTAGTGAGTTCCTTGACAACCTTGAATCCAATGCTTCTTTTGACCCCTCTATGAAACAACCCGTGATGCCTAACATATCACTTCTTGACTCATTTTCTTATCTTCATCTAGAAGTTCACAATGGAGCTCAATGACCTACCCATGGTGAGCATATTCCCTCTCAACCAGCCCCTCCTCAACCCTTTTACCATAATCCAATCACCCACCCTCCCATTAACCTGCAACAAAATTATGGAAAAGGCTTTACCATTTTAAGAAAACAAGGTGGTGACCTTACAAATGAACATGAGATTCAAAAATACTATGACCAATTGCAACTTGATGAACACCATACGAGCACCGGTTATCATGATCCCTATCATCCTTTAGTGCATCCTAGAGAGTGCCTTAAGCTCTGTGAGGATGGCATAGTAATCTTTGATACCCCTCCCGACTTGGATGTTTTCCTCCATAAGGAAAGGCCACCGTCTTCTCATACCAACAATGCTAAACCTCCAGTCATTTCAGGACCTCTTCTCCCCATACCATCCTTTGAAGTTAGTGAGTCTAGCTGACACAACATGCCATATAAATTGCATAAACTTAAGTTTCCTCTTAATTTTCCACTTGAATACGAGAGACAATTATAAATCTTCTTAAAAAAAGGCCTCATCACCTTACCTCATTGTAATAAGTTGGTCATTTGTCCTAAAGATTCCAATGCACCACATTATGCTTATCATCATGTTCTTGGCCATAGAAGTGATGAATGTCACCATCTGCGAGAGATACTAAGTAAGTATCACTTCATCGATTTTGAGTGCTACCTTATTGACCCATAGTACACTCTCATGTACCCATTCATGTTATAGTGGTAGAACATGTCCTTCTCACTATTACATTACCCCTCTCATCATGGATCTCAGCTCCCTCCAGCCTCGCACTTAGTGGGGCAAGAGGTTGCTAACCTTGCCCTAGTAATGCAATTATCTTTGTCCCTTAGCTTCATTGTCCACCTCTGAATTTTCCTACCAAGATGGGAAGGTGGATGATTTGCTTCATGGTTGACTTACAATTGCCTTACTAGTCTTGTGTTTGTTTATGTGTCGTGTATTCTCTATTTTTTTTGTTGGTTTCTCTCTTTGTGACATTATTCTATATGTATCTCCCTTCTTCTATGTCTTGTGCATGCCTTTTCATTTTTCAGTTTTTTCCTTTCACTTTTACTCTTCCTTTTTCACTTTTATTTGGGGATGATGCAAGGCATTGAGACCACAATTTCTCTTTCATGTTGACCCAAATGATCATTTTTCTCTTTCTGTTGCCTTTTTTACTTTCATTTGGGGATGATGCAAGGAATTGAGACCACAATGTATCCTTCATGTTCACCCAAATGAAACTTGTTTTCTTTTTGTGTCATTTTTATCCTTCAATTGGGGATGATGCAAGGCATTGAGACCACAAAGTTTGCTTCATGTTGACCCAAATGACACTATTTTATTTTGTATTTTGCATTTCATATTGAGGACGATACAAGGCATTGAGATTGCAATGTCTCCTTCATGTTGACTTAAAACCAAGGCTCTTTTGCTTTTGTATTTTTCTTTTTCTTTCTATGGTCTTTTTCGGGGATGATGCAAATCGTCGAGATATCCTATGTCTGTTCCATGTTAACCCAAAATGACTCTTCTTTTTCATTTTGTTTTCACTCTCTATTTGTCCTTCCAGTATATGTATTTGGGGGGATGATGATAGTTTCACGCTCTCTAAAAAAAACATTGCAACAATGAACATACTGACCCCAAATCCATAGATCCCTTATGTGTTTGGTGCTTTTCATTTTTGGGGCATATCCCCCTTTTCTCTTGCTTTCTTATTTTTCACATGATGTATCCTTTTTCGGATACCTATTGCTCAACATTGGGATTTTCAAGTAGGATCTCATGTCCCTTTGGAATTTTCCCTTTCTCTACTTTAAAGAATTTCTCACAAAGCGATGTGTAGCAATCCCTTTAAAGTGGGGGCATACATTGGCACTATTCTATTTTACTTCTTGCATTTTTATTTTCTTTTTCTTGGCCCGTGCTTCCTAGTGCAGCCTTGTCACTTCACATGATGCCTTTCTCACTTTTTGGATGATATTCAGTGTAATGTCCTTCTCAAGGATGAGTTATCTTAGCATATTATATTCCTCTTAGTGGCCTGATGTGATACATTGCATCCCCTAAGTTGTGAATATCTTATCCTTTCATTGGTCCTCTTTTCAATACATTAGACGCAATTTTCTCTAAGTCAAAGAACTTCAATGAACTAAACAAGACTCCTTCGAACACTTTCATTTTTCATTTTTGCACTTTTCACTTTTGCATTTGTGCATACATGGCAGCCTTGCATAACACAACTTGCATGAATGTGGTGCCATCTTGCACTTGTTCATGGATTCTAAGCATCCAAGTCTTTTGCTGTCTCATGAACCACACCCTTGTCCTTTGTGGTGTCTTATAAAATTTGTGAGGAGGTATAACTTTGGTATGGTTAGGCAGGAAGCCCAACTAGCAGCAAAACTTTCCCCATAGCCACCTCTTCATGTGTGAGTGAATAAAAATAGTGTGTATGTGTCTCACCACCTTTTGGAATTCTCACCTAGTAGACAACTGAAAGTCTCATCGGCCCAGAGTGATTACATCCTTTTCTTTCAGACAAACAACCTAGCTTTGATCCACAACTGGCTGGACAAATGATTGAAGCTTGATCCGAATTTTCTCCACTCGTTCACATAACTCCTTGTGTGATCTTTTGTGCTTATGTTTAGTTTTCCATGGGATCTTGATCCTAGGATGCATGAGTATAATAGATCTCGCTCGACACACATGATTCAACTACTTTAGTGTGAGTTTGAAGTACATTCATACTCTCACTAAAGTGGGGGCTAAAAGTGTTGCCAAAAAGTGTATACCTTGGCACTTTTTCACTCATTTTGGCCTTTACCGTTTGATTCTAGCCTTGTTTACCTTGGTTCAGCCTTGTAAGCTTGCAATTCAACAATAACTTAATGGTGTTTTATGAAGGTGTTGTGAAGTGTTGTAACACATTTCATCACTTTTCTAAGACCCTTTCAACATAATTCACCTAAATAATACATTTTTACACCTTCCTGAACCATAAGACAAAGTGTTGTACAGTGTTGTGATGGATTTTCACACTTATCTAGGCTTATCACCCCTAAATTAAATCTTTTTCTATGCTAATTTTCCCCTTTAATTTATCTAGTCCCGACCTAAGTGTTTTTCAGGAGGCAAAATTGATTAACTTCATTAAACATAAATTAATTCCCGATAACCACTAAAATTTTCCCAACCCTTTAGGCATAAATTTCAAATTTTAAATAAAAATCAGCAAGAATCTTGCCTCCTAAACCCTAGGGTCAGCCTATCAACTTGCATTTCAAGAAAATTATGGTTTCACATGTACAAATAATGGTTTTCATCCTCATTTTTCTCTATCCGAAGCTCATTTTTACATATCTCTTCTCAAGTGCTCAAGCATCCAATACTTCACAAGCAAGCAAACAAGCATTAGGGTTTATAAGCTATCTCCATTGGAGTTTCTCTTGCACGTTGCAAACCATCAACAAAAAAGGTTTGGTAAGCATTTCCATTGATTTTATCATTCAATCTTACATTCATTTGATTTTATCTCATTTGGGTTTAATCATGTACAAAGAGGTTTGACTTAGGCAAACTCTTATTTCCTAACCCCAATACTCTCTTGGTCTTTGCATGTGATTGTAAGTTTTCATGCATATTTGGTGAAGTACAAAGTGTTTCAAGAAGTACCGACAGTCTCCTCAAGTCACATCCAAGCCTCAAACCCTAGAAGGACTAAGAAGACAAGCTATAGGCACGAATTTTGAGAGTTTTTCTCATAGATTGTTGCAGAAAAGGGAAACATCAACTGAGACCCACAAAATCAAGCCCTAATTCCTCATAAATCTACAAGAAGACTAGGTAACCCCTATGGGTGACCTTGTCCCTGTCCTAGGCCCGAAAAAGGGTTTCGCAATTTTTGGGCACCCATTTCCCCGAAACCTGTTTTGGCAAAGTTTTTCGGTTGGAGGACTAGGTCACCCCACTTGGTGTAAGTGTCCTGCTATTTTCAGACATTTTCTAGAGGTTCCCGAGAGCATTAATCTGCATCATCACTTTTCCAGGTACACATCTTCTATCCTCCTCTGTTATTTTCCAAAAAATATACATTTAGGTCATTTTAGTGTAGCTTTGCATTATTTTTGTTTTGTTTTATTTACATTGCATACATTTAGATTAGTATCATTTGAATTTCAATTCTAGCCACACATCACACACACTTATCACAACCTTTATCAATTAGCCTTCCCCCTTTGAATGCAACTACCAAAAACCCTCGTTTCCATCTAGGGCAATAGTGCAATTCTCTCACCAAGTGCTCCTAGGGTGAAAAACCTTAAGAGCGTAGCAAGCGGAATCCTTTTTCCCTACGTCTAGTAGAGATACATTTTTTGTGGTTCATATAGAAAACATGAGTCCTACGCAAAGCTTCATTAGGTAACCATTTACCATCACTTATTTATAATACAATGATAGCCATCAAATACTCATTTGACTTCTTATAAACCTAGAAATTAAGATATAAAAACTTAGTTTGACGTAAATTCTTGGTAAATATATCTATTAACTAATCCTTAGATTCACAAACCTTCAAATTGATTTGTCCACTATTCACATCCTCTCTCAGAAAATGGTATTTCTTATCAATGTGCTTGCTTGTCTTGTGAAAAACGTGATTCTTTGACAATGCAATTGTTGATTTATTATCACAAAATATTGGTGTTGACTCCTATGCCAACAATAAATCTATCTATACTCTCTTCATCTAAATTGCTTGACATGGTACTGATGTGGCTACTATATGCACTGCTTCAACTGATAAAAGTGTCACTATTGGTTCCTTCTTTGATGCCCATGAGATTACACCTATTACACAATGAAATACATATCTAGAAGTGCTCTTCCTATCATTAATCCTCCTTGCAAAATACTATCCAAATCAAATTTATTAGTTTTAGAATATAAAATTCCATATCCTCTTGTTGTTACAACATATTTTATTATCCCTTTTTCTAACTTTCTAGTCAAAGTCCTGAGATAACTCTATAAACCTTGAAATCAAACTAACACCATACATGATATTAGGCCTTGTAGTTGTGAGATACATTTGAGTTCCAACAAGTCTTTTAAACAAATTTTGAACAACAATTGACCCAGTTGATGAGTGTTTTTGTACATCACAACACAAATAAAACATAAAGTCTTTTATTTGTCTAGAAAGGAAATAAAAATTCTAAGACTTCGAAAAGATTACCCCAAGCCTTCAGTAGTTAGGGCTTGACCCTACAAAAATGACTCAAACGTATAAGGATTTGTTGTTTATAACAAGGGGAATTATGATTGATTAGCTAGAACTCAATAATAAGGGTTTGAAATGGTTTTACAATTGATATGAAACCCTAGCTATATTTCTTGATCGATTATCAGAAAATATATTCTAACATTTGATTTTATAATTTGAGTGATATTTTTCTTCCTAAACTAATTCAACTCTTTAAATAAAATTTAAAAGATAGGATGGAAATAAATTAAGAAAATATAACGACAATGACAACAACGAATCAGTGTTGTAGATATACAGATCTTTCATAAAACCAATTTCTCTTTAATTATAGACTAACAAATAATGCCAGAAGAATAGTACATTCTTCAAAGGTAGTAAAAAGTTTATGATTATGAAAAATAATGTAAATACCTAATTCTAGCATAATTCAAACAAATTATCACAATTGAATTAAAAATGAATAAGGTTTAGACTAACCATGTAAAGTAACTTACAATCACCGAATTACAAATGGTATGACTAGAGATCTATCAAATGTAAACTTCCTCATTGTAATAATTGAACTATATCTAACATTGAAGAAAAGGGACCATGTGAACATGAAAAACCACATGTGAGACACCAAAATCCAATGCTTTCCTTGTATTAATTTCAAAATTTTTGGTTACAAGAATTCTTGTTCAACAACCTTTGCAATGAAATAATATTACGTTTTTATAGGCGAGGGTAGAAAAAACCTAAGGAAAAACCAATGGCGGAGAAATATTACACTTAAATTAAATATTTGGAGCATTAAATGATTGCTACATACTCAACATTCATCTCTGATCAAATTTTATTACAAATATATCTAGGGATATGTAGAAGTACATTATATTATATATTTATACTAAATTAAATTTAGAACATCCCAAGAAATTTGGGAGACGAATTCCCAAAAATAGTAAATGGAAATAGATCAATAGTAGATAACTAATTTTCACAAGAAGCAATCATCAATGACACTCATTCCTTCTGATTTTCTCCTTCATAGAAAACTTTACAAAAGTGGTCAAAACTTGAGTAACTTCATTGTTAAGTGGACCAAAAGTAATCTGAATCATATGTAGTGTCAAAAATTGTCACCCTTAACAATTTCATGCCATGTTTTGTCCCCCTTAAATTATTGAGCCTAATTGGGTCCCTAATTTTCTAAACTATACATTCAAAAGCTTATTTTTACCATCTTTCAAAGGATTGCAAGCATTAAATAAATGTATGTAATTAATGTTTTGATCCCGAAACTAAAATTCTTAGAAGATAGGACTATGATACACATTCCCATGGGTGTATGGGTCCCTCTATCTTGTTGAGAACCATTTTTTAATATTTTGTTGATAGTATTTTAACATTCAAATTTCAATTTTCAAGTGTAAGCTTTTGGAATCTAATTTTTGATAACTTAGCACAATTTCATATAAATACCTAGTTATGTTATCATTTGAAATCTGAAGGACAACTAAGAACAAGAATTCATGAGAAAATATTATTGTCAAGATCACTATTGAGAAAGGACCAAGAGTATCATTTCTATGATTAATTGTAGCAATTCAAGATCCAACATCATGTCAAATTCTATGTGTACATTCATGTTTAATGAAGGCTAAAACTTTTGTAGGTCTCAAAAGAATTAAAGAAATTAAGCAAGAAAGTTCAAGAGCTTGAGGTGATGTGCATTACTTCAATCCTTCAAGGAAGCCATTGAAGGGTGGTGAGTTGCATCACTTTGTGATTTCATCATTCCTTCCTTTTGATTATCATTTTTATCATTGACATTGTCATTGTGGAAGTGGAAACACTTACATATGGTTTGACTAAGGAAAGCCCCTAAATGACCCAATATCTTCTCTCTTTGAATGTGCAAATTATACATTTGAAGAGGATTGAAGATAAGTTGTTCATTTTGGATTCAAAGCCCTAAAAGTTGCCAAGCCATGAAAAATCACCTAAATAATTATCTGGCAAAATTTTGAAAACTTTGTAACTAAGAAACAAAAGGACAAATCTAGCATCAGATGATTGTAAAACCGATTTCAAGACCCCCTATTAGGAACCCATACACGCCTAGGCGTTTAAGTCCTCTACATGCTAGATCCATTTTTATGACAAATACACATCATCTGACACTTTCTAATTCTTCTTGCAAATTATTGTTCTAGTTTGTGTGTTTCTGGAATATTGCATTTATCAAATTAGGTCATAAATTTCAATTATATTAATAATTCCAAATCATTTCTGGTCCATTCTTAAGGCCCTAAGGATACAAATTTAGGCATGATTGACTCACCTTCATGGTTGTAAGTCAATCTATTTGCCTTGTTGATTTACATCTTAATGAAAGCCCTTTAAAAAAGGATCAAAAGAAATCCTAGGTTTAGATAGTAAGCATAGCGTTCCTTACCCCTCCTTTTTCTATGTCTAATTTTGATGAACCCGACTTATTAACATTATATACCTTTTGAAAATTCACCCTAGATCTAGGTTTTGCATTGTATTGTCTTGCATTTCTCATTTAGCATTTCATATTTACATCAAAGAAAGTCAAAAATTTAAAAATATTGTATTCATATTGCATCATAGTTTACATTAGGGTTTGTTTCAATCATTTAGATTAACCATTCAAGAAGAAAAACAAGAACTTTATCAAGTTTTCAACACCTCAAATAACCAACCGCATCGACCCTTAAGTTGCTAACATAAGCTCAATTGCATATCGATTTAGATTCAAATGTAGAAAATTTACCCCATTAATCAATTCCATCCATTCAATCATGTTGCAAAATTTGATTAAGAACTTAATCCTATTACCTTCTGTTAGACCCATGGACACAACCAAACCTTTACCTCCAAATTACAATCCAAATTCCTTTTTCAATATCATCACACAAGTGGACATGATATAGAACAATTCATACATCTTAAACATAAATTTCAAGACCTCATTGATTTAATCACATCTATTTGGGTGGTGTTAATGATCAAGGGAATAAGTTTGTTTCCCTGCCCAACCAAAACTTGCAAATCTTTACCAATCCAATGTCAAACTATTCATCCAACTTTGTACAAGCATGTGATGTTAAGAATGATGAGATGAATGTTGATAATATTGATGACATGAGTGATGATAATAATGATGATAAGAGTGATAATGAGGATGGTCTACATGATATGGTCACCCTCATAAATGTTCAACCTCGTAAGGGTCAAACCATGGTGTTACCTAACATTTCTTTCACCAATAGTGACGCATCCAAACATTCACCTAATGATTCTCTCTACATCATTGTCTATATCAATGGAAAAATTGTACAAGGCATACTCATTTATCTTTGTGTGTAGAGAACGTGATCACTAATTGTAGTGTAGAAAAGTGCATCCCTTTACATTTTCACACTTAATTTCAAACTAATGTTAATTTGGACTTAATTGTGTCATATTTTTAGTGTTGTAAAGTGTACCTCTTTACACTTTTACACTTATTTAGGGATCCTTTAATTAATTGAGCTTAATTTTCATTGATTGGCCCCTTAATTCAATTTTCAAGCCTATTTTATCACATTTTCCAAAGAGGAAATCCAACATTTATTTATCCCTTAACATAACACTTCTCATTGAGAAATGTGTGTCCTAGGATTAGAGACCTAGGACCCATTTTCCCATGGGTGAATGGGTTCTCCTTTAGACCTAGGACCTAAATTTAAATTATGTTTTTGGTGGTATTTTAACATATTCAAATCTATATTCAAATGTTGGCTTGTGATATTTTAATTTTGGGAAATTAAGGATACATATCTTTAAATATGAAGTTATTTCATCATTTCAAATCCTAGAAAATAAATCCAAGAGCCTAGAAAGTTTATGATATTTCAAGAGAAATTCAAAGCATTCAAGAGAAGATATATTGCAACAATCAAGATTCAATTGTCATGTCAAAGTCGTCTTACATCATGCATGTTGTTGGAGCTAATATGGTGATGTAGGTTTCATGATCCATTCAAGCATTTAAAGCATTATTTCAAGTCAAGATCCAAGGTTCAAGATCCGCATCCATTGATGCCATTTCATGTAAGCTACATATTTACATTCCAAGGTTTATTCAAGGGTTTGGTGAGTTGTGACATTGATTTCTTCATTCATCATTCCTCTCATGCTATTTTATTTGATTTCAAGGTTTGATTACCAAAATAGGGTTTGACCAAGCAAAACCTCCATTCACCAAAAAAAAAACTTTCCCTCTTGATTTGTGTTTTCAGATTTAGGTGGTAGAAATATTGAAGATCTCTTGAAGAGAAAAAAATAAACTTGTCAAAGTTGCAAAAGATGTCATAAATTTTTTCATCTCACAGAAACTCACCTACAATATTTATTTCCAACTTTCCAAACCTGAAACCTTAACAAATTGGAAGATTCAAATCTATAGTAGAGGCTCCCAAAAGTTGTAGAAGACCCCTAACTCAACATGTTAATGTGTTTTATGTTCCTCGCTATCTTTTGGAGGGATGAGGTTCTATGATCTGGAATACTTTGAAATTGGGGACTCACTTAAAGTTAAGAATGTGCTCTTTTGGATCTGTCATATGGGTTCACAAGCTGTTTTTTAGCTAGATTCCTAGGATGGTCATCTTTCTATCCTCTCTACTCATCCTCACATTTAGCCCCTTTGTGATACTTTTATCGTTATTGGTTGGGACATTGCTGACCATTATAAGATTGCTCATAATTGTGGGTTGGTGGCTCAACTTTGATGGAAACATCCTTCTGAATGGCCACTAGGAGGATCCGAGGATGATAGAAATGAGATGGCTCAAATCTTGGTGTCTTGTGAGTGCACTACCTTGGTCGGGACTAATGTTTTGGCTTGGGCAAGCAATGATTTGTGTGGAAATTTTTTTGTTTCTGTTGGGTACATGTTGAGCTAGTGTGATAGACTTTTGGGGACATTAAGGTCCCCTGGTGGAAGAAAGTTTGGAACAAGTTCTCATGGCCCAAGTGTAATATTTTCATGTGGTTGGTGATCCATAATCTGTGTCTTACTAGGGATAATTTATGCAAGCGCATTTTTTAGGGCCCCTCGATGTGTGTCTTGTGTTGAAATAGTGAAGAGAGTGTCTCTCATCTCTTTTTCAAATGTTCCTTCACTCAACATATTTGGCACCTTTGGTGGGATGTTTGGAACCAAGCTTTTTGGCATGCCTCTTCTTTGGATGAGTATTCTATTCGCTAGGAAAGGGCCCCTGTCAAAACCTCTTTTCTTCAAGTTGCTTGGACTCTTGGCCATTCCTTTATTATTTCGCATATCTAGTTGGAGAGGAATCGTTGAATCTTTCATATGTGTTGCTAGGAGCCCACCACTTGTGGTTGAAAATTCTCCACTCTATGGGTGAAACTGTTTCAGAAAAATGTGACTTGTCAGAGGTTGTTGATCCTGGCGATGTTATTTTCTATAACTGTCTGCATCTTCCTCCTCCACAAGGCCAGCTTATGAGAAAAAGATACAAACACCCTCTTCGTAAAATAAATAGGAAGGGGCGATGGAGGCCTCCTCCGCAGGGCATTCTAAAAATCAACATGGACGAGTCTTCTCAAGGAAATCTTGGTCCTGCTGGAATTGGTGGAGTTGGTCGTGATAGCTTGGGGAATGTTTAGTTTCTTTTCTCTATTTATAAAGGTCAAAATACTAATAATTTGATGGAAGCTCTTGCTATCTTATATGTTGTAGAGTGTACTTGTGCTCTTGGATGGAGTAGGCTCATTTGTGAATTTGATTCACAGGTGGTGGTGGATTTGTTGACTCGACAACATTCTGCTAATGTTAGTTGGCAATTAGTTTTCGTTGTTAACCAGATTCTTAAGTTGTGTGCTTCCTTGGATTTTGTTACTTTCACACATATCCCTCGAGAGTGGAATGGTGTAGTGGATCGTTTAGCCAGATGGGCTTCTGATCAAGGGCTTAACTGAAATATTGTGGATAAGGGTCAATTGCCTTTAGGTTTGTCACAACAATTAGATCACTTAGTGGATCTTGATAGGATTGTTTGATGCCCTTGTTTTGTATTTCCTCTTGTTTGAATAAATTTTAACCCCTCTTTTATTTAAAAAATAATTTTTAAATAAATCAAAAATTTAAAACTGATATTTATTTAAATAAAGATACTTAAACCTGCTATTACTTTAATGAACAAATTAAATGACATAATAATATATTATACTAAAATATTAATAAAAAAAATTAATACAAAAGACGGTACTTAGGTATATGTAATTAATAGACCATATTGGTTGATCAAGCCAGCAAATGAAAAACGAATCTTTTGAAGAAAATATTAAATAGAGTACATAGGACCCCGTGAACAGAGGAGCAATTTATGCAAAAAAATAGAAAATATAGCAGGCAGTAACCGGACAGAAGGGACCACTGTACCACATACTAGAAAATACTTTATAGACCATAAATTTGTCTTATAGTGAATATTCGCAAATGCTTTGGGATTTGGAATAGACTTCTAATCATTTTCTAAGACTTTATAGGCGGATAAATTTGTGTTATAATCATTCTACTAAGAACTCGAAAAATATTTCATGATTATCCGCTGGCGGGTGAGGCTACCGTCAAATTCATTCCTAAGACGGTGGAAAATAAATTTGGTAAATCTAGCGACGAATTCAATTTAAGAAATTTGATCAAGAATGTTTAAGCTATAATGGTGAAAAATGCATTGAGGCAGCTCCTGAGCAAAAGGTGAGTTAGTATAATGGAGGGATTAAGATCTTTTTTCAAAATTGATTGTTGTTGGGATTTTGTTTCAATCTTATCTTGTATTTTATCTGTTTTATTGATTGTAATCTTTGCTGATATTTGTACAAAATTTTCTACTGTAATCTTGTAATCTTTTTAAGTAAATGAATTTTTTCAAGATAAAATGAGATGAAAAAAATCAAATTCACTTTACAAGAATAAACAGGAAAACTGAAAAACTAATATCTTCCCGAGGGTTATAAAACAAAAAGAAACAGATAGCAAGAAAGACAGTTTACAGCGTTGACGTGCATTGGGAATCTCTTCAATCATTCGCTATGGTAAAAGAATTTGCTATGACAGTGGGTTAAAATTTTCTAACCTGGAGAATGAAGTGGTGCAAAATCAGTGGTGGCGTTCTCTGAATAAAAAGGGTATGTTGCATAACGCAGAGAGCAGCCATCGTCCACAGCACGTCCCTCCGATTGAGATAGACAGCTAGCGATATTTGTCTGCGCTATGCTCAGGCAATTCTGACACCCTTCCTTACTCACAGATCTCAAACACCAAGCGAGCGCATAGATGCTTCTATTCGACGCATCCTCAAGAGAATTCGCAGCAAAGAAATCAGCCGTCTTGGGAGTTGTATAGAACAGCTCGCTTAACAGATATCGAGTTGTTTCATTAAACGAACCGGCACCCGTACGAATATGGTCCTGGCCACATAGCTGTGCATTTCCAGCAGCAGTATCCTGTGCAGAAAAATTAAAACGGTCGTAGCGCAGTAAGCAGCCGTCATAGGTTGTTCTTCCCCCGGACACATTGGAGCAATTTTGAATTTGCTTCTCTGCGGCCGTGATACAGTTGAGGCAGTCTGATGAGTTCTTATCCTGTCTGCACTGAGCCAACACATAAACTGGATCTGACCCTGTGACTTGCTCTTCTGCAGCGAAACCAGATGAGGCCACCTCTTGGAGCACAGACGCCATAGTGGCATTTAAATTTTGCTGAAAGACTGTGACGTTGGTGCTCTTGACGGTACTGCATCGAGATTGCAGGAGATTAACCTCTGGATCTGCTAATATGGGCACCACCAGCGCAAGAAATAAAAGGGCTATTTGTAAAACCTCCATGAATAGTGAACCTGGTTTCTGCAACTCCGTATTGTGGCTTGACCTTTGCTGCACCTTAATGCTTTCATAAAACCCTATCCCCATTTAAACAGTTACAACCTATTTGATTAGTGGAAAATATTAGTCAATCAAGCTAACGAATGGAAATGGAATCTTTGACGAAAATATTTAAAGACATACAGAAGATGCCGTGTGCAGGGATTAAATTTGACGGTCTACCTTGTCAACCAAACCAAAAAAAACTTATGATTTTGTCTTGCCTTTGGCATAATAATTTTTTTAAATGGAAGTCCAATTTTATATAATAAATATATTTTTAAAAATTACAAATTATGTGATCTATTGTACCATAAATAATAGATATAAAATGTCTATATTGCACGTATACATTTTTCCTAAATTTTTAATCAAGTCAAATTTGTATAGAAATTATCTTTTAGATTCTTTCTCAATTATTTTCAAAATAGAAATATGAATATAGGTAAAAATAATTTACATAATATTAAAAGCAAAACAAATAAATTATTGGAGGATGGTCTAAAAAAACCTCTCATACATGTAAAGTAAAATTACACAATATAAAAGATACAAATGTATGTGATTCAATTATGGTATCAACAAAATCAATAGTCTACTCACTCCCTTAACATCAAGAGGCATAAATAATGAATCAACACATATATATTTGTAATGTTTATATCAAAATGACTCAGTAATAAGAGGTGATTAACTATTACTAAATCATTTCTTAAAAACGACATAAATAATGAATCAACACATATATATTTGTAATGTTTATATCAAAATGACTCAGTAATAAGAGATGATTAACTATTACTAAATCATTTCTTAAAAACTCTAAATTTCTTTCTCTTTGCTAGCTCTAGACAATGTGGATTCAAGTAACCAACCAATGACTATTTGTAAATAAGATTAATAGAAAAATATAAATATTTTTGTAGCTTGTTTAAAATATATATTAAATTTTTTTACAAGCATAAAATCAATTGTTTGAACTTTGAATTATGCGAAATATGGGAAGAACATTCTTAAACAAAATATTTAATATTTTTGTATATATAAAGATTTAGAAAATAAATATTAAAATAATAGAAGTTTAGAATTTATTTTTCAAATCTAAAGATTTAGGAAAAAAAATAAAAATAAAAATAGTTTGTATTAAAGACTAGAAGAAATTTCTATTAAATAATATCGAAATAAAAAAAACCACATAGATACTAATTTTGTTTTTAATTATAAATCTGATTTTTCTTATATATAAATATACTACATTGAATTTATTTTTATCAATAGAACCAGTTTGAGGGAGCCATACCCCTATATATTAATTTGAAAATTCAAAATTATAATGATTTGGTTGCTCCATAAAAGGGTCATTGCATTATAGGAGTTTATAGTAATAATATTGGACTATTAGTAGTAAACAATTTACAACATAACTATCATATTATATTCTTGATTATTCCTAGGATTGAACAATTTCCCACTGTTCTTTGCATCATCATCTTCAAATTACTCACTTTAAAAATTCATAGTGAAAGACCAATCCATCTTTGACACCAAGGAGACTCAAGCCACTGCTTTCAATAATTCGATGTGCCACTTAGCTTTTTTACAATGTTTAGGTATTCTCATCTTCTCCCAATGCTCTGATTATAAAGTGTACCCACAACCTAAAGAATGATGGTTGATCTATTGCCAATTCCCCCAATCAAGATGAAACCCCATCCCTAATGCTTTATCATCCATATATTTTTGTTGAATGCACAAGAAAACTTAGAGGGGGGGTGAATTAGTTGTACATTAAAATATCAAAACACTCATAAACATTCAAATCCACATCAACTTAATTAACTCTCAATCTATTAGAATGATTTAGCATGTGAAAGAAAATAGCAAAAGTTGAAAGACATCAATAGCATGCATAATAGAACACCAGATTTATGTGGAAAACCAAAGAAGGGAAAAACCATGGTGAGGATTAGCTCACAATATAAATGAAATGATGAAAAATTGGTTTGGTGCTAGCATATGGTTTTAAGACATAGAGCACACCCACTTTTCCAATTTCATTCAAGGATAACCTTAGATATCTCAATGAAAAGGAGAAAGACATCTTGCAATAGGGTTGTCCTAGGGGCTAATTGTAAACTAATAAGGGGTTCACCACCAAGTAAGAACTTGTAAAGACAAATGCAATGCAAAGTATGATGTAAGATTAAATGCAAAACCCTAATTCAATACAAACCTTCACTAAATGACCTAGAAAAGCAAATGGAACAAATCAGAATGCTATAGAAAGGAATGTGTGTACCTAGAAATCTGGAGATGGTTGAATGGAACTTTTGAAACACTGAAAAATCTAACTTTAATTCTAACTGGGACTCATTCAACAAGCTGAGTGAATCAGTCCAAAATTTGGGTTTCTGTGTGGGAATAAGAATCTGCCAAATGGGTATTTGAATCTATAAAAATATGAATTTTGACCAAAATTGGGACTCAATCACCAAAAATGGCAAATCAGTCCAATTAGGGTTTTCTGAAACTTCAAGATCTGAATCTTCTCTTTTTAGTTTTCTCAATTTTCCTCTTCAATTTTCTGGATCCAAATCTCTGCAAATCAACTTGTAGGTGCTCTCCAAAGTTTTCCAATGCTTAATGAACACTTTGACAACTTTGTGCACTTTGACAACTTTTCTTGAATCTTTCTCTTCAATGTTTCTTCAATCTAAACCTATAAATCACAGATAAACCCTAGCAGTAAGAGGTGACAAACATGTATGAAATGGTTCCAATAGATGTAGATCTTGACTCTTTCTTGAAGGTGATAGATCTTGAATGAAATGCTAGCTTGAATCATGAAACCCTACATTACAGTTGTTAGCTCCAAATACAACATGATGCATGAAGTCTCTGACATGATTCTTAATGCTTGAAGAATTCTCTAGAATGCTTGATAATCTACCCTTGAACGCTCTTGAATTCTCTTGTGAACTCAAACTTTCTATATGCATGAATACTTGAATTCTTGGGGGTAAAATGAGTGAAAGAAACTTGTATTTATACTTAATTATGTAAGAATTTTTTAAATAACAACACTACAAGCTAACATAAGATCTAGGAGAATAAAATCCTACTAGTAATTTGAATTAATTTTGATTTTGGGTCACACAGGACTCATTCACCTAAGGTGGCGAATGAGTCCCACTAGGCATAACGTATGGGACCAAATTTAAAAATTCTTACAAATGTGTGAAACTAGGTTCGAGACCCAAAAATCTAGGTGGGACTCATTTTCCCAAGATGGTGAATGAGTCCCATATCACTAAATATGGAGCCATTCAACCTCAAACACCTGAATTATGACTATGTATTGATTTGTTTTAGGATTATCCTCAAAAAGATGCATTAAATGGTGCTTGTAGATGCAAAATAACTCCAATTAAATCATAAAGAAGCCTAATTATTAATGAAAACCTTAAAAAAGTGTGAAAGTATGTTGCAACACTTTACCACAGTCCAAATAAGGCACCTATAAGCTCATTTAGTTCACTAGGGCCCAAGACCTAATGTGAATATGTTAGACACATTACAACACTAAGTCAAGGTCAAGTTAAGGGGGACCTTTTTGGTCATTACATTTAGCCCCCATTTTAGTGAGAGGAGGAACTTGCTTCCAACTCACACTGAAGTAGACCAAATGCACCGACACCAATAAGATAGGATGGTTATGATCAAGAGGGGTTCTAATGCACCAATGCTAGTAAGATAGGATAGCCATGGTCACAAGGGTTGCACAAGCCCCTAGGACCAAGGTCCTATGGCAAACCATCATAAGCACAAAAGAGAAAACACATGAAATGATAAAAGCAACAACAAGGCACAAGAATGCACTGTCAAAGACACAAAGAAAATGAAACAAAATGAAAAAGAAAAGGGGTGAATCAAGCTTGAACCATTTTTCCAACATGATGTGGATCAAATCTAGGCTATTTGTCCAAAAAATGCATACTCACTATGAGGAAATAGAACTCTAGGACCTTGTTTGCTAGGTGAGAAATCCAAGAAGGTGAGACACATACACACATGGTCGGTATGTGCCCACATACACATGCAAGTGGATAAGGGAAATACATTCCCTTGTTCAGCTTCATGTCAAACCATACCAAAGTTATATCTCCTGATAACTTTTATAAGGTGTCACACAAAAAATGATTTTCGAGCTTCATGAGACAAGAAAAGCTTTGTATGCTTGGAGCTCATGAACAAACAAGATGGATCCATAGGTATGAAATTTGTGTTATGCAAGGTGGCCATATAACTTAAAAATGAAAATGCAACAATAAGAAACATTCAAGGGAGTCTTGCTTAGTTCATGTGAGGTCTTTAACATAGGCAACATTTTTCCTAATGTCTCCAAGAGAGGACTAATCAAAGAATAGAAGATTCAAACCTTAGGGGATGCAATGTGTCGCATCAAGCCACTAAGAGGAATGCAATATGCTAAGATAGATCACACTTCTGAAATACATCACACCCAATATCATCCACAAAGCAAAAAACACATCGTATAAAGTAAGAAAATTGCACCATAAACCATGGAAAAGAAAAATGCCAAAGAATAATGCTAATGTATACCCCCACTTTAAAGAAATTGCTAAACACCATACTATGAGCAATTACTTTAAAGTAGAAAATGATAAATGCTAACAATAAAGAAGGCATGAGAGCCAACTTGGAAAGCCCTATGCCAAGTGTAATGAAGATTTTGGCACCTTAATGCTTTCTAACACTTCTAAGGTTTTTCACCTAAAAGGAGAAAGATGGGCCAAAATGCATGGGTTACATTCAAAGATAAGGGGTTTTAAAGATGTGGTTTGTGTAGAATGTATCTAAATGTAATGATCTAAATGTAAAGAACTGAAAACAAACACTAAATATTGATGTAAAACCTAGAAAATAGACTATGTTTGAAAACATAATGTTTTGGGTAAGCATAAACTAGAATGACCTAAAAATGTAAACTTTAACAAAACAGAAAGTTGTAAATGAAAGAGGGGTACCTGGAAATGTATTGCAGACATGAAGTAACTTCAAAATTTTGAAAAATCTGATTTTTATGTTTGATGGGACACTTGTGCCAAGTTGGGCAACTTAGTCCTTTTTCAGGGTGATTTCGGGAAACTGACTCGATGCTTGTTTCAGCCAAATGGGTATCTGTATTTGCAAAAAATCTCTGGAAAATGGGCACATTGGCACTAGGTTGCCACAACTTGTGGGAATGTCCCTTTTTCCTTTTTGAGAGATTCGAAGGGGGAATTTGTAGACCTCAACCTGCACTTGTTCACCTGATAATTTTCTAGACCTGGAATTGCAAAACTTGGCCTGTAGGTGTCTTTTTATAATTTTTTTCCCCTTGTTGACAAGGAGATGCCTTAACAAGTCTTTAATCCATCCTTGAATAATCTCCAAACCTACAAAATACATAAATCTACAAACACACACACAAAGAAGGAAGAAGAAAATATTGGATGTTAGGATATAGGGGTTTGCCTTGTTCAAACCCCTTTGTAGATAATCAAATCAAATGATGAAATAAGATAACAAAGCATGAAATATGGAATAGTAGATTTAGTACCTTCCCATGGAGATAGATCTTGAGTTGTTTTAACAATCTAGCCCTTGAATGCTTCAGCAAATGATGTCTTGATGACCTAGCATGCAAACCATAGCTTTCTTGAGAAGAGGGAGTGGATGAGGAGTGAAGAGTTGTGAATAATGATTGTACCTTATGATAAATTAGGATTTTTAGGTTTATTTATAGGCAATCCACCTAAAAACATATGTTATTTGATCCTCAAGGTCGACATGAAGGAGAAATAGACCAAAACACTAACTTTTCCCACTCACAACCCCAAAAATGGCTCTAATGGGACTAGGTCACCACCCTAGGTGACCTAGTCCACCTGGATAGGACTAATTTTCCCAAATGGGCGACCTAGTCTTACAGGGGCCATTTTGCCAACTGGATTGTCTGAGAGCAAAGAAATCAATTTTATATGATGATTTTATTGGATATTTGATCAAATTAAGCCTTGGGATGCATAATAAGGTGTCATAGGGGCCTATAAATGATGATGAAAGGGAGTTATTTAGGTCCAAAATCCATAAGCAAGGGTCCAAATGAGTGAAAAGTGTTAAAGGCTACACTTTTTGGTGACACATTTAGCCCCCACTTTAGTGAGAGGATGAACTTGCTTCAAACTCACACTAAAGTTGCCCAATGGAGATGGTGAAGAATGAGAAAGAGAAAGGAGGTGGTCAAGCCCCCAAGATTTGGTATTCTAGCCAAGAATACATCAATGCAAGAAGAAATTCAAGGGTGAATGATTTGCAACAAAATGAGATGCATGATCATGCAATGACAAGGAATGGAATGAAGAAAAGAAGGAAAGGTGAAAATTTGGATCAAGCTTCAATCGTTTGTCCAGCTAGTTGTGGATCAAATCTATATTGTTTGTCCAAAAAGAGTGGGTGGTTTAGTTAGAAAGTCATGCCAGTGTGTCAGCTTCCCATTATACTAACCATACCAAAGTTACCTCACTTGATAACTTTGATAAGGCACCATAATGCTTTTGTTAATGCTTTTGAATTTGAATGTTAAGAATTTTTTGTTGAAGGGGATTTTGCTTTGTTCATACAAGGTCTTCTTCTTAGGGAGTATTGTACCTAATGTCTCTAGGAGAGGACATGTCAAGGTGTAAGATCGTTATCCATGGGATGCCTCATTCACATCAAGCCACTTCAGTTGATCACACACTCTTGGAAGGCATCAAACCCAATGACACAACGAAGAAGAGGACACATCATAAGGAAAGAAAAATCAGACCATGAAATTTTGTAAAAATATTTTGTCTATGAATGCTCCCACTTTAAAGTGGTTGCTACACCATCACTGTGAGCAATTGCTTTAATGTAGCCAAGGATAGGGGAAAGAAGACATGAGAGCTAACTTGGAAATCCCTATGCCAAGTCGTATGTTTCCAAAGTAAGCTACATCATGAGAAGGGATAGTATGTCACATGTGAGTTAATCTTAAGACATGTTTTCCACATCCCAAGCTTGCTCTTAATGTTCATGAAAGGTTAACAACTAGTCAAGAGAGACAATGACAAGTGACATATGGGGACAAGGCTACATAATCGATTGCCCCCACTTAGTGCAGGGAAAAGGTGAGCCAGGGATGGATGATGGTATGTTGCTCCTCACGAGGGATGCAAAACATGCAATAGTGAATATGCTATGATCCTACAACTATTACATGGAAAGGAGCAGAAACTAATGTTATTTAAGATGATGAATAAACAAAGTGTCAGCAAAGTTAGCCTTGATGGTATATACTTTGTCATATATGTGAGTAATGTCATGGTAACTTGGTTGGTGTGAAATGTTGGTCTTAGGTGGGGGAAACATTAGAGGATGGTTAGGAGGTCCAATAGTAGATGTGGATCGAATGGACACTTGCATATGCACAACCTTAGCGGGCTTGGGTTGATGTATATCTCAAAAAGGGAAATTGAGTATCATATTTTTACTATTACCCAAGGAAGACACATTACCATTGCTTGAAAGGAGTGCAACCATGTTGTTGTTTTCTTGCATCATGATACCTTCCCTAATAGGAGAGTGTGTAGGAGAACTACAAACAATATGTATAGGACATTTATTGTTTGGTTCTACACTTTGAATTCATCACAAGTAAGGGAATGATCAATGGTTGAAGTGTCTCATTCCATCATAATATCTTCTTCACTAATAGGAGAGATATTAGGAGAGGGGGAAAGTTGAATGTTATGATTGTTGATGGTTGTATTATTTTCCTCTAAGGTGTCATTCTCTTGTTCCATAGTATATATCCTAAGAGGAGAGCTATTTGGAAAGTGACAAACAATAGGTTTATCACATGGCATGATGAGAGTTGGTAAAGTAGCTTCATCGCTCATAGGATAGGAACTAAGAGAAGAATAACTAGGAATTAGATGGTTATCAATGATTGGACCTGTTTGTTCAAATAGACTCTTCAAAATGTTAGGAACATCAGGAAGGAGAGAAATAATGCTATAACTGTCAATCATTGGGTTGCTTGATACCAACATAGCCTAAGTTATTAAAGCATTATCACAAATAGGGGAGGTGTTGGGAGATTAATGAAGGTTAGGTAAGGTAGTAACCATGATTTTAGCTTCATGTGTGAGAAGGTCTTTGCAAGAGAGAGATGGAAGAGGAAAACAAGAAAGACCATCATTATCTTCAATGACTATGTCTTCTTTCCACAAGATACCTTCATCACCAATGGGAGAGATATCAGGAGAAGAACAATGATCATTATCATGATTATCAACATTTGCAACCTCTTGTGGAAAATCTTTAGTGGATGAGCGAGGAGAGATGAATTCATCAATGGATTCATCTAACATTTCCAAGTCATCGCTACTAAAGGGCTGAAGAAGGGCGTGAGTGGGTGCTTGTGATATTTTTAAAGTGTTGTTTTCATTTTGTAATGAACGTGATATAAATGAAGTAGGAACTAATGTTGAAAATGAAAATTGTAAAATTCTAATACTATCCATAAGTGCCATGAATAAAATGTAATGGAGGCTATGTGAACTTAAAATGCAATGTAAAGACATAGAATGCAATGCAAGTATCAGATTACAAATGTAATTTACTGATTTTACCAAAAATAAAATGTTGTGAATGCAAAGTGAAATTTAAGAAATGCATGAAAGGAGCTAATCTAAGCTAGATTAAGTAAAATGCATGTAACAGAAAGACAACCCACTGATATATGTCAGGGTATGTGCAGGATCATGATGGGCCAAAAAGTGATGATATGTAAGTGATATGATTGCCAATGTGGCCAGTGACTTTTTTTTAATCCAAAATTGATGAAACAAAAAGGGTTTTTAGAGGAGATTCTCATCTTTCCACAAATATAAACAATGCTTTACTTTGAATTTAATAAATAATTATTATTTATTTTCTATTTGAATTATGACTAAAGTCCTAATTGATAGGATGATTGAAAAACATCTAGATAGCTTTCAAATGGTATCAGTTTTTTAGAATCTAAAACATGTGTCACATTTTATGATTCACATACTATAGGATTAAAAAAGAAAAATTGAATTTCATGAAGTTTTGACCAAGTTAAGGTGGTTAGACATACAAGTTTTAATATTTTTTAAAAGTTGTAATAAAAAATTCATAATTAAATATTTACCTGGAAAAAAATTACAAAAAAATATGCATCACATTGAGACATGAATCCTCTACTTATATCTAAAATATTATCATTTTATTGTGGTTAGGGTGGTCAGACAGACACCTACTTCTTATTTTTTCCCTAAAATTAAGTACTACTACATTGAAATTTCAAATTTTCACCAAATAAATTAAAAAAAAATAAAAATAAACCTAGTAGTCTAGAAACTACATTCAATTTTCTACAAATTCTATTCTTACATTTTTTTGAAATAATATAGATAACTTATTCAAATTTTTACGTCAAGTTGCCTAACTCCGATTTTCTGAATTTTCATTGCCACTTAAGGGCCTGCTTTTTCCATGATGATCCTGCACATACCTTACAGATAGTTAAAGGCAACAAACAAAAGCCTAAAAACAAGGTTTTCAGCCTTGTAAATGGTAGTTGCAAAGGCCTAAAGGGACTAGGTCACCTATGGTGGCGATTTAGTCCTCCTAGTGATCTTTTTAAGAATTTTCTGATTTTTTTGTTTGATTTTGATAGTGTCAAGGTTGTATGATGTAGACCCAAAATGAAAATGTAGAATTTTGATGGGTTTTAATGATTTAATATGCAAAAATGCAATCTAAATGCACTTTTCACTAATGTAAAAATTTAAAACCCTAGAAAGCAAATTTAACAGTGCACAATGCAATGCTATATAAACCTAGGATGAGGATGTACTATAATTCAAGGACAAGGGTATTCTAAAGTTGGGTTCACCAAAATGTATCGAAGATTTTGGCACCTTAATGCTTTCTAACACTTCTAGGGTTTTTCACCTAAAAGGAGAAAGATGGGCCAAAATGCATAGGTTACATTTAAAGACAAGGGGTTTTAAAGATGTGGTGTGTGTAAAATGTATCTAAATGCAATGATCTAAATGTAAACAACTGAAAATAGAAACTAAATATTGATGTAAAACCTAGAAAATAGACTATGTTTGAAAACACAATGTTGTATGTAAGCATAAACTAGAATGACCTAAAAATGTAAACTTTAACAAAACAAAAAATTGTAAATCAAAGAGGGGTACCTGAAAATGTATTGCAGACTTGAAGTAACTTTGAAATTCTAAAAAAATTGATTTTTATGTTTGATGGGACACTTGTGCAAAGTTGGGTGGCCTGGTCCTTTTTTCAGGGTGATTTCGAGAAACTGACTCGAGGCTTGTTTCAGCCAAATGGGTATTTGAATCCACAAAAATCTCTGGAAAATAGGTACACTAAGACTAGGTCACCACAACTTGTGGGAATGTCCCTTTTTCCTTTTCGGGAGATTCAAAGGGGGAATATATAGACCTTAACTTGCACTTCTTCTCCTAATAATTTCTTGAATCTGGAACTGTAGAACACGGCTTGTAGGTGTCTTTACGTGAATTTTTTTCCCTAGTTGACAAGGAGATTCCCTAACAAGTCTTTAATCCATCCTTGAATGATCTCCAAACCTACAAAATACCTAAATGTGGAAACACAACACACAAAAAAGGAAGAAGAAAATATTGGATGTTAGGATATAAGGGTTTTCCTTGGTCAAACCCCTTTGTAGATAATCAAATCAAATGAAGAAATAACACAAGAAAGAATGAACTGTGGAATAGTAGATTTAGTACCTGTGAATGGTGTTTCTATACCTGCACAAACATAAAGAACAAGCACAATAGTAGATTCAAATGCAAGATAGAAGCAACATTCCCCATGAAATTAGATTGAAACATCAAGATAGGAAAAGAAATGAAAAACAACACAATGAAAGCAATCAAATCCTATTCTAATGAACAAACTATCAATCCCATGGGGGAATTGGTGCCATTTATGTGTAGGAAATGACCCTTTCCCAACTCCTTTGTGTGATTTGATGAATTTTGATGATGATTTTTGATCCCTTGATGCAATTTTGCCAAAATTTTGATAAAAATATGCAACTATGATGAAAATGGATGAAGTTGCAAGTGAAATTGAGTATAGTAAGCTTGAATGGATTGTGGATCAAGTTGTGCTTCCTCAAATCAATAGAGAATCTCTCTATTTATAGATTTGAAGAATGGAAGATTGAAGGATTTGGATGAATATGGGACAAAAGACCAACCAATCAGAGAAGGCCACTTGTCCACATGTGATTGGAGGAGGAATGAGCACATTTTGATGAATGTACACATAAATGGAGTTAGGTGGAATTTGAAATTTGAAAGTTTGCTTATGGAAGAGGATATGGAAGATAAGTTATTGCCACTTGGCTGAAGGCAAAGGACATGTAAAAGGTTTTAATGCCTTGTTGGATGTACTCATCCCCTTTTGGAGGGATTTTCAAATTTGAAGAATATTCCCTTTTGGTGCCAAGTTAAGGGAAAAAAGGATGAATTAATAAATCAATTAAATTGATTTATTGTGCAAGTTGTGAAATCTAGAGGATTGGAGTGATTAGGATTACGATTAATCATGATTTGATTAATTTAGATAGAAATTAGATAATTTGATAATTTTGACTTAGATTTTTGGATTTATTTAAATCAAAGTTGAGAGGAATAAATGATTTTAGATTTAATTAAATAAAGATTGATTCATTTAATCAAAGGGGGATGATGCTAGTTTTAAATCAAAAGAAGATGGATTTTTTTTATTTAAATGAGGTTACTTTAGAGATTAATTAAATAAAATGAATTATTTAATTAAAAGGGGGACTATAGGATTAATTAAACAAAATGATTTATTTAGTTATTGGAAGAAAATGACTTAATCAGATAAATTTGATTTATTTAATAAAGAGAGGAAATATGATTAATTTAATCAAATAATGATTATTTAATTAAATAAATTAGTAAAGGGGATGATTTAGGAAGAAATGATGTTAGTAAGATCAGGATCAAGTGTGTAGGATGAAATTGTATATTTTTCATGTCTACATTTTGCCCCTCTTTGAAGAAATGCACTTCTTGTGTTGGTTCAAAAAATAAACTTTTGTGATCAAAAAAATTTAAAAATTTGATTTTTCAGATGGCCCATTGCTGCCCCAGAAGAAGAATTAAGCTAGTATGTTTCCCCCTCGAGAGATCAAACAAAAAATTGGATTTTGGGTGATCTCACAAGAAAAGAGGACAAGCTACTTGACGGGCCCAGAAGGGGTCTGGGATGCCAAAAAATGTGCCAAAACATGAAAAAATGATGCAAAACAGCCCTTGCTTGGGTGAAAACGGGATTGGGGGTCCAAAACCCTAGCTAGATGGCTAAATTAGGTAAAAAAACCCTAACTTTTTGGCTTAAATAAACCCCAAGGGGTCACTTTCAAGTCATTTTCACACTTAGCCTTTAGAGAATTTTGTATTTTGCACTCTAAGCTTTGATCGAGATGGCCCAAAGATTGCTAACACGACACGTGTCAGCGCGAGTATGAGTGGACCAGCGGCCAGCCGATGCAGGACCAGTGGTATGTACTCCTCCCTTGAATTTTGATTAAAATGCATGATAGAAGCAACATTCCCCATGAAATTAGATTGAAACATCAAGATAGGAAAAAAAATGAAGAACAACATGATGAAAGCAATCAAATCCTATTCTAATGAACAAACTATCAATCCCATGGGGGAATTGGTGTCATTTATGTGTAGGAAATGACCCTCTCCCAACTCCTTTGTGTGATTTGATGATCTTTGATGATGATTCTTGATCCTTTGATGCAATTTTACCCGAAATCTTGATAAAACTATGAAACTATGATGAAAATGGATGGAGTTGCAAGTGAAGTTGAGTATAGTAAGCTTGCATGGATTGTGGATCAAGTTATGGCTCCTCAAACAAATAGATAAGCTCTCTATTTATAGATTTGAAGAATGGAAGATTGAAGGATTTGGATGAATGTGGGACAAAAGACCAACAAATGAGAGAAGACCACTTGTCCACATGTGATCGGAGGAGGAATGAGTGCATTTTGATGAATGTGCACATAAATGCAGTTAGGTGGAATTTGAAATTTAAAATTTTCCTTGTGGAAGAGAAGTTATTGCCACTTGGCTCAAGGCAAAGGACATTTAAGAGCCTTTAATGCCTTGTTGGATACACTCATCCCCTTTTGGAGGGATTTTCAAATTTGAATACTATTCCCTTTTGATGCCAAGTTGAGGAAAAAATAATGAATTAATAAACCAATTAAATTGATTTATTGTGCAAGTTGTGAAATCTAGAGGATTGGAGTGATTAGGATTAGGATTAATCATGATTTGATTAATTTAGATATAAATTAGATGATTTGACAATTTTGACTTAGATTTTAGGATTTATTTAAATCAAAGTTGAGAGGAATAAATGATTTTAGATTTAATTAAATAAAGATTGATTTATTTAATCAAAGGGCGATGATGTTAGTATTAAATAAAATAAAGATGGATTTATTTAATTTAAATGAGGTTACTTTAGAGATTAATTAAATAAAATGAATTATTTCATTAAAAGGGGGACTATAGGATTAATTAAACAAAATGATTTATTTAGTTAATGGAAGAAAATGACTTAATCAAATAAATTTGATTTATTCAATTAAGAGAGGAAATATGATGAATTTAATCAAATAACGATTATTTAATTAAATTAATTAGTAAAGTGGATGATTTAGGAAGAAACGATGTTAATAAGATCAGGATCAAGTGTGTAGGATCAAATTGTATATTTTTTGTAGACACGCAAAATCAACATTATCGATTAACATCATATTTGATCATTTTCTTCTTAATTAATTAAGTCAAATTAATTAATTAACTTCCTAAAGTCTCTTCATTTAGTTAAATCAAATGTATTTAATTAAATGGTTAATATTCATTTTCCTCTCATTTGATTTGAAATAAATACAAAAATGCAAATCAAATGTCACACCACCTAATCACTAGCTTAAATTAGTCAAATCCCTGATTAATGCTAAGCCTAACCCATGTCCCATCCACTTGCACAATAAATCATTTAATTTGATTTATTAAAAAACACCTATTTTCCTCACAAGGCATATTCCCAAGCAATATGCCCTCATTAACTCCCCTTGTTTGAATTTTTTGTCCAAACACATTTCCCCTCAAAACCCTCAACCATATTCATTTAATTCCATTTTCAAATTTGAAATGAGCACATTGGCCAAAACTTGCACAATCATGGGCCAATCACATTGTGACATGTGGCTATCTCCTATTTGTTGGGGATTAGACCCACATTCATCAATTTGGCCTCTCCTCTCTTCAAATTGAACTATAAGTTCAAGGTTTCTCCCTTTCAAACACACAACACACTTTCATGCAAAGTTACTCTCTACATGTGAGAACTAATTTTGTCCACAATTACATGCATTTGCATTATCACTATCATCTTGGCAATCTTGTTTATTAGGGCTTGGGAAAGTGTTTCTTCCTACATAACAAAGTGGCACCAATCCACTATGAGATAAGAGTTTGATTCATGTTTTTGCATTGTTTTCATTAGTTGCATTGTTTAAAATGATTCTATATTTCATAGGGATGTTGAGTTTGTTGGTTTAAACTAACTTATGCTAACAACATGAACTGGTTTAAGTCTCTCATGCAAATTTTCAACATCTACATTTGGCGCTAGAAGGAGGGCAGATTTCTATCAATAGTGTTAATCTAAAAATTTCTAAAGCTTTTATGAATTCGTTTTTCACCTGCCAACTATAGTAACTTTAAAGTATGAAAATTTCTAAAAATATTTTCAACAGTTTACGACTGTCAAAGGTTGACATCAAGGCTGACATCAAGGTTGATGTTGAAATCAAACATTAGAATTGGACAAAGGAAAACAAATCGAAGTTGGAAAAAATTGAGATCAAGATTCGAAAAAGCATTTTTTAATGCTTGTTGAGCTAGATCTTCCATTTTCTATCCTTGTTTTCAAATTTAAACTAACTCACACTTTTTTTTGGTTTTAAAATCAATCAATGATTTGATCTTTTTGAAGTTGGTTAAAAATAACCTTAGACATTTACTAGATTTTGATTTGGTCTAAAATTGAACAATCAACTTCACACTTGGATTTTGGTGCTTAAAACGAACTTGTGCTTTCATTGCTTTGTAATATTTTCCTGAATTCATGTCATTCAAATATGTATCCACTTCTCTCGTACTTCATGGTGATCTTGAGAACCAAAAGGCAGTTTAGTGACATTGTTTGTCTAAAAGGTTACCTACACACTTCAATTTGGGCATTTTAAAATTGAACAAAACTTGTCTAGTGTGAGAAAAAGGCATTGTGAGTGTTCTCTCTTTGTTCATGCAAACAAAGATGATCAAACTATGAATACACTTACTTGCTATTGTGCACCTTTAGAGAGCCTACCTTGGTGGGATAAAGTACTCACCCCAAGGGAATGACTCAAGCGATAATGAGCTAAAGCCAAGCTCTTCCAAACCGCTATATAAATTTGTGTTCACAGTGAAAGCCATGGACAATGGGAAGCGGTGCATGATAACTCTCCCCCAATATCTTTATCATGTGTAAATCCCTTGTTCTAAGGGTTGGGAGATCTCTGAAAAGGATTTTATCATTGCACCCCCTAAATTGGATGCCCTTACTGCAAAATTTTTTTTAGAAGCCAAAAATCCTATATATTTGTTGGTGCAAAAGGTCATGTCCTTTGAAGCCGCCCCACGTATACATGTGGTTCTATTGTAGAGATGAAAATTATGTCATGGGAGATTCATGGATACTAATGCTTGGTTGACCCGAGAAGCGAGTGCACTGTAAGGGGGAGCCTGTGTGGTCAAGAATCTAATCATCCACACCGAATATGCGCAGCTAGATTCCTCCAAGTGGGATCCCAACAAATATTGTCTCTTCATCCTAGGATTGTGCATGTCATTGAAATCAAAACACTTTGCTTGAGTCTCAAAACATTTGAAAACAAACATTCACAAGAGTTTCAAAATTTCAAACCCTTTGGAGGAAACAAATATCCTTTAATGAATGTAAGTGCTCTTGCTTGCCCTAGGGATTCTATCCTTAGAGGTTTCTAAGTGCTTTGGTTTAATCATCATCTGTTTCTCTCAAAGTGAACACTAGGAAACCTTTGCCTTGATTTCCACATAAAGCACTTTGTGGGATGAAAGAAAATTAGGACATTGGACATTCAGTTTGAATCATAATCAAGAAAGTGTTTGTGGTAAGAAGAACCAAATCTAAGAAAGATAACAAACAATTGAACCACACATGTGCTTGGTCCCTTTTGAGTCATTTGTTTTCATGCAAACATTGGTCTTTTGGTTTGAAACCAATTTTAGGGAAAAGCATGTTCTTCAATATCTTGGTCTAGTAAACAAGTCCTCTTAGGTTCATCTAGGATCAAGTCATCACTCTCACCCATCCATCCAAACATCAATCAAGTCATCTCACCAACAACTTTTGGAACCTTGAAAAACATCACTTATGCTAGAATTTTAGGAAAAATCAGCATGACCTTGTTTGTCTTAACACACCTAGCCAAATTATCCTCTTGAACAAATTTACCTTTAGGATAACACAACTTCCTAAGGTCTACTAGTTCATAATCACTTTGATTGGCTTAACACACTTAGCCAATTCATTCTCTTGTGCAAGTTTTTCCCAAGATAACACAACTTCCTAGGGTTTACAAGTGCATTATCATCTTGTTTGACTTAACACACTTAGTCAAACTATCAACAATCAAAATTCAATCAAAACAAGTCCTAAATTCTAGCATTGATCCAAAGTTCCTAAAATTTCAAACACCCATATCATTCACCGCTTTCATCCTTCATCTCATCATTGGTCCTAAACCCCTCAGAGGTCAACAAGGTCAAAAGACAAGAGGAACATGGAATATAAACTCGATTCATCCATCATGAGTAATCTGATTCAACCAAACTTTCCAAGCCTTACAATGCCAATTGATTTTCAAAAATTTCATTTGTACAATCCATACATGGGATCATTATCTCCTACAAACCTCAATGGTACAAAAAATATGAGTTTTTCCAATTTAAATTTTGGAACACATTTCCCTTTGGTAGATTTAAATCAAATTAAAAACTTACAAATCTATCAACCAAACAATCAAGGCATGAGCCTTCCCCCTTTACCAACCATCAATCAATTGAATATGAGCAACACTCCAATCATAAACCAAAGCATCATAACAAATCCTCCAGTTGTGCCATGGATATCGTAACAACAGATGACAACCATTCAAGAAACCCCAAAAATCAACACCATTTCCAATCCACCACCGCCAAAACACAACACAACCAATTCATTCTCCATCATGTTGCAAGCTGCTCAAAAAAAATTCCGCCAAAAGGCACTCCAACCCCAACAAGCCACACAAGTTGTGCAAGTGGCTCAAGTAGCCCAACAAGCATAGGCTCAAGCTCAAGCACAATTCCGAGCACTATTGCAAGCAATCCATCAACAAGGGCATCAACAAGTAGCTCAATAACAAGCCCATCAAAAAGAATTGCTAGCACAACAACAACATGGCCAACAACAAGCATTGGTGGCTCAATAGCAAACACAGACATTACTCACTCAACAAAGCTTGCAATAGATTCCCACTACAATTGTTGAAATCAAAAATCAAGATCAATCTATCAATGAACACCTTGAAGATGTTTCCACCTCAACCAACGATCAAATCAACACACACCAAGAACCACTTTTCAATCATGATCAAAACTCACCAACGATGCCCAACAATGATCCAATTTGAGAAATGTCAACATCACTTGACCCTATGGTTGAAGACATTGACAATATCTCCACCATAACGGTTGAATACAATGATCAAAATCAATCCATCAATGAGCACTGTGAAGATATGTCTACCCCATCTAGTGATCAAATCAACATTCATCAAGAGCCACTTTTTAGTGATCTATTTCAAGATGTGTTGACATTATTTGGTCCTATTGACATAATCCACGATCCATCGACCAATGATCATATTGAAAATGTCTCTACATCTCCTTATGAGTTAGAGGACATATCTCAAAAATTCATTCGAAAGCATGATCAACATCTTCCATCAAGGTCTAGCAATGGTCCTTCCTAAGACATATTGGCATCCTTTGACCTCATGGTTACGGATAGTGAAGGAATCCTCAAAGAACAATAGGATATTGATCCACTTCCCATTCCTAATAAAAATTTCCAAGAATCCCTTGTAGACAATCCATCATTTGAAATCAACCCATGTCAAGAACATGATCCAAAGCATGTCGAAATCAATTCCAAAATTAATCAAGATCAAGAATTCGTATCTCCAAGATACTACAATGATATGATGGAAACTCTCCTATCTATACAAGATGTCACAAATGATGATCATATCCATATAGCACATATTCCTCCACCTACTCGTGAGATGCTTTCTCTGGATGGACACGTAAATGATCTTCATTCAAAATAAGAGTCTCATACTCTTGACATCATTTCCAAGGAACAAGAGTATCCTACTCTTAACATTTGTACACATGATCAAGATATAGAGAAATCTGGAGACATAATAGAAAAAATCATGAAGAAGGCTTCTACAAAAGTTGTGAATCATAAACATCTTGTGGACACCTAGCAGAAATAGATCATGAAGAAGGCTTCTACAAAAGTTGTGAATCAAAGACATCATATGAAATCATATCAAGAATGAATCATGAGAAATAATTTTATAGTGAATCTTTAACATCGCTTGAAGAAGCTTTAAAATTTGATATGTCACAAGATCAAGCTAAAGATATCAATCAGAAATTTATCCCACATATGGAAGATCCAATCACTTATAAAATTGGATCACTTAACTTTCTTAGAATAGGTTATCTCATCAGTAAATAAGTTGTCACCTTTGAAGATCCACCACAAAGTAGAGAAGGAGTAGCACCTTGTTTCCAAGGTAAATCATATCCTATTGAAAATAAAATGTTGCAGCAGGTGAATTATCAAGGCAAAGGATTAGGACTGCATGGACAAGGTATCCTAGAACTAGTGCAAATTATTGGCAATCCTAAGCATCAAGGTCTTGGTTATTTGACAATCAAGGGATATAAACATATTAGTGATACCCCTATAAAACTAGGGGCAACTACATCTCAAGAAAACATCAACATAGGGAGCACAAAGAATCCTTATGATGAAACCAATGCCAATACTACAACCAGCCATGTCACGAATCTTCATCCACTCATCACCCCATCCATGAATGGGGACCAACATCAAAAGAAAGATTTGAATCAAAGCATAAAAAAATTCATCAAAGAAAAAGAAGCTAAGAAGCATATCAGACAAATCAAATACACTTGGATACCAAAGAATACAAAGAAAGATGATCCCCATCATACTCCATCAGTCAAAGAAACTATGGGGAAAAATAAAAAAGGGAAAGGTATCCATCAAAGATGCCCACAAAGGAAAAATCAGGCTTCTCAAGCAACGTACAAAGTATATTGAGTTGTTGGTCCTAATTCCAATTACACTTCCATATCCACCCATAATTGCTCATCTTTCCAAGTTTGGAGAGTCAAAGGTTCCAAACTATCAACCAACCCATTTTTTATTCCTAAACACACTCCACCATCCACTCCTCCATGCATGATATCCAATTCTCAATTTGTCCATGTGTTGGAAATAACCCTCCATCATAAGGATTCAGAAGGCACTCTATCACGATGTGCACACAAAGACAGAGTTAACTCGGATATCAACAAAGCATAATAGATTTCTCAAAATTTTCTTTAAAGTGCACGTATCTTGGCAAAGCAAATTCTTCAAGCAGGATACCGATGGTATGTTATGATAGAAGCATCAACATCAACAGTACTAGGTGGTTCAACATAAGCTTAAAATCTCTCAAAAAATACAAAAAAATAAAAAAAAAACATAAAAAAAAAAAATAAGGATTGAAAACAGTAAAGAAAAAAATCATCCTCCAGCGAAAACCGCTTCGGTGGCGCTTTGGACAGGTACCATGATGAAAACCTGGCAAACAGGCATCATGTGTAGAATTGAGCATCTACGTGCATCATTTCAATGGAAATCATCTTATCACATGCATAATAAAGCCAGCATTCCATCCATATCATTTGTTCATCCACGAACTATTTATCCAACCCATGGTTATCCATCTACCTTATCTAGATCTTGATAAAGGTTTGGTAAATGCTTTACATTTGTTTATGGTAAACATCTTCACATGGGTCATTCTCACTAATCCTACCCTACCCAACATTATCTGAGCCTTGAAGCATCATTCGAATGAGAATCTTCTATTTTGAACACCCTTATCTTATCATAAGATAATTCATATCCATTCATCCAAGAATCTACCCATGGTCGTTCAAACATTGCTAGACACTGGGGGCATATATTGGCATCTTTCTTCCAGAATAAATCTTAATATATATCCTCTAACTTATTTGGTAATCTAAGCATTGGCGAACATGAAATCAAACTGGTTAAAGCATTTGTGAGCATGAATCCAAATCACTAGCCCATGGCATGTTTTGACAAGACAATGTTCCTTATCATGCTTTATCTTTCGTCGAACATCAATCCAAACAATTCATATCATTCGCATCTAACTTGCACATCAGTGTCACATTAAATCATCAAAAAAATTGTTCCAAGTCAAGCTTCATCAATCTTGATCAATCGAATCCAATCAATTATCAGCTTGTTTGACTTAACACACTTAGTCAAACCACCCTCTTGTGTACGAGTTTACTCTAGGATAACACAACTTCCTAGAGTTTACAAGTGCATTATCATCTTATTTGAATTACCACACTTCGTCAAATTATCCAATCCATCATCAACTTGTTTGACTTAACACACTTAGTTAAACCATCCTCTTTTGTACAAGTTTACTCTAGGATAACACAACTTCCTAAAATTTACAAGTGCATTATCACTTTTGTTTGACTTAACACACTTAGTCAAACTATCAATCCGATCGATCAACATTAAGCTTGGTTTTCAAAAAAATCCCAAAACAAAGCATTGATATCATCATGCATATCCACCTCCAAATTGTCAAAATCATGCGAAAAACCAAAAAATCCAAATCATATCAAAAAATCAAAAACATGTCGAAAAACCCAAAAATAAAAAATAGAGTCATTAGCTGAACTACGTCATCTCTAAACTTGAACAGAGGCAAGTTTGATCTTTTATCATCCCTCAAGAAATTTTAGGTCAGTCCGTAGGCATCTATCGCATTTGCAATCCGTTTGCCCATCTAGTTTATATTTAGGTCAGTCCTTTAGGCGTCTGTCGCATTGGCAATCCGTTTGCGCATCTATTTCACATTTTAGGCCAGTCCTTAGGCATCTATCACATTGGCAATCCATTTTCCCATATATTTTACATTTTAGGTCAGTCCTTAGGCGTTCATCGCATTGGAAATCCATTTGCCCATCTATTTTACATTTTTAGGTTAGTCCTTTATGCGTCTATCGCAATGGCAATTTGTTTCGCCATCTATCTTTTCATTGAGTCAAGTTTTTCATCTGAACTATGTCGTCTCTGAGCTTAAACGTAGGCAAGGCCATCCTCAATTGGCCCCCGAGACACAAAATCTAAAAACATTCATAAAATCTCAAAATACCAAAAACAACCTCAAAATATTTAAAAAAACCCAAAATGGTGCACCCGTCTCATCTCGCTTTCACCCGCAATAAGAATCTCTCATTAAAAAACATCATCACCTTCGTCCTTTGGTGAAGCAATCAGAAGCAAGTTTAGCAAGTCCAAAAGTGCAAACCTAATCATCAAAGTCTTGAGTCTAGATCTGTAAGCAAGCAAGTCGGTCAACTTGAAGTATCAATAGCTTATCATCCAATCAGTTTCATCAAAACCCTGATCAGAACATGTCCTAGGAATGTGACCTTCCTATGATGGACATCAGCATCAAGTAACCCCTTAGTTTAGCCTTGGCTAGCGATACTAAGAACATTAGCTTGTTTGTTTACTTTATCTTGGTCTTTTTGACTTATCTTATTTTGTGCTCATTCCCAAGACCTCTCGATGATGCATGAACAAAATAGTTTTAGAGAGAAAGGAATGGGGCAATGATCATTATATCTTTATCTATTGTGCTTGTCGGACATTCTTGTAAAATAACTTGACGAATACTTGCTTTGTTGGGTCTGTCCTAGCAAGGTTTTTGTATGTCAAGTGTGAACAAGAGTACTCCTATTTGATTGTCAAGTCAGAGTCCATCATACTAGGTGCCACACCATCCTAGTTCTTAATACCTTAATGCATCGCACCTATGTGTGTTATCAAACATAAAGAAAGTTATGCTCTTTATCTCTCTCATCCCTGGATAAGCAATACATCATCATTTCTAATAAAGTTGGCTTGTTGAACTTCTGCATCTTCTTAGATTCAAGGGTTGACCCCTCATTCTTCTATCTTCTTTCATGCTAACAATGCATCCATCCCGCATCCTACATAATCACGTCATATCATCATAAGACAACATCATCCATCACATTCATCTCACATGCATTGCATAATCATTTAAGATGTTTAAAATAATATAGATTTGTTATTCTAAGCATCTTCCAAACATCTCATTTACATCATCATTATCATATAGATCAGTTAATCATAGCCATCCATACATTCATTTTGAACCTCTTTCTCATGAGATTGACCTCAAAATGAATATTTTTGCTCGATCTCTCAAGGGGGCAATGTACTAACGTACTTCTTTTCGTTGGGGCATCCAAAAAAATAAGAATTTTTTTTAACTTCGATGCCAGCGGCATCATTCTTTGAATCAATGCAACGAGTACATTGCTTCAAAGAGGGGAAAAATGTAGACACGTAAAATCAACATTATCCATTATCATATTTGATCATTTTCTTCTTAATTAATTAAGTCAAATTAATTAATTAACTTCCCAAAGTCTCTTCATTTAGTTAAATCAAATATATTTAATTAAATGGCCAATATTCATTTTCCTCTCATTTGATTTAAAACAAATACAAAAATTCAAATCAAATGTCACACCACCTAATCACTAGCTTAAATTAGTCAAATCCCTGATTAATGCTAAGCCTAACCCATGTCCCATCCACTTGCACAATAAATCATTTAATTTGATTTATTAAAAAATACCTATTTTTCTCACAAGGCATATTCCCAAGGAATATGCCCTCATTAACTCCCCTTGTTTGAATTTTTCGTCCAAACACATTTCCCCCAAAAACCCTCAACCATATTCATTTAATGCCATTTTCAAATTTGAAATGGGCACATTGGCCAAAACTTGTACAATCATGGGCCAATCACATTGTGACAAGTGGCTCTTTTCTATTTGTTGGGGATTAGTCCCACATTCATCAATTTGGCCTCTCCTCTCTTCAAATTCAACTATAAGTTCAAGGCTTCTCTCTTTCAAACACACAACACACTTTCATGCAAATTTACTCTCTACATGTGAGAACTAATTTTGTCCACAATTACATGCATTTGCATTATCACTATCATCTTGGCAATCTTGCTTATCAAGGATTGGGAAAGGGTTGCTTCCTACATAACAAAGTGGCACCAATCCACTATGAGATAAGAGTTTGATTCATGTTTTTGCATTGTTTTCATTAGTTGCATTGTTTAAAATGATTCTATATTTCATAGGGATGTTGAGTTTGTTGATTTAAACTAACTTATGTTAACAACATGAACTGGTTTAAGTCTCTCATGCAGATTTTCAACATCTAAATTTCTCATGTGTACATTTAGCCCCTCTTTGAAGAAATGTACTTGTTGTGTTGGTTCAAAGAATAAACTACCCTAATCAAAATTAAAAAAAAAAAAGATTTTTCAAATGCCCCACTACTACCCCAATGAGAAGGATTACGCTAGTATACTGCCCCCTCGAGAGATTGAGTGGAAATTTTTGATTTTCTGATTGAGATCGCGATAAAATGTGAGAGGAGTGGTTCTATTGATCAGAGGATGAAAGATAATTCTTTAGAAAGATCAGATATTTGACATAGACAATTTTGATGATGTATAGATAGTCATCGACCATGGGTAGCCTCGTGTATATTTTGATACAACACATCAATTTTGGATAGAAATTTTAGTAAAGAGAGAAGACTAAAAAGAAAAGAATGATGACAAGAGGATCCAACAAGTCCATGAAGCATTAAGACTTTATAGATATGATGATGATGATGTATTGCTTATTAGGAATTCGGATTTTAAAAGGGTCATTTACCTTATGTTTGATAAAACACATAGATACGATGCATCAAGGTATAAAGAACTGGGATGGCATTGTACCTAGTGCGATCGACTTTGACTAGACAAATAGATAGGAGTATCCTTATTCACACTTGACATACAAAAACCTCACTAGGATGTACTTCAGATTTTTCAAACATCTTGGACGAAAACATAGAAAGGTAAGCCTTCTTAGTTGGTCAACAAGGCACCTAAAACACCCTCCATACATCGCTAACAAAGCAAATATTTGCCAGGGTTATATTACAAGAACGTCCAACAAGCACAACAAATGAAAGATAATGATCAATGCCCCATTCCTTTCTCTATAAATTATTTTGATTAGACATCATCGAGAGGTCCTTAGAATGAGCGCAATAAGATAAATCAAAGAAAAGATCAAGTGAACAAACAAGCCAATCTTCTTCATAACCCTAGCCAAGGGGATGTGTTTTGTTTAGGATAAGAATCCAAACTAATTTTTCCAAAAGATAATGCCCGTTGTAGCAAGGATGCATCCTAGGACATGTTAGTGGATGGTGGCAAGTTGTTTTGTTTAGGATAAGTATCCAAAGTGTTTTTCCAATAGATAATTCCCATTGTAGGAAGGATACATCCTAGGACATGTTAGTGGATGGTGGCCAGTTGATAGGTTGTTCGAAAAGGCTATTGATATAAGGTTGATTGATATGTTTTCCAAAACGATCAAGAGTTTGATTTTGCATTTAAAAGTTTGTTGTTTCGATTTTGATTATGCGTTTGAAATTTGCTTTTGCTGATTGTTGTGATTGTTTTTGTTTGTTTTGCCAAAGGATGAAGCTGATGACTGATTTATTATGGATGAGATTATTACAGGTGAAAGAGAAATGGGACGGATGGATTTTTTCAAATATTTGGATGTTTTTGGTATTTTTGAATGTTTATGAGACTATTTTTGGGTTTTTTCAAGAATTTTAAAGATGTTTTGCTTTTCAAAATTTTCAATTTTTTAAAATTTTTTTTATGAGATTTTATGAATATTTTTGGATTTTGTGTCTCGGGGACCAATCAAAGATTAGCCTTGCCTATGTTTAAGCTTAGAGATGACGTAGTTTGGATACCATTTTTCTTTTTTTGACTTTTTGACCTATTTTGGGATTTTTGACATGTTTTGGATGTTTTTGGATTTTTGCATGATTTTGATGATTTGGATATGGATATGTGATGATATCAGTGCTTTGTTTTGGGTCTTTGTTGAAAAACAAGCTATTTTTGATTGATTAGATTGATGGATTGATGATGATAACATTATTGAGGATACACAACAATGCAAGCATAGTGTTAAGCAACATGAGGATTTCAAGATTGATGATGATAAAATTGTTGAGGATACACAACAATGCAAGGATAGTGTTAAGAAACATGAGAATAGGGAAGGATATCCTGAGATGATGATGGATTGATTGGATTTGGATTCATCAAGATTTTGAAGCTTGATTTGGAACAAAATTGTTTTGATGATTTGATGTGACACTGAAGTTTAAATTAGATGCTACTGATATTGATTTTTTGGATTGATGTTTGACAAAATATAAAGCTTGATAAGGAACATCGTCTTGTCAAAATATGCCTGTAGACATGGAAAATGTACAATTCGATCTGACACACTGGATCCTAATTTACTAACACTATTTCATCCTGAATCATCTCCCTTGCTAGTCATTTAATCGAATAATCTGTATTTGATTAAATTCATCACTCTTCATCTCTTAATTAAATAAATCAGCTTTATCTAATTAAGTCATCATCTCTTGTTAATTAAATAAATCAATTTTATTTAATTTATTCTGTAAACCGCCTTTTAATTAAATAATTCATTTTATTTGATTAAATCTCTAAAGTCCTCTTATTAAATTAAATAAATTAAACCTTATTTGATTTAATCTAACATATTCCTCCTTGGTTAAATAAATCAAAATATTTATTTAATAAATCATTTCCTCTCAATTCTGATTTAAATTAATTCATATATTTAAGTCTAAATTGTCACATCACCTAATTCTTCATTAAATTAATCAAATCCTTGATTAAGTTAATCTCTATCACTAAAATCCTCTAGAGAATGCAACTTGCACAATAAATCAATTACTTTGATTTATTTAATTCATCTATTTTCCCTCACAAAGCATCAAAAGGGAATATTCCCTCATTTGAATTCAAAAGGCCAAGTGGACTTGGTCCTTCCAACAAGGCATTCGATGCCTCTTACATGTCCTTGTGCATTGAGCCAAGTGACATTAACTCCATTTCTCTTTCCCTCTCATATGTCACATTCAAAATTCAAATTTGAATCCAATGGCATTTATCATGCACATTGACCAAAATGTGCTCATTCCTCAACCATTCACATCTTGACAAGTGGCACTTGGCCATTGGATGTTGAATGATCCCACATTGCTTATTTCCACTCTCTCTTCCATTTTGGAAATCTATAAATGAGAGACTCTTCCTCTCATTCAAACATCCACAATTTGAGTAGACTTACTATACTCAAATCTATCATCATCCACAATTCACATGCAATGTTACTCTCTACAATTAAGAGCTAATTTTGCTCATCTCATCCATACATTCATCATATTTTCATATTTGCACCAAGGTTATGCTCAAATCTCTTTGGAGATTTGACCATTTCTAGATTTACATATCATTGCTACTTAGGAACTGGGAAAGGGCCAATTGCAACACATCATTGGCACCAATTCCCCCATAAGATCATCATGCTATTAGTTTAAATTAGGATTGATTTCATTGTTTTTTTAAGTTTTGTTATTTTCCTAATTTTAGCTTGAATAGATGGATTTTATGGGGAATCCTTCATATTTGCATGCATTTTGATCTAACACTAACAATGTTTGTCGTCTTTGTGCATTGCAGGTTTAGGGGTTCACATTTTGGCACTAGAAGGAGGGCAATCTCACTTTTATCACCTTTTTTTTTCAAAATTCCACGATTTTCTCACGTTTTTTGCTCACATACATGAAACTACATCGTAGATCAGGCACGTGGTCCTGTATTGCACTGCAGGCTCATATGTGGTGCTGTATTGCACCACACCCCTAGAAACTTGTGGCACCATGTAGCACTGCAATTGCTTCCCGCGTTTCAAATTTGAAATTTTGCCAACTTCCGCCGCTTCCAAACTCCATCGCATGCCAAACACCACCGCACCCGCGGTCTCTATCTCTGTAGAGCACCGCATACAGTCGACCGCGCGATGCTTTATAGCACTACCTATTTCTCTAAACAACACCGCACTTGCTAAATAGCACTGCATATGCTAAACTCCACCACGGGAACAGTCTGGTTTTAAAATTTGAATAATTTTTTAACTTGTTAGCATTAACTTGGTTTGCTGTATTATTGTTCTCTGGTTTTTCTGTCATTTTGCAGGTTGGAGAAGAGGAAAAGAAAAGAAAGAAGTCCATCATGATACCATGTTCACAAAACCAAAGTGTTCCTAAACACTAAAAGTGTTCTTTAACTCTCCTTAAGAAAGTTTGTTAAATATCTTTGACCTTAGTAAAACTAATTTTACTTTGGGTTTAAAAAGAACAAACAAACTTTTTTTTTTATATGGCACTATGTTTAGTTTTCTACAAAGTGTTTTTAAACACTAAAGTGTTTGTTAACACTCTATAAAGGATTTGATAAGTTCTTTGATTTTAGGACACTAGTTTTACTTTGGGTTCTAAAATTAACAAAATCAAATTTCTTTTCAAAAAATTGCCAAGGGGCTAAAAAAGAACTTTAGGCAAACACACTAGATTTTGTTTAAAAGGTAACAATTGAACAAGGCAAATTCACATTTCCATTTGGTTCTTAAAAAGAAGTCATCATTGCTTTGAGGTTTAAAATGAACAAGTGTTTTCTATGTTTTGCAATCTTTTTCACAAGTTAACATCACTTAAAATGCGTATGCGCTTCTCTCTTGCTTCACAACAATCTTGAGAATCAAAAGCATTTTGGTGATATTAACTTGTCAAAAAGATTGCCTCCACATTTCAATTTGGGCATTTTAAAAATTGAACAAAACATGTGAGTGTGAGCATGACATATTGCGGAGGTTTTCCCCTTTGTTTTTCAATGAAGGTTGTGTGAACGATGGGATATGTTAGCTCACTTTTGTTTATCTTAGAGGGCCTGCCTTGTGGGAAAAAGTAATCACCCAAGGGAACGACCCAACCGGGAACATGCTAAAGCCAAGCGACTTCCACCCGGGATATAAGTGTGGGTATTGGAACAAAGGCCAATATCACGAGGATTATTTCGATGAGATGGACAACAATGGACTCTCGCCGATGGTGGATAATCCCCCATGAACGGAATGCTCGAATTAGAACCCCTTGTTTAGAAAAAGGACAAAACCTTATCTATCTTGTTGGTGCAAAAGGTCATGTCCTTTGAAGCCGCCCCACATTATACATGTGGTCTTGTTGTGGAAATGGAAAGTATGCCATGGGAGATTCATGGGTACTAATGCTTGGCTGACTCGAATAAGTGTGTGCCATGGAGGGGAGCCAGTGTGGTCAAGCATTTAGCCATTCGCACAAGATATGCACAACTGGATTTATCCAAGTGGGAACCCAATAATATATTTCCTCATCATCCTAGGAGTGTAAAAGTGCTTGGAAGAAATACATTGCTTGGTCCTCAAAACACTTGAAAACAAACATTCACAAGACCTTCAAATTTCAAACCCCTTGTGAGAAACAAATACTCTTGACGAATTTAGGCACTCTTGCTTTCCCTAGGGATCATATTCCTAGAGGTTTCTAAGTGCACAAATTCTACCGTCATTTGTTTTCAACAAGGTTAAACATAAGGAACTTTTGCCCTATTTTCCTCGATTTCCACACAATGGACCTTGTGGGATGAGAACGAAAGTGAGACATTAGACACATAGTTTGAAAAGCATAATCAAGAAAGTGTGTGTGGTAAAAGGAATCAAACTTAAGCAAGATAAAAGAAAAATTGAACCACACATGTGTTTGTTCTCTTTTGGGTCATTTGGTTTCCATGCAGACATTGGTCTTTTGGTTTGAATTACTTCTAGGGAAAAGCATGTTCTTCATCACCTTGGTCTTGTAAGTAAGTCCTCATAGGGTCATCTAGGATCAAAATCATCACTTCATCCATCCAAACATCAATCAAATTTCCATCTCACCAACAACTTTTGGAACTTTGCAACATCACTTATGCTAGACTTTTGGAAAATCAAAATCACCTTGTTTGACTTAATGCACCTAGTCAAATTATCGATCTTCTTGAACAAATTTGCCTCTAGGATAACACAACTTCTTGAGGTCTACTAGTTCATGATCACTTTCATTTGGCTTAACACACTTAGCCAATTCATTCTCTTATGCAAGTTTTCCCTAGGATAACACAACTTCCTAGGGTTTACAAATTCACCATCATCTTGTTTGGCTTAACACACCTAGTCAAACTATCCTCATAATCGAATCAAACCAACTCCTAAATTCTAGCATTGATCCAAAGCTCCTAAAATTTCAAAGCACCCATATCACTCACCCTTTCATCTTTCATCTCATCATTGGTCCTAAACACCTTAGAGGTTCACTCTCGCAACAAGGTCAAAATGCAAGAAGAATATGGAATTTAAATTTGACTCATACATCATGAGTAATCCAATTCAACCAAGCTATCCAAAACTCACAATGCCAATTGATTATCGAAACTCACATTTATGCATGGCATCATTCTCTCCTCCAAACTTCAATGATACGAATGTGAGTATGCCCAATCTAAAGTTTGGAACACCTTTCCCAATGGTAGATTTAAATCCAAGTCCAAATTTGCAAATCTATCAACCAAACGCTCAATGCATGAGTTTTCCAAACAAAATTATCACACCAAATCCATACATGCCAAGTGCAACTTTACCAAACATGACCATTTCAAATCCATATTTGGTAAACTTTGGGATAGATATGCTTGCAAATCAAACTAATGTTGTTCAAAACCCAATTCAAGGTAACACCATGCAAAATCAAAGTTACCTAAATCAAGGCAATATGATTCTCAACCACAACAATGTTCAATTTCAATCTATCATGCCAAATCAAAACATCATACCAAATCATCCCATTTTGCCATCAACATTGCAACAACAGATGGAAACCATCCAAGCAACCCCAACAATCAACACCATTCCCAATCCACCGCCACCACCACCGCCACCACCACCACCACCAAAACACAACATGACAAATTCATTCTCCATCATGAAGCAAGATACTCAACAAGTTGCCCGCCAAAAGGCACTCCAAAACCAACAAGTTGCACAAGCTCAAGCCCAAGCGCAAGCGCAAGCACATGCACAAGCACAAGCACATGAGAAAACACAATTCCAAGCACTATTGCAAGCAATCCATCAACAAGCAGCCCAACAACAAGCTTTGTTGGAACAACAACAACATGACCAACAACAAGCGTTGTTGGCTCAGCAAAAAATGCAGGCCTTACTCCCACAACAAAGCTTGCAACTGATTCCCACCACAATCATTCAAAATGATGATCAAGATCCTTTGACCAATGATAATGTTGAAAATGTCTCTACATCACCTAATAAGTTAGAGGACATATCTCAAGAATTCACTCCAAAGCATGATGAACATCTTTCACCAAGGTCTAACAATGATCCTTTCCAAAACATATGGACATCTTTTGACCTCATAACATTTGAGAAATTTCCTATGCCTACTGAAGATATCCAAGAAAGCAATCCATTCTTTGAAATTGACCCATGTCAAGAACTTGATCCAAAGCATGTCCAAAGCAATTCTAAAATCATTCAAGATCAAGAATTTGCATCTCCAAGCTACTACAATGATATAATGGACACTGTCCTATCCATACAAGATGACCACATCCACATAGGACATACTCCTCCATCTACCCATGAGATGCTTTCTTTGGATGGAGACATGGATGATCTTCATTCAAAACAAGAGTCTCATACTCTTGAAATCAATACCAACAAGCAAGAGCCTCCTACTCTTAACATTTGTACACATGATCAAGATATAGAGAAATTCAGAGACATATCAGAAATGGGTCATGAAGAAGGTTTCTACAGAAGTTGTGAATCAGAAACATCATGTGAAAGCATACCACGAATAAATCACGAGGAAGACTTTTGCAAGGACATTGAATCATCAATACCTCTTGAAGAAGCACTACAATCTGATATCTCAAAAGATCAAGACAAAGATATCAATAAGGCATTCATCCCACATATGGAGGATCCCATCACTTATAAAGCTGGATCACTTACCTTTCTTAGAGAAAGTTATCTCATCAATAAAGACGATCACACTTTTGAAGGTCCACGAAAGAGCATAGAGGGATAAACACCTTGTTTCCAAGGTAAATCATATCCTATGGAAAATAAATTTTTTCAGCAGATGAATTATCAAGGTAGAGGATTAGGTCTTCATGAACAAGGTATCCTAGAACTAGTGCAGATTGTTGGCAACCCTAAGCATCAAGGCCTTGGTTATTCGACAATCAAGGAATATAAACATATCAATGATACCTCTATAAAACTGGGGGCAACTTCGTCTCAAGCAAACATCAACATAGGGAGCACGAACAATCCTTATGATGAAACCAATGCCAATACTACAACCCACCACATCATGAATATTCATCCACCCATCACCCCATCCATGAATTGGGACCAATTTCAAAAGAAAGACTTGAATCGAAGCATGAAGAATGTTATCAAAGAAAAAGAAGCTAAGAATCATATTAGACAAATCAAATACATATGGATACCAAAGAATACAAAGAAAGTTTATCCCTATCAAACTCCATTAGTCAAAGAAACTATGGGGAAAAATAAAAAAGGGAAAAGTATCCATCAAAGATTTCCACAAAGGAAAAACCAAGCTTCTCAAGCGACATTCAAAGTGTATCAAGTAGTTGGTCCTAATTCCACGTACACTTCCGTATCCACCCATCATTGCTCATCTTCCCAAGTTTGGAGAGTCAAAGGCTCCAAATTGTCAACCAATCCATCTTTCATCCCTAAACACACTTCATCCACGCCTCTACACATGATATCCAAGTCTCACATTGACCATGTATTGGTAGTGATCCTTCATCATAAGGATTTAGAAGGCACTCTATCATGATGTGTGTACAAAGACAAAGTTAACTCCGGTATTAGCAAAACATATCAAGGATCTCAAAAGTTGCATACAAGTGCATGAATCTTGGCAAGGAAAATTCTTCAAATAGGATACCGATGGCATGTTATGATAGAAGCATCAACATCAACACCACCAGGTGGTTCAACATCAGCTTAAAATCTCTCAGAAAATACAAGAAAAATCAAAAAAATATAAAAGTCCAAAAAAATCAGAAAAAGGATTGAAAATAGTAAAGAAAAAAATCGTCCTCTAGTGAAAACCACTTCGGTGGTGCTTTGGACAGGTACCATGATGAAAACCTGGAAAACAGGTGTCATGTGTAGAATCCAGTATCTACGTGAGCCATTTCAGGAGAAAGCATCTTATTGCATTCATAATAAAGCTAGCATTCCATCCATATCATCCGTTCATCCATGAACCGTTTATCCAATCCATTACCATTTATCTACCTTATCTAGATCTTGATGAGGGTTTGGTGCACACTTTACACTTGCTTGTGGTAAACATCTTGACATGGGTCATTTTCATTGATCCTATCCAATCCCAATGCTATCTGAGCCTTGAAGAATTATCTGAATGAGCGTTCCTCTATTCGAACACCTTATCTTATCGCAAGATAATCCATATCCATTCATCCAAGAATCTACCCATGGTCATTCAAACATTGCTGGACACTGGGGGCAGATATTTACATCTTGCTTTGAGAATAAATCTTGATGTATATCATCCAACTTATGTGGTAATCTGAACATTGGAAAACATAAAATCAAATTGGTTAAAGCATTTGTGAGCACAAATCCAAATCACTAAACCATGGCATATTTTGACGGGAAGACGTTCCTTATCAGGCTTTATCTTTCATCGAACATCAGTCTGAACAATCCATATCAATTACATCTAATGTGTACTTCAATGTCACATCAAAATCATCAAAGCTATTTTGTTCCAAACCAAGCTTCATCAATCCTGATCAATCAAATCCAATCAATTATCACCTTGTTTGACTTAACACACTTAGTCAAACTATCATCTTGTGCACGAGTTTAATCTAGGATAACACAAATTCCTGGAATTTACAAGTGCATTATCATCTTATTTGACTTAACGCACTTAGTCAAGTTATCCAATCCTTCATCAACTTATTTGACTTAACACACTTAGTCAAACCATCATTTTTGTACGAGTTTATTTTAGGATAACACAACTTCCTAGAATTTACAAGTGCATTATCACTTTTGTTTGACTTAACACACTTAGTCAAACTATCAATTCATCAATCTGATTGATCAACATTAAGCTTGGTTTTCAACAAAATCCCAAAACAAAGCACTAATATCATCACATGTCCATATCCAAATCGTCAAAATCATGCGAAAAAACCAAAAACATTCAAAAAATTCATCAGAAAAAACCAAAAACATTCAAAAATCAATTTGAAAATCCAAAAACATCCAAATCATCCAAAATCCAAAAACATGTCAAAATCCAAAAAATCAAAAATAGAGTCATCTTGTCAAACTATGTCATCTCTGAGCTGGAACGTAGGCAAGGCCATCCTTGATTGGCCCCCGAGACACAAAATCCAAAAACATTCATAAATCTTGAAAATACCAAAAACAGCCTCAAAACATTTGGAAAAACCAAAATGGTGCATCCATTTCGTCTTGCTTTCACCCGTGATTTGTCATCACTCATAATAAAATCAATCGTCACCTTCACCCTTTGGTGAGTCAGTCAGAAGCAAGTTTAGCAGGTTCCAAAGTGAACACCTAATCGTCGGAGTCTTGAAGGTCTAATTCAGTAAGCAAGCAAGTTGGTCAACTCAGAGTATCAATAGCTTATCACCCAATCAGTCCCACCAAAACCCTGATCACAACATGTCCTAGGATGAAGCTTTCCCATGATGGACATAAGCATCAGGTACCCCACAGTAGTTTAGCCTTGGCTAGCGATATGAAGAACATTAGCTTGTTTGTTTGCTGTATTTGGTCTTTTTGACTTATCTTATATTGCACTCATTCCAAGGACCATCTCAATGATGCCTAAACAAAACAGGTTTAGAGAGAAAGGAATGGGGCAATGATCATTATATTTTTATCTATTGTGCTTGTCAGATATTCTTGTAAAATAACTTCATCATGCGTACTTTGTTTCGTTTGTAGGGAGGATGTTGTAGATGTCTTGTTGACCACATAAGAAGGCTTGCCTTTTTATGTTTTGGCCCGAGATGTCTGGAATATCTTAACTGCATTCTGAATAAGGTTATGTTTGTTAAGTGTGAACAAGAGTACTCCTCTTTGATTGATGAGTCAAAGTCCATCACACTGGGTACAACACCATCCTGGTCCTTTATACCTTGATGCATCATACCTATGTGTGTTATCAAACATAAAGCAATTGGCCCTTTGAAAATCCCAACTCCTGGTAAGCAATACATCATCATCATCGGTAATAATGTGAACTTGTGTGGATCCTTCTTCCATCCATCTTATTCTTCTTATTTTTCTATCTTTAAGAATATTTCTATCTAAAATCGGTGTGTTGTATCAAAATATACATGAGGCTACCCATGGCCGATGACTATCTATACATCATCAGATTTGTCTACATCAAAAAATTATCTTTCATCCTCTGATCAATAGAACCACTCCTCTCACATTTTATCGCGATCACGATCGGAAAATCGTACATATTCGCTCGATCTCTCGAGGGGGCAGTATACCAACGTAATCCTTTCACTGGAATTTAAAATTTTTCATCATAGTAGTTTATTCTTTGAATCAATGCAACAAGTACATTGCTTCAAAGAGGGGCAAAATGTAGACATGGAAAATATACAATTCGATCTGACACACTGGATCCTAATTTACTAACACTATTTCATCTTGAATCATCTCCCTTGCTAGTCATTTAATCGAATAATTTGTATTTGATTAAATTCATCACTCTTCATCTCTTAATTAAATAAATCAGCTTTATCTAATTAAGTCATCATCTCCTGTTAATTAAATAAATCAATTTTATTTAATTAATTCTGTAAACCTCCTTTTAATTAAATAATTCATTTTATTTGATGAAATCTCTAAAGTCCTCTTATTAAATTAAATAAATTAAACCTTATTTGATTTAATCTAACATATTCCTCTTTGGTTAAATAAATCAAAACATTTATTTAATAAATCATTTCCTCTCAATTCTGATTTAAATTAATTCATGTATTTAAGTCTAAATTGTCACATCACCTAATTCTTCATTAAATTAATCAAATCCTTGATTAAGTTAATCTTTATCACTAAAATCCTCTAGAGAATGCAACTTGCACAATAAATCAATTACTTTGATTTATTTAATTCATCTATTTTCCCTCACAAAGCATCAAAAGGGAATATTCCCTCATTTGAATTCAAAAGGCCAAGTGGACTTGGTCCTTCCAACAAGGCATTCAATGCCTCTTACATGTCCTTGTGCATTGAGCCAAGTGACATTAACTCCATTTCTCTTTCCCTCTCATATGTCACATTCAAAATTCAAATTTGAATCCAATGGCATTTATCATGCACATTGACCAAAATGTGCTCATTCCTCAACCATTCACATCTTGACAAGTGGCACTTGGCCATTGGATGTTGAATGATCCCACATTGCTTATTTCCACTCTCTCTTCCATTTTGGAAATCTATAAATGAGAGACTCTCCCTCTCATTCAAACATCCACAATTTGAGTAGACTTACTATACTCAAATCCATCATCATCCACAATTCACATGCAAAGTTACTCTGTACAATTGAGAGCTAATTTTGCTCATCTCATCCATACATTCATCATATTTTCATATTTGCACCAAGGTTATGTTCAAATCTCTTTGGAGATTTGACCATTTCTAGATTTACATATCATTGCTACTTAGGAATTGGGAAAGGGCCAATTGCAACACATCATTGGCACCAATTCCCCCATAAGATCATCATGCTATTAGTTTAAATTAGGATTGCTTTCATTGTTTTTTTAAGTTTTGTTATTTTCCTAATTTTAGCTTGAATAGATGGATTTTATAGGGAATCCTTCATATTTGCATGCATTTTGATCTAACACTAACAATGTTTGTCATATTTGTGCATTTGTAGGTTTAGGGGTTCACAATGCCATGGGCTAGTGATTTGGATTTTGGCTCACAAATGCTTGACCAATTTGATTTTATATTTTCCAATGTTCGGATCACCACATAAGTTGGAGGATATAGATCAAGATTTATTCCCGAAGCAAGATGTAAATATTTTCCCCCAGTGTCTAGCAATGTATGGATGGGTATGGTAAGCATGCAAAGGATTCCAAGGATTATCTTGTGAAAAGATAAGTTGTTCAAACAAAGGATTCTCATTTGGATAATGCTTCAAGGCTCAGATAACATTGAGTAGGATAGGATCAATGAAAATGACCCATGTAAAGATGTCTACCATAAGCAAGTGTAAAGTGTGCACCAAACTTTGTCAAGATCAAGATAATTTGAAAGATGGATGCAGATGGATGAAGATGGATGGGATAAATGGTTCATGGATGAATGGATTTATTATGGATGTGATAAGATGCTTTCACCCAAAGTGGCACATGTAGATGCTTGATTCTACACATGACACTTATTTATCAGGTTTTCATCATGGTACTTGTCCAAAGCGTCATTGAATTGGTTTTCACTAGAGGACGATTTTTTTATCTTTACTATTTTCATGATTTTTTTATTTTTTTTATTTTTTTATTTTTTTTATTTTTCGTATCTTTTGATTTTTTTGGATTTTTTTCTAAAAAAAATTAAGCTCATGTTGAATCACCTAGTGGTGTCGATGTAGATGCCTCTGTCATTATTTGCAATTGATATTCTAGTTGAAGAAGCTTCTTTGCCAAGGTACGTGCACTTGAATGCAACTTTTGAGAATTTTTTTCTACTTTGTTGATACCAAGGTTAACTGTGTCTATGTGCAGACATTGCAATAGAATGTCATTTGAATCCTTCTGATGAAGGGTTTCTACCAATACATGGTCAAGGTGAGAATTGGATATCATGCATGGAGGCATGGATGGTTGACTGTGTTTAGGAATAAAAGATGGATTGGTTGATAGCTTGGAACATTTGACTCTCCAAACTTGGGAAGATGAGCAATGATGGGTGGATACATAAGTGTGCATGGAATTAGGACCAACTACCTGATATACTTTGTATGTTGCTTGAGAATCCTGATTTTACCTTTATGGACATCTTTGATGGATACTTTTCCCTTTTTTATTTTGCCCCATAGTTTCTTTGACTAATGGTGTTTGATAGAGATAATATTTCGTTATATTATTTGGTATCCATTTGTATTTGCTTTGTCCTTCATTCCTTGATTCTTATTTTTCTTTGATAATGTTCTTTGTGCTTTGATTGAAATTTTTCTTTTGACGTTGGTCCCAATTTGTGGATGGGGTGATGGGTGGATGAAGATTCATGGCGTGGCTAGTTGTAGTATTGGCATTGAATTCATCATCAAGATTCTTCGTTCTCCCTATGTTGACATTTCCTTGAGAAGAAGTTTCCCCCAGTATGGTGGATGTAGTACCCTCACACTTTGATTTTGCATGTTTCGAGAGTTCTTGTTTAGCAAGCATTCTCTGACAAATGACTGCTACAGATGATGTTATTTCAATTTGTTGCTCTGTTGACTCCAAAATATCATGTTTGGTCTGACCTATTTCTTTGAGTGGATAATGTTGGATATGTTCATACATGATGTTGGCAATCTAAATTTGGGATATATCTGATCCTGATGTTGACAACTCAATTTGACTGTAGGAATCAATAACCTACTCCCTTTGTGTAATAATGTCAGGAGTAAAGGAATCATGTTCTAAATGAAGATCATCTACATGTCCATCCAAAGAAAGCATCTCATGGGTTGATGGAGGAGTATGTGCTATATGGATATGGTCATCATTTGGGACATCTTGTATAGATAGGAGAGTTCCCATTAGATCATTGTAGTATCTTTGAGATACAAATTCTTGATATTGACTGATTTTAGAATTGCTTTCAAGATGCTTTGGATCAAGTTCTTGACATGGGCCAATTTCAAAGGATGGATTTCTTACAAAGGGTTCTTGGATATCCTCATTAGGAAGGGGAAGTGGCTTAATATCTTTTTGATCTTTGAGTGGACCTGGATCAAGTGTTGATTTGAGGATCCCTTTAGTATTTGTAACCATGAGGTTCAAGGATGTCAATATGTCTTAGAAAGGACCATTGCTAGACTTTGGTGAAAGATGTCAATCATGATTTGGGGTAAAATCTTGAGATATGTCCTCTAACTCATTAGGTCATGTAGAGACACTTTCAACATGATCATTGGTGGAAGGATCACCAATTATAGGATCAAATAATGCTAGCACGTCTTGAAATAGATCATTGTTTGAGGGATTCTGATCATGACTAAAAATTGGCTCTTGATGTATGTTGATTTGATCATTGGATGAGGTGAAAACATCTTCAAGGTTCTCATTGATGGATAGATCTTGATCAGTTTTTTCAACAATTGTGGTGAAGGGATTGTCAATGCTATTGCTAGTGATTGAATCTTCATCATTGTCCCCAATAGTTATTATCTTTTGATCGATAAGGTTCTGAATGAGATTTGTGAGTTGAATACAATTTGATGTTGTGTGTCCCTTTATTTTGTGAAAATCACAAAGGTGCTTCTCGTTATACCCTATTGGTTTCACCATGGGCTCTTGATAATTCACATAAATGAGGATTTTAATGATATTTTCTTGTATCAACTGTTGCATGACTTATTCAATTGGTTCCCTAAGTGGTGTGTATTTTCATTTGTTACCTTGTGATATTTTTACTTTAAATTTACCTTGTGGTGATTTATTTTGGAGATGTGGTGATTGATCTTTGAGATGTGGTGATTGATCTTTGAGATGTAGAGTTTGGGTTTGTTGTTGATGTTGTTGATCTTGATATCCAACTTCTTTATATTGGAGATATTTTTCTTGATGTGGTTGGGGAAATAACCCAATGCTTTGATGACATGGTTCATCGAATGGAAGAGTGTATTGATTTTGTGGTGGAGATGTCTCTTGGTGATATGAGTCAACTATTTTCGTAAGTGCAACAATTTGATCCTGCAAAATTTGATCTTGATTTGGATCTTGACACCCTTGATATAGTTGATTTGGTTGTTGAGCAAGCATATTTGGCATGTATACTTGTGGTGTTTGCATGGGATCATGGATACATTGATTCTGTACAATGTTCTGATTTGGTGTGATGTTTGGATTTGGCATTATAGGTTGACTTTGAACATTATTTTGGTTTGGAAACATATTGCCTTGATTTATGCAACTTTGATTTTGCATGGTGTTACCTTGACTTGGATCAATACATTGAGTTTTCAATATATTGCTTGTATTTTGAACAACATTGGTTTGATTTGCAAACATATCTATCCCAAAGTTCACCAAGTGTGGATTTGATACATTCATGTTTTATAAGTTTGCACTTGGTATATTCACATTTGGTATGTATGGATTGGATGGGATAATTTTGTTTTGTTGAAGACTCATGTTTTCTTGATAGATTTGTAAGTTTTGACTTTGATTTAAATATACCATAGGGAAAGGTGATCCAAAATTTAGATTGGAAAAACTCACATTTGTATCATTGAGGTTTGGAGGAGATAATGATGTCATGTATGGATTGCATAAATGTGAATTTCGATAATCAATTGGCATTGCGAGACTTGGATAGTTTGGTTGATTTGGATTACTCATGATGTATGAATCAAGTTTATATTCCATGTTTTTCTTGTGTTTTGACCTTTTTACAAAAGTGAACCTCTAAGGTGTTTAGGACCAATGATGAGATGAAAGGTGAAAGGGCAAGTGATATGGGTGTTTGAACTTTTGGGAACTTTGGAGGAATACTAGACTTTAGGATTTAGGATTTTGATTTGGATTGGGTTTGATTTGGATAATACACTTATAAACCCCAAGATGTTGGATGTTATCTTGGAATAAACTTGTCGACAAGGATGATAATTTAACTAGGTGTATGAGGAAGGATTCATCCACACACACTTAGTCAAATAAGGTGATTTTTGATTTGTTTAAAGGATTTTCCAAAAGTCTAATATGAATGATTTTTCCAAGGTTCCAAAAGTTATTTGTGAGATGGGATGATAAATGTTTGGATGGATGAAGTGTTTGATTTTGATCCTAAATGGACGTAAGAGGACTTTTTTTATAGGACCAAGGTAGTGAAGAACATTCTTTTCTCTAAGAGTAGTTCAAACCAAAAGACCAATGTTTGCATGGAAAGCCATATGACCAAAAGATACCAAGCACATGTGTGGGGTTCAATTGTTCTTAACTTTTCTTAATGAGTTATTTTTACCCCAAACACTCTCTTGATTAGCTCTTCAAACTAAATATCTAATGTCCTAACTTATTCTCATCCCACAAAGTCCATTATGTGGAAATCAAGGAAATCAAGGCAATAGTTTGCTAATGTTGACTTTCGTAAGAACAAATTGTGATATAAATCCAAATAATTAGAAGCATCAAAGGTATTTGGTTCCTCTAAAGGGTTTTAAATTTGATGATCATGTTGAATGTTTATTTTTCCAATGTTTAGGATCCAAGCAAAGTGTTTTTTATTCCAAGAATATGCACAACCCTATGGATAATGAAGAGAAAATATTTGTTCAGTTCCCACTTGGATTTCTCTAGCTATGCCTACTCTTAGCAGATGATTAGATGCTTGACCACACTGGGTCCCTTCCATGGCACACACTTCTCGGGTCAGCTAAGCATCAGTACCGATGAATAGATCCCATGGCATACTTCTCATCTCTACTAGGAGTCGTAAGAACGCGGGGCGGCTTCAGAATGACCGTTCTTGCACCAACAAATAGATAAGGATTTTTGGCCTTTCTAAACAAGGGGTTTTAATGTGAGCATTCCATTCATGGGGGACCATCCATGTGGCAAGAGACCATTCCTTCCCTTCTTGTCAGAATGATCCTCGTGATACTTGAACTTTCCTCGAGTACCCACACTTATATACTAGCTAGAAGTCACTTGGCTTTAGCATTTTATCAGTTGGGTCGTTCCCTTGGCATGAGTAATTTTTCCCACCAAGGCATGCCCTCTAAGATAAACAAAAGTGAGCAAGCATATCCATAGTTCGATCGATCTTTGTTGAAAAACAAAGAGAGAACACTCGCGATATACTCCACTCACACTCACAAGATTTTGATCAATTTTAGGAACCCAAATTGAAATATGGAGGTAATCACTTACACAACTTAATATTAAAAAAAAAAAAATTGATTCTCAATATCGCTATGAAGCACGAGAGAAGTGCATACGTCTTTTAAATGATTAATTTGGATAGAGGATTACAAAACAAAGAGTACACATGTTCGTTTTAACAGCAAAGCAATGATATGAATTATTTCTAAGCACCAACTTGGAAGTGTGATATTTGTGTGTTCATTTGTTAAGTCCGAAAAGAAATTTAGGAAGTTTTCTTATGGTTCTTTTTAAATCCTTTTGTTTTGTTCTTTTTAAGCCCAAACGAAATTTATTGAATCCTAAGAAGCAATAATACAACAAATCCTTAGAAGAGGGATTATAATTTCTCCCTAAAGAGTTTAAAAACACTTGATACAATGAGATAATGAGGTCATAAAGAACCATTGGTCTTTGTTTCCCTTCCTTCACTTTCAATCAAGCCAACCTTTTTTTGGCAATTTTCAACAATTGCCAAATTTTGCCATTTTTGGTAATTTCGCATGCATAACTTTGAGAGTCCTATTTTTTCCCAAAAGCTTCTTAAAACTAAGATAGGATGAATTTACAACTAACATCCTAAATTCGAAACATGAGTTTCGAGTTATTAACAAAAACAAATTTTAAAAAACTAGAGAAAAACACTAAATTGCTATTTTGAGGGCCAAGATGAAAGTTTCAAGCCCCAAAAAAGTGTCAAAATGGCCACCAAAAAAATCAAGGTCAATTGAGAATCCATATGCCACCTCATAAAGAAATCGCCTGTAAAATTTCAGCCCAAACGGACATCTGAGTCAAAAGTTACGATCTCTGGAAGTCCCTACATCACAAAAACTAGTTAATACTATAAAAATAGACGCCAAAAACTAGTTAAAAGTTAAAAAAAACCAAAGTGAAAAAAATAAATGTTCAAAATAAATTGAGATCTACTTTTACCAAACTCCAGTGGTGCAATTTGCAAGTGTGGCATAGTTTGAAAAGGTCAACGACGCAATATATCGTTGCTGATGATTGAGAGCAGTGTTCTGCACAGAAACAGTGACCACGATTGCAGTGCTTTTTGGCAAGCGACGATGTTTGCAATTTGGAAAACCAACAATGCACTTTGAAATTTGAATTTTTTGGGCGGGAAGAATCCTGAGGCGTAGTTTGGAGTTTGGAGCAGCGCAATATAGCGTCGCTTGACTGATAGCGGTGGACTTTCCTGTAGACACAAAAAAAGCAAAAAAACCACATAAATTTTAGAAAAACATGATGAATTTCTCCAGATTTGCCCTCCTTCTAGTGCCAAAATGTGAATGGTTTTTCTATACCTACACAAACACAAAAAAAAAAGCACAATATTGGATTCAAATGCAAGATAGAAGCAACATTCCCCATGAAATTAGATTGAAACATCAAGATAGGAAAAGAAATGAACAACACAATGAAAGCAATCAAATCCTATTCTAATGAACAAACTATCAATCCCATGGGGGAATTAGTGCCATTTATGTGTAGGAAATGGCCCTTTCCCAACTCCTTTGTGTGATTTGATGATTTTTGATGACGATTCTTGATCCCTTGATGCAATTTTTCCAAAATATTGATAAAACTATGAAACTATGATGAAAATGGATGGAGTTGCAAGTGAAATTGAGTATAGTAAGCTTGCATGGATTATGGATCAAGTTGTGCCTCCTCAAATCAATAGAGAAGCTCTCTATTTATAGATTTGAAGAATGGAAGATTGAAGGATTTGGATGAATGTGGGATAAAAGACCAACCAATGAGAGAAGACATTGGGAGGAGTGAGCACATTTTGATGAATGTGCACATAAATGCAGTTAGGTGGAATTTGAAATTTGAAATTTTTCTTGTGGAAGAGGACGTGGAAGAGAATTTATTGCCACTTGTCTCAAGGCAAAGGATATGTAAGATCCTTCAATGCCTTGTTGGATGTACTCATCCCCTTTTGGAGGGATTTTCAAATTTGAAGAATATTCCCTTTTGATACCAATTTTAGGGAAAAAGGATGAATTAATAAATCAATTAAATTGATTTATTGTGCAAGTTGTGAAATCTAGAGGATTGGAGTGATTCGGATTAGGATTAATCATGATTTGATTAATTTAGATAGAAACTAGATGATTTGACAATTATGACTTAGATTTTAGGATTTATTTAAATCAAAGTTGAGAGGAATAAATGATTTTAGATTTAATTAAATAAAGATTGATTTATTTAATCAAAGGGGGATGATGTTAGTTTTAAATAAAATAAAGATAGATTTATTTAATTTAAATGAGGTGACTTTAGAGATTAATTAAATAAAATAAATTATTTAATTAAAAGGGGGACTATAGGATTAATTAAACAAAATGATTTATTTAGTTAATGGAAGAGAATGACTTAATCAGATAAATTTGACTTATTTTATTAAAAGAGAAAATATGATGAATTTAATCAATAACAATTATTTAATTAAATTAATTAGTAAAGGGGATGATTTAGGAAGAAACGATGTTAGTAAGATCAAGATTTGGTGTGTAGGATCAAATTGTATATTTTTCATGTCTACAGTACCTTGCCATGGAGATAGATCTTAAGTTGCTGCAATAATCCAACCCTTGAATGCTTCAAAAAAAGATGTCTTGATGACCTAGGATGCAAACCCTAGCTTTCTTGAGAAGAGGAGGCAATCCACCTACAAAAATCCATTATTTGATCATCAAGGTTGACATGAAGGAGAAATAGACAAAAATCCTAACTTTTCTTGCTCACAATCCCAAAAATGGTTCTAATGGGACTAGGTTGCCCCCTTGGGTGACCTAGTCCACTTGGAAAAGACTAATTCGCCCAAATGGGTGACCTAGTCCTATAGGGGCCCTTTTGCTAGCTGGATTGTCCAAGAGTGATGAAATTAAGTTTATATGATGATTTTATTGGATATTTGATCAAATTAAGCCTAGGGATGCATAATAAGGGCTCATAGGGGCCTATAAATGATGATGCAAAGAGGTTATTTATGTCCAAGATCCATAAGAAAGGTTCCAAATGAGTGAAAAGTGTCAAAGGCTACACTTTTTGGCGACACACCAAGTCATTTATTTCCAAGTAGAGCACACCATGTAAAAGGAAATAGAAAAGGGTTGCCCCCAAAACAAATAAGGGATCTATGGATTTGGGGTCAGTATGTTCTTGCTACAATTTTTTTAAGAGAGCTTGAAATTGTCGTTATTCCCCAAATACACATAAAACTGGAAGAATGACACAAAGAGAGTGAAAACAAAAAAAAAACCTTTTAGGTCAACATGGAAGAGACATGAATATCTCAACACCTTGCATCATCCCAAAAAGGAAAACACAAGACAAATGAAAAAGGTGAAAGATAAAATATTTATGATATAGAGAAGAATGAACGTACAAATAGAGGAATTCCACAAAGAGAGAGCGAGAGATACATCAAATAGAATAGTATGGGGGATCACATTATGCACATACAATCACACAAAATAAAATTAAAGAGAAATAATATAAAAGAATAGTAAGGCACATGTGAGTCAACCTAAAGCAGGTCGTCTGCATCCCAATCATGTTCATTATATATGAAAGGCAGGTAACTAGCCAAAGGGATAATAGCAAGTGCCGAACTAGGGCCATCACCGAGTTCAACACTCTTCTTAGGAGAATTGTCATTTAAGCTCATGGAAGAGGAAAATAATGTGTTCAATTCATTATGCACCACTTCGTCAATTTTAGCAACTTTCTCATTGTCATCTAAATTAATCACAACAGGAGGTCGAATGATAATGTCTAAAGAAGGATTCAACTCTTGTTATGGTTTTTGTATTAGATTGATTTAATTTGGGGTGGGGGTAGATTCATCATGCATTACTTTATTCAATTTTGGATTTTTATTTTCTTTGTTTATTTCTTTATCTAACCTGCAAGCAAGGGCATGATGTCTATGCCTATGCTCTCTAGAACCTTTGTTTCTTTTAGTTTAGTTTTCAAGTTTTGTTTGTGTAGTGGGGGGTTGATCAACCATAGGTTTCTTTTCTTCCCTAAGGGGAGGAATGGAAGCAACCACAAGAGGTTGTTCGACCACTTTCTCTTTGACTTTGTAAACTTTTTTTTCTAGGTGTGACGGGATTGTTTTCATTATCTCTTGGTAATTTGTAGGAAGTAGGTGAAGGTTTTGTCTTAGGTTGGTTTTGGTTGTTGAGAATTTATTTAGGTTCGATCATGGTTTTGTTAATGATGGTTGGATCGGTGGTGGGTGGAAACATGTTTCAGAGGGATAATTCTACTATTTTATTTACCTTGAACTTTTGATAGGATAGGAAAAAGAAGTCTTCTCGTAGTTTTATAGGTTCTATAGGCTCGGGCCAAGAGAAATCTAAACAAAAGTTTCCTTTGGAGGACAATGGGATAAAGCCACTGTGATGAATGGTAAATATTTCATTGTCAAAGGGAAACTTTAAGAATTTATGTATGCCTAAAGAGACTACATTCATAGAGAAAACATGGATAGCCTAGCTTCACACGAAATTGGTCTAACTGTGGGATGATGGAGAATGAGATATCTAATGTTTTTTATCCTATTTGCAAAGGAAGGGTGATCAGTCCCACTGTAGGGCAAGTAAAACCATTATGTGTCTTGATCCATGCTTTCAGTTTATCATATATATCTTAATAGATCTCAAGCAAGAGTAATAATTCTTTAGTGATCACATTCTCTCCACTGATGGGATCTATTAATGTCCCATTAGTGGGCTTCTCATAGATTCGACTAGCTTTGTAAAGAGGACCATCGAGTGCATGTTTAATTATATATTTAGTTGAGAAAGCAATGTCAAGTGAATTTTTAGTTCGTCCCTTATGAGGAATGACATATATCACCCCTACCATGTCATCCATAGTATCATTATCTATAAAATCATATTGAACAGTATCATTTTTATCATCATCAATATCAACATTCATCACATCATTCTTTGTAGTTTCGCTAGCTTCGACAAATGAAATTTTATGGTTAGGTATAAGGTTGGTAAAGATTTGAAAATTTTGGTTAGGATGGGAAATGAACTTATTCCATTGATCACTAACACCTCCAATGAAAAGACGACCAGAATCAATGAGGTCTTGTACAAGATGTTTAAGACGCTTGCAATGTTCTGTACAATGTCCATTTTTTTGGTGATAATGGTAGTAAGAATTTGGTGTATTGCTTGTTGGCAATGGTTTACTAGGATCAGGTTGTTTAATAGGAGGTAGGGTAATCATCTTCTTTTCTATGAGTGGTGTCATTGTGTTGTGAAGGGTATCGGGTAAGGGAGTGAATTGTCTTTTCAGGTCTCCATAGATAAAGGCTATCATGGCTTTGACAATAGCTTTTTGGTTATAGGTATTTTATTTGTTTTTTGATGGGGGTTGAATTGAAGGAAACCTTTATTCTATTTTCTAAAAGGTAGGGAATTTTTTCTTAGATTTCTCAATTCCGTTAGAAGTGGATTTTGTATCTCAAATAGTAACTGAATTTTGATAATCATGGAGGGTAGTACAAGGATGCATAAAGGAAGGAAATTTCATAATTCCAAGCTTATCTTTTATCTTAATTTGAAAGTTTTCTATGAACACCTTTTGAAGGTGAGGGTTGGGAACCTTGACATTGATTTGGGAATAAAGCGATTGGCAACATGAGGTAAAGTCAGTTATCTTTTCTTCTTCTTTTTTCTTGCGTCTCATCAAATCGGCCAAGGTCATCTTATGGGTCATATGCACCTGGAAATGGTTGAAAAATGCCCCAACAAGCTCATTGAATGAATGAATTGATTTGTTCGGTAAAGAGGAAAACCACTCCAAGGCAGTATCCTTCAAGGACCTAGCGAAAAGCTTAGTTGAGAGTTTATCATCAAGGAGAAAGTCATTGCATAAGGTAGTATAAGAATTAACATGGTTAGAATGATCTCCCTTTCTTCCATATTTCTCAAATACAGGCACCTCTACACCTTGTGGTATTAGTGTTCACAATATCTCCAAGGACAATGAACTAATTTTGACATAGTATGTAGGTGGGCCATTTTGATTTTGGTTGATGGTGGAAACATGCTTTTGAAGAGATGAAACAATTTTCAAAAATTGGTTGATGAGAGGGTCATTGCTTGTGTTATGAGACAAAGGTGAGAAAGGTGAGGGGGTGTACGTGTTTGAGGGACAAGTGAATGGAATGCTTATATGTGGTAAAGTGGTAGGAGATATGACATGTGATACCACAAAGGAACTAGGGATGCTAGTGGAAATACCCAAGGAAGGAATCACATTACTAGTTGGTTGCATTGTTGTTGTCACCTGAGGATTGGTATTGGTAGGTATTGAGGCAATTGTTGTGTGAGGGACAATTTGAGTTCCTCCATGGCTTGTGACATTGCTTGTAGGTAAAGGACAACTAGTGGTTGAGGTGAGATGTTTTCCAAAGATTTGAACTATGCTTTTAACAATGTCGATCAAGTCTATCTTCACTTTCAAGAATGCAATGAATATTATCTATAGTAGGGATGACAGTAGTTGAAATATTTTCATTTTACGCTTGATGTTGTAGGTTTGGTAAGTATTCATGAATTTGAATTATGTTTTCTTCCAGGATACTAGCAACCATTGTTTCAACATGTGTCCTACTACTTGAAGGCAAAGAGTTGTTAAGGGTATGGTCCATACCTAGTGTACTAGTGTCAATACTAGGAGTGAAAGAACTAGATAACCCAAGATCCACAATGATTGTGCTATCATGGGATGACATGAGTCTCAAACTATGTCTCACTACAATATTAGCAATAGGACACCAAATACTCATGCAAGGGCTTCTAAATGCAAGATGGATGCAAATGTAATATAAGTTAAGAACAATGGAATGACTATAACAGAAATTCTATAAATTAAAACAAAAATCTATAAAAAGAAAACATAAACTTAGAAGCAACACTTTGAATGCCAAAAAATGCAGTACAAAATGTGCATAGGACTGATTTGCCTAGGGTGGTGGCAAATGAGTCCTAGAAGGGATTTGTTTTCAAAATTTTCAAAAAAAATCAATTGATTTTTATGCCTTATGTTGTATGACTTGTATACTAGGTGCAAATGCATATTTTGTTTTATTTTCAGTGCAATGAGATGCAAAAATGCAAGCTATATGATCTTTCACTAATGCAAAATTTGAAAACCCTAGAATGCTAGTTAACTAATGTAAGCCAAATCTAGGATGATGGGACACTCCAAATCAGAATTTTAATATGCTAAATGCAGGTTCACCAAAATGAAATGATGAAAAATCAGTTCAGTGCTAGCATATGGCTTTAATACATAGAGCACACCCAATTTTCCAATTTCATTCAAGGATAACCCTAGATATCTCAATGCAAAGGAGAAAGAGATCTTGCAATAGAGTTGTCCTAGGGGCTATTTGTAAACTAATAAGTGGTTCACCACCATATAAGAAGTTGGAAAGAAAAACTCAATGTAAAGTATGATGTAAGATGAAATGTAAAACCCTAATCCACTGCAAACCTTCACTAAATGACCTAGAAATGCAAATGAAACAAAACATAAAGCTAGAGAAAGGAATGTGTGCACCTGGGAATCTGGAGATGGTTGAATGGAGCTTTTAAAACACTATAAAAGTTGAATTTAATGCTAGCTAGGACTCATTTTCCAAGCTGGGAAAATTAGTCCAAAATTTGGGTTTCTATGCAGGAACAAGGATCTGCCAAATGGGTATATGAATCTATAAAAATCTGAATTTTGACCAAAACTAGGACTCATTCACTAGAAATGGTGAATCAATTCATTTAGGTTTTTCTAAAACTTTGGGATCTAAATATGCTCTTCTCAATTTGCTCAATTTTCCTCTTTAAGTTTTTGGATATGAATCTCTATCAATCAACCTATAGGTGCTCTCCAATGTTATCAAATTTTTAATGACAACTTTTCTCCAATATTTCTCTTCTATGTTTCTTCAATCTAAACCTGCAAATCACACTCAACCCGTAGAAATAAGAGGCTACAAACATATATGAAATTTCTCCAATGGATGTAGATCTTGACTCTAGCTTGAAGGTGATAGATCTTGAATGAAATTCTAGCTTGAAACATGAAACCCTACATCACAATTGTTAGCTCCCAAACAAACATGATGCATGAAATTTTTGGAATGATGCTTGATGCTTGAAGAATGCTCTTGTGAACTCAAAAAATTTATATGCATGAATACTTGAATGCTTGGGGGTAAAATGAGTGAGAGGAACTTGTATTTATATTGAATTATGCAATAATTCCCAAAATTACAACACTACAAGTCGACATCAGATCTAGGAGAATAAAATCTCACCAAAAATTTGAATTAATTTTGATTTTGGGAAACATAGGACTCATTCACCCAAGGTAGTGAATGAGTCCCACCTCGCATAATATATGGGACCAAGTTTAAAAATGATTAGAAATGTGTGAAACTAGGTTTGGGACCCAAAATTCTAGGGGAGACTCATTCGCCTAAGGTGGTGATTGAATCCCAAATCACTAAATCTGGGCCATTCAACCTAAAACACTTGAATTATGATTGGATATTGATTTGTGTCAAGATTATCCTCAAAAGGATACATTAAATTGGGATTTTGGATGAAAAATAAGGCCAATTAAAGCATAAAGAAGCTCAATTATTAATGAAAATCCTAGAAAAGTGTGAAAGTGTGTTACAACACTTTACAACACTCCAAATAAGGCACCAATAAGCTCATTTAGTTAACAAGGGCCCAAGACCTAATGTTAATATGTTAGACACATTACAACACTAAGTCAAGGCCATGTTAAGGGAGACCTTTTTTTGTCATTACAATAAAGTAATTGCAACATCGAATACAACAAGGGTCACTACCAGAGGACTCATTGCCTAGAAGAAAGAAGGGCTCACTACCAAATTATAGAAAAGAAGAAAAAAGAATGTTACAATGATAAATCCATCTCAATGCAACAAAATAGTCCGCCACAACATCACCAACACATTTGTAGCCTCTTTGTAGATTGTAGACACCTTATGCTCACTACTTCCAGTGGTCTAACTCATTAAAGATCACACTACACTTCAAAAAAATTCACTTCACAACTCTGTAACTCACATCACATACCTCACACTTAATCCTCCATCAACACAACTCTTATTTATACCTTCTTTAACTTTGAAACCATTCTCCAAGGTTGGCTATGCACCTCAACCATATAAATTCAAATTATGTGGGCACTAAGCATTCCCACGGTGGAAAGGAATGAAAGTGAACCACACCACATCTTAACTTAGATCTAAATAATACATATACACCATTAGTGTAAATAGCCAAGGTTGGTCAAACCTATGTAAACACCATTAACATTTAAGTACATGCTTCCTCAAATCGAAAGATGAATCATAGAAAACACACAACACTTGAACACAATTTGGAATATTCCACAAACACCCTAAAGTCCAAAAAATTCTTTTACAACATCTTTTACCTAAAGAATGTACACACCTAGTACACTCAAACAACCTTCCATACACTATAAATCAAGAAACCTCCTTGTGGAGCACCAAACCAATAACAACTTCAATTAATATAGATATGAAACTTGTTAGTACACTTCCAAAACCACAAGACCAAAAACCAAATTGGGGAGAAATGCACAGCAAAACCTTTTCTCCCAAACAACACAACAACATAGTTCACACACTGTTGAACACAACTTCTTTTACACAATGATCTAGAAAAATAAATTATAGATATAACACCTATGAACACTTCCAATCAACATATATGAACTGTACAAGTAGATCGTCACCACATAAGAAATGTGGAGCAAAAACTAGAACACCACTTTATATGTGAGAACACCTCTGCAGCACATTGTTTCCTCTTTTATTCAAATTTTCTCAAAAGCACTTAGAAACAAATCACCAAGGACATTGTCATCATCTTCAACACTTCCTCATCACCACTAAACCAAATACAACATAAAAATTCAACTAGACAACATCCATAAATAAAATATTATCAAAGAAACACTAGAGGTTGACACCAATAGCACTTACTAATGAAAACTTAATGAAAATAATCAAAGAAACATCACCACTTATCAACCATCACTAGTTGACATTAATGACAACACAAACATAAGCTTGTTGACATCAATGACAACACCAACTACTCATACTTGCAACAATATCTCCCTTTGTCATTGATGGTAATAGATGATGTGAAAAACCATCAACAACAAACATAATAACTTTGATCACCAACACATTACTCCATATCAACTCTTTTTCTTTCTCTCTTTTACTTTCTACCCCTCTTACTTTCTCTCCCTTCTCTTCTTTTTCACATTGTTCTCTCTCCCCCTTTCTTAATTGATCCTTTTTCACATAGCTTTCTCTCTTCCCCTTTGACATCAATGGAAAAGGATGACACATTTTGCATCCATTTCCCCTTTTGGCATCAAACATACATACTTTTTCCCTCAAATAGAATACCTTTAAGAGATGTAATAATTTATCTACAACAACCTTTTCTTTTTACTACCCTACATACCCCCGCTAAGGATTACACAAAAAACTAGACATATCCTTTGACACATCTAACAAAGGACAACACCAAACTATACCAATATTACTCCCCTTGACTAAAATAATTAAAAAAACCACTACCTACTCCCCCTGAGAGGTAGCTTCCAACATTAGTCTAGAACAAAGAATAAATTTTGAAATCCACTGGACTGATGCATATCCTTATGCATCTAGTTCAAGGAAGGACAAGTAATAACCCCTAACTTCTCCTAGAGATACTCAAAAGTATTCTTAGGAATAGCCTTAGTAAATATATCAGCAACCTAATATTTTGTCAACACATACTCAAGCTTCACTTCATTTTTTGTGACCTTCTCTCTCAAGAAGTGATACCAGATTGAGATATGTTTTTTTTTGAGTGCATCACCAAACTCTTTGAAATGTTGCTAGCACTTGTATTATCACAAAAGATAGAAATTGGTTTGTCATATACTACTATAATATCCTTCAAGGTTTTCTTCATCCACAACACTTGCATGTAGCAAGACGTTATTGTAATATATTCTACCTCTACAACCTAGATAAGCACATTGAATACTACTTCTTTCTTAGCCAAGACACCAATCTGTATCAAAGAAAGAATGCACCTCTACTTGTAATTTTTCTCATCATCCACACAACCTTCCCAATCAGCATCCTTATAAGCACTCAAATAAAAATCAGTATCCTTTGGATACCATAGGCCATGCTCTGAAGTTCCCTTAAAGTATTCGAATATCCTTTTCACTGTTGCAACATATGACTCTCTAGGATCTTCTTAAAATCTACCAACAAGGGGTTTGACCATGGAAAAACTTCATTTACTAACAATCAACAAGTTTTTCTCCTCTTGTGTGTTTGTAATTGTAGATTTAGGTTGAAAACTTAAAGATCATTTGGGGTGCAAAGTTGCATCACAAATTCGTCATCTTCACAGAAACTCACGTACAAGACATTCAGAAGATTCATAACCTGAGATCTGAGGAGAAGGAAGTGTAGGCATTGGACCTCATGACCACATTTAGAGAATTCAAAATTTAGAACAGGACTAAGTTGCCACCTAGGGTGTCTTAGTCCTCTCGAGGTTATTTTTTAGGTATTTTTTCAGATCTAGTTCTAACATCTGAAGATTTTACATTTTTCTTGAAAATATCAGTGGGACTAAGACAATAGTAAGGGTGTCTTCATTCTCCATAGCACTTTTGGATAACATTTTTGCATTTCTATAATCCTCGTTACATTTCTAGAACTTCCAAGTACACATACCCTAACTTGTTGTTGCATAATTTCATGATTTGCATCATTCATTTAGCTTGCATTACTAGGTTTTGTGAGTTGAATGCTAAGTTGTATTTTCAAAGATTTTGCTTGGTGGTGAACCCCTCAAAGGTTAAAATAACCCCTCATAGGTATTCCTTGTTGAGAATTGACTCACCTTTGGGTTGATAGTCAATCCAGTTTAGGATCCTAGGACATATTTGAATGACCTAAGGAGAATAGGTGGGCACTCTTACCCATCTTATTTTATTTGGTTCAGTACCCATTCAACCTTGCATACCAAGCTTTGGGAGCTTGCTTCAATTAATAAAGTACCTTCCTCAATCTTTCAACCATATCTGGTTTGTTTGATATCTAAAATCCTTCTAGTTAATTAATAATTATTTCTTCTTCCAACTCACCATTCAAGAATAAAAACTTCCCATCCATTTGATAAACCTTGAAATCCTTATGTGCTACAAAAGCCAAAAAATCCTAATAGCTTCCATTATTTCCACTGAATAAAATGTCTCCTCAAAATCTATTCCTTCTACTTGTGAGTATCTCTTACACAAAATCAGTGCCTTCTTACCACTTCTTCATTCTCATTTAGTTTGTTTCAGAATACCCACTTAGTTCCAATCATGTTCTTGTTTGTTGTTCTTGGGACAAGTTCCCAACTCTAATTCTTCTCAGTCTACATTAGTTCCTCTTCCATAGCCTTGATCCAATACTCATATTTTCATGCTTCAATCACTATTTTAGGTTTAACTTTAGAAATTAAACTTAAAATTACCTATTCTTTAGCCATAATAGTTTTTCTCCTTGTCAAAACACCTTTTTTTTTTTCACCAATGATCTGATCTTCAAAATGATCCTTTTGCACATACTTAAATGTCTTAGGGTTCCTTTCCAAAGATTCTTCCTCTTCAATCTAAACTTATTTTTCCTTACCTTCATCTTTGTCATTTTCTCTGCAAGAGGACTCGTCTAATTCACATCCATCTATCACCATAGAATTATTTTGTAAGTCTTCATCCACTTTGAAACTTGCACTCTCAAGAATCTTCTTCATCCTCTTGTTGTAGCATCAATAACCTTTGATTTTTTTAGAATATCCAATGAAGATACTTTCATGAGATCTTGTATCAAAATTTCCTAAGTTTTCTTCATCTCTTCTGATATAACATTACTTCCAAATACTCTAAAATATTTGACAATAGGAATCCTTCCATACCATAGCTCATAGGAATTCTTTGGAATGTTTTCCCTTTCTTGAACTCTATTAAGAATTTAGATAATAGTATGAATTTATACTCTCCAGTAGACTTTCAATAGGTTTTCCTTTTTCATAATTGCCCTCGTAGCTTCTTGAATATCCTATTCTTTCTTTCAACCACTCCATTCTACTGAGGAGTCCTAGGGGAAGATAAATGCCTCTTTATCCCATGATCTTCACAAAAATTGTTAAACTCATTGGAAATTAACTCTCCACCTCTATTATACCTCAACCACTCGATTTTCATATCCATTTCATTTTCAACCATAACTTTCAATGCTTTAAACTTATCTAAAGCTTCCGATTTTTCTTTGAGAAAAGTAATCCATGTCATTATAGAATAATCATCAATTAATTGCATGAAATAATTGTCACCTTGAAGACTTCAGTACTCTAGTAGGACCACATAATTCTATATACACCAGCTCTAACAATCTGGTAGTATATTATTCTTTGACTTTGAAACTTCTTCTTGATTGCTTCCCAATTTGACATTCCTTACAAACAACATTGATTGGTTTTGTAATTCTTGGCATATCTCTCACAACTCGAACTGAATTGATCCTCACTAGGCTATCAAAATTATTGTGATACATCCTTCTATTCCATAGCCAACTTTCATTAATTTCTGAGTCATAAATCAATGACCATCAACACCTTTAAGTTGATAAAAATTTCCATCTATCCTTCTTCCAGCAACAACCATAGTTTTGAATCCTTTTCTAATCTCACATCTATCGTCTTGAAACAAAAGATTATATCCCTTTCTACACATTTTTCCAACACTCAAGAGGTTATGCCTTAAACCCTTAACATAAAGAACATCATCTATATTATGCTTTCCATCAAAATGAATAGAACCTTTTCCACATATCTTAGAAAATGTATCATCACCAAACTTAACTACATGTCCTTCATATTTCTCAAGTCTAACAAACTTACTTTTGTTACCAATCATATGATTTGAGCATCCACTATCAATAATGTAGTAGTTCTTCTCTTTTCTAGTATGAAGAATAGTCACCATAGTATTGTGACCTATTTTCGGAGCACTTTGTTTCACACATCTCTCAAAGTTAGCAGAATTAGATTTAACTTTCATATCCTTGAACAAGAACTCACTATCCTCATATCCCCATAGTTAAATTCATCATCACTTATACTAGCATCTTCTCTAACACAATAACATTTTATAATTTTTTTACCTTTTCTTCTTTGTTCTTGTCATTCAAAGCTCTGTTTGACCATATTGAAGCATAATGACCTATCTTACCACAACTAAAACATTTGAAAGGTAACTTATCTATGTATTTACCACTACCATTTTCATTCTCCTCACAAAATTTTCTTCTATATCATCAAGATCTTCTTGATATGATTCCTCGGTCTTCTCTGAATTACTAGCCTTAAAATTAATCTCAAATTTTACATTACTTGGACCGAATTCTCTCATTTCAAAAGAAAATAAAGACCCTTACCATTGATATCTAGAATATTTTCTTAAACCTTGAACTTCCTCAATAGAATAAACTTTGTGACTATGAGATTTAGGAAGAGTTATCAAAACACGACCCTTCTACAATTCCATGCTAAGGCATACAAGGAAAGAAGTCCGATGACCATCTTGCAAAAAGAATCACTTGAGAATACACACATCAAGCACACCAACCACATGGTAAATAACACTAACCAAATATATAAGTGTTGCAACATGTTCTCTAATACCAAATGTAATGCCCCACCCAAAGCACAAGGAAAAACTTGACTGAACAACTTTTTAAAAAAAACACAACAACCACAACAGCATGGATATGACATCAACATGTCAAACTTGAACACAAAGTTTACACAAGTGTCACACATGAACACAACACAAAGAGAAACAACAAGATGAAATCACCATTACATAAGAAAGGTGTAAATAACAAAAGAGTAACCACTCGTGGGATAAATTCATAATGAAGAGAGAGAGAGAGAGAGAGAGAGAGAGAGAGAGAGAGAGAGAGAGAGAGAGAGAGACATCTCCTACACATTGATTGATTACAACACATGATCACATTCTCTTGTAACAAAAATTTAGAATAGGATGAGGGAATAATCAACCTCCAATCCACATATAGACTCACTTAACCCATCAACACAAGAACACACATTCACCAAAGTACATCAACTAAGAGATACAAAATCTCCACTAACTAGAATGATGAAAGTCACATCGAGACAAACCACATGCTTCCCAAGATGTCCAATCATAACATGATATAACACAAATGGAAAGATACCATAACACAACACCTCAAGAACTAAGAGAAATGTTGTGAACACTAACAATAACAACCATGATGGCTTACAACCTTCCCAAGACCTCACATGAGAAGGTGCATAATCTGCCTAACTGAAGGTTTTCCAAATGACCAACTTTAGAAGAGTCCATGAAAAATGATGTAAGATAAACAATAAGTACTCAATGAAGAATCTTAAGGAAGGGATCCTAACATCAATAGACCACTAGGACAATGATGAGAAAATTAACTAACAATACCAAAAAGAGAGAAGACATGATTAGATTTTTGAAGACCTGCTTGAGGAAAATGATCGCCATAAGAAAGAAAAAAGGCATAAAAAATATTTGAAAAGGTGAGAAGGCTTAGAAAACCCTTATCTAAACCTAGTTAATATTTTTACATTATGGAAAATTCATGGGATTGAAACCACCCCAAGACAATACCAGGCTGCCCAAACAAAGATAGATAATTTTTAGCCTATCATCCCTCATAAATAGGCTACCTCACTATGAACTATGTCATGAAAATATGATAAGAGCTGCCCCACTGATGAAAAGACTGCCCCAACACACTTAGAAATATTTTGAAATATTTTTTGAACTCTTGGGTTGGCCAAGCCACCCCAATACAACACCAAGCCACCCAAACTCATTGGGAGACACCTAAGTTCAATTTAAACCCAAAATAAAGGTTACTAAGTTAATTTTAAAAATTCAAAGAATAAATAATTAATTATACATCATGATCATACGTGACACCAACATCAAGTCACATAATTAATGCTAATACTATAAACTTCCAAATGATTATAATTCATCTCAAAAGAGAGGTTCATTTATAATTTACATTACAATTGGTTTGAATTACATAAGGAGAGGACTCAAATTTCCTTCCAACATAAACTTACAATGAATTAATCTAATTAAAATAAAATAAACAAGAAGGAGAGAGATATTGATGTTGCTTAGCTCCTCGAACCTCTGAATCCCAAATATGGTTTTCATGCCACCCTACCGCATGAAACCAATAAGGTTCACTCCCGCCATGCTAGGAGGTGGACACATGGACAGAAAAATCACACAAGACACATTGGTTGAAGGATATAAACTCATGTCAACCATAGAGTAAACATTAAAGTACCCATCATACAAAGAAAATAAGGACAATCAATCACAAAATCAATTGAAAAGAACATAGTGGAATACATAAGAACTCACTTTGGGGCACATCCACTAATGGATGGAACCATCCCTAACCTCATAGAAAAAGGAATAAGTCCTAGAGTCATCGCATTTGTCAAACTCAAGTTAAGGCACACAAATTAATGCAAATTTCTAATTTCATCATTTTTTTGTAACATTTTTCTTCAATACATATTAACACATTTCACTAAGTTCCATCAATTCCAAACATCAAAATTCATTCTTTTTCATGTAAAACCTTCAAATTTTCCAAAAATTCCATAATACCAAAAACATAAAAATTTCCCAAACCACCATGAAAATTCTTCAAAAATTCAAATTTCTAAAAGTACCCTTTGGTGGAAAAGTTCCCAAAATCCTTTTGAAGCCATAAAACACACATTTTGCATGTTTCTCAAAAATTTGGGCATAATAAAAATGTATTTTGGAAAGATATCAAAATTTGCATATATAAATTATTCTACAATCAAATTCTTTGAAATGAAAGTTGTTGGTAGGTTATAACACCCCACCAATACATTTGCAACCTTTCAAAATGAAAAATAATAAGAATTTGAGAAGATACGAAAAGCTTACCTCACAATTGGATAAAATTTAAAAAGAGGAGAACTCGCTACACACCTTACAAATGCACAATTCCACTAACGAGAATGATCTCCTCCCCATTACTATCCTAATGCAATTGATCTCACTCCATTTGGCCTCCAATTGCTCACCGAATCACAAAAATCATAATTTGGAGGAAAGAGGGGTTTTCCTCTCCCAAATTCTCATAAAATAACACATAAAAATGAAAATGAAATGCCTTTTTCTTTTCAACCCCTTTTCTTTTCCAATAAAATAATTTATTTTATTTTCTAAATATTTTCATTAAATTCTTGATTTCACCCAAGCCCAATTAACACATTTAAATACAATCCAATTTTCTATTCAACATTGAATTCGCATTTAAAGCATATACAAATCATATTTCGCGCTACTTTGTAAAAATCAAGACTTAAATCCAATTAGATTAATATAACTCCTTTTCCATTTATCCATTTGAAATTCCCACAAATAATCCCAACTCCTGAAAATCAATTAAATTCCTTTCCCAATATCATTTAGCCTATAATTTCATTATTAAATCCATATAAGCATTTAATTGAATTAAATTGTAAAAATGGAAAATTTGATAAAATATCAACCACACATTCACCAGACATCCACAAAAAGGGTTACGATATTCAAAATCATACCAATGGCCATATCCAAGTCAACATAGGTAAAAATCAAGGTTCTCGCACTCGGATCAACTACGACAAGTAAGGCAATACAAAAATAGGAAATGTGACATCTCCTTATATAGAGCTAGGTGGAGAAATACCTAGTGCTTGTAACCACCCAATGCAAATTTCAAGTGTTCCTACTCCATGCGTATACATAGTTGAAGCTTTGCATAAAAGAGGGGTAAAAACTTTATTAAACCAAGGAAAAATACAAAGCAAGGCTGTTACATAGCCCTATCAAGATCCACCAAGTGGTCCAACTGTTGAGACAAATCAGGGGGTAATTGACCCCAATCTAGCATGTTCTAGTCCTGAAGATGATCTGAAGCCCATTTAGCCAAACCATCCGCAACACCATTCCACTCTTTAGGAATATGAGTGAAAGTAATGAACTCCAGAGAAGTACAAAGGTTGAGAATCTATTCCACAATCAAAGCCAAATTCCAACTAACATCATCTAAATTCTGCCTCTTCAACATGTTCACCACAACCTAGGAATTAGATTCACAAATGATCCTACGCCACCCCAATTGACTTCCACGCTCCACCGCCAAAAGGATTGCTTGAGCCTCCATTAAATTATTAGAATGAAAACCTTTATACACCAAGAAGATAAACTAAACATCTCCAAGGCTATCTTGACCAACCCCACCAATACCAGCATGACCAGGGTTTCCAAAAGAAGAGCCATCCATATTAAGTTTGAGGACCCCCTGAGGAGGAGGGGACCATCTTCTCTCCCTATTCACCTTTGGGGTAGGATGGCAACATCTGTTGCACCTGAGCTGTTGTTGCGGAGGAGGAAGATGAAGACGTTTAAAAAAATCAACATCACAAGGGGCCACCGAAATAGACAGATCACACTTAGCAGCAACAGTTTCTCCCAAGGAATGCATAATTTTCTGCCACAGACGAGGGGCCACCAACAACACATCTTGAAAAACCCAACGATTCCTCTCCAACCAAAGATTCCAAATAATGAAGGATGGGCCAATCCCCCAAGCAGCTTGAAGAAAGGAAGTAGAAATAGGGGCCCTACCCTAGCGATCCACAAACTCAGTTAACGAGCAAACATGCCAGTAGGGTGTATTCCACACCCCCCACCAAAAATGCCAGATCTCCCTAGCATAAGAGCATTGGAAGAAGAGATGAGAGACACTTTCTTCTGAATCAGAACCTAACACACATCTTTAGGGGCCTTGGAATCCGTGCTTGCATAGATTATCCCAAGTAAGACACCTACTCTGAGCCACTAACCACATGAAGAAATTTCACTTTGGCCAAGACAACTTGTGCCAGACTTGCTTCCACCAAGGGACCTCAATATCTCCAAACAATTGCCTACCCAGTTGCTTATAGCCAGTGGACACAGAGTACTTCCTAGACATATCAAAGCCATCCCAAGCCAAAGTATCTGAGCCCCTCAAAGAATTACAAGCACAGGAAACCAAAAGTTGAGCAAGCTCCTGCCTGCACCCGTCAGATCCCCCAGGAGGTCATTCAGTAGGGTGCTTCTAACGAAAGGTAACCGCAGAACCACAATGCTCAACGATCTTGTAATGTTGAATGGTGTCCCAACCAGCAGTAGTAAAAACATCACAAAGGGGCTGAAGATGAGGATAATCAAAAAGAAGGGGTGGGTGACCATCCCAAGCATCAAACCAAAAAAGAGTTTGTGATCCTGAGTGACAGATCCAGAAAAGAGCATGCTTAATCAATTGAGCCCCCACTTTCAAAGTATTCCAAATCATAGAACCACTACCCTCTAGAGGATAGCGAGGGACCTCAAAAGAAGAAACACCTCTAAGATACTTATGGTTAAGAATCTAAGCCCATAACTAGTGTTGATTAGTGCACCAATGCCAATAAATCTTAGCAGCAAGAACCTTCCCATTCAAAATAGCAGAGCGTAAGCGGAGACCCCCCTCCTACTTTGGCCTACACACATAATCCGAGTTAACAAGACTCCACTTAGAGGACATCAAGTTGCTACTCCAAAGGAATTGATGAGAGAGAGCATCAAATTCCCTAAGGAAATACATAGGAGCTAAATGAACAAAACACATGTAGATGGGGAGGGCCTGAATAACAGACTTAAGGAGAGTAACTCTAGCAGTTGTAGACAACCACCGATGAGTCCAATGAGTTACCTTCTTCCTCAACTTATCAAGCAACAACTGTCAGGAAGACCGGGGTTGCCTGCCAAAAGCAAGAGGAATCACCAAATAGACAAAGGGAAGAGACCCAATTTGAAACCATAAAATTCCAGCAATCCTTCGTTGGATAGCCTGGGGAGTATTAAAGAAGAAAATAGAGGACTTTTGCTCATTGACTTTCTGACCCAAAGCAGCAAGGTAGATATCCAAAGCTTTCTTGAAGGAATGAGCTTCACGAATACGAGCCAACCCCATAAGGGAAGTATCATCCACAAACTGGAGACGAGAAAGCATTGGAAAACCCATCCCCCACTGCCAACCATGAATCAAAACCTAAGAAACCTAGAATTTAAGGAAGCGACCAAGCCCCTCCACCAAGATAATAAATAGATAAGGAGAGAGTGGATCCCCCTAACAAAGGCCCCTAGAAGCACCAAATAGCTCAGAAGGCTCACAATTCATAATAACCGAAAAGGAGGAAGAAGTCACACTGCTCATAGTCCAATTCACCCAATCCGAAGAAAACCCAAAGGCCAACATAATCTTTTGAAGAAATCCCCATTTAACTCTATCATACACTTTGGCCATATCCAGCTTAATCAACATAGACCTAACCTTAGATATTGTCATGGAATGAATGACCTTAGAGGCAACCACCACCCCATCCAAAATTTGACGGCCCTCCACAAAGCCTCCTTGCTCCTCAGAAATAACAATAGACAAACAAGATTTAAGCCTTTCTACAATCAACTTCGTAACAATCTTATACACCACATTGTAGAGCACAATAGGTCTAAAGAAATCAAGCCAATCAACCCCATCTTTCTTAGGAATGAGAACCAAAAAATTAGCATTCAGGGCACGAAGCATTTGCTTATTATGAAGAGACTCACAAACCACCTCCAACAAATTCATGTGCACAATATCCCAAAACTCTTGGAAGAATTCAACATGGAAACCATCAGGGCCAGGATCTTTCCCCTTATTCATCCCAAACACAACCTCCTCCACTTCAGACAAAGTAATCAGACTGATCAGAGAAGAATTCAAGTCATTAGAGATCAAAGAAGAATTACAAGAAAGGACCATGTTCTCATCAACCTCAGTAGGAGGAGAATCCTCAATGAATAGAGCAGAGTAGAACTAACGAGCTTCTTTGGACAAATCCTATTGCGAGGATATTGAAGAGCCCTCATGATTGACAAGAAGGGATATGACTGGATATTGAAGCCAATTAACCCTAGCCTTTTTTTTCCAAAAAATTTCTTCACGAAGTTCCCACTCCTCCACCACTTTTAGAGCTTGGGACTCAGCATACCCAAGAGCCTCTGAAAAACCCAAATCCCTAATTTGGCAAGTGATAACAACAAGATTCTCCTACGCTTCCCCTTTTTTTGCCCGTAAATTGCCAAAACACACTCTATTCCATCACTTAAGATGAAACTTGACATATTGCAGCTTCTTGATGAAAGCGTGCATAGCAGTATCATAAGTAGGAGCTCCATCCCTCCACCACTGAGCAACAAGATTATATAAGGAAGAATCACACAACCACATAAGCTAAAATTTGAAAGGAGGGTTCTTAGAATTAGGGAAAGAAGAAGCAAAAAACTTAATTGGCTAGTGATCCGAGCCACACCAATCCATGATCTTAGACCTAGTGACAAACTTGCCCCCAACCCAAAAGCAAGAGACCAGAAATCTATCCAACCGCTTTGAAATTGCAGTAGGTCCACTCCACCTATTATTCCAAGTAAAAATGCCATTGGAGGGTTTAATGTCAACAAGAGCAAGATAATCCACATTAGCATGAAATAGATCATAAGCAGGACCAGGTCTGGGAAGCCCCCATCTTTTCTCCTCCAAACACAACACATAATTGAAATCTCCTGCTAAGATCCAAGGAAAATAAGGTGCACAAGACCTAACATACTTGATATGGGCCCAAAGCTAGATTTTACCATGAATATCAATCGTAGCATAAACATTACTAACCAAAATAGTCTCACCAGATTCCAAAACAGAAGCCACCACAAAAATAGAGGAATGGCTAGAGATCCACCATTGAGGAACAACCTTACGAGGATCCCAAAAAAGAGCCAAACCTCTAGAACTTCCCTTAGACCCAATACACTGGCACTGACCAGAACACCAAATACGAGGAGAAAAATGAAGCATGAGGTCCACCTGAAGCTTGGTCTCCTGAACACAGAAGATATCTGGAGAATGTACCCCAATCAAATCATGAATATCCTTTTGACGGGAGGCGCTATTCATCCCCCTTGTATTCCATGATAGAATAATCATGAGGAAGGTTGGACAAAGTGGGCCTCAATGGACTTAATCGACCCTGATTCCACCAACAAATCCCTAGTAAATTTAAGCTTGTCTGCATCCTTTTTACGACCAACTTTAGAGGGATTTTTGAAATGCCCCTTTTTGAGAGGGCGTTGTTGCACCCCAAGACCAGGAGACAAACCCCAACCTCTACCTGAAGACAACGCCTCCTTAGCCAAATTTGCTAAAATAATATCATCCTGTAAATCTACAGAAGCATCAGGAGGCCCAGCAACCCCCTGCACCAACAGCAGAAAGTTATCCTTAAAAACAATAGCCTGCTCCATCCCTATATCCATTTTAGTGGCTCCAGTCGAGATCTCAGCTAGGATCCCCTCCTCTAAGGTTGGAGTATCCAAAACCTCAAAACGGTTGAAACCCTGATCACTATGTCTATCTTTATAGGGCCGCTTCTGACCCCTCCCCTTTGCTTTCAACTTAACAAGAATAAAACCATCATTCGGTTCCCCCTTAGTCATAGGCGCCTTGCCCTTATCTCCCTTCTTAGTTGAAAGGCCCTGAAGAAGGAGGAGAAGAAACCCCCGCCATTCTAGTAGCCCTAGGACAATGGCATTGAAGGTGTCCATACTCATGACAAAATCAACATCGAAAAGGAAGGGACTCATAATCTAACTGCTGAATCCATGAGGCAAAGCCAATACAAATTTCCAAAGAATCTAGCAATGGATTATTTAAGTCAATTTCAACACAAATACAAGGGAATAAAAATACTTTTTTATCCAAAGTATTCTAAGCAATGGCAGTCGGCTTCCCCAACAAAGCAGAAATCCGATGCAAAATATCCTCTCTCTAGAACTCCAACTGCAGCCATGGCAGGCGGACACACACAAGAACCCGGGAAGGTAGATCCTCTGCTGCATTGAATCCTCCATGCTAGGGTTTCATGAACAATACCACATGATTGTAAGAGTACGGGCCTCCCTCAAAAACGTAATTGTGGTTTGACATGCAAGAAAAATCAACCATGAAAAAACCATTCCCAGCCACCAAAATATCAAAGTCACCTTCAACTTGCTAGGATCTACGAATCCAGGCTTCCAAAGCCGAGAGGGGGACACGGATACCCAAAAATTTACGGATAAGAACATGTTGGCTCCAATAAGAAAAATCCTCTTGCACAGATTCCAGAGAAATAACCAGAACTGGGCGATCTTGACATCGTGACAAACACCCATTCACCTTTTTAAGCTTAGAGCTCTCACCCACAAATGAGGAATCCATCATCAAAGCATGCACATCCGCAAAGGAAGTCAGAGATGGTTTCACACTCGAAAGCATCAAAATCTTGGAGACCCTAGCCATATCTTCACACCCAAAACCCACGACACTAGCCTCCACACCCCACACACCAAAAACCACACCCCTCACCATCAACGGCAACCCCACACACTAGACCCCACACCGCACCCAGCACACAACACACCCCTCCACACCCTGCACACCACGTAAACACCCTACCCCACCCACACACATGAGCAGTAGCAAGCTGCAGGCCAGAAGGAACCGTCATCACCCATACAGGAGGCACACAACAGAAGCTAGGGCATCACTGCCCTAGTAGCAACCCATCGCGGATCCATCCTTGTAAATGATCTAGTTGAAGCTTTGCATAAATACCCCATAATGTACAACATTATATCCATAATTTCACTATATTTAAATGATAAATTTCGTGATATATTTTAATTATACCATATATAGTAATGCATATATTCAAGAACCAAAACATGATAGTAATCACTCAAGCAAGTCCACGTCATGCACACATCCCAAGAAAACCTCCAAAATTAAATACATACATTCCATTTTAAGGGAATTTATCAATATAACACACATGCATTTCCGTGCCATTTAAATGAATAACAATGATAGAATAATCATAGAGGCTCAACAAAGAATCAAGACATAAAATAATAATATCAAAGCATGATCATCTAATGTATCTAAGCATATATGAAATACAATTTTCCCATTAACATCATATATTACAAATAGGTAGGCACTATATCTATTTATTTGAATAAATAAATTAAGTCTTACAAATACTAGAGCATTCATCCAAAGATGGTGTTTTACTAGATGGTGTTTGTTTGGGAAGTGATTTAATTTAAATTACAATATCTAATCAATATCTAAGACAAAAATATTTGAGCTTATCATTATTTCTTTTATATACCTAAGAAATAGTTAAAAAAAGAACTATGGGAGATTATTTAAATAATAAATTCGACCATTATAAGTGTGATAGAGGATATGCCTCAATAAATATATGACATCCATATAGATGAAATCAATTGTAGCTTATAGTAGTCATTAATTTAGTTTTAAGGTAGAAGATAGGACAATGTGTCCTAATTATATCATGTCATTGACCATTTACATAAAAGGAGGGTTACTCATTACAATAAATGTTAATGACTCTAGGAGTATGTAATGTCACTAATCACCAAAAATGTGACGCATTTGCTTGAATAGTCAGTAAATATTTACATTTTTTTAAGTAGTATAAATCAAATGCATTTAGTTATTTATAAGGAAAATTATACTAATAAATTGACTATTTTCATGTAAAAGATAAATTAATTAACTATAAATTTAAATAGAAAGCATATTTAATTACAAGTAATGTAAAATCAAATGTCTTAAAGAATTTTTAAAAATGTCATTTTAAAAATGGATTTAAGTTTTTGAAGAGGTCAATATTTTTTTGAAATCAATCAAAATCTCGGAAATTTTCCTAAAAATGTTTTTCAAGAATGCAAATTTTCCATTGCATACTTTTAAGAGTAGTTTCTATAATTTTGTTTGATTGAATGAGACTTTGGATAATATAGATGAAAATTTATATCTAATACACAATTAAAATATAGCCCAAATATAAGTTGGACTCAATTTTTTGAACTTATAGTATCCAACTATTTTAAAAATTAATACTAGAAAGAAAAAGAAAAAGAGTGGAAATTATTTAATTCTGATTAATGATATTAAGAGTAGTTTCTATAAAAATAAAAAAATTGGTTGAATGAGACTTTGGATAATATAAATGAAAATTTATATGCAATACACAATTAAAATATAGCCTAAATATAAGTTGGACTCTCTTTTTTGAACTTATAGTATCCATCTATTTTAAAAATTAATACGAGAAATAAAAAATAGAGAGTGGAAATTATTCAACTCTAAGAGATAAATTACCCAATAATTTTAAAAGCAATAAAAGAATTGTCATTATTTTGGTTGTTTATGAATTCATTCAAATTTTATAGATATAAAATACTAAGATGAAAATAATGTGTAAAAATATATTTAGATTCAAAATATATTACATATAAATAATCATTCTAATTTGTAATCTCAATATATAAATTTTGTAGTAAAATATAATAAAATAAAAATAAATATATAAAATTTATATGCCCTATCTTTTGACACTATTTCTAATTAAAAATTAATTTCTAAAATGTTTCATGCCTTCCCTAAGATGTGACAATCCTACAAAGTTGAAATTCTTCATGACTTGTTCTAAAACACCTTAAATAGTTCAAACACTATTATGCACTTTCCTAGGAGTAAATTAAGGGTAGAAATTGACTCCATGTTTTAATGCATATTTTCTATAATAAATATTTGAATTTTTAGCATTTTAAAAGAAATGTCAACTAAATAAAAATTAACCTAATGATCATATTAATGAAATGGATATATTGCCCTAGGCCAATTCATTTGATAAAATCAAGAACTGTTGGAGTACAAGAAAAATGAGGGGGGTGAATTCGTGTTTCAATAATCAACTACAACTCAATATTTTTTCAACACATAATCTCTTTGTAATTATTGAATGTTCAATTTCAAAATTGTAACCAAATGTGATAGCCAATAGCAGAACCTTAAACAACATGAAAACTTAAATGTTGCAAAACAAATAAAGAAAGCGGCAAGACCAAATTGTATGAAACATAATCATCATGTGGACCACAAAAGTATCATAACATAGTATTTTTCATGAGTGGAAAACCCTCATAGGATTAAAAACCACTCAAGAAAATGCCTCATTGACTTAATAAAATCCCACTAATTACAAAGCCTCACTAGTTGCTCTTTGTGCCTCACTAGCTACACAAAATGCCTCATTGGTAAAGCCTCATTGCTTACACAAAATGCCTCACTGGAAAAGCCTCACTAACTACACAACATTCCTCACTAACAAAGGAACCTCACTGGTTATAGATATGCCTCAATGGAAAATACAACTACCTCACTGGCATCTAACAACAATCAGGATCAAAGTAGTAGATAAAGGGTTTCTCTGTTTCTCTAAAGTTCATAATAGCTTCCTACCTTAATGTATTCCATGTATTCTAAACTCCATTTTACTTGAAGTCTAGAATACACACAATACACTAACCTTATTCATTGTCTTTTTGCAAAAAACTATTAAGCATAAACTTTTATTTACAACTCATTTAAGATTTTAATAATACATTTTATCAATCAACTATAGTATAGGGTTTCGACAAAAACCTCTATTTATAAAGCAAAGTAATCAAAACATCTGAATCAGAAGAATCTAGTAGTTTAAACCTTCAACTCACTTTCTAATAACATTAACTCTATCAATAGACTATCACAACATAACCTTCATTACCTCTCACCACGCATGGTATCTACATAATGTTGTAGTCTGCAAATAAAAAAAAATCACTCTCAGACCTTTGTACACAAATTTCTTACTTCTCACTACATTTTTTTATCCTCTCATATCATATTGAACAAATTCCCACACAAACTCACATTTTCACACACATTCAGAAACCTCTAAATGCATTTCTTATTTCTTCTACCAACATTTAGTTTGTAAATAGTTGGAAAACTATTCTTTTATAAAAAACCTAATGATTGCCATATAAAACTTGATTAAAGTCTTTAACCAAGTATATCTATGAGTTTCTCAAATCCATTATTAAAGAAAACATATCATTGTGCTTTTATGTTATAGCTCGAACCATATTCAATCTTTTATTAAGAGAGCAGAAAGAAAGATGGCATGTACAAAGCATCTTGAAATCTAAACCCAAGATTAGGGTTTTAGAACACTTCTTTGAACCATGAAGTGAAGAATGCCTTTGCGCCTTTAGAGTTGAAACATGTGTTGGATTCAAACCTTTTCAAACATTTTAAAAACTTTGTATAAAGTGAATCTGAATGAAGCATAACACTTCTGTATGAAATTCAATATGGAGCTCACAACCTTTACGTTTGCCTTTATAGCCTCAATGATGATTACTTTTCCTTTGACATAAAATACAGTGCCTTCATTTATACTAAAATAATCCTTGATGAAGTATAAACCACTAAGGTTTGGATCCTTATAAAAGCATTAAGTCCTCTTTGATTTCCATTGGCACCTTGTAATGAGTAATCCAAGTGATGTATGAAATACATTGTCAACACCACCGAGACTGATCAACAACAGAAGTACCTTTGAATATCGCATGACAAACTTTGTATTGAACACCCTTGTAACTGTAAATAACATTGAACATCAAAGATAAATCTAGATGAACATCAAAAATTGAACCTTGTCTTTGCACCAACAACACTCAACAACATAAACTAAACCTTGGCATCTGTTCTTACCTTAAATTTGCATGATGAACGAAACCTACCTTGTCTCCATGACCTTTGAAATCAATGAAAAATAATACCAATGCCAAAAAACTCCCCATTTGGCATTGATGTCAAACCAATAAAAAATTTCCCTTAGTTTCTCTTCTCCCCCTTTGATAGCAATGACAAAGAACTACTGACTCCCCCTGTCAATGAGATCTGCTATAGGAGAGAACTGGAATTGTCCAAGTATCAAGAGCATCAAACCACTATTCTGTATCACCAAGCACTATTACAATAGTTCATAGAGATTGTTCCAACATTACTACATTTTCTATGTGTATACCTGCATTGTATAATAAAGGAATAATTATTAACCAAACACACACAACTTGCATGACCCTGCATTTGCACCATTTCAAACCTTAATGAAGTTAGCACTGTAAGCACATAAGGGTTGTGACTTGTGATTAAGTTCTTGCAATCAAACACAATTTGAACCCTATAATGAAATTCATATTCATAACACTGATATTCAAATTCATAAGCACTCTCCTTCATTGTGCTTTGGTCTTCAGACTGTTGTAACACAGCTCAAACACATTGCAAACTAACCCACTATCACTAGGAAGCGAGCACCATCCAAATGGTATAGAAAAAAATGAGTCTCAAGAAACCCTTTATCAAATGTTTACTGTGACAAGAAAATCATTGAAGTATCTGGAACAAAGTTGGCAAGAAAAAAATCAAGATTGTCTCAAGAAAAATAACAACAAATCACTCTCATATCAACACTAACAAAGATCTGAGAGTACCAAGCTTGTTCACTGACATGATACTATGTGACCACATCATACCACTGTTACATACGAATATACTGTCCATTTCTTTCTTGCACTATGGTACCTTAGGATTCTCACAAGCATGTTGTTCACTCTGTGAAGTCAAAAAAATTGTCCACTGCAGCTTATCATTCCATCATTTTGTCTACACTCAAATCAATTATGCACCTAAATTATTGAGTGTGATTGCTTTGCATCCCAAAGACTCATCAAAGTGTAATGAGAACTTATTACTAAACACATTTTCATCAAGGGTTGATTATCAATTATTAAGAAGCATCATCCAAAGGATGGAACCAGATAGTAAAACTAGACAAGAAAAACTATGAAGTCATCATGCCACTATTTCAAGCAAAGACTGTTCAGTAATCACTGTCCAAGAAAGTGAATAGTATTCAAACAAGTTCAAAGACTTATGCATTTACACCATTTATGAAACTTTGAATGCCTTGACTACCTTTAGATGATTGTCCTCCCTAAAATATTTGACCTGCAGATTGCATTGTCCTCTTCACTGCCAAAACTCACTCAGTATTTCCCTCTATGGATGATTGCTATTGTTATTTTGGAATACCTTGGACTATCACCTATGTTCTCTCTCACATAACTTTTATGATTTTATTGATGTCTGTCATCAATCCTTCATCACCTTGATTTCATTAGCAATTTTTTTTCTTCTTTGATTTATTCCTCTTAATCAAAATTATCCTCTTATTGCAAAGGTTGTCCTTGACACAACTCTACCCTTAAATGAATGTCCCTTTTAACTTCCCTTGTATGTGGCTTCCTTCCTTTACTATGGTTTTCCTCCCCTCTAGACATACATGTCATAAACACATGCAAGCATCCTTATTAGTATACTGTAATCATAATTCATCTATCTTCTATGTCTTATATGTGTTCTTATCTTTTGTAAATGTCTTTGGATCTGCAGTATTGTTTCCTCTAATCAATATGAACCTTTACAAACCCAAATTTGCAGGTAAAGAGTCACTATTTGATCGTAAAGTTTTAGACAAAAACCAAAGCCATGGAACAAATTTTTCTTAAGGATATATCATGAAGAATTTCTTCTTTGGAAAGAATTAAGAAGAACTTTGTATGATGGATTTTCTACGACAATAGTTATAAGAACTCTAATGGGGCCTCCACACTACCACTGTAAATGCTTTAGTGATGAAACAAAAGGATAACTGCATGTTAAGATTGTTGCAAGGTATACACCCCTCAGTTTTTCAAAGAGAGGTTTAATAACCTTCAAACCATTTACAAATGAATGCACAATAATATTGATACCTCAAAAATCTCATTTAACACTATCTAAAAGTTCCTCTAATAAATACCTGTATTTTCTTTCTACCTGTGTAATGTAGAGGCTTGTAGATAAAATTCCACATATTGATAGATAGATATTCTTGCAATTATACCATTGTTTCATGTTGTAATAGGCATTTATTCCTCCTTCTTTAATACAATTCGCTGCTCCATAGTGATGATGCTACAACAATAGACTATTCTACATTAATTTGACCATCATTTTCAAGAATCTCCAAAGCTTTCCCTGTGTGAGCTTGTTCTTTTATATCTCTATTGAATATAATGCATACCTTCTTACCGAGCTTGAAATGACTACCCAAGAGAATAAACATGAAAGACACTCAAGTGATATTATCAAAATACTATAGCATCTTCAAGAACTACACTTTATTGGCAAGTATGAACAAAGATTACCATCAAACCATGATTATCACTTTCTTTGAATGGATAAGTACCTTCTTTTGCATCAATAAAGTATCTTAGCTTTATTTAACCTTTTCATCAAACATAAGTCAATATTTAATTATTGAATTATAGTCACTACATACATAACACACTTTTAGTTATGTCAAAGCATGAAAAGACCTTGTACCTCTTGTAACCACACAAACATCTTTCACCTTCATCACCTTGAGGAGATGAACATCAACAAAACACTAGCATCATGAAATGATCACCACCATAAAATATCAACAAATACTTTGTCTTAAAAAAATTCATCATCAAAGTACTGACTATCACCAAAGTACTGACTACCACCATAGAGCTCAACACTACAAGATCACACATTGTCATCATTGGCTCTTCCTAGTATTATTGGATCTTCCTTATATAATTTTCAAATACACCAACAAATATTCATGAAAGAAAGACATTATATGATCTTGAAAAATTGTCAAAAATTGTGTCAAAGCACCAATACCAACACCATTATTTATCAACACTTGGATGAACATCTTGACATATGTGAAACAAGAATTATCTCATGAATAACATCATGAACCAAAGAAACAAGAATAAAATCTTGAATCAACTCAAGAAGAAACCAAAGCAACTACAATAACATTGTCTCTAATAGCACTGCACTTACTATCACTACACTATGCATAATCTTACTTATAACTTCCTTGTCTTCTCTAGGGGCTGAAGGGTAAAATACTAACTTGATCCCCCTTACCTCATGTTGATCTTTCAAGAAATTTGTGATGTCTCTTGTGTTGTATGCACACGATTAGATTTTACTTCTTCTTGACTTTATTTTCTTCTCCACATGAACTTAGGATCTTTATTTTCCTTGCTCAAGATATTCTCTTGCTTTTGCTTGAACATGTAGTCTCTAGATGGTTTCATCAACCTTCTTCTACACCACTGTGCTTGGTGCCCAAACATATTGAATCTATAACATAAAATATTACAATCTTGACCAAAGGAAAGATAGTTTCATCTAAACATTCAGTGAGAACTCTTATTGGCATTCCTTACATGATCATGTCTTTCACACATCCAACAATTTCTCGCTAGGTGACCAAAATTACTACAGTTATGCCATACATTATTATAATTATGGTTTAACAAGTTATAAGAACTCATCCTTATTCCATTCAAATCCATTTCTTGAGTGAGTTCTACAATCTTTAGCTCTATGACCATAAACATAACATGAATAGCAATAACCATAAAATTGAGAATAGTTGTACCTTATTGAATGGTATTGCCTGAAAGGTGGAAATATTGAGGATCTACTTGTCCTTCTACCATCATCAATATGTATTTATCTTTTATCTTCACTTCAAGAGCAGCAACATGATGACCCAAATCTATCTTCTTCCTTGGTATATTTATGACTTTGGAGCATTTTCCTTCTTCATTGCCTAAACTAGTAGTGTCCTTATGATTCCTTTGCTTGCTTAACATGTCATTTAAGCTTTTAAAAGTACTCTTTTCAAATTACATATTTTTGTACAACTTGGAAGATGCCTTTTCCAATTCCTTTCTTAAAGATACTATCTCAAATTCATACTTCTCACAATTAGCTTCTTTGTCCTTTACCTTAATACTGACATCTTCTTCTATTTTCTTGAATTTTTCAATTTGAACCTTCAAATCTATTATCTATTTTTTTGCATCTTGAAGAATTGAAAGAGTTTTGGTCTATGATTATTTTTCCTCTTGTAGCTGCAATTTTAACCTTTGGTTCTCCATTCTAAGTTTCTTAATCTCATCAAGAGCATAGATGAGTTCACCTTCCATATCAATCTTATATTCATTTTCATCAAATTATTGTTCAAAATCACTCACTAAGTGATCTCCTTCTTTGTCTACACTCTTCACTACAAAATCATCTTTTGTACTAGGTTTAAATGGTACTTGTTCAAAATTTTGTTGAGTATTTCTTTTTCCTCCGTTTCTTTTACTTTTTTCCATAATGAGTACTCCATTACCAGGAACCCCTAGGTTGGTTAGACTTTGTGCAAGGGTATGGCTCTGATGCCACTTGTTGGAGTATGAGAAACATTGAGAGGGTGTGGGGGGTGAATCAATGTTTCAATAATCAACTACAACTCAATATTTTTTCAAAACACATAATCTCTTTCTAATTATTGAATTTTCAATTTCAAAAGTGTAACCAAATGCAATCTAGCCAATAGTAGACCCTTAAACAACATGAAAATAAAATGTTGCAAAATAGGTAAAGAAAGCAACAAGACCAAATTGTATGAAACATAATCATCACATGAACCACAGAAATATCATAACGTAGTATTTTCATGAGTGGAAAACCCTCATAGGGATAAAAAAACACTCGATAAAATGCCTCACTAGCTTAATAAAATCCCACTTATTGAAAAACCTCATTGGCTACTTTTTCTGCCTCATTGGAAAAACCTCACTAGCTATACAAAATGCCTCACTGGAATAGTGTCACTGGCTACACAAAATGCCTCACTGGTTGTAAAACATGCCTCACTGGCAAAGGAACCTCACTAGTTACAAATATGCCTCACTGGAAAATATAACTACCTCACTGGCATCTAAAAACAATCAGGATAAAAGTAATAGATAGAGGGTTTCTCTATTTCTCTAAATTTCATAGAAGCTTCCTAACTTAATACATTCCATGTCTTCTAACTCTATTTTACTTGAAGTCTAGAATACACTTAATACATTAACCTTATTCACTATATTTTCGCAACTATCTTTTAATCACAAACTTCTATTTGCAGCTCATTCAAGATTTCAAGAATACATTTTATCAATCAACTACAGTATAGTGTTTCAAAAAAAACCTCTCTTTATAAAGAAAATTAATCGAAACATCTGAATAAAAAGAATCTAGCAGTTTAAACCTTCAACTCACATATTAACAACATTAACTCTATCAACAGACTATCAAAATAGAACCTTCATTACCTCTCACCACACATGGTATCTACATGCTATTGTAGTTTGCAACAAAATGATTTTCACACTCGTAGACCTCCATAAACACATTTCTCACTTCTCACTACATTTTTTCATCCTTTCATATCATATTCAACAAATTCTCACACTAACTCACATTTTCACACACGTTCAAAAACCTCTGAGTCCATTTCTTGTTTCTTCTACCAACATTTAGTTTGTAAACTATTGGAAAACTATTCTTTTCTAAAAAACCCGATGACTTCCATATAAAACTTGATTAAATTCTTTAACCAAGTATATCCACGAGTTTCTCAAAGCCATCATTAAAGACAACATATCATCGTTCTTATATGTTATAGCTCAAACCATATTCAATCTTTTATTAAGAGAGTAGAAATAAAAATAACACATAGAAAGCATCTGAAATCTAAACCCTAGATTAGGGTTTTAGAGCACTCCTCTGAACCATGAAGTGAATAATGCCTTTGATCCTTTAGAGTTGAAACATGTGTTGTCCATTCAAACCTTTTTAAACCTTTGTATAAAGTGAATCTCAATGAAGCATAACACTTTTGTATGAAATTCAATATGGAGATCACAACCTTTACCTTTGCCTTTGTAGCCTCAATGATGATTATTTAGCCTTTGACACAAAATATAGTTCCTTCATTTATACTAAAATAATCCTTGATGAAGTATAAACCACTGAGGTTTGGATCGTTAGAAAAGCATTAAGTCCTCTTTGATTTTCATTTGTTAGAGTAAATTAATCATTATTTACTCTAGTGCTTAATGCAAATTTAGGAAAAGATCATCTAGTTTTGATTGGAGTGTTATTGCTTTAATTATGCATTATCAATCAGTTAAGTGAGTTAACTGATTCATGCATTTTTTATCTCACTCCTGTCTTAGTCAGAACTCCACCATTTACGGATCTAAGTTGAGTTGGTATTTTGATAACTCAGGTTTACTAGGACACTTGTCATTCTTGACAAGTGCATCCTAAACCTATAAATTTGTAATCATTCCTAATGTTATTCACTTCATTTTGTGATTAGTTTCAACTTATTGATCTTGGTAAAACTAATATGGTATCAGAGCCACTATGAGCTTTGTTTTTATTCGATTTGAAGTCATTTTTGGTCTTATTTTTCGCAACGCATTTTTCTATTGAAGGAAGAGGGCTACTCATAGAAGGGAATTTTCTAATGGTAATGTGACATTAGAGGCGTGAGAGAAGCAAGAAGGAAGGGTGAAATTCACTGTGCAAAGGGCATTTGAAACTCCACATCATTGTGCAAAGGACAACTGAGGGCACGTTTTTGTAGTTGGACTTCAGAGGGTTGATTTCTTTGAATAGGCATGATCTGCAAGCATAGGAAATTTTTTCACCGTGCATTATCCTCAGAACTGTGCATTATTGGAGAGGGGTAATGTAAAATACAAGGTCATGATCTATCATGGAGGTCGCGAATCTCTATTTGGAAGCCACACACCATTGAAAGCAGAGGTCAAATCTCACTAGTGAGGCATGATTCTCTACTGAAGAAGCAACGATTGAGTTTTTTTCGAAGGCCAACATTTGGGGGCGTTCCAATTTGAACTCCCACATGGCCTGCTCAAGTCCACACCTGATCAAGGATTTCACCCCAATGGAGGTGATGTTTCATTTGCTGCTTTTTTGACTTCTATGCAGGTCGATTCACTCATTGGGTGATCTGCAATTTGAAGGCTTGATTTTCAATTTTGGAGCTCGATTGATTTGCTTTGGGATTGCACTTTTCCATCAGAAAGAGGCTATGATTTAAATCTGCAATCATTTTTCAAAGGAAGTGGCCCATGATTTTCTGTTCTTCTATGAAGATTGTCACCAAAATGGAGGTAGACGTAAACCTTTGTTTCTAGATGCATTCATGTTTCTAGTATAGGTTTCTTTCATTTTTCTTCTAAATAAACAAACTTAAAAATTAAAAGTTTCTAATTAACTATCAAGCTTTGCATTGCTCCTCCAATCAGCAGCCAAAAGTGTTCTTATGTTCTAAATTCATGTCTACATGAGATTCTAGAGTCGCATCCTTGTGGGCTTCTAGAATTTCTTTCTAGTAGGGTTCCTGACTACATGAGCTTCCAAATTTGCATCCTTGTGTGCTTCCAAAGTTTCTTTCTAGCTAGAAAATATTGAGAATCGGATAAATGACAACATCATCCCTAACGGAGGGCATCTTTGTAGTTCTTCAATATTTGCAGCTTTCTTCTTTTGTTCGAATAAATTGTTAGGAGTTTTTCCACCTCGATGTTCTCCTTTCCTCATTGTTGACAACCACATCATCGTTGTTGGCCCACCAATTGTGACTTTGCAGAGCTTGTTCTCTATTAGTCTTCACAAGATCTTGGATCGACATCATCGCTTTCTGACATGTGGACACGTGAGCAGTTTTCAGAGGCACACATCATCTTTCTTTTTCTTCATCAATTTTCATTTAGGAGGGCGTTGGAGTAAATTAACCATTATTTACTCGAGTGCTTAATGCAAACTTAGGAAAAGATCATCTAGTTTTGAATGGAGTGTTATTGCTTTAATTATGCATTATCAATCAATTAAGTGTCTTAACTGATTCATGCATTATGTTATCTCACTCTTGTCTTAGTCAGAACTCCATCACATGTTGAGTTGAACTCCACCATTTAGGGATCTAAGTTGAGTTGGTCTTTTGATAACTCAAGTTTACTAGGATACTTGTCATTCTTGACAAGTGCATCCTAAACCTAAAACTTTGTAATCATTCCTAACGTTATTCACTTCATTTTGTGATTAGTTTCAGCTTATTGATCTTGGTAAAACTAATACCATTGACACCTTGTAATGAGTAATCCAAGAGATGTATGAAATACTTTGTCAACACCACCAAGACTGATCAACAATAAAAGTACCTTTGAATATCTCATGAAGAAGTTTGTATCAAACAACCTTGTAACAATAAATAGCATTGAACATCAAAGGCAAATCCAGATGAACATCAAAGGCAAATCTAGATGAACATCAAAGGCAAATCCAAATGAACATCAAAAACTGAACCTTGTCTTTGCACCAACAACACCCATCAACATAAACTGAACCTTGGCATCTAGCAACATAAACTGAACCTTGGCATCTATTCCTGCCTTAACTTTGCATGATGAACCAAACCTACCTTGTCTCCACGACCTTTGACATCAATGACAAATAATACCAATGCCAACAAGAAGAAAAAGAATATATGTCAAGAGAAGGATGGAATTGTTTGTATGGTACACTAGGATGATCATGATGTATTCTATGATTATAATTTGAGTAATGTCACTAGCAGTTTTTATTCTCATATGAATAAAAAAAAATAGGAACATGAAATGGTCAAAACATTTCTTAGGTAACATAATGGGTAAGTGCACAAATAATGGTGTTTTCAATATCTAGGAGATGTAATTAATGAAGATGGAAAGAAAAAGAATGCTAAAATCCAAGGGAATCAGTTGATGAAAAAGAGAAAAAATAAAAATAAGCCGACTTGCAAGCTATTTGATTTAGATGAGAATTGATATGTAGATAGAAAGCAAGCTCCTCCTCTTGGCCAACATAGAATCAACCAATTATTTCACATCTAAAAAGTGAAAATCAATATAAATATTTGTATCTAAATTTGTATTATTATTGATAAGATCTTTTATTGTTTATATTTTTTATACACCTTACAATGTAAAAGTTTGCTATAGGTTGTAATAAATATTTATTAAGTACTTATTTGCTTTTAGATATTAATAACGTATTGATTTGATTTGAGTTTTAATAAATATTATTTTGCTCTTACAACACTAATTTCATTTGATTTGATTTTGGGTAATTGTAATATTAATAAAGTATTTAATGTGTGCATAATTTAAACGAAACTAAAATAAAAATGTAAACTCAAATAACAAATCAAATTATTATTTTCAATAAAGATGAGAAAATTAACCAAAATAATCAATTAACACTGGAATTTGCATATTGAATATTACCCACAATATTTGTCTAAAGATAAAATTCACACTATAAATATAGAATAATACATTTCTTTGATTGATTAGTTGAGTTAATTTCCAATTTGTATTGACTGCTATAGAATCCTTACCGTTGATTTATATATCAATACTCTTACACCATTCTATCCTGTCCTGCTCATCAACCCTGATCCGACCTTATGTCTATGGCCCCACACGGATTCCACTGTGATAGGCTGCATCGATGCTGTATTTCTCTACGTCTTCTCACATTATGAAAGTGACTCAAAAAATTTCAAACTACGTACAAAAATGTCATGCAATTTGGAAGATTTACGATTCTTCTCTATCAACCATGTTAGAGAAAAGACAAAAACTTTGTTGTCTCCTAGGATGGAAATAGATAAGTAAATACATACTTGATTTTCACACGAACTGTATTAATATTAAGTGAGTCTAAAAGAGTAGGTACAACTGTGTTTGTAATGTTCCAAGATGCGTTGAATTGCAAAAGTACAAACTTTTTTGACCGGTGAAACACTACATCAGAATAAATCTGTGTTGACCATAGAAAAACTTATGATTTATAGTTCATGTGAGTTTTTTATTTTACCAGTGGAACAAATCAATCTATAAACTGTTTTAGAATAATGACTTTTGTTTTGTCTATATTACTTTTTATTAATTAAAAAAAATATATATATTATTAAAAAAATTAATTGTAAAAAGACACTTAAACTTCAAGTTGGACCAAATCCACTAAAAGCAATGGACATAATCGCATCAATATTGATAGTAGAAGGGTCAAGATCGTCAGATTTGTTAGCGTTAGTTTCCCTCCATAAACAACATACATGTTTATTCAATAACTATAAACTAATTAAAGCAACAACACTTGTTTCTTTCATATGATATTGTAACTAAAGCAAACAACATTGCGAACATCACTTGTTTCTTTAGATTTATTGTAACAGCACTGCAAACATCAATTGTTTCTGTTAGTGTATAGTTTTAATCATACATTTAGGCAGTAGTTATGGAGATTGATTTTCTTGATTGAGAAGTCCTATCTTCAATTCATGGAGATTGACAACTTGATTGAGGAGTTCTATCCTCAATTCATGGAGTTTGACTGCTTGATACTCTCCTATTTTATGTACATCTCTTTGATCTAATTGACAAGTTGGCTTTGAGAAAATTCGTGTTTATTGTGCTTGATCATCTGTCTTTGCAGATCTAGATAATTCTTCAGTTTCTTTAAATGCGGTATGCTAAATAAAGCAAACTACAATTAGTTTGCTTTCACAGTGTCTTATCACCGCAATCTCATTGTTGTGGTACTTATTGTATTTCATTCTTTGCTCTATTTTTATCTCTATTTTCAATCTGCGAGCTTTTCTTGCTTTTCTAGCTAGATCTATAACTTGTTTTGCAAGGTCAACTGCAATTTTACATGGTATCAAAGCTTAAGGGAGATAGGAAGAAGGAGAATAAACTTTTTTGTAGATTTTAAAGATTAGAATTGTTGAAAATAATCGAATTTCCAGCCTTCGCAAATCTCTCATGATATAACTATTACAAATGGAAGCCAAAGATTCTGCTTCAACTCAGAAGTAGAGGCTTATATCGAATAGTCATGGCAACAAAGGTTGAACCGAATTCTGTAGTTGAAAAATCCAAATATTTCAACCGCATGGATGAGGCCTTCAGTCTCCTATACCTATCCATGTCTCCAAAATTGTGGTTCATGTTGAAGCATGCAAAACTTCAAACGAGGTTTGGACTACACTAGAGACTCTTTTTGGGAAGCAAGATGAGATGTGAGGTCACATCTTTGAAAATGAGCTCAACTTATTAGATCTGAGAAAATTCAAAAATATTTAGGACATTTTCAAAAGTTCAAGGCCTTATTACTCCAGCTAAAAGGATGTGGAATTGACAAATCTCGGGAATAAAGCAAATTAGTTCTTGCTATCTTGTCAAAACTAGGTCTAGAATATGTTGTATCTATATCCACTTTTCACATAGTCAGGCTTACAATAGGAGTGTTAGCGTGAATGTTTTTCACCTTCTTAAGTTTACTTAGGCTTAATATTACATTTGTTTATTTGAATAGTTTTTTCCTATGATGGGTAGTTTTCTTACCCGTTAGATTTTTCATGCCTTTATAAAGCACTTTGTACATTATGTATTTCATCATATCACAATACATTTCTTTTCACTCCTAGTGAAATAGCATCTTGTGTTGCTTCTGTTTCGTGAAGGTTTATTTTGGTGTGCAGTTGCTCTTGGGTGCTCCAACATGGTATCAGAGCAGTTCTACTGCAACCACCTTCCAGGCTGAGATTTTTCACCAGATGAGAATTAAGGTTTTGCTGATTGGAGGAGGATATTCTATGCATTGAAGGCGTAAACTCCTGGTTCTTTGGAGGAACGTTTTAGTTTGCAAGCCTGTTTGGAAGATTGTTGGCGCAATTTTCTCTATTGAAGGGGCGTTCACAATTTTGAATACATTCATTTTTTGTTGTGGTGTCTGGAGGGAAAGTCAAGATTGGAAGCCGCCGAGAAGAGGCGTTTGAATCTACAATTTGGACAAGGCATTTTTTTCTATTTGGCAACGAATACCTTCATTTGGAGAGACAGTGTGGATTTTCTGTTGAAGAGGCTCGAAATCTTCCATTAGAAGCCGTGTTTTCTTTGCCCACATTTTGGGGCAGTTGAATCAGCTACAGAGGCTAATTTTTATTGCAATGTTTTGATTGTGGAAGAACTGCACAGTGCAAATAGATTGAAGCAGCTACTGTTTACAGATTGGTGTGGTTTCTTTGTTGTTTGAAGCCTTTGATTTTTATTGGAGGCTTTGTAAAGCTACTTGTGGAGGCGTTTGCAACGTGGGAGCTCTTGTACAAACGTTTGTTTTTTCTTAAAGAGGTGCAGATTTTCCTAGTCCAGGTCGGTTCATTTTTTACGAGCATCTTACTCAGTCGTCCCATTCTTGGAGTTGGATGTTCTGGAATAGACTTAGGAACAGTCCACAAGAAGGCATTTTTCTTCATTTTGTTGAAAGGGCGATTGAAGCCTAATTTTGAGGATCGATTCTGTGGGAGGAGGATGGTTAACCTTCGATCATCTGTCTGATTGCAATCTGCTTTCTTTGAGGTGTTTTCAAAATTATTGGTAGTAGTTGGTGTGACTCATAAGTTTATTCCTTTCTTTTTTTCTGTTGTTTGGAGATTGATTGTTGCTCTTTGGAGATTGATCGGAGGCCTGATTCCGTGCTAGGAGGCTCATGTGGAGTGTTTGGTGGTGGCCTGATTATTCATCTTACGTAGAGAGGTTGGTGATGTCATTTGGTGATTTTGTTGCATGGTGCGAAAGAGGTACTCTTCTTTTTTTTTAAATTCCATCAATTGCAAGTGTTGTAGCCATAATTTTTGCTATCTATTACCAGTATCTTGCTTCAATCTAGTGTTTTTTGGCAAAATTTTATTTTGGGGAATTGTACATTGTTCATTATATTCATTTTGGGGGGTATAAGTAGCATATTGGTCCTTTTGTGTTCATTTCAACACCATGTCAGAACAGAAAATTGAACCACTCACTCCACACAACTATTACACATGAAAGCTTAAGATGACAAAATTATTGCAATCTTGGGGTCTTTGGCAAATGTTGGATGCCAAATAGCCTGCATTCACTAAGGACTTTGAGAAGTTTGTCCATCGCAAAAAAATGGATGAGGTGAGAAGACTCATAGGGCTCCATATTTTTGATAATATGTTGTTTCATATTGCAGTGTACAATGACTAGAGAAGTGTGTGATAAGATTGTTGAGTTGTATGGAAAGGTCAATCAGTTCAGGATCTTGCAGCTCGAAGCCTATTTCACTTCTCTCTCTCTAGATGTATTTCCCACTATTCAGGACTTCCTTGCACAGTTTAAGTTGAGTTGCAATTGAAAGGATGTGGTCATGCTAAGATAGACAAAGAGTGTATCTTCTTGACCTTGTCTAAGTTGTGTGGTTATTTTTCAGTATTAGTTTCCACTTTCTATTCTACCATGGGCACTATTGGAGATGCTTATCAGATGCCTTCTTTGGAGGTGTTATGTGATCAATTGGCTGAAGAGCAAGCTAAGTTGATCCAGATGGATGCTCTTCCTAAGAGTCATGCCTTGATGGCTCAATCTTATAAGGGCAAGGGTAAGAAAAAGAAAAAGCCTAAGACAAATTCTCCTCAAGGTGGTGAGAATCCCTCCAAGCCTAATGAGAAGAATGATTAGTAGATTGCACATCCTCTTTCTTCCAACTTAGAAGAATCATATTCCAAGTCTAAGAAGAAGAAGGAAAATTGTTCTTTTTGTGGAAAGTCAAGGCATAATGATGCACATTTTTTTGTGAGGCTCGTAGCATTGGAGGAAGTTATGAAGAAGCACAGCATTGCCATGTCAAAGTCTTCTTCATTGGGAAAAGGTCAACCCCTTGCAACAAGAGGTTTGTCCTCTACCCATGACAGTTGAATTCTTGATTCTTGTGCCTCACATCACATAACTCATGATGTTAATCTTCTTGATTTTCTCTCTGATAGTCATACTACTCACATTGTAGTTGGAGATTCTTCTTAGATTCCTATTTTAGGGACATGCTCATTTCAGATGCAGGATGGTTGCATTGATGATGATCTTCTTGTTCCTAATATTTCATAGAATTTGCTCTCCATTTATCAAATTTGTCAGCATGGTGATGGAAGGCTTGTTGAGTTCTCTCCTAGTGATGTGACCATTCAAGAGTTGGAGAATCTTGAGAAGGTTGTTGCTACTAGAGTAGCTAATCGTAGAGCCCACTTGTATAAGTTTGATGGATTTGAGACTTCATCAAGATCATCCTTTATTTCTCATGCAGATTTTGTGAGCAAGTTGTTGCATGAACAGTTTGGGCACCTTAATTATAGATATCTTTAGTAGATGAGCACATAGAACTTGGTGATTGGTTTGCCTTAGATCTCTTGTTCTGATGGGGTTTTCCCATGTTGTGTAATTAGGAAACATCCTCGAGATCCATTTCCAAAAGGTATGGCTACACATGCTTCGACACTCCTTGAGTTGGTGCATAGTGATCTTATGTCATTTCCCACTCCTTCATTTTCAAGGGCCAAGTATGTGCTTACCTTCATTGATGACTTCTCTTGCCACACTTGGGTGTACTTTTTGAAGTACAAGGATGAGGTTCTTTGCTTCTTCATGAAATTCCTTGCATTTTTGGAGAAGCAGTCAAGACATTCCCTACAGAAGATTTACATAGATAATGGGAGGGAGTATATCAACCGAGCGTTTTAGGACTTTTGTAGTGCTTAAGGTATTCTTCATCAACACACAGTTCCATACACTTTGCATCAGAATGGTGTGGCTGAGTAGAAGAATAGAACCTTATGAGAGATGGCCAGTTGCATGATCCAATCTAAGTCTATGACTCCAACTTTTTGGGTAGAGGTTATCGATTGTTTTGACTACATTTAGAACCATATGCCTCAAAAGGTAGTGTGGAATATGACTCTCAAGGAGGCTTGGTCTCATGTCAAACCTAAGGTCTCCTATTTTAGGGTATTTGGCAGTGATGCATGGACATTCATTCTAACAAGGAGGTGCAAAGCAATAGAGAAGAAGATTCAACAGTTCATCTTCATTGGCTGCTATGAGGATGTGAAGGTTTATTGTTTGTTTCATCCTGTCACTAAAGAGGTATATTTTCATCGTGATGTTCATTTTGATGAGTCTTTTGTTTCAAAGGATTCTCCATCACATGCCTCTACCTCCCTTCTTCCAAGTTCTTCTTCAGAGGATGTTTTGTTTCTTGTTGTTGATGGGTGATCCCACAATACTGGTTTACAATTTTTGGGCAAACTGGACACTGAACTGATTTTTTTAAAACTAAATCTTCACTTTTGGGCTCCTATAGCGGCTAAACCGTGAGGAATTTGAAGATGATGCAAACTAGTGATTTGTGACATTTTGTCTATAGAAACTAAATATTTCCTTTTTTTTAATTTTGGAATCAGATTGCACTTCTTTTTCCATCTCCTTCAAAAACTAGCTTATTTTAAAAACAACATTTTTAAGGAGTGACGCTCATTGTATACAACATAAAAAATTTTGTATGAAGGATAAAATTCTAATTTTTTTGAATTTAGATTTGTGACTATGATATCTAGCACTTTCATTTGGTTTCATAGTGTCTTATTAAATATTTTTTCCTTAATCAAGTTTCAAAGTCAAACCAATTACAACTTAGACATAGGTGGACCCTATACAACATAACTTTTTTTGTATGTATCGAAATTCAAATTTTTTTTAATGGATCAAGGACATCAATACCCAGCCTGAACATATTTTTCAAAATTTTATTTTGATAATCTTCTATTTTTCCACATGTTCAGAACATAGAGCTTGATTTTTGGTGAAAAACCTATGTTTAATAAAACTAAGAAAACAAATACATAATAAAACCAAAACATATTAAAAATATATTTGTTAGATAGCTCATTCTGAGGACTACCGTAATCATTTGAAATAAATATTAAATAAATTCATTTGATCCCCCAAAAGGTAAATCAAAAGTGATTTTTTATCACCATTTTGATAGGTGTAAAGGAGACTCCATTATAGGTATGGTTTAAAACTAGTGGGGTTATATCGAAGGGGGTTTGATCTAAGGTGGTTTGATCAACCCTCTTCAATTGGAATCCTTAAAATGAAACTTTTTAAGGCTTGAATCATTATATTTTCTAAAAATATATGATTTCAACAAAAGTCAAAATCTCCCAGAAATTGTAAACCAACTTTGTGGGATCACCCTGATGATGATAATGTTGTTGATATTCCTAATGATGGTATTGATATTATTGTTGACATAACTCCATCTTCTCATAATCCTGCATCCACAAAACCTCTTTGGGCTTGCATTGTTCTTAAGGAGGCTAGTTCTCATGTAGGTGATCCCAACACTTTTTGTCATACTTGTTCCCAATCTTCAGATACCAGTCTTTTGAGTCATGCAATTTCTACTAATCCTCGGAAGTTTTCAAATGCTTCAAGTGTTCCAAAGTGGTATAGTGCTATGGTTGAGGAATATTCTTCTTTGATGAAGAATCATACTGGGGATCTTGTTCCCCTTCTTAAGGGAAGAAAGTTGGTTCGATGCAAGTGGGTGTACTATACCAGGTTTGTAGTTGATGGTTCTATTGACAAGTGCATGACTCGTCTTGTGGCTAAGGGGTTTTCTCAAGTTGAGGGCATCAACTATTCAGAGACATTTTCTCTTTCTGAGAAGATGGATTCCATAAATCTTGTACTTTCTATTGTCACATCTCAGGGTTGGTCAGTGTATCAGATGGATGTGAAGAGTGCTTTCCTGCATGGTGATCTTTAGGAAGAGATCTATATGGAGTATCCACCAGGGTTTGTGTAGGATTCTTCACTTGTTTTCAGGCTTCAACGTTCATTGTATGGTCTCAAACAAGCCCCTCAAGCTTGGTATAAGAAGATGGATAGGTTTTTGCTTGCTTCTAGATTCACTAGATGTCACTCTGACTCTAAAATTTATATTCAGAGGCATGGGGGGGATCTTCTCATTCTTGTTCTCTATGTGGATGACTAGATTCTCACTAGGAGTTCTTCTACCATGATTGAGGATACTCTAAGAGCTTTGATAGAGCGGTTTGATATGACAGACCTTGGTCTTTTGCATTTCTTCCTTGGTCTTCAGATTCATCAATCTTCTCCAGGTATTGTTATTTTCCAATAGAAGTATTCTCTTCATTTACTTCAGAGATTTTAGATGGCCGATTGCAAGCTACCCCCCACTCCTTTCTAGTCAGGGGTTGTATTGTCTTCCAATTGTAGTACTACGTTAGTGGATGCTACCTTGTATCAGTAGTTGGTTGGTAGCCTTTTGTACTTGACACATAGTCATCTTTCTATTTCCTTTGCAGTTGGTCTTGTATTCAGTTTCTCTCAAGATCCTCATGAGAGTCATTGGAAGGAAGCCAAACACATTTTGCAGTACATTCAGGGCACTACACAGTTTGGCATTCATTACACATCAGATGCTACTCAAATGGTGGGCTTCACCGGCTCAGATTTGGCTAGTGATGTTGATGATCGAAAGTCTAGTTCTGGATTTTTCTTTTGTCTTGGTTTTCATTTGATTGCACATGGTCTTGCAAGAATTAAACTGCTATTACATTATCATCGATTGAGGCTAAGTACTGAGGTGTTGTTTTGGCTAGTTAGGAGGTTTTGTGGCTTTGACAGTTGATGGTTGAGTTTGGATTTCCTATTGATCATCCCACTACTCTTTGGTGTGATAATCAAAGTTCCATACATATTTATTGTAACCCAGTGGAGCATCAATGCATGAAGCATATTGAGATCCACATGCACTTCATTCGACAACTCACTCAGGAGGGTGTTCTGATTTTGGAGTATTTGTCTAAGGAGGAACAAGTTGCATAAATCTTCACTAAATCTTTGGCATCTCCTCGCTATATTTTGTTGAGATCGATGCTTGGGGTATCTTGATGAGTCCTCCTTCCTTCTTTCTCTCTATTTTGTTTTTCTCTCATTTGGAGAGGGGTTTCTTCCCATAGGGTTTTTCTCCTTTTCTCTGGTTGTGAGAGATTTCTATTTTGCATTGTAGTTGGTCATGGGTACCTAACATGGCCTCATAGTCGGGACCCATTTTTGCATCTCATTTTGCATTTTTAGTTTCCTTAAGTTGCACTTAAGGGGGTGTTAGCATGAATGTTTTTTACCTTCTTAATTTTACTTAGGCTTAATATTGCATTTGTTTATTTGGGTAGTTTTTTCCTGTGTGGGGTAGTTTTCACACCCGTTGCATTTTCTATGTCTTGATAAGGCACTTTGTACATTATGTATGTTGAAAATGAAGGTGAAATTGTAGTAAAAATGTATCTTAAAATTTGTAAATCCTGCGTAATTGTAGATTCAATTTTATTATTCTTTGTCACAATCTCTTGTGTATGATTAATATTGAATTAGATCAATTTTAATGTTGTAGAAAGTAGACAGAAGATTGTAGAAGAAATATAAGATATAATAAAAAGGACACAACATGTACATGGAGAAACCCTTTCAAAAAAAAAAAACTCCACTAGAATTGGTTCTATTTATATTATTTAACCTTTGATTATGATTACAATGACATTGATTCAATTCTCCTTGATATGCTTCATTTGTTCTTCAACAAATCTTCTTCACAACTTGCAATATTTTCTCACAAAACTATCTCATACAATTACTGCAATAATAGACAGTATTCTTCCTTACAAACTCATTAGAGTTATCAAATATATAATCACAAAGTTGTCTTGAGAAAATCCACACCTAGGGTTGCCAAGTTGAGTTCTCATATGCATGCACAAGTCAAACAAGAGTCTCCCTCAAAGTTGGCGCCCAACACTGAAGTGTTACCCTTGTAGTTGTCAAAAATATCTCATTCAAGCTCATCCTCAAAGTAGGCGCCAAAATTGGTTCCCATTTAACTGATCATTGAAAATATCTTTTCCATGCAATAGTTGTAACTCAAAGATGCCAACTTGAGCACCCAAGGTGGGCCCAAGTTAATCTTTGTTAATTGAAACACATCTGTCACTGATTCATGCAAAACAATATGCATGAATGATCCCCCATCTGTTAATTGAATGTATCCACCTATTATTTGTCCATGCAACTCAAGTCACTGAAGTTAACTAACATGCAACTGAAGATAACTAAAACATAACTAAACTAAATTGAACTAAACTGAACTAAACTAAACTGAACTAAACTAAACTGAACCTCGTAAACATCCATCCCTATTTTATAGGAAATCAACATGCATAAATCAAAATCCTTATTTTGTAGGAACCTAGGATGCATTTATGAAGTGTACTCAATTCACCAACCAGTTAACTGAACCAAGGTGGATCCCACCTCCCATGTAGGCACCCATGTGCTCCTATTATTTAGGAATAACTACAAATGTCAAATTAAATGTTTATTTCATTCGAAATTAATCTCTTCCTAATCCGAGTGTTGTGCAACACATTCCAAGGACTTAGGAGATACGTGAAATATGTTTAGAATGCAATTAAATGGCATCCTATTCCCAACCATTTATTTCATCATATCACAATACATTTCTTTCCACTCCTGCTGAAATAGCATCTCATGTTGAGCTTCTCTTTCATGAAGTTTTATTTTGGTGTGTAGTTGCTCCTAGGTGCTCCAACAAGGAGCAAATTGGAATATTCCCAAACTTGATGCCTTTATTGAGTCCTTGATACATGAGCAAGATAAGCTTATAAAAATAGGTACATTGAAAATTCCAAAGCTCATGCTCTTACTATGCAAGCAAGTGGGAAGAAAAGTTCAAAACCCAATCAACAATCCAAAGGCAAAGGGAAGAAGGAACCAAATCCAAGAAAAGAAGATAATCCCAAACCTCCTGATGAATCTTTGAGCTTGAAGGAAAAGAAGGACAAAAAGGGGAAATCAAAGTGTAGTTATTGCAACTATGATTACCATATGGAATCATCATGCATGAAGAATACAATTGACCTCATGGTGTAGACACTTCAACAAACTAACCTTGCTAATTTTATTCCAAAAAGTGCCAAGAAGTAGGAAGAAAAGGCACCATAATTAATTCATATTCATTCTTCTCTAGATGCATGGATCCTCGACACCAGAGCTTCACACCACATGGCAGCTACAAAAGATGTTCTCTCATCTTTGGAACCATATGATGGTCCTCCTATTCTCATGGGAGATGACTCTCTAGTAGAGGCAACTAGAAAAGGGGGGTAGAGCTTGGAATTGGAAGTTTTGAGAATTCCTACACATTCCAAAGCTTTATATCAATCTTCTCTCTATTTATCAAATGATACATATTGGCAATAGAAGGAGAGTTGAATTCACCCCAGATGCGGTGAGCATATTTGACATGCAAGACAAATCCAAAATTGTTGTTGGTAAGGAAAATCATCAGTCTCATTTATACACTTTTTCTGACTTTGTTGCTAAATCAAATTCCACTTTACTGCTAACGCATGCAAATAATGAAAATAGAATTTTCCATGAAAGATTTGGTCATTTAAACTTTAGATACATGCAACAACTTAGAAAATAGGGGATGGTGAAAGGATTTCCTATCATAGAATTTTCCAATAGAATATGCGAAGATTTTGCTCTTAGAAAGCATCCACAAAAAAAGTTTTCAAAGGGACATGCATGGAGAGTTTATTCTCCTTTAGAGCTTGTTCATACTGACCTTATGGACCCATTTCCTAAACCTTCCATGAGCCAAGCCAAATATGTCCTAACATTCATTGGTGATTGCACACGATATACATGGGTGTATTTTCTCAAATTCAAGTTTGAAGTGTTTGAGCATCTCAAGATTTTGAAAGCTCATGTAGAGAAGCAGTCTGGGAAAATGATCAAGATCCTCCACACAGATAATGGGGGGGATTATTTCAACAATGATGTTTGACATCTTTGTGATAAAGTTGGAATATAATTACAGAACACAATTCCTTACACTTCCCAATAGAATGGGGTAGCTGAGAGAAAGAACCAATCTTTGAAAGAGTGGCTAGTTGTATGTTGCATGCAAGATCTCTTCCCTCCAAATTGTGGGTTGAAGCAATCAATTGTGCCTCATACATAAAAAATAGATCTCCTCATAATTTTTTCATAGGAAAACACTTTTAGAAGCATGGAGTGGCATGCAACTAGAAGTCACACATTTTCACATTTTTGGATCACGTGCACATGGGCATGTATTCCTACAAATAAGAGGAAGGATTTGGAGCCTCAAAGTAGACAATCCATCTTCTTTGGATATCCAAATGCTGTAAAGGGATACAAACTGCTAGATCTTTCAACATAAACACTCTTCATTGAGAGAAGTGTTTACTTTGAAGAAAGTTCCCCACATGCATATTAGGATAAACATGCCACCACCTTGGTGTTTCCTCCTCTTACATATTTCAGAGAATATACATGCATTCATTCATATCTGATTTCAAATATTTTTGAATCTAATTCAGAGGAAGATGAGCACGCATGTGTCAATCCACAACCAAATCCTGATTGGGCTTTTGGCGATGATTCAATATCCCCTGTGAGAAATCAAAGAACAAGTAGCTTAAACGAGATATATGAAGCCTCTCATGCACTCTTAGTTACCAAACCCATCATGCCATTGCATGCGTATGTGGCTCTAGCATTCGATCCACAGACTTATGCAAAAGCTAAAAGGAATCCTCTTTGGGAAGTTACCATGGAGGAGGAGTACAACTTTCTCATAGCAAACCGAGCTTGGGACCTAGTTCCACTTCCTTTCAATTGCAAGCTTATCATATGTAAGTTGTTCTATAGAACAAAGAAAGTAGTTGATGGACATGTGAGTAGATATAAAGCAAGGTTAGTAGCCAAAGGCTTTCAACAAGTTCATGGCCTTGATTATGATGAGGCTTTTGCTCCAGTAGCAAAAATGGGCTCCATTCAAATGGCTCTTGCCATTGTAACAACAAGAAGTGGGAGGTTCACCACATGGAAGTGAAGAACACATTTCTTCATGGTGATCTCAAGGAAGAAATCTACATGGAGCAACTTCAATGGTATGTACAAAATTCATCTTTAATATGCAGACTCAAGAAGTCACTCTATGGCCTCAAGCAGACACTTAGAGCTTGGTATGCTAAAATGGACTCTTATCTACTGTCTCATAATTTCATGTGATGCAAATCTAATCCAAATGTTTATATGATGAGAACAACTAACTCTTTGTTGATTATAGTGCTCTATGTAGATGATCTACTAATAATAAGTAGTTCAACCACAACCATTACTGAAATTAAATCTACTTTACATGATAGATTTTTCATGATAGACATGGGTCTCCTACACTTTTACCTTGGACTTGAAATCATCCAAAATGAATCAAGAATCAACTTTGCTCAATTCAAGTATGGGAGAGATCTTTTAGTTTGGTTTCACATGACTGAGGCAAGCCAACAGCCATACCCTTCTTATTAGGGCTAAAGCTTGAGGATGGCAAAGATACACCACTGGTTGATTGCACACATTTTCGTCAGCTTGTGGGGAGTTTTTTTTTATCTCACTCACTCTCACCTAGATCTCTCATAGATAGTGGGGGTTGTTTCTAGTTACATGCAGGAGCCACATGAGGTACATTGGAAGGCTACCAAGCGAATAGTTCGATATGTCTAGGGAACTATTCGCTATGGGATTCATTATTCAGTAGGTTGTATTTTGGATTTCATTGGCTACACTGATTCTGATTGGGCTAGTGATAACATTGATTGCAAGTCCACTTCAAGATATGTTCTTAGTTTGGGATCAAGCCCCATTTGTTGGTCAAGAAAGAAGCAATTTGTCATTGCTTTATCATCAACAGAGGCCGAATATAGAGGTGCAGTCAACGTTACCATTCAAGCCATTTGGTTGCAAAACTTCCTAACTAAGCTTGGTATCCTCTTTCATCATCCAATTGTCATTTGGTGTGACAATTAGAGAACACTGAAGCTTTGTAGAGATCCCATGCAGTGGCAGTGAACCAAACACATTGAGATTCACATGCACTTCATCCATGAATTGATACATGATGGAGTCATTGACTTGCAGTACTATGCTACTTTAGAACAGATTGCCAACATCTTCATGAAGGCATTCACCAAGAAGAAGTTTCACATTCTGCAAGACCTTCTTGGGGTGAAGAACATTGCAACATAGTAGCTACCATGCACATTTTGTGTATATTTTTTTTGAGGGGTGGTTTTATTTCCATAGGGTTTTCCCTCTTTCCTCTTTTATGTCTCCTTAGTTAGACTTAAGGGGGGTTGTTAGAGTTAGTTTTCCTTCATAAACAACAAACAACATGTTAATGCAATAACTATAAGCTAACTAAAGCAACAACACTTGTTTCTTTCATGTGATATTGTAACTAAAGCAAACAACACTACAAACAACACTTATTTCTTTAGACTTATTGTAACAACAAACAACACTTGTTTCTTTAAATGCGGTATGCTAACTAAAGCAAATTGCAATTAGTTTGCTTTCATTGCCTTTTATCACTACAATCTCATTGTTGCGGTACTTATTGTAACTATTCTTGATGCATTGTTACCAGTTTAGTACATATAGAATACAATTTTCATTCTTTGCTCTATTTTTATCTTTGTTTTTAATTTGCGAGTTTTTCTTGCTTTTCTAACTAGATCTATAATTTATTTTGTTGATAAGAGTACTTTCTACTGCACCATCAAACATTAAATGTTATGAAATTCTCTAGTGATTTATGCCAGTTAAGCATGTTTTGGAGATTTCTAACACCTACCGATAAGAAATAGGTGAGAACATTAAATGTTATATGTGTGTCCATTGTGTGGAAGCTTTGTGAGGTCTCTCAACTCTTCTATAATCTGGAAACTTCTAACTGCTCTATAAAAGAGGATCAATGTAAAAGCATTCTTCAATCAATATAAGCGTGTTTTTTCATCACTTTGCACATTTATTTTGTTTATGATATGCAGATCATTATTCTTTCTTGTTTGCGTTGCAAATCTATTCCTCTAATAATTGCTAATTTGATTTAAGTCAATTCAAAGGCATGTAGACGAGATGATTGTTCGCCCCATATTTGGGTTGAGATTGTGGAAGCTCCAGTGTGCCCTGTTTTTGTTCCGTTTTGTCATTCTGTAACCTTAGAACTGATGAAACTCAGGTTCAATAATCAAAAGCTCTTCGGCAATTAAGTACTCAATAGTACAAATATGGCAGAGGTACTTGTTGGATCAGTTGTAGATATTACCGTAGGATTGCTCATAAGAAAAGTTCGTGAGCAAGCCTCTCGTCTTCTTCACTTCAAGGAAGACTTGAAACGGTTGCAGTGGAAGCTCACACATTTGCAATGTTATTTGAAAGATGCAGAGCTCAAGAGCAGGAGCGACCACTCAGTGAAAATGTTGCTGGGAGAAATTCAAAAGATTGCATGGGACGCTGAAGATATTTTAGATGAATGTGCTGCGCAACCTATACCTGCCATTCTATGTGCTTTTAGTTTAAGCGATATAAGATATCGCTACAGAATGGGGAGAAGGATTAAAGGCATTGAAAATAGAGTGAAATCCACTTCTGATCACTTCAGTCAGCTCAACGTCTTCTTCCAAGTCATTCCCCATAACTCCGTCTGGGAAAACGGAGGCGACACGCTGAAGAGATACAGCGTTCCTTTTGACGATGAGCCAGTGGGAATGAGAGAAAAGATAGAGGAGATGAAAAGGTTGTTAATAGAGCCTACAAATCGGGTAATAGCGGTTCTGGGCATGGGAGGCCTAGGCAAAACTCGCCTTCTCCAGCATGTATTCAATGAAACTAAGGAAAGGTATGACAATTCTTTCTGGCTCTCTGTATCACAAAATTATTCCATTCAAGACTTACAGTGCGATGTGGGTACAAGTATAGGGCTAGAAAATCTTCGCACCATTTCCTCTGAGAGGGCTGCTGAGTTGATTTACCAACGTTTGCAAGGAACGCGGTGTCTCATAGTTTTGGACGATATGTGGAGAGATGAGGGGAATGCTGATTCAGAATGTTCTTTGGTGGTGCGGATTGGTTTGCCGCGTCGCGATTCTCAGATTCTTATCAGCACCAGGAGCAGAGAAGTTTGCAATAAGATGAGGGCTCATCCAGTTTATGAGATGCAACATTTGTCAGAAGAAGAAAGTTGGATCTTGTTTTGTCGCTCTACCTTTCCTCAAGACAGCCAACCGCCAGAGCATTTTCAGCAACTGGCTAGCGAAGTTGTAAAAGAATGTGCAAGGTTACCCTTGGCCATAAAAACAATTGGAGCAGCCATGGCGAACGTGAGAACTGAACAGGAATGGAAATTTAAAATAGATCAGCTGAGAAATAGGGATGTTGAGGAGAAGGAACATGTAATGTACATCTTGCGGCTAAGTTTTGATTTTCTACCTTCCCAATTGAAATCTTGTTATCTCTATCTCTCCCTCTTCTCAAAAGGTGAAGATATAGATTGCGAGTATGTAGTGAATCTGTGGATTGCCGAGGGCCTCGTTTCAAGCGAGGAATACCCCGAGGACTATCTCACTAAGCTGTTTGATCGGTGTTTGATTGAACCATCGAAGAGAAATGGTGAGTCTGGAAAAGCTAATTTTTTTAAGATAAATGATTTGCTGAGGGACGTGTGCGTTGGAATATGTAAGGACTATACATGCTTCTGTTCTGATACTGAGGATTTCACGGAGCAGCTTAAATTGCCATGGCGAAGAATCTGTCTAGCGAAAAATGGTATAAAGGGCATCCCTGAGAATGCTCGATGTCCCTCCACCCTCCGAACGCTTTGGCTATGTTCCAACGAACTTGTGAATATCTCAGAAGCCTTCTTTTCAGAGGTGAGGGTATTGCGTGTGCTCGACTTGAGCAACACATACATTACCACTTTACCAAAATCAGTTGGAAATATGAAACTATTGAAAGTTTTGAATTTAAAAAACACATCTATTGTGGAGATACCGGCGTTCATTAGAAAGCTGAAAAACTCTCTCCAATTTCTTGATATTTCTAAACCAGACATGATTACATCATTTCAGCCCATAGAGATTCCTGAATGGATTGGCGAGCTAAGATGCTTGCGTTACCTCAGTTTGCATAGCTATGCTGCAGGGAGTATGTCAAAGTCCGTAAGAAGAATGCCCAAATCATTAGCACAGCTGATCGAGTTGCGGACGCTGATGGTGGGTACCATTGAGATCAATTTGTTTGGAGAAGAAAATGGACTAGACGGGGTTGGACTTTCTAAATTAATCCACCTCGAAGAATTAGACCTTAAAGTAAAGCCGAATGGACAGATGGATGGGATTCAACTTCCTAGGGATGCGGGTATAGACTTGGCACAAATTTGTACAAAAGATTTGCAGAGGGTCACTGTTAGAGGAGATAAACATGGGTATTACGTGCGTGATAACGCAGGTCGTCCAGCTCTTAGAGTTATGGGTTTTCGCCATCTCTCACGACTTTCTGAACTTGATTGTAAGTCATGCTTGGTGAATGAAGATATCCGTGATTCTCCTTTCCTCGAGGTGGTGAGGCTAGATTTTAATGACATGTTCTCCTATAACACTGAGGGGCTTCAAGCCCTACAAACAGTGCCGAGTTTAAGAGTCTTAGAATTACGCAATAAACCTTGTATTACGACATTGTGGCGCAATTTTGGGCCATCCAGCTTTCCCAAGTTAGAGAGTCTGGTGATATTTCAATTTCCTCATTTGGAGGAGTTGCCAAGGTTGGAGGATGGAGCTTTGAAATGCCTGAAAGTGTTGAAGGTTTCTGGTTGTCCACGTCTGAAGAAAATTCCAAACGGACTGGAACGCTTACCAAATTTGGAGGCCCTCCGCGTGATCAATTGTGGAGAAATGGGAGACAGGTTAAAGAAAAACAATGAAGACTGGATGACAATGAAGGCCCTCAATAACAATGTGGAAATCACTTCTTATTAAAGATAAACGAAGTAGAAAATCCAAAAGCAGCTGATTTCTGTAGACTATGTAAGTATATCTGGTACTCCCTGTTTAGACTTTAGGGTGTGATTACTTCATTTAGAAAAGTTCTTTAATGCCATTGACAGTGTTATCTTCTTATGTAAATTGAGGTCGATATTTTCTATTTATAGTGTTAAGCATTTAATTCAGGTTGCTCTAAAATCTTGCAATTGTGAATACCTAGTGCATTACAGAGACATTTAATAGCTTGGAAAAACGATGCACACAAGCATACCAAGATTGCTGGCAAACGTAGATAGCGTGTGTTTTTTCCAAAATCTACAAGGGTCTTCGTCGAATTTGTGACCTTTTGGTGGATTATTATTGGTCAATTGTTTTTGTAATTAAATTGTTGAGATAAATTATGCTAAATGCTGATGTTTTTAGACCTTCTCATGGATATTCATGCCCTTTTTCAGGTAAATATTTTAGGGCTAATGGTGAACATAAGCTCGCAAAATTTCGAATTTGCTGTGGCTTTTTTATATGCAAAGCTTTTCTACCTTTTGTTGATAACTGATGCGGGTTCAACCAGTTCTTCCATAACATCCGCCTCATGCACAAATTTAGTTTCAGATTTACCAGTTGGCTTTGATCCCATGCGCGCTTCTTTTCTTAGAGATGGTTTGCATAAACATTTAGTTTTTTAGATAACTATTAATAGTTTTTACTTTTCAAGTTTCTCCGCCAGTTAAACAGAGCTGCTGCATGCATGCTTTGGTTTCTTTGAACCGTTGCTTTTTCGAGAGGCTGCAAACATTATTAATAATTTGCCTCTGCATAATTTTTAAAGCAAGTCACTATAAAAACTGTTCTGTAACAGATATACTATCTTAGAAATAATACAGAATTTTATCTTGAGGTATACGCTGTTCTGTGGTATCTTTAAAACTGGGTAAGATATTATTTGTTTGCTGCTGTAAGTGTTGGTATTAAAGTTTTAGAATGGTGGCGTGTGGTGGCGTGTTGGTGGCGTAGTAGAAGTAGTAGAATGGTGGCGTGTGGTGGCGTGTTCGTATTAGAAATACTTTATTGTTTGCTGCTGTAATACTTTATTTCTAATACCAACACGCCACCACACGCCACCATTCTACTACTTCTAAAAATTAAAGTGCAGCAGCTCTGTAAGTAGTTTATGATGACAGTCATTTGTATGGTTTGAAATATATATGAAATACGAATCATTTTGAAATCTTTGTGTTCTATTTTCTGCACTCTGTTTTCATTTTTGCTTTATCCTCTGCCTCTCCCCTTTAGTACGTTCATTTATTTATGCTGTTATTATTGTGTTAATCAGTTGGTTCAGAGAGAGGGTTGCTTTCAGATTCTTCACCTTTAAAGGGTTATGATGAAAATCTTATGGTTGTCTTTTTTACAGGTTGGTTGTATCTTTTGTGAAAGGATTTGCTGTAATAGTTTCGCATATGGAGGAATTTGTGGCAGAGGAAAATGTCACTTGAAATAGAAAAACATAGCTGTGCTCTGGTTATCATTTTCTTGACATTAGGATTCGATCCAATTTCGACTTGAATCCTTCCTTTATCACAAAATGTTTAAATCTGAGCGCCAGAAGAAAACACCCCATTTTCTTTCTTTTCAAAGTTTCTAGGGTGAAAATTTGACGTCTGTATGGAGTAAACCCATATTTTGTTATTTGGATTTTCGAAGTTTGGTGAGGAAAAGATTGATTGCTAAATGAAATTGATGCAATTGTTCCCTTCGAATCTGACATAATTTCCTGTTAAAGCTGGGCGTCGATGATTCAATGACTCTTGTAATGTAAGTTTTCTCCTTGAAGATTCATCTGGACGATAAAATGATTATTCTGATGCAAAATCCTTCGAACACTGATCAATTTATTCATTTTTGGAGCCAAAATGAATTTTTTCCCAAATTTCAACAGAATGTTTTTTCAGTCCTCTGCATGGTTTCGTTAAATCTGATTTCTCACTTATTATGAAGTAAAGCTTCAACATTTGATAGGGCAAATTTCAAAGCTAAATTCAGTAGTTTTCTTCATTTTTATTGATGTAGTTTTCATTCTTTTACAGAATTTCATTAAAATATCACTGTCCACTTGGAAACACTATTTCTATGAGGGAAAAATATCTTATAGATTTCGATTTTGCAATTTCTAAAGTATTACTTTCTCAACATATTTTATTATATGTAATTGATATGCTGTAATCAATATACTGGTTATTTAGATAAAGGTTCAAGTCTCCATATATATAATCAGCACTATGACAATTACATGTAGGTAGTTAAGTCCTTGCATAACATACAATTAGGAGTCCCAGCCATGGTGTTGTACCAAAATGAGTATATTCAGTGCATCTATAAGCCTGACCATCCTGAAATTTGAAACTACAGCTCACATGTTCTCATCTAGAACATGACTTGATTTCATGTCCTTGAGAATAATGGATGCAACTTTGCTGAGTAAATGCCAATCCTTTGGCGAATTCAGTTGTGCCATTACCCCTTTGCACCCCAATCTGAAGGAATCGCTTATCCACGCTTATCCTTTTTTTTTAATTCATTTGTAATTCTTTATTTAATTATTTTAGCTAGTTTATTTTTTTGGTTTGATGTAAAACTGTTTTAAAGATTCAAAGAATTTTTTTTAAAACTTGTAATTGTTACAGCCTTTCATGCTGTTAGATACTTTATATTTTTATGAAAACAGTCATTAATTTATTTTTTTCAACTCTGTTGTTAAATATTTCGTGATTTTCCTCAATAATATAAGAACTATTTAATTTTTTGAATTTTATATTTTTATGAAAATAGTCATCATTCAAATTAATCACAACGGGAGGTCTAATGAAAATATCCATAGAGGTTTGTTTATGTTTATGTTGCGGCGAGGGTGGAAAGGAATCATACCTTGCTAGAGACAAGTTTGGATTTTGATTTTCTATGTTGTTCTTTTGTTCTTTTTCTTGCAACAAACAAGCAATAGAACGGCGTATATACCTACACTCTCTAGCATTTTGATTTCTTTTCATTCTATTTTTAATTTGTGTTTGTGTAGGAGCAGGTTTATCAACCATAGGTTTATTTTCTTCCCTTAAGAGAGGAATGGAAGGAACCATGGGAGGTTGTTCAACCACTTTCTCTTTAGCTTTGTAATTTTTTTTGACTTTAGGAGGCACAACGAGAATTTTTTGGTTATCTCATGGTCTCTTATATGGAATGGGTGAAGGATTTTTCATAGGTTGCTCTTGGATATTTGAAATGGCTTTTGGTTCAATCGTGGTTCCATCTAGGATAGGTGGCTCAATCATAGGTTGAGACATATTGCTAATGGATAATTCTACTATGCACTTGATCTTAAAATTTTGATAGAATTTGAAAAGGAAGTCTTCACGGGGTTTAATAGGTTCAATAGGCTCGGGCCAAAAGAAATCCAATGAAAAGTTCCCACAAGAAGACATAAGATTAAAGACACTATGATGTACAATACATATTTCATTGCCAAATGGAAACTTTAAACATTTATGTACAACCGACAACATTCATGGAGTGAAGCCATGGATAAACTAACTTCACATGAAATTGGTCTGACAACAGGATGATGGTGAATGAGACAGTTAATTCTCTCAGTCCAACCTTTAGAGGGAGATTTATTGAGCCAATCATAGGGAACACAAAACCATTATGTTTTTTGATCCATGCTTTCATTTTGTCATATGTATCTTGATATAGCTTGTGCATAAATAGGAATTATTTCGTGATCTCGTTCTTTACACAAACAGGATCAATTAATGTCTCATTAGTAGGCTTGTTATTGATTCTTTTGGCTATGTAAAGAGGACCATCACTTGCATTATTAACTATATCTCATTGTGAGAAAGTAATATCCAGTGGCATTTTAGTTGGGCCCTTATGAGGCTTAGTGTCAATAAATGCAACTAAATCATCCATAAGGTTGTTCTCATTGTATTTTGTATTTTCATCATCTGTATCAACATTCATCACATCATTCTTCATTTCACTAGCTTTGACAAAGGATATATTATGATTAAGCATAGGATTGGTGAAGATTAACAAATTTTGATTAGGAGGAGCTATAGACTTATTACCTTGATCATTGACACCTCCAATTTGGATATGATTATAATCAATGAGGTCTTGCACAAAATGTTTAAGATGCTTGCAATGTTTTGTATCATGTCTAATTTATCGATGGAAATGACAATAGGAATTTGGTCTATAGTTTGAAGGTAAAGGCTTAGTAGGATCAGGATCTCTAATAAGAGGCAAGGAGATCAAATTATTTTTAAGAGTTGCATCATGGTATTATGAAGGGTATCGGGTAGAGGTGTGAATTGTTTATTTCTATGTGCAAAGGCATATGGTTTTTTCATAATTAAAGTAGCGACTTGGGTGTTAAAATTTTGATTGGATGGAGGGGAATTAAGTTGTAGAAATACCTTATGTTGTTTCTTGAAATGCTGGTAATTAGTTTGAGGTGTGTATTTAGACTTTTCAAGATGGTTAGAGGGAGTTTTCAGTTCATGAATACTAACTGAATTCTAGTAATCATGAAGGGTTGTGCATAGCTATGTGAAGGAAGGGAATCTCAACATCTCATGCTTAGTTTGGATCTTATCATGTAAGTTCAAAATAAACATTGTTTGAAGGTCGACATCAAGAATCTAAATGTTTATTTGTGAATAAAGAATTTGATATCGTGCTATGAAATTCATTACCTTTTCATCAACCTTTTGTTTACATGTCATTAAATAAGTTAAGGTCATCTTGGGACCCATGTGAATTTGGAACTCGTTGTAAAGGCATCAATAAGTTCATTGAATGAACCAATTGAATTATTCGATAAGTTGAAAAACCATTCTAATGCAAATATTTCAAGGATCTAGGGAATAGCTTAGCTAAGAGTCTATCTTAAAAAATGAAGTCACTACATAGGGTGGTATAAGCAGAAACATGACTAACAAAATATCCTTTCCCACCATATTTCTCAAACCTAGGAAACTCTATACCTTGTGGAATTTTTGTCCTCAATATCTCTATGTAAGGGGAAATCAAGAAGCCTAGGAAATCAAACATAAATGAATCAAACAATATTTAATTCAAATGAAAGATAGATTCCATACCCATCATGAAATGAACAATATAAATTACTAAATTCAATGAAATCAAACAATGTAAACAGGAAGCATACAATTAATTCAGTTAACTAATATTGTTACCCATCTCATGTCAAAGTGTATCCACAACGATGCTGAATTGTGTTATATTGATGTGAAGCCTCCATTATGCATTTGCAAAAGCTCCAAATGTGTGTGAATGTTGATCAAAGATGTGTGTGAAAGCTCTAAAGAAATCAATTGTCAATTCAACATTACTTCGTTGCACAAAAGATGTCAATTCTTCGATCGTTTTTAGGTTGAAGAGGATTGTTACATAGATTTTATGTTTGAGATGAATGATTGGGATTGCATAGTAGCAAATCCTGATCAACGGTTCAAAACCATTGGGAGGAATTAGATGGGAAGAATTAGTGGATTTTGATTGCACAATAGATGTGATTGATGAAATCAAGTTAAGTGTTCAGTGGAATTGAGGAAATATATTGAAAGTTTAGTGGGATTGAAGAATAGATGAATCAGTTAGGAAATAGATGGATTAGTCAGCCAATCAAAGTGAGCAATCAGTGGTTGTTGTTTTCTCAATCACAAAAGGGAGTGAAGGTAATTAATTAATTAAGATTTTTGAGTTGAACATGCAATTCATGTTTGCATTTTACAAATAAAGTTATATTTTCTTTTTTGATGATGCTTTTTTAACTAATTTAATTATTTCATTTAGAAAGGGAAAGTGATATAGTTAAACTATTAAGTATTAATAATTTCATTGATTTTTAGGGGAATAGGGTAAATTAGCAACATAATTAAATAAATGATGTTATTTAATTAATCATGAGGAATAAATTTAGATTAAGACTTTATTAAGTAAATTAAATTTATTTAATTAGTCAAAAATGATAAAATAGTAAATTAATTAATTAAAGTAATATCATTCAATAAATAGAAGAAATTAGGGTTTTTGATGTAATTGATGTGGAATACAGTGATATTAAAAGATAATGATGTTGATGATGAGAAAATATCATTTAGGATGTGTGATAAGTGTTAGGTCATTTTTACATGTCTATATTTTTACCTTCTTTGAGACAAAGTACCAGTTGCTTTGTTTCAAAGAATTCGTTGCTAAGATCAAGATTTGAAGAAACATATTTGCCCCACTGTGCCCCGGTAGTTAGCAAAAAAATGGTAGGATGTTGGGCTACCCCTCGAGAGGTTGGTCAAGAAATCAGTTTTTAGGTCAAGTTGACGACAAGGTTTTATTTTAGTTTAGATATGTAGAGGATGAAAAATTAAGCTTATAAGACCCTTGTTTATAATTCAAATGTTCCTAGGAGCTCTTATTTCAACCTAGGAGGGTTTCCTAGGTAAAAAAAATAGGGTTTGGGGGGTTAAAATAGGTAATTAGGGTTCATTTTATCTCATTTGCATTTTGAGTACTTAGTAAATTCTTGTCTCTAGATTCCTTGATTTGACGATTGTCAATTCATGATGCCAAGGATTACAAGAGCCCCACATTGTGCAGAGATGGTTCGTGAGTTTGGTAGGCCTGCTAGCATCAGTGCGGTGGTATGCACCTTCTCCTTTCTTATTTTCATCATTTCATTTTTAAGTAATTAATGAATGAATTTTTTTTAGGTGATAGTGGTAGTTTCATGAATTTTACACTTTTGCATCATTCTAGCCACTTTTGATGTTTGTGAATGTATGACTCTTGCATTCTTCTACCGCCTTTGATTAACATGTTCTCTTTTGCTCTAGATATTTGCTTCTATTTTTTCCTTTGTTTAAAATCTTCACTATTGACTTCCTTCATGTGAAATGGCCGCCATTAGGAAATTTGTTTGCTTTTGAGAAAATTAGTCACTTTTTCTATTTGTGCTGCTATTGAATTTCTTGACTACTTTTGACAAAAATAGGTCCATTTTTGTATTTCCTGATCGCTTTTGACAAAAAATTAGTCACTATTGCCATTTTTTAAGGTTTGAGCTAGTTTCTTTGCAATCTTAGGTTCATTTTGTGTTTCCATAGCAACTTCTTATTGTCATAGGTTGAATGTTTATAGCTAGTTCTCAAACTACTTTACTCAATAGAGTGACAACTGCATAAGTTATTTGATTTGATTACTTCTTTCCATGAGCTTGAGTGAGATGTTCTAGATGCTATAGGATTATGACAAACTTCTACATACCAACGATTAGATGTCATAGAGCAATGATGACCACTCTCATTGGGAGATGGCATTCTAAGTCATTATCCATTCACTTGTCGACTAGTGAGGCCACCATCACCTTAGAGGATTATCCATATTTTGATTCATGGAGAGCTTGTGACCTATTTTGTATGACAAGGTACACATGTTATATGATGAGTTCTTGGTGTTAGGAATCTTTGGGTTGTGGAGTCAAAGATAGACCTGTCTCTGTTCTTCAATAGTGTAGATCTTGTTTCTTTGGTCTCGGGGCTCATCATTCCTGATCAACAAGGTAGACAGTTTCCAGTTGGTTGGGGTATATGTATTGAAAATATGTTCAAGCATGGTACTAGATACACATGGGTCCCATCCCTCCTTGCACATCTATATAGAGACATGCACGAGGTTGTCTATCAGGGAGGTAGTTCCATTTTCGTTGGTATCACATTACTTCATGTATGGGTTTGGGAGCACATCCCAGTGAGAAGACCTAATGGTGCCTTGGATCGGGATCCATAGGATCCATACTCTTATAGATATGGTGATTTTCTTCACTACACTTGGCCTAGATAGCTATCTTACTGGCGTCATGATATTGATGATATGTCTGGTTTTGTTTGGAGGCCATGGTTAGATTGTGATGTGTGGCATGATGATCAAGAGTAGCTTCCATTTGTTGACAAACTCATTGGTTGATTGGCCATGCTCATTATTTTCTTGAGCGTATCTACATGATTGAGTTCTTCATTAGTTTGGTGAGTAACAATCATGATTTGTGGATGATTACCATGCTCGCTTCAGGAGGAATACTCGAGAGTTCAAGGTGTGGGGGCTCCAGGCTGATTTTGACGTAGCAATAGAAAAGTTTAGGGCACTTTACTCATTTGGTGGGGGTGGCTTGTAGGACTAGTGGACCTAGGTACTACATGAGATTATGATCATTGGTATCTCATCGGGTTCCTCTTTATTTTACAGATCTTGCTAGCAATGCATTAGTTGTTGGTAGAGTACCTGTATTACTGGCCATAGGGGCGAGAGACAACAACTCAAGATTTTTGTTGAGTAGTTTGATAGAGCAGGATGGGATGGGCAACAAGATCATCCAATGGCATTGGGTCCTCCTCCACCTAGGAATGCAACAACGACAATGTAGATTGCGTAGTTGATAGAAACCAAAGATGCAAAGATTATTAGGAGATAGGATGTAGAGGCATAGGTTATAGTGTTGAATACCGAGAGAGATGCCGCCAAATAGGAGAGAGATGGGTATAGATAAGAGAGAGATGCAACCTGGAAGGTGTTGCCAGAATGAAGGTGTTTTCATTGATGTCAACTGATTAACTAGTTATCAATTGGTTGTTGTTGGCATTGATGTCATGGATGTAGGTTATTGGTTGTATATGTTGAGGATATTCAGAAAAGTGTAATGAAAAAAGATTGCAGGTGTTCAATGGTTGCTCCAAGTTTTTCTCCAGGATTTATGTCTATGTTTGTGTGGTTTAGATATGTTGATCATGGTTGTTGGTAGACTCTATATCCATAAATATTGTTGGTTTGGATTTACTTTTGGTTAAGTCTTATGACTTGTATTTCTAGAGTTAAGTTGTTATGATCATGTTGAAGATAATTTTGGTGCCTAGAAGGATTTGATCATGCTAAGGGTTGTCTGTGCTTAATTGTTCTATGCGTTTTACATTGGTTTGGTTGGCCTTGTGTTGAACACTACCTTCGAAGTTAATGAAGCATGTTGGGACCTATTTGGGTCCTCATCAAGCATGTGTTTGGGTTTCCCTCATTCTAATTCCACCCTAGGATGTTTTGGCGCTAACCTAATTTGAACTTAATGATGGATGGAAAACTTTGGATATCTTTCAAAGTTAAAGATAGTATAAATACAGGATGAGTTATTGGTGAAAGATGTACAAGAGACAAGTGCAAAGAAATAGAGTAGATAGATGTGAAATAGATTTGAATCAGTGGGTATGTGTGATGCGAGTGTGGTAGATCAGTGTGAAGTCTAAATGCCTAGTTTTCCAAATGCAATGAGCTAAAGGTGTACTCTATCTTTCATGCATGTCTACAAGTGGCTGAGTAAATTGTGGTGGAAATATATGTTGCATTGAGTTTTTCTTTTCTCTGTAACATTTTGAGCTTCTATCTTCTTTGTATCTATGTGGCAGTGACCCCTCCAGGCACCTAGTTAACCATGTTGGACAATGAGTCCTAATCCGGATAGTGAGTCCTTATTTTGGCAGTAAGCCAAGTTGTAATTGGTTTTGATATTCTCCATAGTTTGAGTTAATCATCACCATGGTTTTTCCCTTATTGGGTTTTTCACATAGATCTAGTGTTATTGTATTTGTGTGATGGTTTTCAGTTTCTGCACTTGCACTTAATGTCTAATCATTCTAGCAAAGTTAAGGAATTGTGATTGATTTGAGTTTCAGTGAATATTTAAAAAAAAAATCTACAACTGATTCACCCCCCCTCTCAGTTGTCTTGTTCAACAATTGGCATAAGATCTTGGTTCCTTAGAGAAGAGCTTAACCGCTTAAGGAAGGTCCAGAATGGCTAGCAAAGTTACTCCTGACTATCTAAGGTTCGATGGAACTAATTATGCTATATGAAAAATAATGATGGAAGAATATCTGGAGTATTTTAGATAGGATGTGGAGAAAGCTTACAAGAACACTTACACTCATCCTGCTAATGGTTTGAGTATGGCTGATGAGATCAAGAAACATGAAGTGAACAATAAGACAAAGTACATTTTGAAGAACAGTCTTGTACATTATGAGTTTATTAAAGTTTAGAATCTAAAGATTGTTAACGAAGTATGGGATGATTTGGAAAAGGCACATGAAGGATATTCAAAAGGGTCAAAGAAGCAAAGTTGAAAAACTTGGAGACACAGATTGAGCTCCTGCATATTTCTAAAGATGAGAATGTTAAAGCTTATGAATAGATATTGGATGAGGTAGTTGCTAGTATGTGAGGAATCGGTGCTACAATAGATGAACCCAAGATTGTAAAGAAGATTCTTAGAACTCCCACCGATGCTTACAATGAAAAGGTATGTGCTATTGAAGAACATATAGATTACAAGACTTACACTAAAGATCAGTTGTTGGGAACTCTGACATCTTATGAGATGAGAAAGGAAAATTTGATAAATGGATCCAAATCAGAGATTACTTTTAAGACTACAAAAATTGAAGATCCGGATGAAGAAAATATTGATGAAGTAGAAGCCAACTTTGTGAGAAGGATGAAGAAAGGCTCTAGAAATTATGAAGGAAAGTTACCCTTTAATTGCTTTAGTTGTGGAGGAATAGAATATTATGCTTCGAGGTGTCTAGAAAGAGCCAAGAGGAATAAACAAAGATATGAGAAAGAAAAGAAAGGTAAGAAGATCAACAGAGCATATTATGTGAATGAGGATGCTAACTTATATCTGATCAAGAATATGATTATAGAGATCTTGATGACAATGAATTATTTTTCTTGGCTATAAAGGATGAACCTACTTTTGCTAATTCTAAAAAATAGGTGAAGGAATGCCCTTCGGAGAAGGAGAAAAATGAAGGTACTATAATCTCTACCCTACATGATAAATAGGAAAAGAACTATCAGGTTGTTGATAGTGGTTGTTCACATCACATAACTGGTGATAAGAGTAAGTTTTTTAAACTTGAAAAGTATGATGGAGGCTTAGCTATATTTGGAGATGATATCGGTGCTAAGATTTGTGGGATAGGTTCAATATGTTTTGATGGAAAGCATAATACTGATGATGTCTACTAGGTTAAGGGTTTAAGGGATAATCTCTTGAGTGTTGGAAAAATGTGTAGTAAAGGATATAGTCTTGTATTTAAGGATGAAAGATGTGAGATCAGGAAAGATTTCATAATAGTGATTTCTGCAGGAAAGAAATCTGAAAGAAATATCTATCAACTTAAGGGTGTTGATGGATGGTGCTTTATGACTCATATTAATGATAGTTGGTTGTGGCATTAGAGAATGTGTCATATGAATTTTTATAACTTGGCAAGGACTAGTGTAGTTTAGGTCATGAGAGATTTACCAAGGATTACAAATCTTGTTAATGCTATTTGCAGGAATTATTAGTTTGGAAAACAAGCAAGAATCCATTACAGATCAAAGGAACAATTTACTAATGGACTACTAGATTTAATTCATATAGATCTCTGTGGTCCTATAAGAGTGATAAGTCTACAAGGTGAGAGGTACTTTATGATTTTTTTTGATAATTATTCTAGGTATACATGGGTTACATTTCTTAGAGAGAAATCTGATGCATTAGATAGATTCAAGACATTGAAACCTATGGTTGAGAATGAGGTAAATTTGAGGATAACCTACTTAAGGTCTAATAGAGGTGGTGAATTCACCTCCCATGAGTTTAATATGCTCTGTGTAGTGCATGGAATAAAAAGATAGTTATTTTCTCCTAGAACTCCTCAGCAGAATGGAGTTGTTTAATGAAAGACAAAACAATTCAGGAGGTTGTTGGATCAATGATTATTGAGGTTGGTCTATCAGAATTTTATTAGATATAAGCTATTCATACTATTTTTTATGTATTTAATTGAGTTCAAGCAAGAGAAAATATTACAAAGGCCCACTACGAGCTATGGTGTGGAATAAATCCTACTATTAAGTATTTCAAGGTATTTGGAAGCAAATTTTATATCAAATGGGATGAAGAAAATTTATGAAAGTTTGATGCAAGAAGTGATGAAGGGATTTTCTAGGATATTCTACAAAAAGAAAAACCTTCAAATTTTTCAATAAAACATTGAGGAAGATTGTAGAAAGTAAAAATGTCAAGGTTGATGAAGCAATGAAGAATTCAATTGATATCGATGGATATGTATCTAATGAACCCAATTGTGTAAGGATTGAAGAAATTGTGGAGGAATAATAAAAGGATGAGAAAGAGAAGTAGAATGAAGAAAAATATGATGAAGCTTTGGTGGTTTCCCCTAAGACACTAAGATATGTGCAAAAAAATCATTCAAAAATTCAGATCATTGGAGACAAGACAAAAGGAGTATTGACAAGAAGCAAAGTTGCTGCTGGTGAGGTAAATTTGTGTTTACTTTCTGAGATTGAACCGAAGACTATAAGTGAAGCATGTAAAGATGAGCATTGGATGCAAGAAATGAAAGAAGAACTTATGCAAATTGAGAAGAATCAAACTTGGGAATTGGTCCCAAGATCGACAGATAAAAACATTATTGGATCAAAGTGGGTATTCAGAAATAATTTGAATGAGAATGGAGAAGTAGTTAGAAACAAAGAAAGGATTGTGTGTAAGGGTTAATCACAAGTAGAAGGTATATATTTTTAGGAGACTTTTTCTTCAGTGACAAGAATGGAAGCTATAAGGATGTTCTTAGTGTTTTCTGCTCATAAAGATTCCAAGGTCTATTAGATGGATGTCAAGTCTACATTTTTGAATGGTGAGCTAGAAGAAGAGGTCTACATCGAACAACTCGATGGATTTTAGTTGTCAGTTCAATTGGATATGGTTTGCAGATCGAAGCAAGCTCCTAGAGCTTGGTATGCGAGGCTAGATAGATACTTGATTCAATAAAGTTTCAACAAAGGTACGATAGATAGTAATCTGTATTTTAAAATTGAAAATGACAAAAAAATTATTGTGGTTGTGTATGTTGATGACATTATTTTCGAAGGAAATGAAACTACGTGGAAGATTTTTGTGGAATAAATGCAAAAATAATTTGAGATGTCTATGTTTGGAGAGGTGGATTTTTTTCTTGGGCTACAAATTAATCAAACAGAGAAAGGAATTTTTATTTCATAGTCTAAGTATGCGAAAGAGATGTTGAAGATGTTTTGGGATGTATGGTTCCAAACCAGTATGCACTTCTTTGGTGATTGGTTGCAAATTAGGTAAAGATGATGATTCACCTAAGGTTGGTCAAAGAAAATATAGATCTATTATTGGTGGACTGTTGTATTTGACTACTACTAGACCAAATATTATGCATGTTGTCTATCTTGTGGCTAGATTTCAAGAAGATCCTAAGGAAACACATGTTGTTAAAATAATATTCATATACTTGAATGACACTCCAGATTATGGCTTATGGTATCCTAAGAATATTGACTTTACACTAAGTTCTTATACAAATGTAGATTGGGTTGGATGTGTAGATGATAGAAAAAGTACAAGTGGTGGTGCATTCTTTCTTAGTTGAAGATTGGTGGCATGGTTGAGTAAAAAGAAAGATTTAGTTTCCTTATCTACTATTGAAGCTGAGTATATTGATGTTGTATCTTGTTGTACACAAGTTCTATGGATGAAACAAGCATTGAAAGATATCACAGTTGTGTATGATGATCCTATTTCTATCTTCTGTGATAACACAAGTGCAATCAACATTTCAAAGAATCTAGTGATGCACTCAAGGAAAAAACATATATCTATCAGGTATCATTTCTTGAGAGAGAAGGTTATGGAGAATAAGGTAAAGCTTGAGTATCTCCCTATAGAGGATGAAATTTTTGATATATTTATGAAGGCTCTTCCTAAACATACTTTTGAGTATCTCTAGGAGAAGTTAGGGGTTATTTTCCCTCCTTTATTGAACTAGATGCATGTGGAGATGCACCATTCTGGTGGGTCAATGGATTTATCTTTCTCCTGGACTGATTTTTTGGTGGCTACCTCTCAGGGGGAGTAGGTAGTGTCATGTGTTGTCATTGTATGAGTATTATGTTTTTAATGTCAAAGGGGAAATCAATATAAAATATCTCATTCCTTTTCCATTGATGTCAAAGGGGGAGACGAATAATGTGAAAGAGAGAAGAGTATCATGTGAAAAAGAGTATCTACTAAGGGGGGGGTGCTACCACAATAGTGGTTTACACTTTCTGGGAGATCCTGATTTTTTCTGAAATCACATATTTTTAGAAAATATAATGATTTAAGCCTTGAAAAGTTCCATTTAAAGGATTCCAATTGAAGATGGTTTGATCAAAACACCTTAGACCAATCCCCCTTGGATAGAATCCCACTAGTTTTAAACCATACCTATAACAGAGTCTCCATTACACCTATCAAAATGCTAATAAAAAACCACTTTTGATTTACCTTTTGGGGGATCAAATGAGTTCATTTAAAATTTATTTTTTATAATTATGTAGTCCTTATTATAATCTTCCAAAAAAATATAATTTTAATTAAATTTCATTTGATTATTATATTTATTTTTTATTTCTTGTGAATATAGGTTTTTCACCGAAAATCAAGCTCTTTGTTCTGCACATGTGGAAAAAAAGTAAATTATCAAAATAAAATTTTGAAAAATATGTTTAGGCTGGGTATTGATGTCCTTGATCCATTAAAAAAAATTGAATTTCTATACATACAGAAAAAATTATGTTGTATACAGTTCGCCTATGTCTAAATTGTAATTGGTTTGACTTTGAAACTTGATTAAGGAACAAATATTTAATAAAACACTATGAAACTAAATGAACTAGTTAGATATCGTAGTTAAAAATCTAAATTTGAAAAAATTATATTTTAATCCTTCATACAAAAAAAATTATGTTGTATACGATGAGAATCACTCCTTAAAAATGTTGTTTACTAATAAAAACTAGTTTTCGAAGGAGATGAAAAACAGGTACAATTTAATTCCAAAAAAAATGAAACGAATATATTTAGAATGTATAGACAAAACTTCACAAATAACTAGTTTGCATCATCTTCAAATTCCTCACGGTTCAGCCACTATAGGAGCCCGAAAGTGAAAATTTAGTTTAAAAAAATCAGTTTAGTATCTAGTTTGCCCAAAAATTGTAAACCGGTATTGTGGGATCACCGAGAGAGAAACAAAAAGAAAAATCATGAGAAGTTTGTTAAGATCCAGTATGTTGTCTTTGATGGTTTTTCACATCATGTGTTTCCATCAATGAAAAAGGGGGAGATTGTTGAAAGAATGAAGGTGTTGTCATTGATCTCAACTGGATAACTAGTTAACTAGTTGTTGTTGTCATTGATTTCATGGATGTAGGTTATTGGTTGTATATGTTGATGATATTGAGAAAATTGAAATGAAGAAATATTGCAGTTATTCAGTGGTTGCTCCGGGTTTTCTCTAGGATTTGTGTCTATGTTTGTGTGGTTCAAATATGTTGATCATGGTTGTTGGAAGTTGCTATATCCATATTCCATATTTTTGGCTTTTGATTTATTATACAGTGTGAGTTATGTTGGAAGTTGCTATATCTAGAAATTTTGTTTGTCTGGATTTCCTTTTAGTTAATTCTTATGAGTTGCGGTTCAAGAGTTAAGTTTTTATGATCATGGTAAAGATAATTTTATTTTTTGGAAGAGTAGTGCTGAAAAATGTCATCAATGACAATTTCACACTGGTTTAGCTCCCTCTTATTAAATTAAGCTTAAAAGTTTTCTTGATTTAGTGTTTTAAGGTGTTTGACACATTCACACTAGGTCTCAGGCCCTTGTAAACTAAATAAAATTTATTTAAATTATGCCTTGTGTTGGTGATTTTTAAAGAACCAAACTCAATCTCACCCCTTACCTATGAATTTTCCATGACTCAATTGTTAGCAAGGTTGAGGATTGGCCAAAAATTAAGTGAAGTATTCAAAACCCCACTTCTTCTCTTCGGGCTTTGTGAGACCCATAAGGGTAATCCTACTCATGCTGATAATATTCCTACTTGATCAAGAGCATTTCCAATCATAGATATATTCCTAGGGAAATGCAAATAAAACAATCTCATTAGAGGCTAGGCATGCCCTTTAAAAAATTGTACTTATTGCAAGGAATACATTAATACTAATGGTTGATATAGTGCAATTTAAAGTATATTGTGAATTCAATCGCATATCAAATCTATACCCAGGTTCATCAATAGCTCATTCACCCATAAGACAAACTAAAGGGAAAACTAGTGCCCTATCCGAGGGAAAATGGAGTCATCCTTGAAATAAATTAGTAATACAACTATACTTCAATATTAGTAATCAAGTGACTATTAGTATGCCACTTTGTGGTAACTAACTCACTATGTTCTAAAAAATTTCTTCCTTACCATATCCCACATCCTTTTCCCACAAACAATGACCTTATTTTAGCATTTAATCAAATCCTTGAGTTGAAGCATAAATAAACCCATTAATTCAATGCAAATGAAATGAGACAAATGAAAATACAATTAATAATTTCATTCATGATTCAAAGGAAAAACACATAGGAGAGAACATATTATAGAACTAATATTTTCTTTCATTACTGATATTGTTTTGTAAAACTATTTTGAAATCATCTTACAATATGACTCATAACCTCAACAGGCTTTCGAGATATTCACTAGTTTATCTATTTATATTCATATGCTCTCTGAGCATAGCTTTCACCTTAACCCTTTTTTATTCAAAACTTTTTGAACTCTCTTTTCTCGGCCATTAAATCCCCTTTATAAAACATGGGAGCCACAAGCATCTAACTGAGTTACAATTTCATTTCATTTCATTTTAAAACCTAATTTCAACCAATCCTCAAAAAACTCCCTAGGTGGTTTTTTATGCAAACATTTGAGAACAGGGGAAAACAAAATAGAACACACACATAGGGTATAGTTTGTTGTTGTTTCCATGTCCACGTTGAACAAAAATATTATGTATCACACTAGCTCCAGAGGACTTCCACATCAACATGGAAGAGTAAAAGACCAAAACCAAGGATATAGTGAAAAGAATGCCTCCAATGCAAAGACCATGGTATCATCGAAAACAAAAATAAGGAGCAGACCCTACTCTGAGTCGTTAGCATCAAAAAATGTTGGACCACTCCTTGTTTGTGATGAGAGTGGAGGAACCATCACTACATTGTCATCAGAGCTCTCGTATGGCACCAGAGAGAGAAGATATTGGCCGTACCTTGATTCAGTGTCACCTTCAGCATTTGAAGGAGTATCAGAGAGCACAATGGGAGAATTATACTTCCCCAGACAAGCCCTATGACTTTTATCCTTTCTCCTAGCCTTCTTCATAGGCTTAGCATGTTCCTTACCTTTAAACTTGACCAATTCTTCAAGAATGGTTTGGTTTCTCAAATGGTAAGTACTCTGGATAAGTTATTTCTTCTTATGACCTCGAGCCCTCCTCTTACCCTTTGAAACCTAAGAAGCCACTTGGCCTCCTTTCTTAGTTACAGACATACCCTCATATCACTCGAACATATTAAGATGACAAGACCTCCTAATAGGATAAATTGGTACACCAGTCTTTCCCATTTCATAGAACAAAAAGATGAAAACTAGCTAGTCTTAAATGAGAAGAAATTGATAACTCAAAACCTTTTGAAGTAAAACTAGATAACTCAGGGGGAAATAACAATTTTACATCCCTTCACTAACCCACACTTCACATTCAGTGTAGACTTGAAAGATGCACATTCACTGTAGACTTGAAAGATGGTGAAAATGAACAACGAACAATCTACATTAAATAGAAAATTTGGAGCATGCAAAATTAATGATTCAAGAGTTCCTCGTGTGAGTGAGTTGATAACTCAGTAGCATAGATTTGAATTAGGGCCGTCATTCTTAGAAGATTTAAAAATTCATCCATGGCAATCATGAGAATCATTTTTCAACCTTTAGCAACTTGTTCCTAGAAAGCAGCGATGCCACCTCAAATGATGCCATGTCCCTCCTTAATCTTGATTAATCATTCAAGACCTGACAATTACCATGCATCGCCAACTCAATCCGTGCCCATCATTAATATCGACGAAGTACATAAAATTGGCACCTTGAAGAGAATAGTTCCTTACACACTTCATCACTCATCTCAGACCTACCCTAGATTCTAGAGTGTAATCAGCGATGAGAGTAATGTCATGATGAAATTCAATCCATCGGATCATCCATATCAATAGTTCTCCATTCATCTTGCTACTTTCCTTTTTTCTTTATGTGATGTCTTCAAGATCCTACCATGTTGCCCTTGGTAGTTGTTACTCCTCATTGATACATCTCGACCTCCATCAGATCCATTAGTGATGCAAGCATCTGCATGATGAAACCTTAGCCCTTGGATTAAGGGCCCTTCCTTGATCACACTCATCCTCTCATCGCACATTTTTGATGTATCTTCACACTTTTTATCCTATTAGTGACAAGAGATATAGCAAAGCATCCAAATTAAGACATATGTTCACCTCCATGAGAATCAATGATACAAAAGACATCACACATAAGACATTTTCAAATTAGTGAAAGAAACTTGAATACGGCATTCCATCACTCACCGCTCATTTGGAACTCAAGCCTTAGCTTGAATCCGTGATGAGTGATATTGAAGCACTGGGCCATCGCTCATCACTGATTCTCCTCATAGATTTTGCAAGCAATAAGCGATGATCAATCCCCGTGATGACATTGAGTATTCACATTGCACACTGCTAATGTAAAATTTATCATTTAAGATCAATGCATGATACATGAAGCACTTAAGATCCATCATATCGCTCATGGCTACTTGAATTTTATTTTTTCAAAACCATTCACGATGAGCGATAAAGAGAAGATCATAAGATCTGAGGCCATCACTTATCACTATTACAAATTATAAGTTCAAAAGCCATTAGCGATAAGAAATAAAAGGAGAAACAAAGGAGCATCATGTTGGACTAACCACCATCATCTCCCTTCGGGTTCATGACCCAATTTAATCGCCTCCCATGGATCATAATTGATGCTTGTATCGAGCATTGACAAGTCGATCTTTTGGTGCAATGACAAGGTCAACAATTGGTATCAGAGCCAGTCATGGGTTCGAACCCCTCGGGTGACGCTGAGGGGGGGATTGTTGGACTAACCACCAGCATCTCCCTTCGGGTTCGCAACATGGTTTAACTACCTCTCGTAGATCATAACTGACACTTGTATCGGGCATTGACAGGTCGATCTTTTTATGCAACGACAAGGCCAACACATCGCTCATCGCTCATTGAGATCAAGAGCTCCAAAATCTATCTATGATAAATGACAAAGAGAAATAGCACTCATCACCTATCATTATTACAAAACATACACTCCAGAAGTAATTCATGATATGCGATTAAAAGAGATGGCCAGAGGAACTTAAGTGAAAAATTTCAACCACGTGCTCACAAGTTGTTCTAATGAAGGGGACCCTCTAGGATGACACAAGAGGACTTAAAATCTTCTAAGTCATGAAATGCAAAGGATGTAAAGGCCAAAAGTCCCCATATTTATCCTTATAAAATAGAATGAACTCAGACCTAGGCATGAGTGACTAGTTACCCTACGATCTGGTGAATGGTATAAGATGTTTTAATGTGACTGACAATGGGTAACAAAGTGTCAATAATGAAATAGAACACTGGCTTAGATAAAGGACCTTTAAGATATTACAAGGGAGGATTTACAAATATTACAAAACCCTACACTAGTGAGAACAAGCAGGATCCAAATATCAACCCAATACTTGCAAAGTAACAAGATTTGAGATGAAGCATAAATTTTTTGTAAGTTCCATCAGTGGCTCTAGTTGGGGATGTCTTTTTATCCAAAATAAAGTGAGAATCTAGAATCTCAAGTGAAGCGGACTGAGAACAAAGAATAAAACCAAGAACAAAGAAAAAGAACTAAAACCAACCAAAGAAACAACTCTACAGTATTTACATAAATTATAGGGCCAAACGAGTCCTAGAACTGGTGCCTACCTCTTTCAAAAACTCTATTTTCCACCATTTGCAGCATTCCCAAACTAGAAACATTATCATGAGGAGTCCACCAACTGATCATGCTATAATTACTACATTTAAACACTATGAACATGTGCCTAATCTTGCAATTACCTCTCTCATTCATGTCCCTTTGTGTGTCATAATCAGATGTTAACTGGAATATAGGATCAGTGTAGCAATCCACCTGACTCAACTTATCATTATATTTTTCCAAATTCTCACTTGACTGGTCTAGGAAAATGAAACTTTCATAATCCATTTGACTGATGTCAGATTCACTAGGACAAACATCATACCCACTTTGTGCACTAAACAAGAAAAATTGATATATGGGTTCCATTTCAAGCTAGTGTATGTGTTTCTCAAAACAACATAAATCAATTACGCTTCCCCATACTTCATTTTTGTGAAAAATTAATTTCTCACAACCTAGGGCATATTCATTTTTACTTAAGACAAAATCCCTCTTACAAAATGCTCATTTACATTGCTCTAGAGATCAGAAATAATTCTATTTTAGGATCATTACCATAATTTGATTCTTCCCTCCAGCCATCATCTTTCTACTAGAAACAAAATAATTCAAAAGATGGATCAACTAACTCAGAATTGATATGCTCAAAAGTAGGGATTTTACTTGTATTTTCAAATGATAAGTCTTCTGATCCATGATAACATAACTTCTATTCTTCTAAGTATACTTTTCCAGTTTCTTTCTGATCAACACTCTGGTCAAGAAAAACCATGTCTGTCTCTATTACAAGATCTACATATCCTACTTCTGCTTCATGTAAAGATTCAGAAACCCAATCATGGTGACTGATAGTATCAATCCCCTCATTAATATCAGGCTCCAAATTCTGAGCATAGACCTTCTTGTCTTCAAATTTAAGCTCAATCAGAACATCAAGATGTTCTGATTCTGAAGCAATTAGAGTACTTTGCAAGAGTCTATCATATGCAATATGTTAATTTACTGGTAAAGGTAGAATTTCATGAGTACTAGCACAATCAAATTCCATGAGTAATAAAGGTTCCTTCAATTTTTCCTTACATAGAGGCTTATATTCCTTATGAGAGTAATTAAAATTTTCACCTTCATTACCCTAGTTATCAAAAAATACATCATTAGTATTTGCAAGTATGGCAACATCATCATTCCTACTATTATGTATACATTCATCTTTATACACATTCTTATTCATTCCTTGAGTACCCTCCTAATCTTTGTTACCAAGGTTAGTGTTATGCCTTGCATAACCACCCCATCTTTGCCTTGGTAAAAATGGGTCCCCCTTTGTTAGTTTTCATCTTTTGTTGTCTTTCAAACAAAGTCTGGAGTCTTTCTCCTTTCAACACTTTGTTTATTTTTATTTAAGTCTGTTGGAATTGGATCCGGAACCAAATCGGGTTCTAAAACCACAATCAAAACTTGTTCCGGGTCCCATCCCGATAGTCTTTTCTTTCGGTCTATTATTTTGTCTTCAGCAGACCTGGAGTCAGAGTGGGTGTTCAGTTAGTCTTTATTGAAAGCTGCAAAATTATAATCCATTCCTCCCCCGCCTCCGCTATTTTGACTTTTGGTTTCTATCTAAGTTCTTTTGTTTTACTTTTTGTGTTAAGTTTTGTTTTCGGCTTTCTTGGTGGAACTAGAATTGGAATTGGAATGAAGTTTGGAAATTTCTCAAAAAGTTGCAAATCAGTTTCCATATTGGTTCCATCCCCGCCGTTTTTTTGGATCGTTGACCTTTTTGACTGAAGTTGCACTGTTGTGAAGTGTTGGCTCTCTTTCAGTTCCGACTCCGCCTTAATTGCATTTCAATGCATTAATGACAGCTGCTTGTGTAGGTAGAAATCCTCATTTTTACCTTCATTAAGGATTAAATGAATCATTATTATCATTGTTAAGAGATTAAGGAGCACAAAAGAATAGCGACGGAGTTCATTTGAGCGAATTGATTGAAAGAGAAGAAGGTTATTGTTTGTGAATCAATTCAACAGGTTAGTAGGTTTCTGTTGTGTCCGAGGTAGGGTTTTCTTATCATTGTTGTTCTTCGTTTATTTACTATTGCATTTTTTGTATATATTTGCCCGTTTTTGGAATCATGTCTTTTTGTTCTTTTTTTATAACAAATTCGTGATTCTTCACGTACTTGTTTGAATGGGTGCTTTATTTTCTTTGTCTGGTTGATTCCTCATTTCTTTTTTATTTTATTTTTAGTTCTTTCTATTTTAGGGCACGGTCGCTTTCATGTTTTAGTCGTGATTGCGTCGTGCTATTTTGGATTTGCAGTAGGTTAAATTAAGTTTAGTTTTTAAATGGTGATTAGTTGGATTATAAATTTACAGTGAGGTAGATTAGAGATTTACAGTGAGAGATTTACAGTGAGTTACGGTTAATTGATTCATCATTTTTTTTTTACTTAGGGTTTTTGTCGCACTTGCAAACTGGTAAAATGGCAAGGTTTAAAATCCGTGCCCTATTTTTTATCATGTTTGTTAGATTAGGGTTTCGTAGGTTTTTGTGATCACATTTAAATGATTAAAATATGGTGCCCTAAAATTTAGTTGTTCCCCATGGTCATATGAGTATAGTGTTTTTAAAGCCTCTTTTCATTTAATAGAGCCTTGGTTTTAATCATGTAGTTATAGGTTAAATTGATAAAACCTTTGATGACATCATGGTCAACCTAGGCAGAGACGGGATCAGAATCGATCTTGACCTAGAGAATTTTGTTTTGCAAAAGGTCTCAATTCCATTTTCATTCCATTTCTGGCTCCGCGTATAATAAAGAAGTCTTCCGTCGAAATAATGATGACCAAGTCAGAAGCGGAGGTGGAATGGAAATATAATTTGGAAAATAAAAATCTGAAGAAAACCAAATCCATTTTTCATTTCGACCCCAGTTCCAATCACCTCCCCGATTCTGACTCCGAGCTCGTTCATTATTAGTGAAATTTCTATATCGGTTTTGGCTCTGATTCTGGCAGTATTGTAAAAGAGATTGTTTTAGGTTGTTTTTCTACCTAGTTCTGCCTCCGGTGCATATATGAAAGGCATGGTTTTTAAAGCATGTTTTATGATGATATCTAAAGATCTAATTAGAGGTTTTTCTTGCAGGAAAGTTGAAAGATGTCAGGAACATCAAGGGAAGCTGCTTGAAGGAACCAGCCTACAGGAACATCAAAGGCAACACCAAAACCAAAGAAGTTAAAGCCAAAACAACTGCCTTATACCTTGAGGTATAATCATAGGAGTCCTATGGTGAAGGTGAGCAAGGTGGAATTAGACTGGTCAGACATCACTGATACGAACTTGGGCCAGTACAACTTTGAGGAGTTACATGGAGAAACCTTTGCAGAATGAGAAAATCTAACAAGAAGGACACAAAGGATTGTTGATTCTGGTTTGGCACATATTACTGTGTTCCCTTTATTAGTCCAATGCCTGAAGTTGATCTTAATAGCAGCTAGTGCCTATAATCCTGCTACAAGACTATGCATGGATTCACAAGATAGGTTGATCATTGATCTTACTCCTCAGATGTTTCAAAGTATATTTAATGTCTCGGATCCTAAGAGCTTGGTATAGTTGGATGAGGCAGAGGCCTTGGAGAAATATAGTAAGTATAAGGACTCCAATAGGTCTCATTTGAATAAAAAGTGGTTGAAGATAGAAAAGAAATCTCTATCCAAGCTTACACACCAACCTAAGAGGGTAGATTTCAAGAAGGAAGTATCGGATTTAATACTGATGTTGTCTAGGGTATTTGGGAAGAGCGATGCGTTCCACTTCAAGGAATGGATGTTTCCTTTCATCCAAATAATCTTACAAGGTGACCATCAGTTTGATTGGCCAATGATTGTGTCAAATGTTATCCATGATCAGCTAACTAACATCAAAAGCACTAAGTGTTTCTTTATGACTTCTTATGTGGTGTATGTAGCAGCAAGATTGGGTGTTTTCCCAGGTTTGAATAGAGTGGGCATAATGGGAGCCTTGGACGCATAGAAGAAGGTATGGGAACACTATGACCAGTTATCTCTTCAAGTTGCTGAGACTCATTTCAGAAGAGTCAATGATGCACTTTTATATGTGATCATCAACCAATTGAATGGAGATGCAAGATACCCGTTGAGTCAAGAAGCCACGACATTCATTGCTGAATGGGGATGCTGGTACATCTAGTACCCCAAATTTACATACTTCAAGTTGGCCGATTTTGAAGGCCATCCACATTTACTTCCAAGATGCTACAATAACAAGATAGTGCTAATGGATTCTGTATATCAGGCTATTGGAGTTAATGCTTGATTTGGGATCAAACATAAAACCGGATGTCATAAGTTTCCCATTAAGTTGGGTGAGTATGGTTGTCAACACTTGGTAGGAGCAAAGGTGGTTTGTAATGAATTGATACAATTGAAGTTGGGTTTATACACAGCTCGTAAGTTTTTTGATCCAAAGGGTAAGATGTATGCCTTGTTGCCTTCAGTGTTTACCGGACATTTCAATTTGCTAGAGGATTTTTGGAGTGATCGGCAAGATGAGTATGATCTAAGGAAGAAGAGCTATGAAAGGCTATTTGTCGCACTCATGTTCGAGCTTGGTGTTAAAGAGAACATTCTTGAAACATTAGTGGATGATGGAATTGTGTTGGATCCATCTTATGAAGCTTTGAACATTGGCACCAAGAACCTGGATCCAATTGACTGGGATGTTGAAGAAACCATTGATATTAAGCAGATCGGAAGGACAGTGTTGGATAGAAGTGTGCAATGGTTAGTGCTAAGAACCCAGACTTCTCAAGAATCAGCCCCTAAAAAGGGTAAGGGATAGAGGAGGATCAAAAGAAAGACACCTCCCAAATAGCCATTAGAATTCCTTCCTCCAGACATCAAAGAAATAGAACTTGAGGCAGCAGAGGATGAAGAGGAAATGGAAGAAGGGGATGTTCCTGTAGGATCTACTATTTTGAAACCCACATTAGGTGAGTAATCCACACAAGTCCCACTTACAAGGAAGAAGAGTAAAGAAATTCAAGAAGGAGCTCTTCATAGCATAGCTGAAACTGCCAAGGGAAAAGAAGTGGAGGAGGAAATTTTGGAAGTTGAGACAGATTCAGATGAGACTCTGTTAGACAAAGATATGCAAGAGAACATGCCTCTAGAGGAGCATATGGAGTAGGTTTTGACACAAGAAGAGCAATGGAAGTTGTTTGAGGATGCAAAAATAAATTCTAATGCAAATGCAGCAGCGGAGAAACAAAAGGAAATTGATGCTAAGGTACAAGCTGATGCTATAGTTCACTAACAACAATTAAGAACTAGACAAAGTAAAGCTAAGGCAGCTGTTGATGAAGTAGAGAGACAAAAAAAGCAACAAGAACATGAACTTAAGGTCAAAGAGGAGAATGAAAATTTGGAACTGATACAGAAGATCCATGACCTTGAGGAGGAGAAGGCAAGGAACCAGAGGGAAAAGGAAATCTTGGTTGCTAGGTTGAAACTTGCAAAGGAACTTTGCCAAAAGGAAGAAGGAGCAGAACAATTACAAAAGGAAAAAGAAGTCGAAGAGCTGGTTAAGAAACAACAACAACAACAAGCAAAGGCCGAAAAACTTAAGGCTTTGGAGGTAGAAAGGTTAGAAAGGGAAAGACTAGAGGCCTTTAAAAAAGAGAAATTGGAAAGGGAAGCTCTAGAAAGAGAAAGAATAGAGAAGGAAGAATTAGAAAAGGAAAGGTTAGAAAAGGAAAAAGTAGAGAGAAATCAGTTGGAGGAAGAGAGGTTGAGGAAAGAAGAGGAAGATAAGAAAAGGAAAGAACAAAAGGATAGGGAAGAGGCTGAAAAGCTTGTGCAGATGCATATACTGCAAGAACAATAGGAGAAAGCAAGGGTTGACTCTCAATACCAGGTAAATATGCAGCCACCTTCTACAGTTATTGCTCCCTCTTCCTCTATGATGACTACTGCTCCAAGTGCTCCTACATGGCTAAAATTGGACCTGCAGAACAGGGCAGTAGCCCCGTCACAACCTCTCAATTGGGAGGATGTGATGAAGGGAATTGAGCAGGAGAGGCCTAAAAAGAAGGCTAAGATTCTACATTCTACCCGACTCACAGATAAAGGAGAGATTGTTGCTGAATGTGCCATGCCAATGACAGAAAAGGAGGTAGGTGACATGTAGCTAAATAGATTATCAGCTGAGTACTATAAACTTAGGAAGGCCCACTAGGAATCAGCAAATGAACTTGATTGATGTGGTGGCTTCAACAACCAAGTCAAGAATGATCAAGGATAAACAAAAGAAGGATGAGCTTAAGGCTCAATTGGATCAACTACATTCATTCTTGAAGAGTGTTTCCTCTCCAAGATCACAACAGGTAACGGCCATTGAGACTCCTATTTTGTTAAGCAAAAAGGAGGTAGATGATTTGGTGCAGGTAAAAGGCAAAGCGGAGATGGTCGACCGATGGGTAGACAAGTTAAACCGAGAAGTGGGTGAAGTTTTGGTTGAAGGTTTTGAAGCCTACAAGGACACAAAAGGGTTAATAAAAGAGATGAATCAATACATTGAAGCATTGGAGAAGCAAGAAGAAGAGTATAAAGAATACAATCAGAAATTGGAGAAGGTTAATGCATTAACTTTAGCTACTCTTCTTGAACAGTCCATACTTGAAGAGGAGAATAAATATTTTATTGTAAAAACCTCTCGTATACGTTGTTTTAGAACTAGCTTCTTGTGTAAACATAAGGATGAGATCCAGGAGGCTGTTAATAATTTGACTGAGTAATTGGAAGAGTTGGTAGCGGTCATTGCTATTATTGTAGATGTAAATGCATTTACAAAGGAAGGCATGCCTTTGAGTCAAATAAAAGAGAAATGGGATGAAAGGTTCAAGGGACTGATGCAGAAGGGAGATGATGATGGAGATTTGATGTTGGATTGGTTAATGGATATCAAAGAAGAAATAAAAGCTGCTAGGAGAGAGATGATAAAGATAAAAGGTATGAGGGAGTTTTCTATAGCAGAATTGGATTGAATCAAATTTGAAGATAGCTAGATTGATGGGCCGGAAATAGATACATTATAGCAAGTCTTCACCAGCTATGATGAGTTCATTACAAATCCCGCTTTACATGCATAAATGTCCTGCATGCATGATTTCCTTCTTCTTTGCATGTTGCATGCAGCACTGACAGTTGAGGCGCATGACATATTTTTCTTCTATCTTTCAATTCTCTAGTTAAATTGAATGTCTAATGTAAGAACTCAAGATCAAATCGATCTGAGTTTCCAAGAAAGTTGTTGTTCCTAAAAAGGTGGATAACCTAAAATAGAAGTGAAGTTCGAACTTTTTGTATAATCTATAAATACCCGATGGGTATCATATTGTAAAGGTCGGCTAATTGAGAATAGGATTGGCTTACATGATTTAGGAGATAGAATTTTGTAGTGATTATAGAGATACTTTATACTTAATCTTTTTACAGTTAATAGAATTACAGGGTTTTACGCAATATGGGGTTACAATTGGGTTGTTTTATTTGATAAGACTGATAAGTTATAATCTATCTGAATTCGAGTGATTGTGCTGAAGCATGCTAGTTTCTTATGTGATGAAAGTCATTAGAAGGAACCAGATTTAAGGATTATCTTATTGGATTATCATTGAATTAAAGTTATTAAAGTCTGTTGATCTATAATCTTGATGATGAATGAATGTGTGTTGTTTTGAAATCCTTGAAATATTTGTGAAGTTAATTAAGCACCTAAAATGTATGCAGTGGTATAGATTATGCTATAGATTGTGTCATATTATGGTTTTCTTGATCTGATTGGAAGAACATTCATTATTTGGAGATATATGTCTAGATGCTAGATAAATTTGATTCATACTTACTGATTTACCCCTTTGATCTATCTTTTTCTTTTGTTTGAAACCCCATTGATTTACTAAACAGTTCTGTAAAATGAGTCATCGCTTGAGTCTTTTGTTACCAGCACAGGCCCCTTGAATATTACAGTTGCATGAACTGATTGAGTGACACCAGATAGTTGAGAACCAACTACCAGGACCTTGGGAGTTAGGCTACTACATGTTGTCTTTCTGTTTCAGGAGAAATAGAGTAGAAATATTTTTTTTAACATTGTTTGTGTCATTTTCACCATCAACAAAATTGGCGATAGAAGGAGGGCAGAAAAGAACAAGTTGGTTCACATAGGGTCATTCTCACCAGACAAATACAGAAGGATTCTCAGATCTTCTACTGATCCTGAATAATTACAAGAATTATAAACTCTGGTCAGACCTAGACCTCGTGCTCATAGGGTAGAGATACCTACCTTACAACCACCACTCACTCCACCTAGATTTCCACCAAGTCCACCTATGCCACCACCAGTTCAACCTACATCACCACCTCCAATTAGGCCTGTATCGCCACCAATTCAGCCTATACCTACTTAACCAATCCCACCAATGGCTTATTTTGTGAATAATCTCTCTCCATTAGGGACTATTCCTGGGGGATTCCATGATTTACCAAAGAACCTAGAGAAGTTCTGTCTAAAATACATGCATGGAGAATCGAGAAGTGCTGAGGAACATATACAGGCATTCAAAGATGCTTGCACATGAGCTTAGGTGGTTCATCAAGATGTGGTATTTAGATCATTTCCTTACTGTTTAGGAGATATGGCATATAACTGGTACTTAAATTTTCCTAGAGGATCTATTCTAGGTTGGACAGATTTGGAAAATGCTTTTATTAATCAATTCAGGGTCCATGTAGACCCTGCAATATTATATCACCAATTTGCCACCATAAGAAAGGAACATCATGAACCACTGCCCTTGTTCAACACTAGGTTCCAAAGGATGTATCGTAGGCTACAAGAGCCTTACTTAGTGCCCGAGGCTATGGCCATACAGGCGTATCTGAGAGCTGTTGATCCTTTGATTGGTTTATTCTTGCAAAGAACTTATCAACCTGGTGAGATAGACTCTCTGTCTAAAATTTATCATCTGGCTATCAAATTGCAATAGTAGATAAGTCTGCAATCTGGAGGTTTAGGAGCGGTTCTTCCTCCTATGAATTATCAAATGCCTAATCCACCCTTATACAACATTGTCCCTGGGATGTCTTATTCCCAATATGGACCTACATCTGAGTTGCAAGCTCCACCTACTGTGCCTTTCTTCATCAATGGCATGCAAGATCACTCCCATCAAACTCAACATCAGCCTCAAAATCAACCACAACAAATGGGAGGATCGACCCATGTCCATTCCCCATCCATAGTCCAAAATGTGCATAATGAACAAACTATTCAACTCACAAGTGAGTTAGAGACTCTCAAGAAGACTCTCTCTTAGATGTCAAATGACATGGCACAACTTAGGAAAAACCCTCCTCCCAACCAAAATGAGAATTATAACAATTAGGGAGGGTATAACACTCAGGGAAATTACTCCAATCAAAACCAAAATTAGAACACCAATTGGAATTTCCAGAATCGGAACTCCTCAAATCAAAATTATCAAAATCAAAATAGAGGATATAATCAAAGGTTCAACAACAACAACAATAATAGGCAGTGAAATATTGGCCTAACAATGGGGGAGTTCCCCATAATTATCAAACAAGTGAGGAAAGACCACATACTGTTAATGTTGCTAATTTGAATTTTATTACCAATTGGTGTAGGCTGCATGATACAGCATCACATTCTGAGGTCAATTGCCCAGAAATAGAGAAAATTGTGAAAATTGAACAGGTTGATGCCCATCCTCAATCAAGAAATTCCAATCATGACAATGGGCCAGTCAACACTGCCATGACTTATGAAACCATTGAAGAAAAATATCAATTCCCTATGCAAGGGGATGATGAGCCAGAGGAAGATGTCTATGATGCTCAAGCTTTCCAATCTAAGGGTGGTCACTTTCTAAGGAATCAGAATAAAGGGCCATTCACTACATCTGCACCTCCTAACAACATGGTTCCACTAAATCAGAATGCAGATAACAATCCACCTCCACCAAAGGGACCTTCTGATTCTCAAAATAGAGGTAATCTACCTCCCTTTCCTAAATATCAAGTTAGGAATGATTCATAGTTTGATTTTGTTGCAGAATTACAAAGGCAGAAGACATCATTATCTTTCTTTGATATCATGAAGTGGTGCCCAACTCAATAGGAGGTAGTATTTAAAGCTTTGGAAGAGGCAGATCGCCTAAAAGGGAAAGGTAAAGTGACTCTCGCAAAGCAGACGAATGCAACTATGTATAAAGGTAAGACCAATACCCCACCTTTCTTGTTATTGAGAATCTTTGGAAATAATCGATACAATTGCTTAGTAGATTCTGGAGCATCAGGGAATGTCATGCATTTTTCAATTTGTAAAAAGTTAGGATTGAGTCCTATTCCAACCAATAAAAAGGTGATTCAATTGGATAAAACCGAAGTCAATTTTGTAGGTGAGTTGAAGAACATGCATGTGCAGGTTGGATCAGACCGAAGGATTCAGACCTATATAGATATTCAAGTTGCTGATATCCCAGAAACATATGGGATGCTTCTAAGTTGAAAGCTAATGAAGAGTATAATGGATATTTGTCCTTGGATTGCTCACACATGTGGTTACCATGGAAAGGAGTTGCCACACAGATAAGAATTGAAAGTGAACCTAGGCTCAAACACATGATCACAAAATATGATGCTTCAAATGAAGTAGCATTCATTGAAATTGAGATAGGTGTTTACAAACAAGAGGAAGTTCTTACTTTCTCTATAATTAATCCTGATGATACATTACCCTTAGATCATAGTGACCCGATGATCTACATCAACCAACAAGTTTTAATAAGGAAATTGCAACAAGATAGGCTGGTTTTAGGAGCAGAAACTGACTTGATTAGTTTATTACTCCTTAATTGGTGTAGGATTCACTATCACAACCATTTGAAGTTGACATGTCAGTCATGCACATATATTCTAAGTCATATAGATCAGCCTCAACAGGTGTGTCAAGAGAAACAAGCCTAGACTCCCACTAATGAGTTTTCTTTCCTAGTTAAGGATGCAACTATTCTTATGTAGGCTAGTCTTTCTCAACATGAAGGTCTTTCACCAGAAGAATAGACTTAGGTTGTTTGTTCTAAAGTTCAAGGGGAGATTAAGGTATCCCAGTTCCCATTTGAGACACCTACCCCAGATACCTTGCCCATACCTAAGGCATTGATGAAAAATGAGTTGGATTGCAACTTAACCCAAGAGGGTATGCAGGGAGTAGTTGTTGAACAAATTGAAAAGATAGAAAAATCCTCAACTCAACTCTATCCCGAGTTACATTCTGATAAACAGCTAAAGTTTGAGCCGCCACACACTTTAGGTGAGTCATCCCCTATTGCTTCTAAAAATAAAGAACTCCCAACCAAAGACCAGTTATGGACTCTTAAATTTGATGATTCTAAATCTAAAGCAGGAAGTGGAGTATGGATTGAACTAACTAATCCAAAAGGAAAGACTTATTTTGCTTCTTATAGATTGTAGTTTGGTTGCACTAACAATGTGGCTGAATACGAGGCACTTGCAAGAGGGCTTATGTTTGCTCATAAGAAGAAAGTAACTACTCTTACAGTGATGGGAGATTCTGAGGTCATTGTGAAGCAGGTACGTAGCCAATACACATGCCATAACAAAAGATTGGCTGCATATAGAAACAGGGTTTGGAATTTAATAGAAGATTTTGATGCCTTTGGGATTACTCTCATCCTAAGGGAAGCTAACCAAATCGCAGATTCTCTTGCTATTGCTGCTAGTACATTAGAGCCTATGCAAGACTCAAATCTAAAGAGGTTTTCAATGGACTTGATTTCGGTCCCAATAATTCCTGATAATGTCAAACACTTCTAGGTATTTAATGATGATCAACATATATTGGCTTTCTTGGAAAATTCTAATGTTTTTGAGGGGTAGATAATTGATGATTCTGATAAAGATCAAGGAGACTAGAATCCAAAAAGTGACAATCCAGAAGGGATACTAGATTTAAAGAGCAATAACATCCCAAAAGGGATGATAGCATTAGAAAGAATATTTGACTTAGATCCACAAACTTATCAAAGAATGCCTACAAAGAGTGAGGGAGGTAAGTATGAATCTGTTAATTTGACTCACTCAGGCCCAAAAAGGAACATTCTTATAGGGAAGACCTGTCCTCGGGAAATAAAGGATGAGATAATCAAGGTCTTGAAGAAGAATATTGAAGCAATTTCTTGGAGCTATGATGACTTGAAAACTTTTGATACATCTGTGATCACACGCATAATTCCTCTTAAGCTAGAAGCTAAGCTGTTTCGCCAAAAGCAACACCCGATCAATGCATTAATTGAGCCTCTGATTCAAAGAGAAGTACAGAAGCTTTTGGCTGCAAGAATAGTTTTTCTAGTTAGACACTCTACCTGGGTGGCTAATCTAGTTCATGTAAGGAAGAAGAATGGTGAAATTAGATTATGTGTAGATTTCAGAAATTTAAGCAAGGCCTTTGAGAAGGACAACTATCCATTACCTTCCCTTGATGAAGTATTGCAAAAAGTTAATGGATCTCAGATGATGTCTTTCTTGGATGGGTATTTAGGATACAATCAGGTACTGGTAAGTCATGAGAATAGGATGAAGACTGCTTTCACTACAAAGTGGGGCACATTTGCCTACAGAAGGATGCCTTTTGGTCTAATTAATGTTGGTGCTACTTTTCAAAGAGCGATGGATGTAGCTTTTAAAAATCTAATAGGGAAATGTATAATCATCTATGTTGATGATTTGACCATCTACTCTAAGAATAGAGAAGATCATGCTGCTGACTTGGAAAAGGTGTTAAAGAAATGTATAAGTTATGGTGTTTCTCTTAACCCAAAGAAATGTGTATTCAGAGTTTCTGAAGGGAAGCTCCTAGGTCACATTATATCAGAGGAGGGGATTTCCATAGATCCTGACTGAGTGGAGGCCATCTTGAAATTGACAAAGCCAGGTAGCAAGAATGAAATGAGGTCTTTCTTTGGAAGGATCAATTTTGTTAGGAAATTTATAACAGGGTTTGCAGAGATTGTCAAACCACTTAACGAAATGATGAAGAAGGATGCGAAGATTGAATGGAGTGAAGAGGATAAATCTACTTTCATGCAGATCAAAAAATCTATATCTGAGGCACCTTTTTTGACAAGCCCAGATTATTTAAAGCCCTTCTACATTTATTCTTTTGCTTCTGAACATTCATGTGCAACAGTTTTGACACAGAGAAGAGAAGAGAATGAGGAGAGACCTATTTATTTTATGAGCTCTCCATTTAAGAATGTCGAAGTAAGGTATTCATCAATAGAAAAACAAGCCTTTGCATTGGTGCGAGCAGTGAAGAAGTTCAGGCACTACATAATCCAAAGTCAAGTGATGGGCATAGTTCTAGATCCAGTTGTGAAATCTCCTTTAATGCAAAGTGAACTAGGGGAATGAAGAGGGAAATGGATGGAAATCTTACAAGAATATGACTTAGAGATCCACCCAATGAAGCTTGTTCTAGGCCAAGGATTGTCAAAAGCAATGGCTGATGTGGACAGAAATATCACTTGTCAAAAATACATGGTTCAATCATTCACAAAGGATCCCTGGTATACAGATTTAGTTTTCTTCCTCCTCAATAACAAGTTTCTAGAAGGAATGAATGCTACTCAAAGGAGAGCATTGAGTATGAAGAGCACCCATTACATGCTCAAAGGGGGATCAATCTATAGAAATGATTTTCAAGGAATCTATCTACGTTGTTTGGATCAGCAAGAGGCAAAGCATGCTATTGCTAAGTTTCATGGAAGGCATGGAACAGGACATGGATCTGTTGATGCTTTGGCTCATCATATTTGAAGATTAGGCTATTATTGGCCTTATGTGTTTAGAGATGCACATCAACACTGTAGGACTTGTCATGTATTCCAAATATTTGCATCTAGAGAAAGAAATCCTGCAATTCCCCTACAACCGGTATATGAGGTAAGGCCATTTGCCCAATGGGCACTTGATTTTGTATGTGTAATTAATCCAAATTCTTCTATAGGTCATAAATTCATCTTGACTGCAACCGATTACTGCACACGATGGACTGAGGCCCTACCTTGCAAGAATAGTACCACGGAGGTGGTCATCAAGTTTCTAACTAAGAACATCACAACCAAGTTTGGAGTTTCATTTGCTCTAGTATGTGATAACGGCCCTGCTTTTTCTTCTGCTGAGTTTATTTCATGGGCCTATGAGCATAAAATTGTTTTGAAATATTCTTCCAATTATTACCCTCAGGGGAATGGAGTGGTTGAGTCCAAGAATAAGAACTTATTGTAAGTTATAAAAAAGTTGTTAGAAAGTAACCCTAGGGACTGGCACACCCAGTTGAGATTTGCCTTATGGGCAGATTGAACCAGAATCGAAGTAGCCCTAGGGAATTCACCTTTTAAGTTAGTCTATGGCCAAGATCCAATCTTCCCCATTCATTTACAAATACCTGTTCTGAAGTTTATGCAGGAGTTTTATAATAAGGATGATAGGATTGAGGTTAGATTACTTAATTTGTTAAACATGGAAGAACAAAGAGATGCTTCTTTGCAGCAATTCTCTAAACATTAGGCTATTGTTACATGTTGGTTTAACAAAAGAGCTAAGATAAAAGCCTTTAGAATATCAGATCTTGTGTTATTATGGGATAAGGCTAGAGAAAAGAAGGGAGATCACTAGAAATTTGATAGACTTTGGTTAGGACCTTATCAAGTGGCTGAAATATTAGGTGAGAATGCTTTTCATTTGAGTACCTTGACAGGAGAGCCTGTTCCATTACCAATTAATGGTCAGTTTCTCAAACACTATTTTGGTGCATAGAAGGCCTGATGTTTTGAAAAGGAATATACTATACTGTATCATATGTAATTAATTTTCTATTTAGGTTTCGGTTTTTATTTTTTAGTTTTTTAGTTTTGGTTTTTGGTTTTTGTTTTGTTTTTTGTTTTCTTTCTTTGTTTTGTTTTCTCTTGTTTCATTGGGGATTCTCATTTTTCTCATCTCAAGTTAGGGGGCTTTTATTCAAAGTATACTATTGGTACTAGTAGAGAAATTGGTTTAGGTATTCTCATCATAATCATTGAAAAGGATTTCATTCTGAAACTTATGTTTTATGATCATTCTAGTTTGGGTTGGAAAAGTTATTAAGGATAGAAGATATAATGTGAATATCTCATGAATTGTGATCAAAGATCTATCACCAAATTAGATGAACATCTGCATGAGTAATTACCTATTTGTTTTAGAATGACTCTACCTTTGATTCAAGTGAAAAATCCGATTCCAAGACTATCACGAAATCCATTGTAGTTCTCAACCCACATTTTAGATTCATTGAATCTGAGTATTTGAGATAGATGCATAAAAGAATTTCCACAAGTAAAGTAAAAAAGAAGAGAAAGAAAAGAAAGAAATAAGAAGCAAGCTCAAATATCAAGTGGGTAATCAAGTATCTCTATGGGGGCTATGGACGCCTGGCTAGCAGTAGAGCAATGCTTTGTGAGAACTAGAGGCATCTCCGTCGGGGCTATGGATGCCTGTCTGGCAGTGAAGCAATACCCAGGATTTTACTACATGATAGTTAAAGGACTCAACCTATGTAGCTTGAATCTTAGGTATAGTTGTTCACAAATAGAGAAAGTATCTACAAAGAATGATGCACAATATAAGCACACACTCAAATTCAGAAATAACTCATGAGCACATACATCTGAGATTCAAACTCAAATTTATCCTACATATATCTGATCTTATTCAAGTTAAAGTGTTTATAAGCCAAGCAGTTTTTGGGTGACTGAAATTTTCTTTGGGTATTTTGAAAATGGGTAAACCATTTTCCCAACTGAGTCACGATTTGTTATGCCTTGCATAACCACCCATCTTTGCCTTGGTCAAAATGGGTCCGCCTTTGTTAGTTTTCATCTTTTGTTGTCTTTCAAAAAAAGTCTGGAGTCTTTCTCCTTTCAACACTTTGTTTATTTTTGTTGAAGTCTGTCGGAATCGGATCTAGAACCAAATCAGGTTCTAAAACCACAATCAAAACTGGTTCCGGGTCCCATCCCGATAGTCTTTTCTTTCGGTCTGTTATTTTGTCTTTAGCGGACCTGGAGCCGGAGTGGGTGTTAAGTTAGTCTTTATCGATAGCTGCAAAATTATAATCCATTCCTCCCTTGCCTCCGCTATTTTGACTTTTGGTTTTTGTCTAAGTTCTTTTGTTTAGTTTTGTTATGTCGGTCTTTTTTTTTACTTTTTGTGTTAAGTTTTGTTTTTGGCTTTCTTGGCGGAACTGGAACTGGAATTGGAATGAAGTTTGGAAATTTCTCAAAAAGTTTTGAATCAGTTTCCATTTTGGTTTCACCCTCGCCGTTTTTCTGGATAGTTGAATTTTTTGACTGAAGTCCACTGTTGTGAAGTGTTGGTTCTCTTTCAGTTCCCACTCTGCCTTAACTGCATTTCAATGCATTAATGATAGTTGCTCGTGTAGGTAGAAATCCTCATTTTTACCTTCATTAAGGATTAAACGAATCATTATTATCATTGTTAAGAGATTAAGGAGCACGAAAGAACAGCGGCGGAGTTCATTTGAGCGAATTGATCGAAAGAGAAGAAGGTTATCATTTGCAAATCAGTTCAAAAGGTTAGCAGGGTTCTGTTGTGTCTGAGGTAGGGTTTTCCTATCATTGTTGTTCTTCATTTATTTACTGTTGCATTTTTTGTATATATTTTCCTGTATTTGGAATCATGTCTTTTTGTGTTTTATTTTTAACAAATTCATGATTCTTGGCATACTTGTTTGAATGGGTGCTTTATTTTCTTTGTCTAGTTGATTCCTCGTTTCTTTTTGCTTTTATTTTTAGTTCTTTCTATTTTAGGGCATGGTCACTTTCCAATTTTAGTCGTGATTGCATCGTGCTATTTTGGATTTGCAGTAGGTTAAATTAAGTTTAGGTTTTAAATGGTGATTAGTTGGATTAGAAATTTACAGTGAGCTAGATTAGAGATTTATAGTGAGTTAGGGTTAATTGATTCATTGTTTTTTTTTACTTAGGGTTTTTGTCGCGCTTTCAAACTGGTAAAATGGCAAGGTTTAAAATTCGTGCCCTAGTTTTTATCAAGTTTGTTAGATTAGGGTTTCATAGGTTTTTGTGATCACATTTAAATGATTAAAATATGGTGCCCTCAAATTCAGTTGTTCCCCATGGTCATATGAGTATAGTTTTTTTTAAGCCTCTTTTCATTTAATACGACCTTGGTTTTAATCATGTAGTTATAGGTTAAATCGATAAAAACTTTGATGATGTCATGGTCAACCTAGGCGAAGACGGGATCAGAATCGATCTTGAACTAGAAAATTTTGTTTTGTAAAAGGTCTCGATTCCATTTTCATCCCGTTTCTGGCTCCGCATATAATAAAGAAGTCTTCTGTCGAAATAACGATGACCAAGTCAAAAGCGGAGGCGGAATGGAAATAGAATTTGGAAAATAAAAATATGAAGAAAACCAAATCCATTTTTCATTCCGATCCCAGTTCCGATCACCTCCTTGATTCTGACTCCGAGCCTGTTCATTATTATTGAAATTTCTATATCGGTTTGGGCTCCGATTCTGGCAGTATTGTAAAAGAGATTGTTTTAGGTTGTTTTTCTGCCTAGTTCTGCCTCTGGTGCATATATGAAAGGCATGGTTTTTAAAGCATGTTTTATGATGATATCTAAAGATCTAATTAGAGGTTTTGCTTGCAAGAAAGTTGAAACATGTCAGGAACATCAGCAGAAGCTGCTTGAAGGAACCAGCCTACAGGAACATCAAAGGAAGCACCAAAACCAAAGAAGTTAAAGCCAAAACAACTTCCTTATACCTTGAGGTATAATCATAGGAGTCCTGTGGTGAAGGTGAGCAAGATGGAATTAGACTGGTCAGACATCACTGATATGAACTTGGGCCAGTAAAACTTTGATGAATTACATGGAGAAAACCTTTGCAGAACGAGCAAATCTAACAGGAAGGACACAAAGGATTGTTGATTCCAATTTGGCACATATTAGTATGTTCCCTTTATCAGTCGAATGCCCGGAGTTGATCTTAATAGCAGCTAGTGCCTACAATCCTGCTACAAGACTATGCATGGATTCACAAGATAGGGTGATCATTGATCTTACTCCTCAGATGTTTCAAATTATATTTAATGTCTCGGATCCTAAGAGCTTGGTGTAGCTGGATGAGGCAGAGGCCTTGCAGAAATATAGTAAGTATAAGGACTCCAATAGGTCTCATTTGAATAAAAAGTGGTTGAAGATAGAAAAGAAATCTCTATCCAAGCTTACACACCAACCTAAGAGGGTAGATTTCAAGAAGGAAGTATCGGATTTAATACTGATGTTGTCCAGGGTATTTGGGAAGAGGGATGCGTTCCAATTCAAGGAATGGATGTTTCCTTTCATCCAAATAATCTTATAGGGTGACCATCAATTTGATTGGCTAATGATTGTGTCAAATGCTATCCATGATCAGTTGACTAACATCAAAAGAACTAAGTGTTTCTTTATGACTTCTTATGTGGTGTATGTAGTAGCAAGATTGGGTGTTTTCCTAGGTTTGAATAGAGTGGGCATAATGGGAGCCTTGGATGGATAGAAGAAGGTATGGGAACACTATGACCAATTGTCTCTTCAAATTGCTGAGAATCATTTCAGAAGAGTCAATGATGCATTTTTATATGTGATCATCAACTAATTGAATGGAGATGCAGGATACCGGTTGAGTCAAGAAGCCATGGAATTCATTGCTGAATGGGGATGTTGGTACATCCAGTACCCCAAATTTACATACTTCAGGTTGGCCGATTTTGAAGGCCATCCACATTTGTTTCCAAGATGCTACAATAAAAGAATAGTGCTAATGGAGTCTGTATATTAGGCTATTGGATTTAATGCTCGGTTTGGGATCAAACATAAAATCGAATGTCATAAGTTTCCCATGAAGTTGGGTGAGTATGGTTGTCAACACTTGGTAGGAGCAAAGGTGGTTTGTAATGAATTGATACAATTGAAGTTGGGTTTATACACAACTCATAAGTGTTTTGATCCGAAGGGTAAGATGTATACCTTGTTGCCTTCAGTGTTTACCAGACATTTCAATTTTCTAGAGGATTTTTGGAGTGATCGGCAAGATGAGTATTATCTAAGGAAGAAGAACTATGAAAGGCTATTTGTCACACTCATGTCCGAGCTTGGTGTTAAAGAGAACATTCCTGACACATTGGTGGATGATGGAATTGTGTTGGATCCATCTTATGAAGCTTTGAACATTGGCACCAAGAACCTGGATCCAATTGACTAGGATGCTGAACAAACCATTGATATTAAGCGGATCAGAAGGACAGTGTTGGATAGAAGTGTGCAATGGTTTATACTAAGAATCCAGACTCCTGAAGAACCAGCCCCTAAAAAGGGTAAGGGATACAGGAGGATCAAAAGAAAGACACCTCCCAAATAGCCATTAGAATTCCTTCCTCCAGACACCGAAGAAATAAAACTTGAGGTAGTAGAGGATGAAGAGGAAACGCAAGAAGGGGATGTTCCAGTAGGATCTACTATTTGTACACCCACATGAGGTGAGTCATCCACACAAGTCCCACTTACAAGGGAGTAGAGTAAATAAATTCAAGAAGGAGCTCTTCATAGCATGGCTGAAACTGCCAAGGGAAAAGAAGTGGAGGAAATTTTGGAAGTTGAGAGAGATTTAGATGAGACTCTTTCAGAAAAAGATATGCAAGAGAACATGCCTCTAGAGGAGGATATGGAGCAGGTTTTGATACAGTAAGAGAGATGGAAGTTGTTTGAAGATGCAAAAAGAAATTTTGTTGCAAAGGCAGCAGTGGAGAAACAAAAGGAAATTGATGCTAAGGTACAAGCTGATGCTATACTTCACCAACAAAAATTAAGAACTAGACAAAGTAAAGCTAAGGCAACAGTTGATGAAGTCGAGAGACAAATAAAGCAACAAGAACATGAAATTAAGGTCAAAGAGGAGAATGATAAGTTGGAACTAATACAGAAGATCCATGACCTTGAGGAGGAGAAGGCAAGGAACCAGAGGCAAAAAGGAATCTTGGTTGCTAGGTTGAAACTTGTAGAGGAACTTCGCCAAAAGGAAGAAGGAGCAGAACAATTACAAAAGGAAAAAGAAGCCAAAGAGTTGGTTAAGAAACAACAACAACAAGAATCAAAGGTCGAAAAACTTAAGGCTTTGGAGGTAGAAAGGTTAGAAAGGGAAAGACTAGAGGCCTTAGAAAAAGAGAAATTTGAAAGGGAAGCTCTAGAAAGAGAAAGAATAGAGAAGGAAGAATTAGAAAAGGAAAGGATGGAAAAGGAAAAAGTAGAGAGAAATCAGTTGGAGGAAGAGAGGTTGAGGAAAGAAGAGGAAGATAAGAAAAGGAAAGAATAGAAAGATAGGGAAGAGGCTGAAAAGCTTGTGCGGATGCATATACTACAAGAACAACAGGAGAAAGCAAGGGTTGACTCTCAATACCAGGTAAATATGTAGCCACCTTCTACAGTTATTGCTCCCTCTTCCTCTATGATGACTACTGCTCCAAGTGCTCCTACATGGCTAAAATTGGACCTGTAGAAGAGGGCAATAACCCCTTCCTAACCTCTCAATTGGGAGGATATGATGAAAGGAATTGAGCAGGAGAGGCCTAAAAAGAAGGCTAAGATTCTACATTCTACCCGACTCATAGATAAAGGAGAGATTATTGCTGAATGTGCCATACCAATGACAGAAAAGGAGGTAGGGGACATGCAGCTAATAGTTTATCAGTTGAGTACTGTAAACTTGGGAAGGCCCACTAGGAATCAACAAATGAACTTGATTGATGTGGTGGCTTCAACAACCAAGTCAAGAATGATCAAGGATAAACAAAAGAAGGATGAGCTTAAGGCTCAATTGGATCAACTACATTCATTCTTGAAGAGTGTTTCCTCTCCAAGATCACAACAGGTAATGGCCATTGAGACTCCTATTTTGTTAAGCAAAAAGGAGGTAGATGATTTGGTGCAGGTAAAAGGAAAAGTGGAGATGGTCAACCGATGGGTAGACAAGTTAAACCGAGAAGTGGGTGAAGTTTTGGTTGAAGGTTTTGAAGCCTACAAGGACACAAAAGGGTCAATAAAAGAGATGCATCAATAAATTGAAGCATTGGAGAAGCAAGAAGAAGAGTATAAAGAATACAATCAAAAATTGGAGAAGGCTAATGCATTACCTTTAGCTACTCTTCTTGAACAGTCCATACTTGAAGAGGAGAGTAAAGATTTTATTGGAAAAACCTCTCGTATACTCTGTTTTAGAACTAGCTTCTTGTGTAAACATAAGGATGAGATCTAGGAGGCTGTTAATAATTTGACTGAGCAATTGGAAGAGTTGGAAGCGGTCATTGCTATTATTGTAGATGTAAATGCATTTACAAAGGAAGGCATGGCTTTGAGTCAAAATAAAAGAGAAATGGGATGAAAGATTCAGAGGACTAATGCAGAAGGGAAATGATGATGGAGATTTGATGTTGGATCGGTTAATGGATATCAAAGAAGAAATAAAAGCTACCAGGAGAGAGATGATAAAGATAAAAGCTATGAGGGAGTTTGTTGCAGTAGAATTGGATTGAATCAAATTTGAAGATAACTGGATTGATGGGCCGGAAATAGATACATTACAGCAAGTCTTCACCAGCTACGATGAGTTCATTACAGATCCAGCTTCACGTGCATAAATCTCCTACATACATGATTTCCTTCTTCTTTGCATGATGCATGCAGCACTGACAGTTGAGGCGCATGACATATTTTTCTTCTATTTTTCTATTCTCCAGTTAAACTGAATGTCTAATGTAAGAACTCAAGATCAAATCGATCTAAGTTTCCAAGAAAGTTGGTTTTTCTAAAAAGGTGGATAACCTAAAATAGAAGGAAGTTCGAACTTTTTGTATAATCTATAAATACTCGATGGGTATCATATTGTAAAGTTTGGCTAATTGAGAATAGGATTGGCTTACCTGATTTAGGAGATAGAATTTTGTAGTGATTACAGAGATACTTTGTACTTAATCTTTTTATAGTTAATAGAATTACAATTTTTTACGCAATATGTTATTACAATTGAGTTGTTTTATTTGATAAGGCTGATAAGTTATAATCTATTTGAATGCCAGTGATTGTGCTGAAGCATGCTAGTTTCTTATGTGATGAAAGTCATTAGAAGGAACGAGATTTAAGGATTATCTTATTGGATTATCGTTGAATTAAATTTATTAAAGTCTTTTGATCTACAATCTTGATGATGAATGAATGTGTGTTGTTTTGAAATCCTTGAAATATTTGTGAAGTGTAATTGTGAAGTTAATTAAGCACCTAAAATGTATGTAGTGGTATAGATTATGCTATAGATTGTTTCATCTTATGGTTTTCTTGATTTGATTGGAAGAACATTCATTATTTGGAGATATATGTCCAGATTGTAGATAAATTTGATTCATACTTACTGATTTACCCCTTTGATCTATCTTTTTCTTTTGTTTGAAACCCCATTGATTTACTAAATAGTTCGGTAAAATGAGTCATCGCTTGAGTCTTTTGTTACTAGCAAAGGCCCCTTGAATATTACAGTTGCATTAACCGATTGAGTGACACCAGACAGTTGAGAACCAACTACCAGGACCTTGGGAGTTAGGCTACTACATGTTGTCTTTCTTTTTCCAAAGAAATAGAGTAGAAATGTTTTGTTTTAACATTGTTTGTGTCGTTTTCACCATCAACAGTTAGCACTCTTATTATTTTGAAACCTTACTATTTTTTCATAATCATGCTTTGCTTCCTCAATAATTCTAATCCAATCAATTATTTGATCAAAAATCCCGAGGCTTCAGTTCCTTAGGCAAGGTACTGAGCCTTGGCTCATACATTTCATAGAATAAGTCAATGCAAATTGAATCCTCAGCTCATAATCCTTTAGGTATTTCCAATAAGGAATCCAAAAACCTTGTTAGTAACTCATATGGTGGTTCCTCTCTATACCTCTTCATGCTAGAAAATATTAGAATTAACAAGTCCTATTTATTATTATCTGAACACTATTGAGAATTATCCCAACTTTGCTCAAGATCAATATGTTGTGAGAACAAATAGAATGATACATTAAAAATGTCATTACACTGATCATCCTTTAGATGCGTATCCGAAGAACAGACACTTGCATCTATGTTTCCCTTCATCATTGAGTATTTAATATTATTTTCAATGTCCATAGGAATATAATATGCTTGCTACAATGTTGTAGGTTCCTTATCCCTTGTCAAATAACTCATCTTATTGTCAACAACACCTAGATACGTAATCAAACATTCATCATCACTAGGTCTCAAATAATCAAGGATATCATTTACTACTTTCATGAATCTGAGATTAAAAGAAGGGAATAACTCTTCTTCATCTCATTGGATTTCCCTAAGTCTTCTTCTTATCTCATTTGAACTAATCCTTTCAGAAAATTGTTCTATAAATGCTATTATAAAAACATCCCATGAAACTATAGAGCAATTAGGTAAATACGAATACCTGTCTTGGGCATCCTCTTTTAATGACTAAGAAAACAACTTCATGACAACATCTTCATGATTTATTTCAAAGTCACCCATTAGATATATGAATGCATTTAAATGTTTGGAAGCTGACTCAATTTTTTTCCCTATAGATTTTGGTACATGTTTTCTGATATCATCAGGAATCTTGTTAGGAAAACCTCTAATACCTTCAAAACTTAAAGCCTTATATCTCTCAATGCAAAACTTCCTTTGAGGGTATTTTAGGAGTCCCATGCCCAACATACTTGTGCTTGATGTTTTACTAGAAATAATAGGGGTATGGTGCATTTCTCTTGTATCTTTATTCATTCTTTAAATATTAACTTTATAGTAAATGAGAAACTAACCCTTACTAATTTCAAAGATACCTAGCTCAAATGTACCTTATGCCATAAAACCTTTAAAAGGAAGATTACAAAAACAAGCATACTTCTTACATTCCAGTTAGATATTATAGATTTCAACTTAGATGTATATAAAATGAGCATCACTATTCCCTTCCTTAGTGCTTTAACTCACTTAATTAGGAATAAAATATTTCTTCCATATCTTTAAAATAGCTTTTATACAACATTATTTCTTCTTTTAAGTCAAAACAAGGGAAAATACCTGGATATATTTGTAGATATTTTGAACTTTATCAAGTTCTTTGCATAGAGTTTCCATTTACTTTGTAGATAACTAATCTTCAACCATATGAGGCTTCTTTCACCAATTGGCTTTTCCTTAAGCCTCCTTAAACAACTTTCACTGGTATAGAGTTCTTCGGATTCACCACCAACTTTTAGGGAGAAATTTTGTATTAAGAACCTTTATGACTCTATCACGGAAAAATTATCTACTGCAGATACTTCTAAATAGTCCCCAGTAGATTCACGATTTCTATTGGTGACTTAGATGGGCAGATTAGACTCCAAAATTTTCAATCTCTGGTTACAAATGATATTTCCAAATTTTAATGACTCTTTGACAAGGTAGTTTGCAACCAAAGTTCAGAGTTCTCTGCAACGGAGTTTCCATTTCTATTGGTGATTTTTTAAGAACCAAACTTAGTCTCACCCCTTACCTCTAAATTTACCAAGACTCAATTGTTAGCAAGGTTGAGGTTTGGAAAACACTTAAGTGAAGTATTCAAAACCCCACTTCTTCTCTTCGGGCTCTATGAGACCAAGGAGGGTAATCCTACTCATTCTCATAATATTCCTACTTGATCAAGAGAATTTCCAATCATAGATATATTCCTAGGGAAATGCAAATAAAACAGTCTCATTAGAGGCTAGGCAGGCCCTTTATAATATTGTACTTATTCCAAGGAATATGTTAATACTAAAGGTTGGTACAGTGCAATTTAAAGTATATTGTGAATTCAATCCTATTTCAAATCTCTGCCCAGGTTCATCACTAGCTCATTCACCCATAAGACAAACTAAAGGAAAAATCAGTGCCCTATCCAAGGGAAAATGGAGTCATCCTTGCAGTCAATTAGTAATACAACTATACTTCAATATTAATAATCAAGTGAATATTAGTATGCCACTTTGTGGTAACTAACTCACTGTGTTCTAAAAAATTGCTTCCTTACCATATCCCACATCCTTTTCCCACAAACTAATGACCTTATATTAGCATTTAATCAACTCCTTGAATTGAAGTACAAATAAACCCATTCATTAAGTACAAATGACAAAAGAAAAATGAAAGTAAAATTAATAATTTCATTCATGATTCGAAGGAAAAACACATAGGAGAGTACATATTATAGAACTAATATTTTCTTTCATTACTGATATTGTTTTGTAAAACTATTTTGAAATCATCATACAATATGACTCATAACCTCGGCTCGCTTCCGATATATTCACTAGTTTATCTATTTGCATTCATATGCTCTATGAGCATAGCTTTCGCCTTGACCCTTTTTTACTCAAAACTTTTTGAACTCTCTTTTCTCGGCCATGAAATCCCCTTTATAAAATAGGAGAGCCACAAGCATCTAGTTGAGTTACAATTTCATTTCATTTCATTTCAAAACATAATTTCAACCAATCCTCGAAAAAATCCCTAGGTGGTTTTTTATGAAATCATTTGAGAACAAGGGAAATCAAAACAAAACACACACGTAGGGTACCATTTTTTGTTGTTGCAACATCCATGTTGAACAAAAATATTTTGTATCAAACTAGCTGGAGGACTTTCACATTAGCATGGAAGAGTGAAAGACAAAAACCAAGGATCTAGTGAAAATAACACCTCCCATGCAAAGACTGTGGTATCATCAAAAACAAAAACAAGCAGCAGAACCTACTTTGAGTCATCAGCATCGAAAGATGCTCGACCACTCCTTCTTCACGACGAGATTGGAGGCACCATCACTACATCATCATCAGAGCTCTCGTATGGCACCGGAGAGAGAAGATATTGGTCGTACCCCGAGTCAATGTCACCTTCAACATATGAAGGAGTATCAAAGAGCACAATGGTATAATTATACTTCCCTAGAGAAGCCTTGTGACTTTTATCCTTTCTCCTAGCCTTCTTCATGGGCTTAGCCTGTTCCTTGGCTTTAAACTTGACCAATTCTTTGGGAATGGTCCGGTTTCTCAAATGGTAAATACTTTGGACAATTTCTTTCTTCTTATGACCTTGAGACCTCCTCTTACCCTTTGAAACCTCAAAGGCTTCTTGGCCTTCTTTCTTAGTTACAAACAGACCCTCATAGTACTCGAACATATTAAGATGGCTAGACCTCCTAACAAGCTAAATTGGTACACTAGTCTTTCCCATTTCCTAGAACAAAAGATGAAAAATATCTAGTTTTAAATGAGAAACAAATGATAAGTTAGAAGATTTTGAATTAAAACTAGAAAACTCAAGGAAAAACAACAATTTTACATCCCTTCTCTAAACCAAACTTCAAATTCACTGTAGACTTGAAAGATAGTAAAAATGAATAACAGACAATCTACATTAAATAGACAATTTTGAGCATGTTGAATTAATGATTCAAGAGTTCCTTGTGCAAGTGAGTTGATAACTTAGCAACTCGACTTTAAATTAGGGCCGTCGATCTTAGAATATTTAAAACTTCATCCATGGAAATAATGAGCATCATTTCTTGGCCTTTAGAAAAAAATTCCTAGAAAGCAATGATGCCACCTCAAATGATGCCATGTCCCTCCTTAATCTTGATTAATCATTTACGACCTAAAAATTACCATGCATCACCAACTCAATCCATGCTCGTTATTAATATCGGCAAAGTACATAAAATTGGTGCCTGAAGAGAACAGTTCCTTACACACTTCATCACTCATCTTGGTCGTGCCCTAAATTCTAGAGTGTAATCAGCGATGAGAGTAATGTCATGATGAAATTTATTCCATTGGATCATCCATACCAATGGTTCTCCATTCATCTTGCTACTTTCCCTTTTTCTTTATACGATGTCTTCAAGATCCTGCCACGTTGCCCTTTTCAGTGGTAGTCGTTACTCCTTGTTGATGCATCTTGGCCTCCATCAACTCCATTAGTGATGCAAGCATCCGTGCGATGAAACCTTAGCCCTTAGATTAAGGGCCCTTCTTTGATCATGCTCATCCTCCCATTGCAAATCATTGTTTTATCTTCACACTTTGGATCCTATTAGCAACAGGAGATATAGAAAAGCATCCAGATTAAGACACATGCACCTGCATGAGAATCAATGATACATAAGACATCACACATAATATCTTTTCAAAATAGGGAAAGAAACTTGAATAAGGCATTCCATCACTCATCGCTCATTTGGAACCTAAGGCTTAGCTTGAATCCATGATGAGCGATATTGAAGCACTACGTCATCACTCATCGTTGACTCTCCTCATACATTTTGCAAGCAATTAAGGTTGAGTGATCCCCGTGATGACATTGATTATTCGCATTGCACATCGCTAATGTAAAACTTATCATTTAAGATCAATTTGCGATAGATGAAGCCCTTTCTATCATATCGCTCATCGCTACTTTAATTTTACGTTTTCAAAATCATTCATGATGAGTGATAAAGAGAAGAACATAAGATTTGAGGCCATCACTTATCGTTATTACAAATTAGAAGTTCAAAAGCCATTATCGATAAGAGATAAAAGGAGAAATAAAGGAGCATCGCTCATCACTCATTCAGATTAGGATCTCCAAAATCTATCCGTGATGAATGAAAAAGAGAAATAGCGCTCATCACGTATCACTATTACAAAACATACACTCCAAAAGAAATTCATAATACATGATAAAAAGAGATGGTCGACGAAACTTAAGTGAAAACTTTCAAGCAAATGTTCACAAGTTGTTCTAATGAAGGGGACCCTCTAGGATGACACGAGAGAAGGAATCAAAAGCTTCTAAGTCATGAAATTCAAAGGATGTAAAGGTCAAAAGGCCCCGTATTTATCCTTATAAAATAGAATGAACTCAGAGCTAGGTGTGAGTGATTAGTTACCCTTCGATGGTGATATATTTTAATGTGCCTGAATATGGGCAACAAGGAGTCAACATCGAAATAGAATGATGTCTTAGATAAAGGACCTTTAAGATATTACAAGGGAGGATTTCAAAATATTACAAAACCCTACAATAGTGAGAACAAGCATAATCCAAATATCAACCCAGTACTTGGAAAGTGACAAGATTTAAGATGGAGCATAAAAATTTTGCAAGTTCCATCACCTTGTAAAGGTGTTGTAAAGTGTTGTATTCCACTTTCATAATTTTCTAGTATTTTATTAAGTATTTTAGCCTAATGAACCTATTTTTAACGAGAATGTGCTTAATTAATGCCTTTTATTAGGTGTTGTAAAGTGTTGTAACACACTTTCACACTTCTCTAAGGGTTTTATTTAATAATTGGGATTTATTATGCTTTAATTGGCCTTAAATTGCATCCAGAAGCCTTAATTAATGTATAATTTTGAGGATAATCCTGACATTAATCATCACCCAATCATAATTCAGGTTTGTTTGGCTTTTGTGGCCCAGATTTAGTAATCTCGGACTCATTCACCACCTTGGGCGAATGAGTTCCACCTAGATTTTTAGATCCCGAACCTTATTTCACACCTTTCTAAGAAATTTTTCATTTTGGTCCCATACATTATGCCTAATGGGACTCCCTTGGGTGAATAAATTTTGTTTAGCTCAAAATTAAAATTAATTCAAATTTTTGGTAGGATTTTATCCTCCTAAATCTGATGTCAGCTTGTCCTATTGTGATGATGCATCCAAGATCTAAGGTCAATCATTGTTCTTCATCCATTTCAAGATTAAGATCTACATCCTTCGTGGTGACTTCATGCTAGATTGTAGATTTACAAGACATCATTTACAATGCATATTTAAAGGTATCATTGTTCATATTTCATATCCTTGTTTCATTGTTTCATCATTTGGTTTAGTTACCTAAATGGGGTTTGACCAAGGAAAACCCCTATTCCACTAACAATCAACAAGTTTTCTCCTCTTTACATGTGTGATTGCAGATCTAGGTGTCTTGGAGCTTGAAAGCTCATTGAAGACTAGGTTACAAGCATGTAGAAATTTGTTTGAATTGTATCCTCATTTGCAAGGTTGCTATCTTCACTAAAAAGTTGCCTACAGCCCCGAAATTAGAGTTTCAGATCCGAAAACTTGGAGAAGTACTTAGATTGAGAAGACTGAGAAGAACATATTTAGACCTTGAAATTCTGAACAATCCAAACTAGAATCATTTTCCACAAGTGGTGAATGAGTCCCACTGTAGGTGTTTTTCATCAATTTTTGCAAATTTAGATTATTTTTTGTTCGAAACCTGCTCTTTTGCAAAAATCTAGAACTGGGACTGATTTTCCCAGAATGGAAAATGAGTCCCATTAGCTAAAAAAGTCAAAATTTCTAGTGTTTTAGGACTTCTTCTATTCATCTTCAATTTTCTAGGTGTACACATTTCATCTTACAGTTTGTTATTCTATTTTATATGCATTTATAGCTCATTTAATCCAATTTTGCATCATATTAGGGTTTTGCATTTCATCTTGCATTTCCTTGTCTTTTATAGGTCTTAACTTGGTGGTGAACCCATCATTACTCATTAATTAGACCCTAGGATTGTCCCTTAGTAAATCTCTTACCTTTATTCCCTCTCAGTTGTCTTGTTTAACAACAATTGCTAGCTACAAAGCAGTAGTAGAGAGTAGCTATAGAGATTTCTTTGGCTGCATCAATTCCTATGGCTCAACATCGGGCTGAATGAGAGTAGATAGTGTAGAGGGTTACCTATTACCAGACACTCTACGAGGCTTTCATTCCTTGAGCTCAGTGATGACCTTGTTTTCGAGAGCCTAGGAATTAGATAGGGATGAATTTAGGAGGTCACTTTGTTAGGTAGCCCGATCAGCCGCTAGTGATGCTACAACCTTTTTATCAGAGCCAGGAGCATTAGAGGTCCCCATCTCATGATGGGTAGTAGGAATGATTGTTCTTGATCATTGCGATATATATTATATCAGAGACTTTGTAGACATGTTTTGTATATACATTCATTGGCCCATCTAAGGCCTTGTATTTTTGTATTTTTTTGTATTATGATATCACACATGTTACCTTATGATGTATATGACATTCTCAGTTTTAATGATATATGAGATATACCATGTTTCGATTCAGCTTTATTATGTGTTATGTGATGATTATGGATGATGATGTATGTATGTTCATGTTTTGATAATTTTTTGATATATGCATAGGATGTGGATGGATGAATTATTTATTTATCGATATGATATATAGGATGATGAATATATGATGGATGCTGATATCTTATATGTGATAGATGATTATACATAATGCATGATTCTTTTCATTGCTTTACTATGGTCATGATATGTACTGATGAAATGGTGGATGTAGGATAGATGTGGTACTAATGATATTTTGATGTAGGATGGAGCTTCTTAGTTAGAAGAAGTGTTTGGATGATTTAGAGATGAATAGAAATTTGATGTTGTTAGTTATTGATGAGTTGTTTTTTCTTGTATGGAGGCTTTGTATCTTTTAGCAATCCCCTTGATGTAGAAAATAGACATGATGCACCAGGGTATTAATAACTAAGGTGGCTTTGTATCCATTGAGTGGACTTTGACTTGGCACACAAAGAATATTCTTGCTCATACCAGACATATGAAAACCATGTTAGAGTATATGGTTGAGTTTTGTTAAAACTCTTCAGACCAGTTACATAGAGATGTATGAAATACTTAACATGCAATTGCCACATGAATTGTCTCAAAACAACTTTCTTACACAAAAATAAAGCAAGTATTCGCCATGGTAGTATCACAAAAGCATCTCAAAAATAGCACAAACATAAATCGACAGTTAATGCCACCATTCCTTCTTCTCTAAATCCTTATGGACATCCTTGAGAGATCTTGGGAGTGTGATATTAAGATACATAAAAACGATAAGACTCTAAAAAGATAAAAAAATGTTGCAGTATCACTTTCCATAGTTGTTTTGATGTTTCATGAAGAAATACATTGATGACATCTATTGTAGGAATGTTTTATCCATTAAGACTCATGTTTAGGATTATTGATATGATTTCAAATGGGTATGGTAGTTTATATTTAGGCATTGTTTTCACTTAATTGATGTCTAATTATTTTGATCTTTACTTTGGAATTTTTTATTTTGATGCTTGTTTTTTTGTTGTTTACGTTGTCAAAGGGTGATGGTGATAATTTTTTTATTATGGATGAAAATTTTATTGTGGAGAAGTAATAATGGATGTAGGACCTTTTGATTTTCTGAGCTTATCTAATGTTATTTTTTGTTGATTTTGAGAATTTTAGAAAAAATATAGGGGGACCTAAATGGACTGACCTACTACCTTGGGGGCTGATCAGAGATAAGCCTTGCCTATGTGATGAACATAGAGACATTGTAGTTCAACTATATTGATTGACATGTTTTTGGAATTTTCTAACTTTTTATGAATGTTTTGGATTTTGATAAGATATTTGAATATTTTATTTTTATTTTATTTTGTTTTTGGGGACTAACCTAGGGGCTCAAGGGCTAATCAGGTATGATGTCCTTTCCTATGTCATCCATGTAGAGGATCATAGTTTGCTTGGTTGATTGACATTATTTTTGGCTTTTTTTTCTATTTTTTTATTATTATTTTGAATTTTGAATTTTTTGACTAAGTTAAAACACCATTATGAACACCTAAGGGGAATAACCTATGGACTCGGGGCTTGTGTTAGAACCAAAATTTTCATTTAAAATCCTAAGGTTTTTTTCATTTAAACTTCATATTTACCATTAAAGCCTAAGTGATTTAATTCATTTATGTCCATTTTCCTATCTTTTTCATAAAAAAATCACTTCATTGTCATCCAATGTGCTAGAAATGACTTATACCCTTATTGCTACCTTAACATTCACATCCTATGTCACTTATCACTTTACTGCGGCCTCCCACAAAGGGGCCTGTAGTATGGCGGTGGTAGATAACAAGATGGAATGAGGTTTTACCACCACACCGTGCGCGGTCAATTCATTGACTATGGTACCACGGTGGCGGTGAGATAATCGGTGAATCAAAGCAGAAAATGTCTACCGCCACACCGCACGTGATTAAACCATAGACCGCAGTGTTCACGGTAGACAGTGGATAGCAGCAGTGTGGAAGCAGTAAGAGGGATTACTGCGGTACCGCACATGGTTAAGTTTCAGACCGTGGTGACAACGGTAAACCATTAGCGGGCAGTAGTGGTGGTTACCGCCACACCGCAACTGGCCAGAGAAGGGACCATGGTAGCGTGGTAGACAGTGATGAGACTTTGAAGGGTGACAGTAGTTGTTAACTGTGGTACCACCGGCAGTTGAAATGAAGCTCGCGGTAGAGCAGTAGAAAAGGGCACAGTCAGTAAATGACCACCACAACACTGTGACGAGGCAGAATAGAGATAGTAATAACGCGGTAGATAGTGGTGGGACTAGTCAAAGTCAAGGCGGTAAAATGATAAAGGCCACGGGGATATAAAGAGTGAAGAACAGTAAGGTTTAAAATGGAATATTGAAGGCTGGAAACATATTAATGTAAAATCAAAGCATAACTATAGTTTTAAATATTTGATTTGCCGATAAGGCAACTTAATCAAATATTTTATTTTCTTGAGGAATAACAAATGGCTGTAACAGTAGAATGAAGAGTCGTGACTCTTAGAATTTTCTATATAAAATGTATTGAAAAATCAGCTGTAAAGGGAGAAGATAATAGGTAGTAGTTAGACTATAAGAGGGAGATTTTTCCCAAGAAGGGACTGGGATGGAAATAATGTACAAAATTTTCTTGAAGCAGAAATAATAAAGACTAATGTTTTAAAATGGTGAATTTCTCTTTGGTGTTCAATTGTTGTGTTGCATCAATTTATACTCTTTATTTTGGTTGTCTCCAACTTGAGGTCTTTTAATTATTTAAATCAGCATATCAAGCATATTCCCTGATTTATCAAAATATATTCCATTTTGTGTGATTTGATTAATTGGTTTCTGCAAGTCAAAATTAAATTCTCTTAATAGATCACAGTGGTTTTAAGATTTCTTTTGGATTGTTGAAGTAGAACCTGATAAAGAAACATTCCAACATTGTTTATGCAAGTCATAGACTTAGTAATGCTTTATGCTAGCCATAGAATTTTCAAAGTGCCTAACAACTAGAGTTAAGCCAATAAGAGGAAACAAATATCATTTTTGACTCCATTGCCTATGTGGATAGAAGACACTGATCTGCCACAACCCAGAGATACAAATTCATATCAAACAATTTATTCAAAAACTTTTCATTTGTGCAGTAGGAGTAGGAGTAGTTGTAATAATTTTATTTGTCCACTTCCCTTTTCCATTGTGGATAGATTGTTTCATCAGGAAATACATCTTAAATATGCAACATACACATAGGTACACCCGCCTGGGTTTTACAGAGCTTGAAGAGAAAAAGGCTCAACTATATTGGTTGGCCTTGTTAGATTGCCAAAAGCATTGCAAGAGCTTGGCAACCTCTCATGGTTCAAACCTATGTTTTTGAGACCCAACAAATTGGCGAATCTATTGGGGATTACTCAGGAAGATTTTTCAGCCTTTCCATTTTTAGAGTCAGCAAAGTTTTACATTTTTTTTGGAGATTCCGCTGGGGTAAACCAAAAGCAATCCATTTCATTTTTCCTACTTTTGGAAAAGTAGGTGGCGACTCTATTTTAATTTGATATATAATGCATGGATGTTGTGGATTAGTAACATTTTTTCAAGATGTTAGAAGAAGAAAGAAGGCACCGGTATATGAAAGAGTTTTAAGAATTGGAACAACAACAGTTATACTAGAAACAAAAAACACTACAATTGAAACAATGAATGTGGTAGTTGGGAGCCGAATGTGTTCAAAATACATCACCAAATAAGCCATCATATAGTGAGAATGAATACACAAATGCTAGTAGATCTTGGGCACCACAAGATACAGTTGAGAACTTCGACAATGAAGGTAATGTGTTCTATTCATAGTAGAACACTTATGCACCACAACCATTACATCAAATGAATATTCGTCTTCCATTTCCTGAAAAAAGATCAATGACCTACCAAAACCCATATGGCCCTCCAAATTTTGTCTGAATTATTGATAAACCATTTAACTTTAGTAATGTCCAAGGCTACCTAAATCCTTACCCCTGTGATGTGATAGAAATGCTAATGCATATCCCTAAATTTTATGGAGAATGGAATGAATCAGCTTATGAGCATATGGAATGATTCTGGAATGTCATTGTCAATTTTCAAATTTATCCAGAGGATATCATTATGAAATTTTTTTCAAGATCTATGAGGGATAGTGCAAGGGAATGGTTTAAAAGTTTGCCTATGCAAAGTATATCTTCATGGGAGGATCTGAAAGAAATATTCTTGAGCCAGTATGAGGACAAAGATAATGATTATTTACATAATCAAGAAGAAGATGATGATGTACATAATCAAAGCCAAGACTCCATTACAAAATTAGAATGTGGAATTTCCCCCTTAGATACATTTTTTGACATAAGGAAATATGAAGGAGAGGATGAAAACTCTCTATACATCATAATGGTAGACATCTGTATGCAATTACCTCCTCATCATAGGCCTACAAGACCCACATTTGTTACACAATTTGCAAGAGCATGGGAGCTTGAATCAATTTATTAGTCAGAATCATCAAAAAAACATGCCTTTGATGTAGTAAATAAATTTCTTGATTCCATGCTTGGGACAAAACACATGGATACTGGCAATAATAAATCTAGTAGTGATATCATGGATGCTCAAACAATGCAAAAAACAAAGGAAGCATGTGCTACCAGGATTTCTAATGACTACTTTTCAGATTTGGAAGATGATAGGGACACACCATCTAGAGAGTGCATCAGCAATGTTTCAGAAGCTGAAATAGAAGAAGGTACCACGCCATCCAACAGTGAAGATATGGAGAGTCTCTCTTGCATAACAGATTGTGATTCAAATTGTGAGGATGAAGTTATGGATGTTGATCTACATCAGGATGATTGTTACAATTCATATGGAGATCAAGAAGTTGGAGAAATAGCAGGAGATTTGGATGAAACATGTTCACTCAACAGTGAGCAAGTTTCAGATTTATTGACTCTTGAATACCAGAGATGTGTACATAAAGATAATTCCAAAGTTTTGGCTCTAGCCTACATTTGTTTTGATAGTGAAAGTAATAATTTATATGACCCCATGTGTATCTCTCACAGTGATGAGGAATTATTTGAAGCTGATCAAAGATCCATGTTTGTCCAAGAAGAGTTGCAGGTACATTCAACAACATATGACAGTGAGCATGCCTATGAATGTTTTGTTGAATGTGGACACACTTTGTATGTTGAAGATGACAAAGTTTTTTTATATCATAATAAGAATGATGAAATGCAGAGTGATGAAATGAATGTGAATCAAGTTGAATGCAATGATTTCCTGAAGGTTTTCAATGGTAGTGTATGTAACAGGGCAAGTGGAATGGACAGTTTCAAGAAAAGCCTAGTGAGCTCTAAACAAAATAAGGTCTATGACAGAGGAAAGTGCAGGTTTTTTCTTTTTTGGGTGGCCTCGGTTCATCCTTTGTGGTTTGATTTTTAAACCATAGCAGGTACAAAGGATTAAGGATTTCCAGTGCATGGACAATTCTTAGCAAAACACTTTTTAAACACTCTTTTCCATGCACAGTAGTTTAGGAAGGGTCTGGGTTTGCCAGTACATGGACATTCTCAGCAGTTTCCTTTCTGAAAGCATTGCTTTCTTTCCATGTACAGTAGCTTAGGATCATTTCCCATTTGCTCCATTTTCATATTCTCCACTTCTTCATTCCCTACATCTGCCATGGCTTTCATTTTTTATATCATTTACTCGGTCTGCTCTACCAAAGATATTCTAGATTCTCGTAGTGATTTGCAAAATCACTCATCCCCAATAGGAGCCGCTATTAGAACCAAAATTTCCATTTAAATTCTTAAGGTTTTTTTCATTTAAACCTCATATTTACCATTAAATCCTAAGTGATTTAATTCATTTATGTCCATTTTCCTATCTTTTTCATACAAAATTCACTTCATTGTCGTCCAATGTGCTAGAAATGACTTATACCCTTACTGCTACCTTAACATTCACATCCTATGTCACTTACCACTTTACTGTGGCCTCCCACAAAGGGGCCTACGGTATGGTAGTGGCAGATAACAAGATGGCATGAGGTTTTACCCCCACACCATGCACGGTCAATTCATTGACCGCAGTACCGTGGTGGTGGTGAGATAATCGGCGAAGAAAAGCAGAAAATGTCTACCTCCACACTACGTACGATTAAACCATAGACCGCGGTGGTCACGGTAGATGGTGGATAGCAACAACGAGGAAGCAGTCAGAGGGCTTACCATGGTACCGCACATGGTTAAGTTTCAGACCGTGGTGACAATGGTAAACCTTTAGCAGGTAGCAGTGGTGGTTACTGCCACACTACGACCAGCCAGAGAAGGGAGCGCGGTAGCGTACTAGACAGTGATGAGACTATGAAGGGTGAAAGTAGTTGTTAACCATGGTACCATCAGCAGTTGAAATGAAGCTCGCGGTAGAGCGGTAGAAAAGGGTGCAGTTAATAAACAGCCACCGAAGCACCATGATGGGGAAAAATAGAGACCGTGGTAATGCGGTAGATAGTGGTGGGACCAGTCAAAGTCAAGGTGGTAAAATGATAAAGGCCACGGGGAAATAAAGTGTGAAGAATAGTAAGGTTTAAAATGGAATATTGAAGGCCAGAAACGTATTAATGTAAAATCAAAGCATAACTATAGTTTTAAATATTTGATTTGCCGATAAGGCAACTTAATCAAATATTTTATTTTCTGTCAAGAATAACAAACAACTATAATAGTAGAATGAAGAGTCGTGACTCTTGGAATTTTTTGTATAAAATGTATTAAAAAATCAGTTGTAAAGGGAGAAGATAATAGGCAGTAGTTAGACTGTAGGAGGGAGATTTTTCCTGAGAAGGGACTGGGATGGTAATAATGTATAGAATTTTCTTGAAGCAGAAACAATGAAGACTAATGTTTTAAAATGGTGAATTTCTCTTTGGTGTTCAGTTGTTGTGTTGCATCAATTTATACTCTTTATTTTGGTTGTCTCCAACTTGAGGTCTTTTAATTATTTAAATCAACATATCAAGCATATTCCCTAATTTATCAATATATATTCCATTTTGTGTGATTTGATTAATTGGTGTCTGCAATTCAAAATTAAATTCTCATAATGAATCATAGTGGTTTTAAGATTTCTTTTGGATTGTTGAAGTAGAACTTGATAAAAAAACATTCCAGCACTGTTTATGCAAGTCATAGACTTAGTAATGTTTTATGCCGGCCATAGAATTTTCAGAGTTCCTAACAACTAGAGTTAATCCAATAAGAGGAAACACATATAATTTTTGACTCCATTTCCAAAGTGGATAGAAGGCATTGATCTGCCACAACCCAGAGATACAAATTCATATCAAACAATTTATTCAAAAACCTTTCATTTGTGCAGTAGGAGTCGGAGTAGTTGTAGCAATTTTATCTATCCACTTCCCTTTGCCATTGTGGATAGATTGTTTCATCAGAAAATACAATTTAAATCTGCAACATACACATAGGTGCACCCACCTGGGTTTTGCAGAGCCTGAAGAGCAGAAGGTTCAACTATATTGGTTGGCCTTGTTAGTTGGCCAAAAGTGTTGTGAGAGCTTGACAACCTCTCATGGTTCAAACCTGTGTCTTTGAGACCCAACAGGCTGATCATAGATAAGCCTTGCCTATGTTATACATGCATAGACCACGTAGTTTGGCTTGTGTTGACTCAAAAGCATAACATGTTTTCAGGATTTCTTTTATGTTTTTGACTTTGTTTTGATTTCCTTTGTTTTCTAGATGTTTTTTATTTTGATAGTTTTTTCAATCATGATGGGATTTACAAGGATCCAATCCACTACCAATTTTGGGAAGTTACCCCTAGTTTGAGACAATATTACCTTTGTTAGGGGAGATGGATGTTGATAGTGCAACAAGGTTCACCACTTGATCATTCATCGAGCCATGGTTGGTGACACATTTTATTATGAGACAAATGGAAGGGATGCTTTAGATAGTGTTGATAGATAAATATGTTGGTCTTATTCAATTGTAATGCTTATTTGCCAGGTTTTCACTACGATACCTATTCTAGAAGCATCACAAGGTTGTTTTCACTTAAAGAACATTTTATTTCTCTATACTATTTTTCTCTTGCTTTTTGATTTTTTGCTTTTTGGCTTTTTGGTTGGCACACTCTAATCTGTTCAAGTATAAAACTATTTTAGGTGGCTTATGTTCACTAATTCGGCTAAAGGGTCTCCTTCGGGAGTAGCCAATTGATAAGCTCCAAAGCCATAGCTTGCTGCAATAATGAAAGCACCAAACCAGTGTGGTTCAAAATTCCCCTTCCCATCCAAATTTAGCTGGATCTTTTGATTCTCTTTTAGTACCAGGTCACCAGCTTGAAAGTTTCTATTTTTGATCTTTTTGTTGTAGATTCGTTTGAGTTGATTCTAATAAACCTAAATATGGTTTAACACACTTAGATTACTTTCATATAACAATTCCAACTCATTCAATCTTGACATGTGATATTCCTCATTATTGACCATGCCTTTTAGGGATCTTCGTAGTGAGGGGATTTCAACTTCAATAGGTAAGATAGCTTCAAATCTATAGACCAAGGAAAAATGTTTGGCACCTATAGGTGGATGAATGTTGCTTTATTAATCCCATAGGGTAGGGTTTAGTTGCAAATTCCAATCATGGCCAGTGTCATTAATAGTCTTTTTTTTGTAATTTTAGGATGTTTTTATTAGACACTTCAACCTTACTATTTCCTTGGGGATAGTAGGGTGTGGAGAATCTATGCTAGATATAAAACTTGGAACAAAGCTCTTTGAAATCTTGGTTTTTGAATGGGGTTCCATTATTTGTTATGATGGTTTGGGGAATTCCATATCGACAAATCAGATAATTCAAGATGAACTTGGATATTTGTTTCCCTATGTTGTAGGTTAATGAAATTGCTTTTATCCATTTTGTGAGGTATTCAGTTGTGATACTAATGAAATTGTGCCAGTTTGATGAAGCAGGAGTTATCTTACCTACCAAGTCTAATCCCTAGTACAAGAACAACCATGGTGCTATGATAGGTCTCAGTTCTTGTGTTGGTGCATGAACAAGTTCATTGTGTTGTTGGCAAGTTGATGATATTTTCTAGAGTAATGAATGTATTCATGTTCCATGGAGGGCCAATAGTGCCCTATTCTTAGCAAATTTTGTACTAGGTTAGGTCCACTAGAATGGGACCCACAAACACCTTCGAGTACCTCTTGCAGGGTGGTTTTCACTTTTTTTTTAAGACATCAGAGTAATGTATTGTCTAAAATTCGATGATATAGGGTGTCTCCTAAGATTGTGAATCAGTCAGTCCTATGAGAAAATGTTTTCTTTTGGTTTGTTGTTAAGTCAAGAGGTATGATACCATGTTAGATATAGACAAACATATCTTGGTACCACAACAAGTTAGGACCAACAATATTTCAAACTAGTTTTAATTATGGGATATTGAATGCCAGTATAAATAGTTGCTCCATAAGGAATTCATATTTGGGAATATTTTCTAGAATGTCGAAGAGTGAACCAATCATTTCCATTGCATTGACTGCTTTGTTGTTGATCCTATGAACATGTTCGAAGATGATGATGAAAAAGTACTATTTGAAACTATCTAGCATTCTTTTATATGGCATTAGCTTGTCATCATTTTTTTGGTATTCATCATTTACTTGTCTTATTACTAGTGAAGAGTCTCCATAGATGTATTTCTTTTATCCTCCATTCTATAGCCATCTTTAGTCCTATTATTAGTGCTTTGTATTCCAAGATGTTATTTGTACACTGGAAAGAAATTTTGTAAGCTTATGGTATACTATACCCATGAGGTGTGAGAAATAGGATACCATCCCATGAACTATTTTGAGTGTGTGATCCATCCAAATACAATGTTCATTAGTTTGATTGTTTTTATAATAGTATTCTTTCATCTAGGAACTCTATTGTTAGTGGATGGTCATCCTTGATTTATGTTTTTTCTAGTTGATATGTTATGATTTGTTCTTTTATGGCCTTTGTATCTATGTACTCTATGTCAAACTCACTCAGTATCATTACCCATTTAGCAATCATGCTTGTTAGAGATTCTTTTTTCCAATAGATACTTTAGTGGATTTACTTTTGAGATCGACTTTACTTGTTTGTTCAAGATGTAGTGTCTCAACTTCTATGCTGTAAATATGATAGAGAGGCATTCCCTTTCTATTGGTGAATAGTTCAATTCATAGCCTACTTATGTTCACCTAATATAGTAGACCACCCTTTCTTTGTTATTTTCATCTAGTTGTGCTAAAAGAGCTCATAATGTTACTTGTGTTGTAGATACTTAGAGGATCATTAATTTATCTAGAATTGGTGGCATTAATACTGGAGGAGTGAGTAGAAACTCCTTGACTTGTTGGAACACTCGATCATATCTGCCATCCCACTTGAATGTGATGTCTTTGTGTAGTAGATGGGTGAACGGATGACACTTGTCTACCAATTATGCAATGAATCTCTTAATGGACTATAGTTTCCCTTGTAGAATTCTTAGTTGCTTCAATGTATTTGGAGAAGGCATCTCTGATATGGCTTTTACCTTTGTAGGATCTACTTCAATGCCTCTTCTTGATACTATGTACCCTAGCAATTTTTTAGATTTTACTCTAAACACACACTTCTTTGGATTGAGCCTCAAGTTGTATTGTTCGAGCCTGTCAAATACTTTTTCTAGGTTATTCAAATGGTATTCTCTTTTTATGGATTTTTCTAGTATTTCATCCACATAATCTTCCATATTTGTATGCAACATATCATGAAAGATTGTAGTAATTTCTCACTGATAGGTTGCGCCTACATTGTTTAGACCGAATGGCATTGCGTTGTAGTAGAAGGCCCCCCATTCACAAGTGAATATTGTTTTATGTTGATCATTAGGGGATATCTTTATCTGATTATACCTAGAGAAGTCATGCATTAGTGATAGCATTTCATGTCTTGTAGTTAGATCTACAATCATGTCCATGTTGGGAAGAGGGAAGTCATCCTTTAGGAAAGCATTGTTTAGATCTTTGAAATCAATGTAGATTTTGATGCCCCTAGTGGGTTTTGATAGTGGTACTAGATTCAACACCCATTTAGGATAATTAATTGGTCTAATGAAGCCCAAATCTAATAATTTATGTACTTTTACCTTTATCAAAAGTTCTCTCTATGTATGCTCTTTAATTTTGTAGCTTTTACTTCATGGGTTTAGCTCTAGGAAATATGACTAGGTGATGTACAACTAATGTTGGATCTAGCCCTAGCATGTCTGCATATGTCCATGTGAAGTTGATTTTCCTTTCATTGATGAATGTTAAGAAGTTCACCTTTTCTTCAAGATCAAGTGATGTTGCAGGTATGTGATTTTGGGTGTTTCTACTATGCCAACATTAATAGGCTCAACTTATTCAACTAGGATTATTGAATTTTCATGATATTTAGAAATGGGGAGATTGAATCCTCCATATTTGGGTTCCTTAGAGAGGTTTTCACCCTTCGATTTGTCCTTTATTTTTCTTTTTTACAATTCGATAGAGCCACATCATGGTTTTCTCTAGGGGATCTATTTTTTATTTTTACATTGTCCTTTTCAATTTTGCGACTAGAGGACACAATCCCCCCTCCAAAATATGCTTCTTGTTCAAGTTCCATGACAAACCCTACTTTATGATTTCCTGATAGTATACCGATTTGAAGTCCTATAAACTCTACAATAGCTTCATCATTCTGGAATTGATCCAAAAGAGGTGTATGATGTTTTTGGTCCCAATCTATTAACTGTGGGTAGAAAAGGGGTAGGCTATCATCGTTATCTATAAAGCTTATAGAAGTTGTCAAAATGATCAATATAGATCTAGTATCATTCTCCCATTGGGTATCTAGGTCATCATTGCTAGAAGTGAGGGAATCTGATTCATACTCATTAGAGTTTTTTTCATAAGTATAGTCTTTAAGTATAGGGTTTGCTAGGTTGGGTAGGGATTATACTTATATTTAAGCTTTCAAATAGGTCCTCGATTGGTAAATTGTTGTTTACAAGATGGTAGGTATCCAATGTCTTAACATCAATAGAAGGAGCTCCTTTCTCAAAAGAGGTATATCCAGTGTATGGAGTACCCATGTCTATCAAACCATAGCCTAGTCCCATGTTATTCTTTCTTTGTTACACTATAATAGGTTCCCATTTGCCTTGTTTGTGCCACCCAAGGCCACCTTTTCTAGTGTATCCCATTTTTTTAGTCATCTGATACCCTTTACTGCTAAGATCAATTTGAAAGGGTTTTAGTTGTTTTGGTTCTTCTTGTTCTTCTTTGTACATCATTGATGAGAGGTCCTCTTTGAATATTTCATCATCTTTCATATCTCCACACTTGGTAAAGATCATGGGTTTGACTACCATTGTTACTGTTTGAACATGTTTGATCTCCTTTGGCCCCCATAAAATTTTCATGTTGGGGGAAGCATTCCAATGAAAAACACTTGATTCAAATGATATTTTTTGTTACCCTTATCGAGTACTTGAATCTTCGGATTAATTTTTGGTTGTTCACTTAATGGGGGTTTGATGGAGGATGAAGCTAGTGATGATAGGTCAATGTATGAGGAGTGAAAAGATATATCATTACTGGGTATTTGATGAATCTTTTTATACTTTTTCTCCAATTTAGCATAGTAGTGAAAGGGTTTGGGATCAACATATATAGTAATTTACTTATTGTCATGAGGAAACTTTAGGCATTGATGGAATTTATATGGCACTAATTTCAAAGCATGGATCCCTGGTAGACCCATGAGAAGGTTCTATGGTAGTTCAAGGTCTAGTACTTGACAAGTAGTTTCTATTATTGTTGGTCCTATCTGAATAGGTAGCCTGATTGTCCCTTCTAAATTGTGATCCATATCATCATAAGCCTTAATAGTGATGCTCTTTCTTTTTATCTATGACATAATTAGAGTATCCCAGTTGTTTCACAAATTCTAAGGTATAAATGTTTAGACCTATACTATTATCTATGAGTACCCTCTTGAATTTGTGTTTGTGCACACCTAGTTTTAAATATAGGGATTGATTGTGAAATGATCTTTGTGGAAGGTCTTTTTCTGAAAATACTAAATGGTGAGTGGATGTGATATTGCCAACCATGGCTTGAAACTGATTAGTGTTAAGGGTGTTAGGGTTAGAAGGCAGATATCTACCAAGTTAAATCCATATTTGATTAATAAAATAGAGAAATAAAACACACCTAAAATTATAGTAGAAACAAGACAACATAGAGAATTTAACGTGGTTCACCCAATCTAAGCTACATCCACAAAACCACAGCCATCCAATGATTTTATTATCCAGTGCAAAACATATTACAATATCACAAATAATTCCATGCTAAAACTCTCCATCCCAATCGCTTATAACAATATTTTAGAAGCTTCCAAAAATTAGGGTTTAGAAAGTCAGCTTTTTTCTTTTTCGGTGACAAAATGAAAAAAGGTGAAAAAGAAAATCTTGACGCTGCCACCCGCGAACCCTCGCCTGAGGCCTGGCTTGGCCCCGAACTCCGATGAGGATACATGAAGAGTGTATAGTACTAAAGTGTGTATAGTATAGCATGATCAGTTGCCACGTTCCAACAATCCCCAACTTGGAGACTGATTAGGCTCCATACCAACACAATCTCCCAATTGGAGACTGATCCTGGATGACACCGCTACACTTACAGTTCCCACTGGAAATAAGCACCTTGGACCCTATTGCTCTGTTATACTTGAATTCAACCTTGAAGGCCAATCAAAGCTGAAAAGGAGCCCAAATTCTCCCTTGTCACTGCCTTTGTAAACATATCCATTGGATTTTCATCTGTATGTATCTTTTCTAGCTTTACCTGTCCATCCTCCAAGACTGACCGAATGAAATGATATTTGAGCTGTATGTGTTTGGTTTTAGAGTGCAAGGAAGAATTATTTGCAAGATGTATAACACTCTGGCTATCTGCAAACAAGTGATTTTCAGCCTGTGTTTTTCTCAACTCTTCCATGAAAAATTGCAGCCATATCATCTCCTTTTCTACCTCTGTTGCAGCCACATACTATGCCTCTATGGTGGATAAAGAAACCACCTTTTGCAATTGATAAATCCAACTCACTATTGTCCCACCAATTGTAAATACATAACCTATGGTACTCCTCCTAGTATCTATATCCCGTACCAAATCTGAGTCAACATAGCCTTGTAAATCAGTATTAGAGCCCCCAAAACATAAAAATTTATTGGATGTTCCTCTCAAGTTCCTAAGAATCCATTTTACCACATTCCAATGCTCAACTCTGGGATGACTCAAATACTTGCTAACAACTCCTACAATATGTGCAATATCTAGTCTTGTGCATACCATGGCGTACATTAAACTACCTAAAACTGAAGCATATGGTACCTTGGACATTTTTCCTTCCTCCTCTTGTGTCTTGGACAAATATTTTTAGTCAATTTGACATGAATGGGCAAAGGTGTGCTGAAAACTTTTTCATTCTCCATATGAAATCTCTGCAACACCTTTTCAACATAATTAGCCTGAGATAAAAACAATTTCCTATTTTTCCTATCTCTTGTAATCTTCATACCAAGGATTTGTTTTGTTTCCCCCAAATCCTTCATAGAAAATGATTTTGATAATTGTTGTTTTAACTCCTTTATGTGATCCATGTTAGACCCCACTACAAGCATATCATCAATATATGAACATAAAATAATGTAGCTATCTTCACCTAACATTTTAAAATAAACAAAATGGTCTGAATTACACCTATTGTAGCCTTGCTCAGCCATAAAACTATCAAATTTAAGACACCATTTTTGAGGTGCTTGCTTCAAGCCATATAAAATTTTCTTCAATCTACACACAAGTTTTTCCTTGCCTTTGACCTCAAATCCTTGTGGCTGCTCCATATATATTTCCTCTTCCAAATCACCATGGAGAAAGATAGTTTTAACATCAAGCTATTCTAAATGCAAATCTTCAGCAGCCAAAATACTTAAAACAATACATGAATAAAAGTCATTTTAACAACTGGAGAAAATATTTCATCAAAATCAATACCCTTTTTGTGTGTAAATCCCTTTACAACTAATCTAGCTTTAAATTGTTGCTTACCTCCATCCTCCTCTTTTAGCCTGTAAACCCATTTTTTTGGTAAAGCCTTTTTACCTGTAGGAAACTTGCATAACTCCCAAGTCTTATTTTTCAGCAAGGAGTCCATTTCTTCTTCCATTCCATGCTCCCACTGAACCTTGGTATCCACCTACAGGGTTTCATGATAACATTCTAGTTCACCAACATCAGTTAATAAAATAGAATACAAAGAGAGAGAAAATCTTTCTGGAGGTCTACTTATCCTTGAAGATCACCTAACATTCACTAGAGTTTGTGGTATTTCATGTTGTTGTTGCGGAGCATGAGGAACCATTGTAACATTGTTGTTTGTAATATCAACCAGCACTGCATAATCATTTTATGTCTTCTCATGCTACTGCAATATATCTTTGTACAACACTTTCTCATTGAATATGACATCCCTGCTTCTCACAATTTTCTTATTTTCAAAAACCCAAATCCTATAACCAAATTCATCAATGCCATATCCAACAAATATATAGTTCTTTGATTTTGCATCAAGCTTGGTTCTATTTTATGAATCTACAGTGCAAATGCTTCACAACAGAAGATTTTGAGAAATGAATAACTCACCTTCTTACCTATCCATGCTTCCTTTGGAATACCAAAACCCAAAGGATTAGAAGGACCTCTATTAATTAAATAAACAATAGTGTTTACAACCTCTGCCCACATGTTTAACGGTAGCCCGACATGCAATCTCATAGTTCGTGCATGCTCCATTATTGTTCTATTCATGCACTCAGCCACCCCATTTTCCTGTGGAGTCCTTGTAACCATTTTTTGCCTACAAATACCATTAGAGGAACAATAATCTTCAAACTCTTTTCTGCAATACTCACCACCATTATTAGATTTGAGAAATTTTATATTTTTACCTATCTCATTCTCAACCAAGCTTCTCCATTTTTTAAAAGTTTCAAATACATCAGATTTATGCCTAAGAAAATAAATTCGTACCTTCCTAGTTCCATCACCAATGAATGTAACATAATACTGAGAGCCACCGAGAGAAGATACCTAAGCTAGTCCCCATACATCTGTATGCACAAACTCTAATTTCTCATCTTTCTTTTGTTTCCCATCCTTAAGAAAACTAACTCTCTTTTGTTTTCCATACACAAATTTCACATAAATCCATATTAACACATTTTAGACTTGGTAAAAAATTCTTTGAATGAATTACTTTCATACCTTTTGCACTCATATGACCAAGTCTATTATGCCATAGTGTTGATTTAGAATCCACAACAACTATCTGATTTTATGCCTACTGAACTGCAACAACTGTTCCTAAACATTAATTTTTATTTGCAATAGCTAAAGTAGAAGGATCAGTATGACCTGTACAAAGATATAAGGTGCCTACTTTCACACCATTTTCTACCACTAAGGCACCTGTTGTAACCTTCCAATTTTTATCACTGAATGTAACAACACAACCTTCATCATCTAGTTTCCCTACATAAATTAAATTTATTTTTAGCTTCTGAATCTAACACCCAAGAATCATCAACATTGTCAAGGGAAAGAATCAAAGCATCCTCATCAGATTTATTACTTACCACATTTGCCTCTTTATTTCCTTCTTTTTTGTCTCCTTTATTTTTCTGAGACCAGAAATCTTTCTTTAAATGACCCGGCTTACCACAATACCAAAAATCCCTCTTATCTCTAGATTGGGACCTTCTATCCTTTTATTTTCCTCATGACTTCCCACGACTTCCAATTTTTTTTCCTCTCTCCTTTGTTTTGCCCCTACTTTCTACATTCAAAACACTACCTGATGTGGATGTTCCACCTGAGCTTTTCCTACAAATTTCCTAACTCAAAATAACACTAACAACATCATCAATCTTCAATGTATTCGAACTAGAAACAAAATTTCTAATAGCCATTACCAAGCTATTCCAAATTTCAGGTAAACAACACAAAATTAAAAGAGCCCTAACTTCTTCATCAAAGTTTACTTTTACAGAAGTTAATTGACTGGTAATCGTATGAAACTCATTTAAATGATCAACAACTGACCCACCTTCTACCATTTTAATATTAAATAAACGATTCATAAGAAATACCTTATTCTAAGTGGAATGCTTTTCATATAACTTTGCTAGGGTTACCTTCAACTCTTGAGTTATCTTTGTTGTTGTAATATTGAATGCCACTGATTGTGTCAGGCATAAACGAATACTTCCAAGTGCCTTTTTGTCTAAAATATCCCAGTCCTCATCTGAAATTGCTGAGGGTTTCTTGGTTTTCCCTTCCAATGGCTTCCATAAATCCTTCTAATAGAGATAGTCCTCCATCTACATCTTCCATAACTGATAGTTTTTCCCATTGAACTTCTCAACCTTCAACTTACCCTCGTCTGCCATTGCTCCCACTTAACCGTGAGACTCCCACTCAACTGTGAGACCTTCCTGCAGACAATAATCAAACACAACCGGTTTTGATACTACTTGTTAGGGTTAAAAGACATATATATAACAAGTTAAATGCAAATTTAATCAATAAAATAGAGAAATAAAACACACAAGAAACTATAGTAGAAACAAGAAAACACAAAGAATTTAACGTGGTTCACCCAATCTAGGCTACATCCACAAAACCGCAACCATCCAATGATTTTATTATCCAGTGCAAAACATATTACAATATCGTAGAAGAGTGTACAGTATAGCATGATAAGTCGCCACATTCTAACAAAGGGTTTTTGGGACCGATGTTTCGGTAAGGGCTTTCTCCAATATTTGTTTATATGTTGGCGATAGTTTTAATAGCTCAAGGATGGAGATTTTGGTGAGATTTTTCTTAAGTTGGTCCACAATAATATAATCACTTGATAGATTATTTGTGGCATTTACTTGTGTTGGTGCTCTTTAGATGGTTACTCTTCCCCTTTGGGTAGTCACTATTGGAGATTGAATATTGCATCAAATGGTTGTCATTAATGTTAGTAGGTTTTCATTGATGTCACCAAAGTACTGTACGTATGAATCGTTTATCAGAAGTTATTTCCCATTTAAGATGACCGTTATATGTGGTTTGATATGTCAATTTTTATGTTCGGTTCCTACCATGTGACAAACTATGATTCAAATATTTGAAGATCTTGGATGACTTAGCATGTGCAATACTTTATGGATATTTGGCTGACATAATTGATGAATATGATACATATATATGCATATGTGTCTCTCTGAAATATACAATGGATGCAAGGTTATGCAAAAAGGATATAGAGATAGAAAAGAGTGTGAATACAAAATATCATAATAAGTGAAGTAACCGAAGACAATAAGTGTGTGATTAGAGTAGAACTATTGAGAGATTATTTATATACAGTACTACCTTTACGAGCTTCACTTGGAACTTAATTCAAAACAAGAAAGGTGTAATTCATCAGTTCACTTTTGGTGATAAGCCATCACTTTTGTATTTCTATGGTAGTGAGCCATCCGGGTTGTATCCCTATGGACAGTGAGTCTAGAAAGTGAGTCCTTATTCTAGGTAGTAAGTCTTATTCTGGACAGTGAGTCCTTATTCTAGGCAGTGATTTATATTCTAGTTAGTGAGCCTTATTCTAGGTAGTGAGCCTTATTCCAGACAATAAGCCTTATCTCGGGAAGTGAAGCTTTTTGTAATCGGTTTTCATATTCTCTATAGTGTGAGCTAATCCTCACCATGGTTTTTCCCTCATTAGGTTTTCTAGGTAAATATGGTGTTATTGTGTTTATGTGATAAATTTTAGTTTTTGCATTTATAGATAAATCATTTATGCAATATTTGGATTTAGTTTTGGTAAATGGTTAAGGAATTTAAATTTTATGACAACTGATTCACCCCCTCATTTGTCTTGTTAAAAAATTTTTATGAGAGAAAGGTCCTTTGGAATAAGCCTAATAGCTTGAAGGAGATCTTGGAAAATTGAACTAAATGGTGAGGGGATTTGACCTAGATGAAGAATTTAGAATAGAGACCTTAGAGTCTGAGAATTAAGATCTGAAAGAAAATGTCAAGCAAGCTGGTGAATGTATTCAAAAACTAAGAAATTAGATCCAGAAATTTAAGTTGAAGCATAAAGAATTTTATCAGGAACTAAAAGAAGCAAATGATACTGTTGAAAATCTAAGGATGAAACTTGAAGAAAGCAAAAAGGTGGAAGAGAATGTGAAATTTGAAATTGAGCAAAGAAAGGAAGTTATCAATCAAAAAATAGAAAATTTTGAAAAGCTTGAACAAGAAGTAGTAACTCTTAGATATGATATGGCAAAGGAAAAAAGTTTTGAAGACAAATTCAAGATAATTTCAGGATTGCTTGATGAATTGATTTCATCTCAAAATCTTGCAAAGGATAAAGGTGGTCTAGGAATCGAATAAGGACAAAGTTCAAAGACTAATCCAAGTTTCAACAAAATAAATAGTCAAAGGAGAGGCAGTACTTATCAAGGCAAGAATAGAAGGATCAATACCAAAAGGACACCCAGCCGACAACCCAATAATCAAAGGTACCCATCTTTTAATGGATTTTGTTACTCATGCAATAAATTCAAACATAGAGCAATAAAATGTAGAAGTATGATGAACTAGAATAGATTAAGTCAGAATGTTGGATTCTTTACTAGACAATGCTATGTGTGCAACAAGTTTGGACATAAATATGCCAAATGTAGAAGTCAAACAATGATGAACAAATTCAATACTGGTAGAATATTTCATTCATTCAAAGGTTATTGTTACATGTGCAATATTTTTGGACACAAGGCTAACCATTGTAGGAAAAAGATGAATAAAAACTCATGATAAAAGATTTGTTATGTGCCACTCTTTCAAGAAACTAGGAAATTTTTCAAAATTTTATAAGAACAAAGTTGGGAAGAAACCAAATCTAGAACGGAAGGAAAATTTTATAAACAAGGTAAATCTAGAAGAAGTGAGGAGAGAAATGACAAAGATTTGGAGAAAGAAAGAAGAACCTAAGAAAAAGGATAAATTAGAGAATCCTATATCTACATCTAGTGTAGATGCCCCTTTTATGAACTAAATCCAGTAATGGCTTCAGGGGGAGCATTCATAGAAAAATATATCTAACCCCCGGTATAAGAGGTATCATGTGATGATACAAGGATATGTGATGAAAATTCTCATTCTGAAGGCAATGAAATTTTTTTTGGTAGAAAACAAGCAATACAGAAGATTTGCAGAACCCTTTTTTGTAGTGCATTTTATAATATGGCTGACAAATTTGGTAGAAGAAGGAATGAACAAACTAAAGTATGAATGATGATGTCATGAGTAATAAATTATCCTTTATGATGAAACCCTAAAAAGTGATAATAAGGAAGATTGAGTAGTCATTTTCATTTTGAAGTAAACGAGCTAAGAAGTAAAAGAGTTAGGCTTTTAGCAAGCGAAAGTATGGAGAACAAGGTTGAATCAATGGAGTTAAAGGGAATGGTGATATTAATTCGCACAACAACGAATTATAGAAATTGAGTAAGTTACAGATTGATGAATTTGATCATGAAAAGATTAGGAATCTCGAGACTTCTCTTTTAATTGATCAAATGCAAATGATCAAGACTCTAGGGCACAAGGGATTAGACATTTAGAGTGAATTTCCATACTTTTCGAATGTGGACATTGTTTGGGCTATTCTAAGAAGAATTCAAGGTGATCAAATGATCTTTGACAAACCCTATGAAATTATAAAAATAAGAAATTGCAGCAATAACATGATTATGCAATGATGGACCTATTCCAGTCAAGAAGTCCATAAAGAACAAAGAGGTTGAAGCCCTAACTAGGGCAACATGAGATCAAAGGGCACTTATAATTTACACCATTATCAACCCAATAATAAGGTATGTGGTTTATGGCATCTCATATAAGATTTATTTCAAGAATAGGGAAGGTTCTACCTCAATGATTGTCATTTATGTTGTGCATCAAATGGTTAAGAATAAGGAGGATTTTGACTTGTCTGAATTGCTGAGAAATCAATTAATGGAAAATATAACAATGAAAAACAATAGAAATTATCCTTTTCACTTTGGATCTCTAGTTATATGCTTAATGATGTATTTTTTGAATTCGTTACCATTGAAAGAAAAAGTTTTGTGGAAGTCATCTATACTTTTTGGGAAGCAATTTTACGGATATCTAAACTGTCTAGCTGAAAAAGGAAAGGTTTTTAAAGAATATTTTGAAATCAAAATGAATGCACGAAATTCTAGTGTGATTTCCAGTTCGGTTATGATGTCTGATGCAAGATTCTCCTCCAGAGAGAGGAAAATAAGAAGAATCAATTCATGTTCCCCTCTGAAAATAAAGAAGCACAAGATAGAGGAAAGGGAGAAGAAAAGGAAACAAAAATTGTACAAACATTTGATTTGGTATCAATAGATGATGATGAAGAAGATGTTACTAAAGAAAAAGTGTTAAAAATTCTTGAGCAACTTGATGGATTGAAGAAGATTGGAGATATATGGTCATCCTGACCTTCATATGAATAGGATGAGATTATAGATGCTTTGGCCATTTACATAATTCATAATGATATTGATTGAAGTGAATTGACAAGTATTTTACCAGAATTATTGATTGAGCAGATTGAAGACAGACTAAAGGAACAGTCACTTGGTGAAACAATAGGAAAAGATGAAATCCAATTGGGTATGGAAGAAATATTTTGAAATGCACAGAAGAAGTTGACTGAAAGTATAAGTGAACTGAAAACCTGCATCAAGAGTGTAAATAGTGTGTACAAATATTGTCTCTAGTGGCCTATTGCTATTGGGCAGTACAGAACAAAAAATGATTCTATTGAGCATGAATTGAACTCTATTGGAAAAACATATGGTTTTCTTAATGAAAAGGATGGAATGTAAAAGAAAAGGATCAATTCCTTACAATCTAATCTTGTAGTTATCATGGTAAAGAGGGATAGTATTGTGAAGACCTTTTGGAAATTCAAAGAGATAACTAAGTTGAGATTGGAACAACTTTCTGATCTACTGGTAGATGCTGAGAACAATGCATAAATATTATTATTTCAGATACTCTTCTACAAACAATTGATTCAATAACAAATAACAACTATATTTGTGTATGCATCAAGCCAGTAGTGTATTCTTAGAAGATATGTCTTTCGGAACTAAAAGAAAAATACAAAGAAATATTTTAAAGAAAGAAGGATTGAGGTAAAGAATCATTTTTTATAATGTTTTTGTAGAATTTTTTTTTTGAACTAAAAGAGAGAGATAAAGAGATGGGGAGATAAAGAATCAAAAACAAGTTTGTGTAGAACAATTTTGATAGGGGGAGTAGTCAGAGCATTCAATGCGGTATACTTGAATTTTTTTTTTCATTGATGTCAAAGGGGAAGAAAGGAAGCATGTGAATCATTTCATCAAAAGATTTACAAAGGTTGTTGTTGTTGGATTTTTTACATCTTGTGTTTCCATCAATGACAAAGGGGGAGATTGTTGGAGATTGAAGATTGCATCAAATGGTTGTCATTAATATTAGTAGGTTCTCATTGGTGTCACCACAGTACTGTATGTATGAATTGTTTACCAGAAGTTATTTACCATTGAATATGACTACTATATGTGGTCTAGTGTGTTAGTTTTTATGTTCGGTTCGTACTGTGTGACAAAATATGATTCAGATATTTGAAGATCTTGGCTGACTTAGTGTGTACAATACTTTATGGATGTTTGGCCAACCTAATTAATGAATATGATACATACACACACATAAACACACACATATATATGTGTGTGTGTGTGTGTGTCTTCGAAACATATAATGGATGCAAGGCTATGCAAGAAGAATATAGAGACCAAAAAGAGTTTGAATATAATAGATCAAAATAAGTGAAGTAGGCAAAGCCAATAAGTGTGTGATCAAAGAAGAACTATTGAGTGATTACTAATATACAATACTACCTTTAGCGAGCTTCATCTAGAATTGAATTTAGCACAAGAAAGGTGTAATTCATCTGTTCACTTTTGGTGGTAAGCCATCACTTTTGTATCTCTATGGCAATGAGACATCCGGGTTATAGCCCTGTGGACAATAAGTTCAAACAATGAGTCCTTATTCCAGGTAGTGAGCCTTATTATGGATAGTGATCCTTAGTCTAGGAAGTGAGCCTTATTCTAGGTAGTGAGCCTTATTCTAGGTAGTGAGCCCTATCTCAAGCAGTTTGCCTTTTTGTAATCAGTTTTGATATTCTCTATAGTGTGAGATAATCCTCACCATGGTTTTTCCCTCATTGGGTTTTCCAAGTAAATATGGTGTTACTGTGTTATTGTGATAACTTTTAGTTTTTTCATTTATAGATAAATCATTTATGCAACATTTGGATTTAGTTTCGGTAAATGGTTAAGGCATTTAAATTTGGTGACAACTGATTCACCCCCTCTTAGTTGTCTTGTTCAACAATCATGTTACATTCAGGATATCTATCCTATATGGTTAATGTTTGGATAGTATGATCATCACAAGAGATATGTCCTAGGATAATATCCTCACCATACGAGAAGGTGGCCTTATGGTAATCTTATTATTTTTCCTTTTTTGTTTCCCTTAGAATGGTCGAGAATTTGATCCTTGTAGATCTTGAGATCTTTATTTTCGAGAAGAGGTTTGATGTCTACTTCTCCCTTTTTGATTAGATCTTGCACGATGCTCTTGAGTCTCATGTAGTTATTGGTGGTATGCCCCTTGATTTGTGAAATAAAAATTTACCATTCTCATTATACCAAAGGGGTTTGAAGTTAGGTTCCTCATAATTTGGTCTGTTAGTTATTGTGATGAGGTTCTTTTGGACTAGTTTGTGCATAATGACCTCAAAGGTTTCTCCCAAAGGAGTAAAATTTATTTGTGGCTGGTCATATTGCTGAGGTGGTCTCCTTTCATTATCCTATCCTTTATTCTAATATTGGTTATTGTGTTGGTTTTCCTAAGGATAAGTGAGTTGATTATTTTATCGATAATTTGGTCGGTTGTTCTTTTGATAACCTTGTTGTGTTGTTTGAATATGATTTTGCGGTGCATTGGGAATTTGTACATTGTGTACAACCTTAGCATCAAATACTCTGTCATTGGTTACAATCTTTTTATTTTCCCATATCTTGTATTGGTTATTCAAATTAGAAGGTTGATATTTTGGGTTGTAAAGTTTGATTGTTTGTCTTGCAACAAGGGATCTTTTGATATGTTAATTTACTGGTAAAGGTAGAATTTCATGAGTACTGGCACAATCAAATTCCCTGAGTAATAAAGGTTCCTTCAATTTTTCCTTACATAGAGGCTTATATTCCTTATGAGAGTAATTAAAATTTTCACCTTCATTACCCTAGTTATCAAAAAATACATCATCAGTATTTGCAAGTATGACAACATCATCATTCCTACTATTATGTATACATTCATCTTTATACACATTCTTATTGATTCCTTGAGTACCCTCCTGATCTTTGTTACCAAGGTTAGCACTCTTATTATTCTTAAACCTCACTGTTTGTTCATAATCATGCTTTGCTTCCTCAATAATTTTGATCCAATCAATTATTTGATCAAAAATCCTGAGGCTTCAATTCCTTAGGCAAGGTACTGAGCCCTGGATCATAGATGTCATAGAAGAATTCAATTCAAATTGAATCCTCAGGTCGTAATCCTTTAGGTATTTTTAATAAGGAATCTCATTAGAGGCAAGGCAGGACCTTTATGAAATTGTACTTATTCCAAGGAATATGTTAATACTAAAGGTTGATACAGTGCAATTTAAAGTATATTGTGAATTCAATCCTATTTCAAATCTCTGCCTAGGTTCATCACTAGCTCATTCACCCATAAGACAAACTAAAGGAAAAATCATTGCCCTATCCGAGGGAAAATGGAGTCATCCTTGCAATCAATTAGTAATACAACTATACTTCAATATTAGTAATCAAGTGACTATTAGTATGCCACTTTGTGGTAACTAACTCACTATGTTCTAAAACATTGCTTTATTACCATATCCCACATGCTTTTCCCACAAACTAATGACCTTATTTTAGCATTTAATCAGCTCCTTGAATTGAAGCACAAATAAACCCATTCATTCAGTACAAATGACAAAAAAAAAATGAAAATAAAATTAATAATTTCATTCATGATTCAAAGGAAAAACACATAGGAGATTACATATTATAGAACTAATATTTTCTTTCATTACTGATATTGTTTTGTAAAACTATTTTGAAATCATCATACAATATGACTCATAACCTCGATTGGCTTCTGATATATTCACTAGTTTGTCTATTTACATTCATATGCTCTATGAGCATAGCCTTCGCCTTGACCCTTTTTTACAAAAACATTTTTCAACTCTCTTTTCTCGGCCATGGAATCACCTTTATAAAATAGGAGAGCCACAAGCATCCAGTTGAGTTACAATTTCATTTCAAAACATAATTTCAACCAATCCTCAAAAAATTCCCTAGGTGGTTTTTTATGCAATTATTTGAGAATAAGTGAAAACAAAAGAAAACACATGCGTAGGGTACCATTTTCGTTGTTTCCACATCCATGTTGAACAAAAATATTTTGTATCAAAATAGCAGGAGGACTTCCACATCAGCATGGAAGAGTGAAAGACCAAAACCAAGGATATAGTGAAAAGAACACCTCCCATGCAAAGACCGTGGTATCATCAAAAACAAAAATAGGCAGTAGACCCTACTTTGAGTCATCAGCATCGAAAGATGCTTGACCACTCCTTCTTCATGATGATATTGGAGGCATCATCACTACATCATCATCAAATCTCTCGTATGGCACCAAAGAGAGAAGATACTGGTCATACCCCAAGTGAATGTCACCTTCAGCATCTGAAGGAGTATCAAAGAGCACAATGGGAGAATTATACTTCCCTAGACAAGCCTTGTGACTTTTATCCTTTCTCCTGGCCTTCTTCACAGGCTTAGCCTATTCCTTGCCTTTAAACTTGACCAATTCTTTAGGAATGGTTTAGTTTCTCAAATGGTAAGTACTTTGGACAATTTCTTTCTTCTTATGGCCTTAAGACCTCCTCTTACCCTTTGAAACCTCAAAGGCTTCTTAGCCTTCTTGCTCTGTTACAGATAGACCCTCATAGCACTCAAACATATTAATACAGCTAGACCTCCTAACAAGCTGAATTGGTACACTAGTCTTTCCCATTTCATAGATGAAAAGATGAAAAATAGCTAGTCTTAAATGAGCAAAAATTGATAACTCAGAAGCTTTTGAATTAAAACTAGACAACTCAAGGAAAAACAAAAATTTTACATCCCTTCACTAAACCACAATTCAAATTCACTGCAAACTTGAAAGATAGTGAAAATGAACCACGAGCAATCTACATTAAATAGACAATTTGGAGCATGCTGAATTAATGATCCAAGAGTTCCTTGTGCAAGTGAGTTGATAACTTAGCAGCTCAACTTTAAATCAGGGTCATTGATCTTAGAAGATTTAAAACTTCATCCATGACGATAATGAGCATAATTTTTTGGCCTTTAGCAACTTTATCCTAGAAAGCAATGATGCCACCTCAAATGATGCCATGTCCCTCCTTAATCTTGATTAATCATTTGTGACTTGACAATTACCATGGATTGTCAACTCAATCCATGCTCGTCATTAATATCATTGGAGTACATAAAATTGGTGCCTTGAAGAGAATAGTTCCTTACACACTTCATCGCTCTTCTTGGTCATGCCCTAAATTCTAGAGCATAATCAACTATGAGAGTAATGTCGCAATGAAATTTATTCCATTGGATCATCCATATCAATGGTTCTCCATTCATCTTGCTACTTTCCCTTTTTCATTATGCGATTTCTTCAACATCCTGCCACGTTACCCTTTTTAGCCGTAGTCGTTACTCCTCGCTGATGCAAGCATTTGTACGATGAAACCTTAGCCCTTAGATTAAGGGCCCTTCCTTGATCATGCTCATCCTCCCACTGCAAATCATTGATTTATCTTCACACTTCGGATCCTATTAGCAACGGGAGATATAGCAAAGCATCCAGATTAGGACACGTGCACCTGCATGAGAATGAATGATACAAAAGAAATCACACATAAGATCTTTTCAAAATAGGGAAAGAAACTTGAATAAGGAATTCCATCACTCATCACTCATTTGGAACCTAAGGCTTAGCTTGAATCCACGATGAGCGATATTGAAGCACTAGGCCATGGCTCATCATTGAGTCTCCTCATACATTTTGCAGGCAATCAAGGTTGAGCGATCCCCTTGATGACATTGAGTATTCGCATTGCACATCGCTAATGTAAAATTTATCATTTAAGATCAATTTGCGATACACGAATTCCTTAAAGTCTGTCATATCACTCATCGCTACTTGAATTTTACTTTTTCAAAACCATTCATAATGAGAGATCAAGAGAACATAAGATCTGAGGCCATCGCTTATCGCTATTACAAATTAGAAGTTCAAAATCCATTAGCAATAAGAGATAAAAGGAGAAACAAAGGAGCATTGCTCATCACTCATTGAGATTAGAAGCTCCAAAATCTATCTGTGATGAATAAAAAAGAGAAATAGCACTCATCACCTATCACTATTGCAAAACATACACTCCAAAAGCAATTCACAATACGTGATAAAAAGAGATGGCTGACGAAACTTAAGTGAAAACTTTCAAGCTTGTTCTCACAAGTTGTTCTAATGAAGAGGACCCTCTAGGATGACACGAGAGAAGGAATCAATATTGAAATAGAATGATGTCTTAGATAAAGGACCTTTAAGATATTACAAGGGAGGATTTCAAAATATTACAAAACCCTACAATAGTGAGAACAAGCAGGAGCCAAATATCAACCCAGTACTTGGAAATTGACAAGATTTAAGATGGAGCATAAAAATTTTGCAAGTTCCATCACCTTGTAAAGGTGTTGTAAAGTGTTGTATTCCACTTTCATACTTTTCTAGTATTTTATTAAGTATTTGAGCCTAATGAACATATTTTTAACCATAATGTGCTTAATTAATGCCTTTTCTTAGGTGTTGTAAAGTGTTGTAACACACTTTCACACTTCTCTAAGGGTTTTATTTAATAATTGGGATTTATTATGCTTTAATTGGCCTTAAATTTCATCCACAAGCCTTAATTAATGTATAATTTTGAGGATAATCCTGACATTAATCATCACCCAATCATAATTCAGGTTTGTTTGGCTATTGCAGCCTAGATTTAGTAATCTGGGACTCATTCACCACCTTGGGTGAAAGAGTCCCACCTAGATTTTTAGGTCCCAAACCTTATTTCACACCTTTCTAAGAACTTTTTAATTTTGGTCCCATAGATTATGCCTAATGGTACTCCCTTGGGCGAATGAGTCTCGTTTAGCTCAAAATTAAAATTAATTCAAAATTTTGGTAGGATTTTATCGTCCTAAATCTAATGTCAACTTGTAGTGTTGTAATTTTTGGAATTTTTGCATAATTAAGTATAAATACAAGGTTATTTCATTCATTTTCACTGAATACTTTGGTGAGAGCATTCATAATCGCAAGTTTGAGTTCACAAGAGCATTCAAGAGTTTACAAGTTCATTACTAAGGCATTCAAGGGAAAATTTATTCATCAATTATTGTAGCAATTCAAGATCCATTATCATGTCATGATCAACCATCAAGCATGTTGTTGAGCTACTATTATGATGTTGCATCCAAGATCAAAGGTCAAGCATTGTTCTTCATCCATTTCAATATTAAGATCTACATCCTTCATGGAGACTTCATGCTAGATTGCATATTTACAAGACATCATTTACAAGGCATATTTCATGTCCTTGTTTCACTATTTCATCATTTGGTTTAATTACCTAAATGGGGTTTGACCAAGGCAAACCCCTATTCCACTAACAATCAACACGTTTTCCCCTCTTTACATGTGTGATTTCAGATCTAGATGTATTGGAGCTTGAAAGTTCATTGAAGACTAGATTACAAGCTTTGAGAAATTTGTTGGAATTTTCTCCTCATTTGCAAGGTTGCTATCTTCACCAAAATGTCACCTATAGCCCCAAAATCGGAGTTTATAATCCAAAAAATTGGAGAAGTAGATTGAATAGAATGAGAAGAAAAGATTTAGACCTTGAAATTCTAGAAAATCCAAATTGGAATCATTTTCCACAAGTGGTGAATGAGTCCCACTGTAGGTGTTCTTAGAATTTTTTTCAGATTTAGATACCCTTTTGTCCAAAACCTGCTCTTGTGAAATAATCTAGAACTAGGACTGATTTTCCTAGAATGGTGAATGAGTCCCACTAGGTCAAAAATTCAAAATTTCCAGCATTTCAGGACTCCTTCTAGTCATCTTCAAGTTTCCAGGTGCACACATTTCATCTTACAGTTTGTTATTCTATTTTATATGTATTTCTAGGTCATTTAATCGAAGTTTGCATCATATTAGGGTTTTGAATTTCATCTTGCATTTCATTGTCTTTTCCACATCTTAACTTGGGGGTGAACCCCTCATTATTCATTAATTAGACCCTAGGATATTCCCTTAGTAGATCTCTTACCTTTATTCCACTCTTGGGTTGAGATCTCTAGGGAATCCTTGAATGTTAGTTGGAGAAAAGTGATGTTCCATGTCCAAAACCATAGGAGATACATTTTTCAAATAATCATTTTGGTGAACCTACATTTAGAACATCATAATTTTGATTTGGAGTGCATTTTTATCCTAGATCTAGCTTGCATTAGCTTTGCATTAAAGTTTGCATTAGTTAATTGGCATTCTAGGGTTTCAATTTTTTTGCATTAGTTATAGCACATAAAGTTTGCATTTTTGCATCTCAAATCATTGAAAAAAATCTAAAAATTGCATTTCCATTTCTAGGTTACAGATCAAGCAAACTAAAAAGCACAAAAATCACTTAAAATTTATTTTAAATTTAAAAAAAAAAACCTAACTAGGACTCATTCGCCACCTTGGGCGAATCAGTCCCAGTCCCGATTTTCAACTATCTTTAACAACATTAAAAACCTCTTTTTTGTGCTTCCTAAGCTTGCTATTAACATATACTATAAGTCTAGAAAGTTTCGGGAACATTTGTTTTATGTATCTAGGTCAAAAACATCAATTTAAGGTAGTCATTTTTGAAATCATTTCAATTACAAGCATCATTAGATCTGAAAATGCTCACATTTATGAAACTCTGGATAGTATGGATAAAAGTACTTTTCACTTTTGCATACACAATGTTCACATTCATAAAAAATTGCATAAGTTTGATAAAAGTGCTTTCAATTTTTGTATATACATTGTTTGCATTCTTAAAGTTTTGCATACATTGGATAAAAGTGTTTTGCATATTTGGATATACATTGTTTACATTCTTAAAGCATTGCATAAGATGTGTAGAAGTTCTTTTCATTTTTGTTCAAACATTTTTAGTACCTTACCTTTCTAGGCATCTTAAGAAAAATTTCATATCCCCTCCCTATGAGAGTCTTTTAGTGAAAGAGAATACAACCTTGTACATTCCTAACAATCATATTCGTTCTTCTCCTAATATCTCTCCTATTGACGAAAGAATATATTTTGGTGTTAGAAGAACCAATCAATGAGAGTTTTGAGAATCCTAGTTGTTTCTCTCCTTCTACTTCTCTTATTAGGCAATAAATTGATGAAAAAGAAGGAACAACCATAGGTAATCATGATGATAACATAACACAACAAGAGACCATTGAAACTTCAATTAGTCTATATTCACCTCTCAAAACCTTCCCCTCTTGTGATAATGTTTTGGAGGATGAAATTGAATGTGAGGAGGATATTTTGGTGTTGAATGATCAAACCTTCAAGGTCTATAACAACTCTCTCTATGATCATTCCCCTAGCTATCCTATGTTGGAAGACACCAGGGAACAAAGGAATGAAATCATAAATGATCATGACAATCACATTTATTCTTCTCCTAGTATCTCTTCTAGTTTTGAAGATACTTTGATGTTAGAAAATACAATTGATGAAAGTCATGGGAATCTTGATTTCCTTTCTTCCCCTAGAGAAAACATTATTGAACAAGAGAATGTCATCATTGTAAATAATAAAATTCAACCATTTATCATTCCCCTACTTGTGATGAAGTAATTTTGGATGAACCAATCCTTGAATGTAAAAAATAATTGTTTTGTAGTTCTCATGACAACTCTCCTCCTACGGAGAATATCATGGTGTAAGAAAAAGACAAAAATAGTAATGTTTATTCCTTAGGTGATGATAAAAAGGTGATTCTAGACTACCCTTTATTAGAGATACATCAAACCAAGACCATTGAGGTTATGAATGCACAAGTGTCCATCAGATCCCCCTTGATTAATGGACCTCCTACATACCTCGTGGGAAATCATAAGAATATTCTAATCCTTTACCCACCTTCACACAAACCTTAAACTCAAAACAAACCTAAACTTATCCTTTACCCACCTAAGAATAATGTGTCACAATAGTTGAATAATAATACTATTGCTCATACATATAACACTAGAAACAATTTGCAACCAAGACAAATAACTTAAACATCCCTACCTTTGCCTAATCCCATTTTTCCTAGTGCTCCTCATTTAACTTCATACAATGGGAAGGCATATGAACTTGTTGAACTTAATAATACTCCTGCAAAGATATCCCTATGGTACTTAATTCAAAATTTACCTATTTATCACACTATGCTTCAAACAACCTTGCAACAAGTTGTGGTTCCCTTTAGTGCAAACTAGAATGACATAGCAGCCCCGATTCAAGGAATAAATTCTAACATTGTTTTCCACCAAAGTGAACTCCCCCCTTTGGAAGTGAAAAACCAAAGGAAGCTTCCATGGTATTAGTTAAATATAAAAGAATAGGGATAAAGTGAACCCTTGTTGATAATGGCTCTACCCTTAATGTGTGTAGCATAAATATTTTGGCTAGGCTTGGTGTGGATAAATAAAAAAATCAGCCTGATTCTTTACCTATTAAGGGATTTGACAATGTAGGAAAAAAACTTCTTGGTGTGATCACTTTTCCTATTACAATTGGGAAGGCCACATGTTAGAAACACCAATCCATGTTATGCATCACGATCTTTCATATAATATCCTTTTAGGTAGACCATGGATTCATGCAATGAATCGGGTTCCTTCTACTCTTCATCATAAAAGGAAGTATATTTACAAGAACAAAGTGTACACACTCGAAGCTGACCTTGACCCAAATAGCTATTTGAAAATTGAGAAAAATAGAGAGAATCCTTTGAAAATATTAACACCAACTACACAAGTGGAACTTGTGCAAAAAATGGACAAAAAAGAATATTGATGAAATCACAAAGTTATTAGAAGATGATTGGGGTTCCTTAGACTTCGAACCAACATTCATGGGAGAATACAAGATCATAAACAAAGAGAAAAGGGAAAAGAAAAAGTGATAATGTTAACACAAAATTTGAAAGACCCTTCGAAAGCATCACCTCAACCACTTTAGAAAAAAAGACAACTTACAGAAAAAACTTTGACAAAACTGAATATCAACAACCACTGAGTCCTAAAGAAATGAAAAAGATTTATGGAAGAGGTTATGAACTTATGAAGTAACTTGGTTATAGTGGAAAAGGATGTGGTGCTAGAGGACAAGGTATTTGTGTCCCTATAGAGACTAAAAAGCAAGGAAAAATGCATGGTCTTGGTTATTTTCCTTTCATATAAATCAACCCCTCAAACAAGCCTTCACTTAAGATTAAAGCTCCTACAAAAAGATTCTTCTAAGACAACTTTAACAGTAGTGCATCCTGAACTAATAGAAACTAGTGGTCTTGATTGTTATCCTTTACAAGAAATGAAACAAACAAAGAAATTTCCGCTTACTATCAATGTCCTCACACAAAACACTAATGATTTGAATTCATTAGATTTTACACCATCCTATAAAGGAGAGAAAAAAATATCTCAATCTAAAGAGTCTTGTGTAAGTATGACATCTTGTACTAAGCAAGAGACATCTTTGTTGCAAAATAAAGGAACATCTTCTACTTCTGATCAAGAGAGTATATTGACGAGACTCCTCCAAGATCATTTTATATCCCTCCCTCCAAGAACACGAAATAAATTTTACTACAAGAATTTATTTTGTGCATATAATAGAGTTCATGGTCATTATACTAATGGATGCAAGGATTTGAGTAAAAAAATTCAACATCTTAAGAATTTTGGTTCCTTTCCTTGTGTTGAGGCACCTATTTCTTCTAATTGAAACTTATTTTCATCCTATTAAGCTCATTCTTATCCTGCACTAAGTGGGGGCAAGGGGTTAGGTAGCCTTGTCCTCGTATGTCACCTATCATTGTCTCTTTTGGCTAGTTGATCACCTTTCATGTACATATAAGAGAAAGCTTGGGATGTGGATGACATGCCTTAACTTGGCTCGCATGTGACATACTACCTTTTTCATGATGCAACTTATTTTGGAAACATATGACTTGGCATAGGGCTTTCCGAATAAGCTCTCATGTCTTCTTCTACTTTAAAGAAATTTCTCACAATAATGGTGTTAGAAACCGCTTTAAAATGGGGGCATACATTGAAACTCATGTTTCATTGTGTGATTTTCTTTCTTCTTGTGATGCATTTTCTTCTGGGTGGCATCATTGGGCTTGATTTCCTCCAAGAGCGTGATATTTCTTTGATTTGTCCTCTCTTGGAGACATTAGGTACAATGTCCCCTAAGAAGAGACCTTGCACAAATTAAGTAAAATCCCTTTGAAAATTCCTTACACTATTTTTCATTTATGACATCGATTATATGTCTACCTTGCATAACACACTTTGTATTCCTATGGATCCATCTTATTTGTTCATGAGCTCTAGGAATATGAAGTTTTTCTTGTCTCATGAAGATCGAAGATCATTATTGTGTGGCACCTTAGAAAATTTATTCGGAGGTATAGCTTTTGTCTAGTTGTATGGGAGCTAAAAAAAGTCATGAATTCCCTTAACACTCATGTATGTGAGCACATACCAGTCGTGTGTCTCAGCCTTTTGGATACTTACCCCCTAGACGACCTGAAGTTTTGTGGCCCTAGAGTGAGCATATTATGGATACTCACCCCACAGATGACCTAAAGTTATGTGGCCCTGGAGTGAGAACATTTTTGTCGAAGATGGATTCACCCATCTTATTCTTTTCTTTCTTCTTTATGTCTTTGGCATTGTATGTCTGCATATCTTGTTTTATTGCAAATCATATACCTTGTGCATGTACTTTTGTGCTCATGTTGGTTTGACGTTGGATCTCATATTCTGGGGGCTTGGCCACCTCCTTTGATCTTTGTCATCCTTTTTCATCCACATAGGTACATGTGGACCCCTCTTCAATGTCTACTTTAGTGTGAGTTTGAAGCAAGTTCACCCTCTCACTAAAGTGGGGGCTAAATGTAGTGTCAAAAAATGTCATCGGTGACATTTTCACACTAGTTTAGCTCCTTCTTGTTAAATTAAGCTTAAAAGTTGCCTTGATTTAGTTTTGCAAGGTGTTTGACACATTCACACCAGGTCTTGGGCCCTTGTAAACTAAATAAAATGTATTTAAATCATGCCTTGTAAAGGTGTTGTAAAGTGTTGTAGTCCACTTTTACACTTTTCTAGGATTTTATTAAGTATTTGAGCCTAATGAACCTATTTTTAACCAAAATGTTCTTAATTAATGCCTTTTCTTAGGTGTTGTAAAGTGTTGTAACACACTTTCACACTTCTCTAAGGGTTTTATTTAATAATTGGGCTTTATTATGCTTTAATTGGCCTTAAATTACATCCACAAGCCTTAATTAATGTACAATTTTGAGGATAATCCTGATATTAATCATCACTTAATGATAATTCAGTTGTTTTTGGCTTGTGTGGCCCAAATTTAGTGATATGGGACTCATTCGCCACCTTGGGTGAATGAGTCCCACCTAGATTTTTGGGTCTCGAACCTGATTTCACACCTTTCTAAGCACTTTTGAATTTTGGTCCCATACATTATATGCCTAATGCGACTCATTCACCACCTTGGGAAAATGAGTCCTGTTTAGCTCAAACCTGAAATTCATTCAAATTTTTGGTAGGATTTTATCCTCCTAGATCCGATGTCAGCTTATAGTGTTGTAATTTTGGGAATTCTTGCATAATTAAGTATAAAAACAAGGTTCTTTCACTAATTTTCACCAAAGACTTTTGTGAGAGCATTCATAATAGCAAGTTTGAGTTCACAAGAGCATTCAAGAGTTGACAAGATCATTCCTAAGGAATTCAAGGGAATATTTCATCATCACTTGCATAAATTCAAGATCCATTATCATGTCAAGATCATCAAGCATGTTGTTGAGCTAGTGTTGTGATGTTGAATCTAAGATCCAAGGTCAAGCATTGTTCTTCAACCATTTCAAGATCAAGGTCTACATCCTTCATGGCCACCTCATGCTAGATTTTAGATTTACAATACATCATTTACAAGGCATCTTTCAAGGTATCATTGTTCATGTTTCATGTCCTTGTTTCATTTTTCATTATTTGGTTTAATTACCTAAATGGGGTTTGACCAAGGCAAACCCCTATTCCACTAACAATCAACAAGTTTTCTCCTCTTTACATGTGTGATTGCAGATCTAGGTGTCTTGGAGCTTGAAAGCTCATTGAAGACTAGGTTACAAGCTTGCAGAAATTTGTTTGAATTGTATCCTCATTTGCAAGGTTGCTATCTTCACTAAAAAGTTGCCTATAGCCCCAAAATTAGAGTTTCAGATCTGAAAACTTGGAGAAGTACTTAGATTGAGAAGACTGAGAAGAACATATTTAGACCTTGAAATTCCCAAAAATCCAAACTAGACTCATTTTCCACAAGTGGCGAATGAGTCCCACTGTAGGTTTTTTTCATCAATTTTTGCAGATTTAGATACTTTTTTGTTCGAAACTTGCTCTTGTGCAAAAATCTAGAACCGGGACTGATTTTCCCAGAATGGTGAATGAGTCCCACTAGTTAAAAAAGTCAAAATTTCTAGTGTTTGAGGACTTCTTCTATTCATCTTCAAGTTTCTAGGTGCACACATTTCATCTTACAGTTTGTTATTCTATTTTATATGCATTTCTAGCTCATTTAATCCAAGTTTGTGTCATTTTAGGGTTCTTCATTTCATCTTGCATTTCATTGTCTTTTATAGGTCTTAACTTGGTGGTGAACCCATCATTAGTCATTAATTAGACCCTAGGATTTTCCCTTAGTAGATCTCTTACCTTTATTCCCTCTCAGTTGTCTTGTTTAACAACAATTGCTAGCTATAGAGTAGTAGTAGAGATTTATTTGGCTGCATCGATTCCTATGGCTCAACATCAGGCTAAATGAGAGTAGATAGTGTAGAGGGTTACCTGTTACCAGACACTCTACGAGGCTTTCATTCCTTGAGCTCAGTGATGACCTTGTTTTTGAGAGCCTAGGAATTAGATAGGGGAGAATTTAGGAGGTCACTTTGTTAGGAAACCCGATGAGCCGCTAGTGATGCTACGACCTTCTAATCAGAGCCAGGAGTATCAGAGGTCCCCACCTCAGGATGGGTAGTAGGAATGATTGTTCTTGATCATTGTGATATATATTATATCAGAGACTTTGTAGACATGTTTTGTATAAACATTCATTGTCCCATCTAAGGCCTCGTATATGTGTATTTTTTTGTATTATGATATCACACATTTTACCTTATGATGTATATGACTGATATAAGTTCCGGTGAATGTTTTACAAAGTTTATATTTGCTACAACTAATTCACCCCCATCTTAGTTGTCTTATTCAAAAATTGGTATCAGAGCTTGGTTCCTTGGAGAAGAGATTAACCACTTAATGAAGGTTTGAGATGGATGGAAAAGTTACTAATGATTATCCGAGGTTTGATGGAACTAATTATGCTATCCAGAAAATACTGATGGAAGAATATCTAGAGTATTGTGGATATGATGTGGAGAAAGCTTACAAGAATCCTTACACTCCTACTAATGGTCTGAGTATAGTTGATGAGATCAAGGAACATGAAGTGAACAGTAAGGCGAAGTACATTATGAAGAATAGTATTGTACATTCCAAGTTGATTAAAGTTCAAAATCTGAAGACTGCTAAGGAAGTCTAGGATGCTTAGGAAAATGAAGGTGATGAAAGGTTCAAAGAGGAAAATATGTAAAATTTGGAGACATAGTTTGATCTCCTACATATGTCTGAAGATGAGAATGTTAAAGCTTATGTACATAGATTGGATGAGGTAGTAGTTGGAATGTGACTTGACTTGGGCTACTATAGATGAAACTAGGATTGTAAACAAGATTCTTAGAACTCTCCTTGACGCTTATAATGAAAAGGTATGTGCTATTGAAGAAAATATAGATTACAACTTACATTAAATATTTGTTGTTGGGAGCTCTAACATCTTATGAGATGAGAAAGCCGAATTTGAGAAATGTATTGAAATCAAAAATTTCTTTTAAGGGTACAAAAGCTAAAGATTCGGATGATGAAATTAGGTTACCCTTCAAATTCTTTAGTTGTGGAGGAATGGTACATTATTCTTTGACGTGTTTGGAAAGAACTAAGAGGAATAAACAAAGATATGAGAAATAAAAGAAAGGAAAGAAGATCAATAGATCATATTATGTGAATGTGGATGCTAGTATATTTGATGAGGATTATGATTATGGAGATCCTGATGATAATGAATTCTTGTTCTTGGCTATAAAGGATGAACCTAATTTTGCTAATTATGAAAAATAGGTGAATGAATTCCCTCTGAAGAAGGAGAAAAATGAAGGTACTGTAATATCTACCCTACATGCTAAAAGGAAAAGAACTATTGGGTTGTTGAAATTTTTATTTCACATTACATGATTGGTAATAAGAGTAAGTTTTTTAAACTTGAAAAATATGATGGAGGATTAGCTATGTTTGGAGATGATACCAATGCTAAAATTTGTCGTATAGGTTTAATAAGTTTTGATGGAAAGAATAATATTGATGATGTCTACTATGTTAAAGGTTTAAGGAATAATCTCTTGAATTTTGGAAATATGTTCAGTAAAGGATATAATCCTGTATTTGAGAATGAGAGATGTGAGATCAAGATAGGATCTGTGGTGTAGGAGTACCCTCAGGACCTGATGCCTATAGGAGGATAAGTTTGAGAACTTTTTTATCTTTTTTTGTGTTGTTTCATGCTAATAAGGTCATTTATGACCATTTGGGATCATTTTTATCTATTTTGGAATGTTATAGGTCCATTGATCAAAAGTTGTAAACATTTGCAAAAAATATGTAAAAGTTGTCATTGTGAAAGTTGTGAAAAGTGCATTAAAGTTGCATATTTGATTAGGAAGTTAGTTGTGGGTGGTTGGTAGTTGGAAAATGATTGGGAAAGCATAAATACATGTTTTAAACATGAATCCAAATATTGGGAAGGTTGGGAGGAGATTGGAATGAAGAAGTTTCAATTTTGCACTCTAAAAACTATATTTTTCTTACAAATTTGATTGTTCTTTTCATTTGAACAAAATTTTACTTTCTTGCACAGATGGGAGAATACCTGTAATAGGAGGAGGGATGAAAAATCTTTCATTTTCAATTAGTTTGATCAAATTTTGTTGTGATTTGCAAAAGTTATAAGCATTTTGGTGAAAACAACCTAGAACCTTGCCTAGGGTTTGCAATCACCTTTAAACGGCCATAACTTGCATTATACCCATGGAAAAAGGATTAAAATTTGTAGCAAATTATTTCTTGGTACCTTCTACCACCATAAAAAATTTGAGCTCATTATTTTCAAGTGAGAAAAATCTCTCCATCAGTTCGCTTTCACAATCCTTGTGACAATCCAAAAAAACTCTCTTAGAAGTGACTGTTTGACAAATTTTTCATTGCAACTCATGGAAAATGATTCGGATTTACATTTTTACATGTATCCAAGATTTTTTTATTGTAGTTTCAAATTCGGGGGCCAATTTCATTCATGGTTTGTTACTGGCATTGTAGGGGCATGTCATATTCCTAGGCTTGTTTGAGTAAGGGTTCAACCATGGTTGCATTCATTTATGGAAAATTGGGCCTAGGTTGAGAGATGTGTTCATAAAAAGGTTTTTTTATTCCAATACAAAGGATTCTTTGAAGGGTTCTTTCATGAAATGTTTCTTAGGTCTTGTTCCAGCATTGCCAAGAGACACAAAAAGGTGCCAAAGTGACTGTTAAAGGACAATTTGAGTCCAATAGTATGTGTGAGTCCAAAAATGCATTGGATGGTCTTGAAACATTTTTTCCCACTGCTCCATGATGTACATGCCCATTTTTGATGTGTTACTCATCTTTTAATGTTCATTAGGTGGTGTGCTAAATGGTGACAAGGTGCAATAGAATGCCTGATTTACTACCTCCAATGAAACCATGGAGTGAGTATATATTGGGATTGTTTTGTTGAGATTGAGATCACCCCTACTCTGCATCAAATTGGTATCAAATCACAAATATCTAGCAAGATAATTTGGGACGTTGTGTGTTGGTTTCGGAAAGGTTGAAGTGAGGAACCTAAATGCCAAAAGACGAGGTAGTGAAGAAAAGGAAAGGAAACCTAGGTGAGGTATCACAAGAAGTAACAAGAGAAAAGAAGAGAGAAAAGTGAGAAGTAGAAGAAAAATGAGATTGAAAAATTAATAAATGTTCAACAAGAGATAATAGAGTTGAGGCATGCCTTGGAAAAAATGAAAAAATTCAAGAAAGAATGAATCTTGAGATGCAGTAGTGTCTTGAGAAAGAAAACCAAGAAAATGGTTGGCATTGACCAATAAGAAAGAACATAAAGTGTCCAATCAAGAAGATCATTAAAAATAGAAGAAGTCAAGATAGGACAACAAAACTAGATCTTGGAGAGTGTTTGTTGATTATGGAAGAGCCTAAGCCATCTGAGGAAGAGGAGAAATATGAAGAAAATGAGTCCATTGAGACTCAAAATTTTATTTCCAACAATATTTGTGAGTATGTGTTTACAGGTGCAGCAAATGAAAATGAAGATGGAAAAGGGCATAAAGAAAAAGGAGAAGTAAATTAAATGTATGTAGATTGTTATGCACAATATGGTGAAGAAGATGCTATAAAAAAAATAGGTAATGGTTGCATTTTCTGATTTTATGGATAACAAATATGTTGCCAAATTGTATTCGAATGATGAAGATGAAGACATGGACAATGGTAATAATATATATGAATGAGAAATAGAGTTTTGGAACCTTGAAGCTAATAAAATGCTAAGTAAGAGATGGTGCAAGAAGAAGAAAAAAGATCCAACGAAAGTCAGGAATGCAGAACACCAATTGAAGGACATTTTGTAGAGAAGTGGAAGACCTAATGCAAAAATGATACATGCATTTGAATTTTTTCAAGTAGAGAAATATTATACATATCAGGTTTGTAGGTTGCAGGAGTCCAAGATGGAAGACATTGACAAATTTTTAGATCACATCTCAAATGGAATTGAGATTTTTCTTTTCCTTGGGAGTATGGTGCAGGGGCACCTTCAAGACCTGATGCCTATAGGAGGTAAAATTTGAGTTTTTGTCTTGTTTTTTGGTGTTTCATATTAATAAGGTCATTTATGACCATTTGGGATCATTTTTATCCATTTTGGAATGTTATAGGTCCATTGGTCAAAATATGTAAACATTTGCAAAAAAAATGTAGAAGTTGTCATTGTGAAAGTTTTCAAAAAGTGCATTAAAGTTACAAATTTGATTAGTAAGTTAGTTGTGGGTGGTTCATAGTTTGAAAATTATTGGGAAATAATAAATACATATTTTAAACATGAATCCCAAGGTTGGGAAGGTTGGGAGGAGATTGGAATGAAGAAATTTCAATTTTGCACTCTATAAATTGTATTTTTCTTACAAATCTGACTGTTCTTTTCATTTGTAATTTTTTTAACTTGCTTGTACAGATGTGAGACTACCTCTAATAGGAGGAGGGATGAAAAAAATTTCATTTCCAAGTGGTTTGATAAAATTTTGTTGTGATATGCAAAAGTTGTAAGCATTTTGGTGAAAACAACCTAGAACCCTGCCTAGGATTTATAGTCACCTTTAAACGGCCATAACTTGGATTATCCTCATGGAAAAAGGATGTAAATTGGTAGGAAATTATTTCTTGGTGAGTTCTACCACCCTAAAAAATTTGGGATCATTATTTTTACATGAGAACAATATCTCTTCACCAGTTCGCTTTCACAATCCTTGTGACAGTCCAAAAAAACCCTCTTAGAAGTGATTGTTTGACAAAGTTATCATTGCAACTCATGGAAAATTATTTGGATTTACATTTTTAAATGTCTCCAATATTTTTGTAATGTAGGTTCATATTCAGGGGCCAATTTCATTCATGGTTTGTTAATGGAATTGTAGGGGTGTGTCGTATTGCTAGGCTTGTTTGAGTAAGGGTTCAACTATGGTTGCATTCATTTATGGAAAAGTGGGCCTAGGTTGTGAGATTTGTTGAATTTTTTTTGTTTGAGCCCAACACAAAGGAGCCTTTGAAGGGTTCTTTCATGAAATTTTTCTTAGGTCTTGTTCCAACATTTCCAAGAGACATCAAAAGGTGTCAAAGTGACTGTTAAATGACAATTTGAGTCCAATAGTATGTGTGAGTCCAAAACTGCATTGGATGGTCTTGAAACATTTTTTCCTACTGCTCCATGATTTCCATCCCATTTTTGATGTGTTACTCATATTTTAATGGTAATTATGTGGTGTCCTAAATGGTGACAAGGTGCATTGGAATGCCTAATTCACTGCCTCCAATGAAACCATGGAGTGAGTATATATTGGGATTGTTTTGTTGAGATTGAGATCACCCCTACTATGCATCAAATTGGTATCAAATTCAAAATATATGGCAAGAGAAGTTGGGAAGTTGTGTGTTTCTTTTGGAAAGGTTGAAGTGAGGAACCTAAATTCCAAAAGATTAGGTAGTGAGGAAAAGGAAAGGAAACCTAGGTGAGGTATCACAAGAAGTAACAAGAGAAAAGTGAGATGTAGAAGAAAAATGAGAAGGAAAAAGAAGTAAATGTTCAACAAGAGATAATAGAGTTGAGGCATGCCTTGGAGAAAATGAAAAAAATCAAGAAAGAATGAATCATGAGATGCAGTAGTGTCTTGAGAAAGCAAACCACGAAAATGGTTGGCATTGAACAATAAGAAAGAACGTAAAGTGTCTCATCAAGAAGATAATTCAAAAGAGAAGAAGGCAAGAGAGGAAAACAAAACTAGACCTTGGAGAGTCTTTGTTGATTATGGAAGAACCTAAGCCATCTAGGGAAGTGGAAAAATATGAAGAAAATGAGTCCATTGAGACTCAAAATGTTATTTCTAACAATATTTGTGAGTATGTGTTTACAAGTGTAGCAGATGAATATGAAGATGGAAATGGGCATAAAGAAAAAGGAGAAGTGAATGCAATGTATGCAGATTGTTATGCATAATATGGTGAAGAAGATGCTACAAAAACAATAGAGATAATGGTTGAATTTTTTGATTTTATGGATGATGAATATGCTGCCAAATTGTATTCGAATGATGAAGATGAATGCATGGACAACGGTAATAATATATATGAACAAGAAATAGAGTTTTAGAACCTTCAAGCTGAGAAAATGCTAAGTAAGAGATGGTGCAAGAAGAAGAAAAAAGATCCAAGGAAAGTCAAGAATGCAGAATGCTAATTGAAGGACAAGTTGTAGAGAAGTGGAAGACCTAAGGCCAAAATGAAACATCCAAGAGTCCAAGATGGAAGACATTGACAAATTTTGAGATCACATCTCAGATGGAACTGGCATTTTTCTTTTCCCTATGAGTATGGTGTAGGAGCACCCTGAAGACTGTAGAAGTTGTGAAATCCAACTTCACAGACCCTGAAGATCACCTGCATGTAAATAACCTATTATAGAAAAAAGACATTCACAACCGAAGAAGATGTTTTGTAAACCTCAAAGTAAAAATGCATTATTGAGAATCAATTATTACAAAGAGATAAATCCTTATGAAGGAGATAAAGAAACCCTAAAATAAACCTAAAAGGGAAACCTTAGTGTGCACACTTAATAATTAATCAATTATTTCTGTGCCTAAGTTTAGGTTAAGTAACTAAAGGAATAAGTGACTTAATTAATTAACCAATATCATATAATTAATTCAGTGTAATAACTTATCACTCTAACACCCCCCTTAATATGAACTTAGGAAGTAGCTAAAACACTAGAAAAAAGATGCATGAAAGCAAAGATGGGTCCCAACAACTAGGCCTGATTAGGTACCCATTTACAAATGCAAGAATGAGGTAGAGAAGAAAAACCCAGTGGGACAAAACCCCCTACAATGAGATGACATGCTGCAAAGAAGCAGTGGAAGAACACTATGGAGTAACACTGGAACCAAAAATCCGGCAAGAAAGGAAATATACTTATGTTTACTATTGTAACCAGATGAGAGTCACTGATTGGCTCAAGGAATCATGAAAAAGCAATAGCAGACCTGATGCCATGGAACACTCAAAAACTCCAAACGGGAACAACTCTAGAATCTATGAAGCAAAATTTGATTATTGAATGATGTGATATTGAAATGAAGTGCAAAGATGCAAGTTGCACCCTTCCAACTACCAAAATATTCAAGTAATCTCCAAACAACCCATCGGGCCAAATCTGGACTAAGTGATCAACTTGTGATAGATATAGAAAAAGTGTATGGATAGCAACATAGAGCTCCTCAATACCTTTCCAACACTACAAAGATAGTGAAAATCGGAGATCGTGGCAAAAATTTATGAGCTCAAAAGTGAAAAATGAACATCTGACTTCAAACAACAATAAATGTAGCTAAACAAAAAATAAACTGCACCACAGGAAAGTGCTCAGAACCAACTTTTTGATGATATCTCATTTGGCTGATTTCGATACCGTATGCCCAAGTTATACCAAAAAGAAAAAAAACTGATCCTTTTGGGCAAACTGGGGTTAGGAGGGTGCAAAGAGGGCCGTATGTCCGCTGACATCAACACTTCATGGGAAAAAAATTGACAACCATCTAGCCGTCGTCACAAAAAATCAGCCCCTTTGCAAAAAATATTTGGCCCTTGGTCACCCATGTGACTGAAGGCATAGGGTATGGGGGTTGGGGCAGAGCCCCTAGTCCTCCATAGGACCTCGCTGACAGTGGAGGAGCCCACAGGGGCTGGTGGAGGGTCGTCGGTCATCCATGTGACCGGGCCAGAGCCTGAAGGAGCCCACCAGGGTTGGGTGCGTAGCAGGCAGCACTGCATGGGCGAGCCACGGGTGGTGGTGGCAGACTAGTGGTCGCCCGATGGCACATCTGATTTGTATTGTGAGCTCTGACATAAATCCCAAAAACACACATTTTTCGAAAAAAAAAAATTCATGCATCAGGAAGTGTACCGGGGATATCAGGTTTGTAGGTTGTAGGAGTCCAACATGGAAGACATTGAAAAATTTGTAGATCACATCTCAGATGGAACTGAGATTTTTATTTTCCATGGGAGTATGGTGCAGGAGCTCCCTCAAGACCTGATGCCTACACGAGGAAAAATTTGAGATTTTCTTTTGGTTTTTGTTGTTTCATATTAATAAAGTCATTTATGACCATTTGGGATCATTTCGATCCATTTTGGAATGTTATATGTCCATTGGTCAAAAGTTGTAAACATTTGCAAAAAAGATGTAAAAGTTGTCATTGTGAAAGTTGTCAAAAAGTGAATTAAAGTTACAAATTTGATTAGGATGTTAGCTATGGGTGGTTGGTAGTTGTAAAATTATTGGGAAAGAATAAATACATGTTTTAAACATGAATCCTAAGGTTGGGAAGGTTGGGAGGAGATTGGAATGAAGAAATTTCAATTTTGCACTCTATAAATTGTATTTTTCTTACAAATCTGATTGTTCTTTTCATTTGTACAAAACTTTAATTGTTTCTATAGATGGGAGACTACCTGTAACAAGAGAAGGGATGAAAAACCTTTCATTTTCAAGTTGTTTTATCAAATTTTGTTGTGACTTGCAAAATTTATAAGCATTTTGGTGAAAACAACCTAGAACCCTGCCTAGGGTTTACAACCACCTTTAAACGGCCATAACTTGGATTATACTAATGAAAAAAGGATGAAAATTGGTAGGAAATTGTGTCTTGGTGCCTTCTACCACCCTTCAAAATTTTGGCTCACTGTTTTCATGTGAGAAAAATATCTCTTCACAGATTCGCTTTCACAATCCTTGTGACAATCCAAAAAAACCCTCTTAGAAGTAAATGTTTGACAAAGTTATCATTGCAACTCATGGAAAATTATTTGGATTTACATTTTTACATGTCTCCAATATTTTTTTAAAGTAGGTTCATATTTGGGGGCCAATTTCATTCATGGTTTATTAATGGCATTGTAGGGGTGTGTCATATTGCTATGCTTGTTTGAGTAAGGGTTCAACCATGGTCGCATTCATTTATGGAAAAGTGGGCCTAGGTTGTGAGATTCATTGAATTTTTTTTGTTTGAGTCCAACACAAAGGAGTCTTTGAAGGGTGATTTCATGAAATTTTTCTTAGGTCTTGTTCCAACATTTCCAAGAGACACAAAAAGGTCCCAAAGTGACTGTTAAAGGACAATTTGAGTCCAATAGTATGTGTGAGTACAAAACTGCATTAGATGGTCTTGAAACAATTTTTCCCATTTCTTTGTGATGTCCATTCCCATTTTTGATGTGTTACTCATCTTTCAATGCTCATTAGGTGGTGTCCTAAATGGTGATAATGTGCACTAGAATGCTTGATTTACTCCCTCCAATGAAACCATGGAGTGAGTATATATTGGTATATTTTTGTTGAGATTGAGATCACCCTACTTTGCATAAAATTTCCATGAAATCCCAAAGATCTGGAAAGAGAATTTGGGAAGTTGTGTCTTTCTTTTGGAAAGGTTGAAGTGAGGAACCTAAATGCCAAAAGACTAGGCATTGAGGAAAAGGAAAGGAAACCTAGGTGAGGTATCACAAGAAGCAACAAGAGAAAAGAAGAGAGAAAAGTGAGATGTAGAAGAAAAATGAGATGGAAAAATAAATAAATGTTCAACAAGAGATAATAGAGTTGAGGCATGCCTTGGAAAAAATGAAAAAAATCAAGAAAGAATGAATCTTGAGATGTAGCAGTGTCTTGAGAAAGCAAGCCAAGAAAATGGTTGGCATTGACCAATAAGAAAGAACATAAAGTGTCCCATCAAGAAGATCATTCAAAAGAGAAGAAGGTAAGAGAGGACAACAAAAATAGACCTTGGAGAGTCTTTTTTGATTATGGAAGAGCCTAAGCAATTTTGGGAAGAGGAGAAATATGAAGAAAATGAGTTCATTGAGACTTAAAATGTTATTTCTAACAATATTTGTGAGTATGTGTTTACAGGTGCAGCAGATGAAAATGAAGATGGAAAATGGCATAAATAAAAGGGAGAAGTGAATGCAATGTATGCAGATTGTTATGCACAATATAGTGAAAAAGATGCTACAAAAACAATAGAGGTAATGGTTGCATTTTCGGATTTTATGGATGATGAATATGCTGCCAAATTGTATTCGAATGATGAAGATGAGGACATGGATAGTGGTAATAATATATATGAATGAGAAATAGAGTTTTGGAACCTTGAAGCTAAGAAAATGCTAAATAACAGATGGTGCAAAAAGAAGAAAAAAGATCTAGGGAAAGTTAGGAATGCAGAACACCAATTGAAGGACAAGTCGTAGAGAAGTGGAAGACCTAATGCCAAAATGAAACATGCATTTGAATGTTCGCAAGCAGAGCAGGATTCTACATATCAAGTTTGCAGGTTGCGGGAGTCCAAGATGGAAGACATTGACAAATTTTAAGATCACATCTCAGATGGAACTAATATTTTCTTTTCCCTGGGAGTATGGTGCAGGAGCACCCTCAAGACTTGATGCCTACAGGAGGCAGAATTTTAGTTTTTGTCCTATTTTTTTTTGTTTCATATTAATAAGTCATTTATGACCATTTGGGATCATTTTGATCCATTTTGGAATGTTATAGGTCAATTGGTCGAAAGTTGTAAACATTTGCAAAAAAGATGTAAAAGTTGTCATTGTGAAAGTTGTCAAAAAGTGCATTAAAGTTACAAGTTTGATTGGGAAGTTAGTTGTGGGTGGTAGTTGAAAAATTATTGAGAAATAATAAATTCATGTTTTAAACATGAATCCCAAGGTTTGGAAGGTTGGGAGGAGATTGGAATGAAGAAATTTCAATTTTGCACTCTATAAACTGTATTTTTCTTAGAAATCTGACTGTTCTTTTCATTTGTACAAAGTTTTACTTTCTTTTATAGATTGGAGACTTACTGTAATAGGAGGATGGATGAAACAACTTTCCGTTTCAAGTGGTTTGATCAAATTTTGTTGTGATTTGCAAAAGTTATAAGCATTTTGGTGAAATAGCCTAGAACCCTGCCTAGGGTTTGCAGTCACCTTTAAACGGTCATAACTTGTGTTATACCCATGGGAAAAGGCTGAAAATTTGTAGGAAATTATGTCTTGGTCTCTTCTACCACCATACAAAAAAATTTCTTGTTATTTTTACATGAGAAAAAGATCTCTTCACCAGTCTACTTCCACAATCCCTGTGACTGTCCAAAAAAAATCTTAAAAGTGACTATTTGAAAAAAAATTCATTGCAACTCATGGAAAATGATTTGGATTTGTATTTTTACATGTCTCCAAGGTTTTATTAATGTAGGTTCATATTAGGGGGGCAATTTCATTCATGGTTTTTCACTGGAATTGTAGGGGTGTGTCATATTGCTATGCTTGTTTGAGTAAGGGTTCAACCATGGTTGCATTCATTTAAGGAAAAGTGTGCCTAGGTTGTGAGATGTGTTTACAAAAATTTGTTTGAGTCCAACATAAAGGAGTCTTTGAAGGGTTCTTTCATGGAATGTTTCTTAGGTCTTGTTCCAGCATTGCCAAGAGACACAAAAAGGTGCCAAAGTGACTATTAAAGGACAATTTGAGTCCAATAGTATGTGTGAGTCCAAAAATACATTGGATGGTCTTGAAACATTTTTTCCCACTGCTCCATGATGTCCATGCCCATTTTTGATGTGTTACTCATCTTTATATTTTCATTAGGTGGTGTCCTAAATTGTCACATGGTGCACTAGAATGCCTGATTTACTGCCTCCAATCAAACCATGGAGTGAGTATATATAGGGATTATTTTGTTGAGATTGAGATCACCCCTACTCTACATCAAATTGGTATCAAATCCCAAAGATCTGGCAAGAGAAGTTGGGAATTTGTGTGTTTCTTTTGGAAAGGTTGAAGTGAGGAACCTAAATGCCAAAAGACTAGGTAGTGAAGAAAAGGAAACAAAACCTAGGTGAGAAATCACAAGAAGTAACAAGAGAAAATAAGAGAGAAAAGTGAGATGTAGAAGAAAACTGAGAAGGAAAAATAAATAAATGCTCAACAAGAGATAATAGAGTTGAGGCATGCCTTGGAAAAAATGAAAAAATTCAAGAAAGAATGAATCTTGAGATGCAGCAGTGTCTTGAGAAAGAAAACCAAGAAAATGGTTGGCATTGACCAATAAGAAAGAACATAAAGTGTCTCATCAAGAAGATCATTCAAGAGAGAAGAAGGAAAGAGAGGACAACATAACTAGACCTTGGAGAGTCTTTTTTGATTATGGAATATCCTAAGCCATCTGGGGAAGAGGAAAAATATGAAGAAAATGAGTCCATTGAGACTCAAAATGTTATTTTTAACAATATTTGTGAGTATGTGTTTACAGGTGCAAGAGATGAAAATGATGATGGAAAAGGGCATAAGGAAAAAGGAGAAGTGAATGCAGTGTATGCAGATTATTATGCACAATATGGTGAAGAAGATGCTACAAAAACAATAGAGGTTTTTTAATTTTATGGATGATGAATATGCTACCAAATTGTATTTGAATAATGAAGATGAAGACATGGAAAATGGTAATAATATATATGAATGAGAAATAGATTTTTGGAACCTTGATGCTGAGAAAATGCTAAGTAAGAGATGGTTCAAGAAGAAGAAAAAAGTTCCAGGGAAAGTCAGGAATGAAAAATGCCAATTGAAGGACAAGTTGTAGAGAAGTGGAAGACCTAATTCCAAAATGAAACATGCATTTGAATGTTTGCAAGAAGAGAAGGATTCTACATATCAGGTTTGTAGGTTGTAGGAGTCCAAGATGGAAGACATTAATAAATTTGTAGATCACATCTTAGATGGAACTGAGAATTTTTCCCCTAGGAGTATAGTGCAGGAACACCCTCAAGACTTGATGCCTACAGGAGGAAAAATTTGAGTTTTTGTCTTGTTTTTTGTTGTTTCATATTAATAAGGTCATTTATGACCATTTTGGATAATTTTTATCCATTTTGGAATGTTATAGGTCCATTGGTCAAAAGTTGTAAACATTTTCAAAAAAGATGTAAAAGTTGTCATTGTGAAAGTTGTCAAAAAGTGCATTAAAGTTACAAGTTTGATTAGGAAGTTAGTTGTGGGTGGTTAGTAGTTGTAAAATAATTGGTAAAGCATAAATAAAATTTGTAAAACTGAATCCCAAGGTTGGGAAGGTTGGGAGGAGATTGGAATGAAGAAATTTCAATTTTGCACTCTGTAAACTCTATTTTTCTTACAAATCTGACTGTTCTTTTCATTTGTATGGAATTTTAATTGCTTGTATAGATGAGAGACTACATAGAACAGGAGGAGGGCTGAAACACCTCTCATTTTCAAGTAGTTTTGTCAAATTTTGTTGTGAATTGCAAAATTTATAAGCATTTTGGTGAAAACAGCCTAGAACCCTACCTAGGATCTGGAGTCACCTTTAAATGGTCATATTTTGTGTTATACCCACGCGAAAAGGCTGAAAATTGGTAGGAAATTATGTCTTGGTGCCTTCTACTACCATGAATTTTTTTTTATTATTATTTTTACATGATAAAAAGGTCTCTTCATAGTCTACTTCCACAATCCCCGTGACAGTCCAAAAAAACCCTCTTAGAAGTGATTGTTTGAAAAAAAATTCATTGCAACTCATGGAAAATGGTTTGGATTTGCATTTTTACATGTCTCCAGGGTTTTTTAATGCAGGTTAATATTAGGAATGAAATTTCATTCATGGTTTGTTACTGGCATTGTAGGGGTGTGTCATATTGGTATGCTTGCTTGAGTAAGGGTTCAACCATGGTTGCATTTGTTCATGCCAAAGTGGGCCTAGGTTGTGAGATCTATTGAGACAAAGTTGTTTAAGTCCAACATAAAAGAGTCTTTGAAGGGTTCTTTCATGAAATGTTTCTTGGGTCTTGTTCTAGTATTTCCAAGAGACACAAAAAGGTACCAAAGTGATTGTTAGAGGATAGTTTGAGTCCAATAGTATGTGTGAGTCCAAAAATGCATTGGATGGTCTTGAAACATTGCTTCCCACTGCTCCATGATGCCCATGCCCATTTTTTATGTGTTACTCATCATTGAATGCTCATTAGGTGGTGTCCTAAATGGTGACAAGGTGCACTAGAATGCTTGATTTACTACCTCCAATGAAACCATGGATTGAGTATGTATTGGGACTGTTTTGTTGAGATTGAGATCACCCATACTCTGCATCATTCCAAAAAGGTGATTGATGCAAGAAATAAATCTGAAGGAAATATCTATCAACTTAAGGGTACTGATGGACAATGCTTTATGACTTAGATTAATTGTAGTTGGTTGTGGCATTAGATAATGTGTCATATGAATCTAATAATTTGGCAAGGATTGGTGTAGTTCAAGCCATGAGAGATTTACCTAGGATTACAAAGCTTGTCAATTCTATTTGCATGAATTGTCAGTTTGGAAAGCAAGCAAGAAGCCATTATAGATCAAAGAAACAATCTACTATTGGACTACTTGATTTAATTCATACAGATCTTTGTGGTCCTACAGGAGTGAGAAGTCTACAAGTTGAAAGGTACTTTATGCTTTTGATTGATGATTATTCTAGATATACATGGGTTACATTTCTTGGAGAGAAGTTTGATGCATTAGGTCGATTCAAGACACTCAAAGCTATGGTTTAAAATGAAGTAAATTTGAGGTTAAAATTTTGAAGGTCTGATAAAGATGGTGAATTCACCTCCCATGAGTTTAATATGTTTTGTGAAGCACATGGAAAAAAAAGATAGTTATCTTCTCTAAGAACTCCTATGTAGAATGGAGTTATTGAAAGAGAGAAAAGAACAATCCAAGAGGTTGTTAGATCAATGATTACTAAGGGTGGTTTACCAAAAGTTTACTAGAGAAAATATATTCAAACTGCAATTTATGTATTCAATCGAATTCAAGCAAGAGAAAATAGTACAAAGACCCCCTATGAGCTATGGTGTGGAATAATTCCTACTGTTAAGTATTTCAAGGTATCTGGAAGAAAATATTATATCAGATAGGATGAAGAAAATTTAGGAAATTTTGATGCAAGAAATGATGAAGGCATTTGTCTTGGATATTCTACTAAAAGAAAAGCTTATAGATGTTTCAATAAAAGACCGAGAAAGATTGTAGAAAATAAAAATGTCAAGGTTGATGAAGCAATGAAGAATTGAATTGATGTTGATGGATATGTATCTGATGAACTTTATTACATAAGGATTGAAGAAATTGTGGAAGAATAGGAAAATGATGACCAAGAGAAGAAAAATGAAGAAATAGAGGAAGAAGATCTAATGGTGTCCCCTAAGACACCTAGATATGTGTAGAAGAATCATTCAGAAATTCGAATCATTGCAGACAAAAAAAAAGGAGTATTGAAATTGAACTGTAAGTGAAGCATGTAAAGATTAACATTGGGTGGAAGCTATGAAAGAACTTATGAAAATTGACAAGAATCAAACTTGGAAACTGGTCCCAAGACTGACAGATAAAAAAATTATTGGATTAAAGTGGGTATTCAAAAATAAGTTGAATGTGAATGGAGAAGTTGTTAGAAACAAAACAAGGCTTGTGTATAAGGGTTACTTACAAGTAGAAGGCACAAATATTCAGGATACTTTTGCTCTGGTGGAAAGAATGGAATATATAAGGATGTTCTTAGCATTTTCTGCTCATTGAGATTTCAAGGACTATCAAATGGATGTCAAGTTTGGATTTTTGAATGGTGAGCTAGAAGAAGACGTGTACATGGAACAACCAGAAGGATTTTAGTTGTCAGATCAACTGTATATGATTTGCAGATTGAAGAAAGCTTTATATGGATTGAAACAAGCTCATAGATCTTGGTATGCAAGGTTAGATAGGTATTTGAAGCAACAAGGTTTCAACAAAGGTACGACAAATAGTAATATGTATTTGAAAATTGAAAATGAAAAAATCTTGATTATGGTTGTATATGCTGATGAAAGTTTTTTTTGAGGAAATGAGACTATGTGTAAGATGTTTGCGCAAGAATTTCAAAAATAATTTGAGATGTCTATGTTTGGAGAGATGAATTTCTTTCTTGGGCTACAAATTAATCAAACTGAGAAAGGAATTTATATTTCACAGTCAAAGTATGTCAAACAGATGTTGAAGAAGTTTGGGATGGATGGCTCCAAACTAGTATGCACTTCTATGGTAACTAGTTGCATATTAGGTAAAGATGATTCACCTAAAACTGATTAGAGAAAATATAGATCTATGATCAGTGGGTTGTTGTATTTGATTGCAACTAGACTAGATATTATGCATGTTATCTATCTTGTGGCTAGATTTCAAGAAAATCCTAAGGAAACACATGATGCTATTGTTAAAAGAATATTCAAATATTTAAATAACACTCCAAATTATGGGTTATGGTATCCTAGGGATATTCAATTTAAACTAAGTGCTTATACAGATGTGGACTGGGCTGGATGTGTAGATGACAATAAAAAGTACAAGTAGTGGTGTATTCTTTCTCGGTTGTAGATTGGTGGCATGGTTGACTAAAAAGAAAGATTTAGTTTCCTTATCTACTATTGAAGCTGAGTATATTGTTGTTGCATCTTGTTGTAAACAAGTTCTATGGATGAAACAAACATTGAAAGATATCATAGTTGTGTATGATGACCCTATTTCTATTTTCTATGATAACACAAGTGCAATTAACATTTCAAATAATCCAGTGATGCACTCGAGGATAAAACAAATATCTATCATGTATCATTTCTTGAGAGAGAAGTTTGTGGAGAATGAGGTAAAGCTTGAGTATGTACCTATAGAGGATCAAATGCTAATATATTTATGAAGGATCTTCCTAAAGATACTTTTGAGTATCTTCAGGAGAAGTTAGGGGTTATTGCCCCTCTTTTCTTGAACTAGATGCATATGGAGATGCATGAATCTAGTGGATATATGGATATTTCTTTTGGACTGATGTTTTTGTGGCTACCTCTCAGGGGGAGTAGGTAGTGTCATGTGTTGTCATTGTATGAGTATTCTATTTTAATGTCAAAGGGGAAATCAATGTAAAATATATTTTTCCTTTCCCATTGATATCAAATGGGGAGAGGAATAATGTGAAAAAGAGAAGAGTATCATGTGAAAAATGTTATCTACTAAGGGGGAGAAATAGAAAGAAAAAATATTGAGAAGTGTGTTTAGAGCTAGTATGTTGTCTTTGATGGTTTTTCACATGATGTATTTCCATCAATGAAAAAGGGGGAGATTGTTGCAAGAATTAAGGTATTTTCATTGATTTCAACTAGTCAATTGGTTATCAACTAGTTGTTGTTGTCATTGATGTCATGGATGTAGGTTATTGGTTATTTATGTGAAGGATATTGAGAAAATTGTAATGAGGAAAGGTTGTAGGTGTTTAGTGGTTGATATGGGATTTTCTCCAATATTTTCTCATATTTTTATGTGGTTCAGATATGCTGATCATGGTTGTTGTAAGCTTCTATATCTAGATTCTTGGCTTTTGATTCATTGTACAATGTGACTTATGTTCACCAGTTGTGAACTATGGTTTTCTATGTATCTAGCTGAGGTCTGGGAGAAATTTTGTTGGTATGAATTTATTTTTGGAAAAGTCTTATGGCTTGCATTTCTAGAGTTAAGTTTATATGATCGTGTTGAAGATAATTTTGGTGTCTAGAAGGATTTGATCCTATGAAGGGTTATGTGTGCTTAATTGTTCTATGTGTTTTACACTGGTATGGCCAACCTTGTGTTGAACACTATCTTCAAAGTTGATGAAGTGTGTTGGACCTATTTGGGTCCTCATCAAGTGTGTGTGGGTTTCCCTCATCGTAATTCCACCCTAGGATGTTTTGACACTAACCTAATTTGAATTTAATGATGGATGGCTGACTTTGGATATGTTTCAAAGTTGAAGATGGTATAAATATAGGATGAGTTATTAGTGAAAGAAGAAAAAGAAATAAGTGTAAAGAAATAGATCAGATAGATGCGAATTAGTGGTTGTGTGTGATGTGAGTGTGGAAGATTAGTGTGAAGTCTAAATGTTGAGTTTCCAAATGAAGTGAGCTAAAGGTTTACTCTATCATTCATGTATGTGTGCAAGTGGTTGAGTAAATTGTGGTGGAAATATCTATTGCATTGAGATTATCTTCTCTTTATAACATACCTCCTGTAACTTCTTTGTATCTTTGTGGTAGTGAGCCCTCTAGGTGGTTAACCCTATTGGAAAATGAGTCCTGAAACGAAGAGTGGATCACTATTTTGGCAGTGAGCCTTTTTTCTCAAGTAGTAAGCCTTTGTAATCAGCTCTAATATACTTTATAGTTGAGTTAATCCTCACTATAGTTTTTCCCTTATTAGGTTTTCCACGTAAATCTAGTGTTGTTGTGTTTGTGTGATGGTTTTGAGTTTTTTCACTTGCACTTAATGTTTAATCATTCTATCAGAGTTAAGAATTTGTGATTGATCTAATTTCCAATAATTTTTTTTCAAAGTTTAAATTTTTTAGAATAGATTCACCCCCCTCTTAGTTGAATTTTTTTTGGTCATAAACTAGATATTGTTTAATCATGGGATTTTGAGGGCCATTTTTCACATAAGGTATGTTAGGTCCTTGTTACATATAAGATAGGGTGGATCCTTGCTGTGTATCCTAATATTGACCTTGAGGTGTTCCTTGGTATTGGTTTTATGGTCCTTGTTTCTATTGTTGTTGATGATTTTGATGTTGGACAAAGTGTTGTTGAGTTTGGGGTGTACTCTGATAGTTTTTTGTGGTACACCATGTTGTTGAAGTCTACCTTAATGCTACATTGATGGTATACCTTATTGTTGTGGTCAATTTGGTTGAGGGTTTCCTTGGTAGTTTTTTTGTGGCACAACTTTTTTTTGTGGTTTATTTGGTTGAAGGTTTCCTTGGTAGTTCATTTGTGGCATACCTTGTGGTTGTGGTTGATTTGGTTGAAGGTTTCCTTGGTAGTTCATTTGTGGCACACCTTGTTGTTGTGGTTGATTTGGTTGAAGGTTTCCTTCATAGTTCATTTGTGTCACACCTTGTTGTTGTGGTTGATTTGGTTGAAGATTGCCTTGGTAGTTCATTTGTGGCACACCTTATTTTTGTGATTTTGTTGAATGTTTCGTTGGTAGTTCATTTTTGGAACACCTTGTTGTTGTGGCTGATTTGGTTGAAGGTTTCCTTGGTAGTTAATTTGTGGCATACCTTGTTGTTGTGGTTGATTTGGTTGAAGGTTTCCTTGGTAGTTAATTTGTAGTATACCTTGTTTTTGTGGTTGATTTGGTTGAAGTTTTCCTTGGTAGTTCGTTTCTGGCACACCTTGTGAATTTTGTGATAATTTCCCTTGTTGGTATTATAAGTTGTTGGAAGGGTCAATGTATGAAATTTTTTGTGGCATTTATTTCCCTTGTGTTAGGTTACCACCTTATTGGTTCACTGGAATATTTACCGTATTTTGCATCATATTATGTTGTGGCATTTTTTGGGATTTGTTTCCTTGATACTTTTGTGCCACAACTACTTGTTCAAATTGGGATCTAGTGGTCTAAACAATGGGTTATCTTTGGGCTGTGTTGGATCATTGTTTTGTGAAAACAAGGGTGGTATGTTGGGATTTATGGTTGTTTTTTGAATTTTTCTAACCACCATTTTATCTCCTAGTGGAATAGGACTAGGATCTTTTAGTATGTCCATGTTGAAGTCAATAGGTAGTTTTGCACCACTTTTTGCAAATGTGAGGAAATATTGGTTTGTGTTTATCCCAAGTATCTTGTCCATAAGCTTTTTCATCTTAGGATTTTAGGAATGTTCTATGAGTCTATCCTTAGTAAGTTCTTTGTCACTATCCTCTTCTTCTATGGTATAAGTTTAAGAATTATGAGGTTGTTTTTGTTTATCAATTCCTTCTTGATCCCTAAGAGGTACTTTTGCTTCAGTAGGGGGTTGATCTTGTTTTTTCTTTAAACGTTGGTTCTCTTTAAGGAGTTGTAAGGTCATTTGATTTATACCCCCATGCATAATTTTTCTCATTGGTAGTGTTTTTTCTGGTGCACTTGAGCTACCCTTGTTGGCTTCCATCATTTTTTCTATGTTGAGATCGCGTGGTTGTTATAAACAAGTACCAAGATTTTGTAAAAGTTGGTGATTTCTAGTTTTATGGAATGAAATGGTGTTTTCTTTATGGTATTTTCCATTTTAAAAGGATAGTGTGGTGTAAGCTAGGTTTTATCTATTGCCACACCGGAGGTGGTAATACTGGCCTTCTAACCACAAGATCAACTTTTCGTTCCTCTTTTTCTAGGATATTAGTTGTGTTTATCCACTGAATTTGTGTTTTATTTTTCTAAAAGATGAAATTTATCAAACTATTGATAATGTATGATTGTGCACTTTAAATTCATGTGATATTTGGTTGTATGATAGGTTCCATAAGATCTGGCTATTGAATTGGAGCAGTATGATGCCAAATGGTCATAAAGTGCAAGCTTTCCCTTGATGTTTTGATCTTTTTCTATTTCCAAAAAGGATGATGAATGATGATGATGTAAAAAGGTGTTGATGTTTTTGTTATGGTTTTAATAATACTCAAGACCCTAAAGTTTGAGTGATGTTTTGGATGCTTTTGGAGATGATGTTATTTTTGGGACTCAAAATGTTGAAAACTTGGACTAATATTTTAGTTCATTTTTTTCTAGAGGATATGTTTTGAGAATCTACTTGAACTAGCCTTGAGGTTCAATAAAATGTTGATATCTTAGAATTTTGAGAGTGATGCAATCATGGAGGGAGGGTTTTCAAAGAAAAAAATCCAACCATGCAATGAGAACAACACAATGAAATTAACACATAGTAATGTAGAAACTAGAGGAAAATACACAAGCCAACATTGTTATTATCTCAAGGTTCAATTACATACATTCGGCCACATTTAGGCATACATATTCGGCTCATAGATCTGCTTACAACATGCTCAAAATACAGTGCTCCTACATGCGAGCAGAAGAACCTACAAATCGAACCTTACCATATTCTTATCTAATTATTCATGATTGATTTTAATTCTAATGATCTAATACAATATATATATCACATCCATGGGAAAAGAGACATTCACGTCGGCCAAAGATTATTACAATCTCCAATTAAGGAAATGTAATGTGTGCACGAAAAATTCAGCCTCAAATCTGAAATACTTCCATGGTAGATGTGCATGATGAAGTGTGGACCTATTTGCAAGGTTAGAGACACCCCATAGAAAAAATATAAACACACCGTGAGGATTCGTGAGCGATGAGAGAGATATGTGATCGATCCAACTAGCAGTTTGGGTTTGAAATTATTTTGGGGCCAGAACCAAAATTGTCACTTAAACCAGAAGTGATAACTTGCTGGAAAAAGATCCAAATGAGATGAAAAATTGGAATAAGGAAATTGAGCACGTCCACAATGAAATCTCAGGTAGGCAAAATCTGGTGAGAAAACACAAAGAAACACTAGATCTACCAACTTAAACAAGAACAAGAACAAAATAAGAACAAAACTAAATGGAAACATTTTTTGGTTGATGCAAGATTGCCAAGAACCAAGGATGCTCCTGCATCAGAAACCCCAAGTGAGAAAGGATGTTCCATGAGAAGAGCTCATGAACATGTGACAAAATTCAGGACATAGATCCCATGCTCGTTTTTGATCCAAATGTCTTCTTTGTTTGTACCTTTCTTCTTCCTAACCTATTTTCCTTCTTCTGTCAGATTCATTAATCTTTGCTTCCCTTCACCTTTTCCTTCTTGTTTTGTATCTATATACGGTAGTAAGGGACATTTACCACCAGTCACTTTCTTCTGCTTCTTTGATTTGTTTCTTCTACAAGACTCCATCTTCCCTACAACCAAAATCTTTTATTTCATAGCCTCGCTCTTATATTCCATGGGTACCATCTTAATTTTAGACTTAACCACGAAATCTCCTTTCAAACCCATGCCATCTTTCAGTACAACCTCTACACCTGTGATGCACCTTTTCATTAGACTCAAGTTCCTCACTTCTTTCTTCTTATCTTTCAAAGAAGCCAAGGTAAAATTCTGCCAATCCTTCTCTATAATAATCAAATTCCTTTTGCAATCATATATAGCTCTTTTGTCAAACTACCAAGGTCTACCCAATAGAACATGGAATGCACTTATAGAAAAAATATCACACAAAAATTTATCCCTGAAGGGGCCAGTGCTAAATTTAACCAAGCACTTCTCTTTAACTTCCACTATATGATCATCTTGTAACCAACTTATCCTATAAGGACAAGGATGTGGGATCCTCTCCAAACCAAGTTTCTCTACCATCTCCTCGAATAGCAAGTTATCGGTACTTCCAATATCCATAATGACCTTACAACAATTACCTCATGATTTGCACATAGTTCAAAAAAGTCTCTTCCTCTATGAGGTCCCAATCTCTTCCCTGCTTTGCCTCATAAATACTTTCCTAAGCATTAGAGATTCTCCCTACTCAGGCTCTATCTCATCTACCTGCTCTTCTTGCATCATGCAATTATTTTTACCAGTCCCTTTACTTGATACCTCAAGACACTCAAAATACCGATGTCTAATGTCTCCACACTTGAAACATTTTCCAAGGAATTCCCTACTACCATTTCCTTTCCTTTGTACCTTCTGGTCTGATTCCTGATTCCACTTAGGTCTTGATTATTTTTCACTTGTCTACTTCTCTCTGCAACTACTCATCTCTTTCCTTCTAGGATTACTCTTTTGTCTTTTCTTCACTTTACCCTCTTCCTTAAGAGCATATTGGAAGGCGTCCTCAATTGTGGAGATCCTCAACATACTCATCTCATCCTAAATGTTAAATATAAGGCCATTTACATACCTAGCCACTTTCTCCCTAGTCATCTCTCTGTGATTGGATCTAATTTTCATCTTGTAAAATTCTTCGGTGTACTCTTTCACACTCATATCTTTTTCCTTTAGGTTCTGCAAATTTTTGAAAAATTCCATCTCATAGTATCTCAGAATGAACTTATCCTTCAACCTTGCAACCATCATCCTCCACCAAGTGATCTTTATTTCACCATTTTATACTTTTCCTTTCTTCAACTCTTTCCACCATAAGGTAGCATGCCCTTTCAACTTAGTTTGTGCCAACCTAACCCTCAAGGGGTCTCTAATATCCTCAAGCTCAAAATAGTCCTCCAACTCTCCTATGCAGTCTATCAAGTCTTATGGATTCAATGTAACAAATAAGTTATAAACCTCCACCATATGAACTTTACTTGCTTGTGCTATGACTCTCAATAGTCTCTCTTCTCCCTCATCTATCTATTCTTCACCCTCTTCAACCTCAAGCTCTTCTGCAACCTCCTCATACTCATCTTCCAATTCAGGGTTTCTCCTCAGACCACCCAAGATATTTCAGATCTCATTCCACATCTCATTTTAAAAGTATTTCATCATCTGTTCCATTCTTCTAGGTTTCATCCTTCTCGGTGGCATCTCTTCCTATACTCAGGTGCAACTGCCTTGGCTCAATGATTTGACTGCAAGGTTTCAATTGCCTCTCTCTTGGTGATCTATTGAACACACTCACAGCCTACCTCAAATCAGTGCTCTGTTCACCCCAAGACTACAAAAAGGATTCACAACCCACTCAGGATTTGCAACCAGATTCACAACTAGCTCTGATACCAATTGATGTAGTCATGGCGAGAGGGTTTTCAAAGAAAATGTTCCAACCATGCAGCGGGAACAACACAACAAAATTAACAAATAGTAATGTAGAAACTAGAGGCAAATACACATGTCAACATTCTTATTATATCAAGATTCAATTACATACATTTGACCACATCCGGGCATACATATTCGGATCACAGGCCTACTTACAACATGCTCAAAATATAGTGTGATGGGACTTCAATTTTTTGAGAAAATTGAAGTTGGGGTTTTAGGGTTTGAAAGTTACTCATGGTAACTTTGATTACCGACCTTTTGAAACCCTCTTGTTATGTTTTAACGATGACCCGCTGCCAGGGAGAACCGGTCACTTAAGTGAGGTTTTATCCCTCTCGAGTCATGCTTTATCGACCCTGTTTCACTTGATTCGCCAGTCTTTTGGCATGATGGCTTATGTTCTACACCACTGAGAATTTCAATGCGGGCCCCACTTGGATGTTCTATTTGAAGCCCGATGAACCATTTGATCATAGGATTTATCTTGGCTGCTTCTTACTAACCTCGTAGGTTTTCCTGCTGGTGTCACCAAAGTAGTGCGAGGCTGACGAGATGTCGCCATTTGGCATAAACGGATGAGTGGGTCTTCTTCCCGAGGTGCTGGATATGATGTGGGGCCGTCTTTTCACTGGTGATGGCCATTAATAATAGGGTAATTATGGTTTCTCACACACCTCACATGAGCGGAGTAAATATTCAGGAGGGTGTTGCGAGGTCTGCAAGGGCATGGCACTGGCTTTTCTTTTCTTGCCAATGGGACTTTGTGGGTCCCACTGTGTGGTTCAAATCTACTATTTTTGAGGGTTTTGATTGGATATGTTTTCTGAGGGCATTGAGGTGGATTGTCAACATCCATTGACTTGATCTCTGCCCTCCATATTGCTACAGTGTGGTTTGAATCGACGATTCAATTTCAAGAAGGGGGTGTGTGAGTTGTCTGCATGGCATGTATTGCTTGGTTGTTGCTCATGTCATTAATGGCATAGGTTTTCCTTCTCCAGAGGATCTCCACCTGATTTCCTCCGGCGTGCGAATAGTGTCGTCCTACTAAGAGTATTCATGGTTATCTTGGTCACTAATTATTCAAATGCTTGAATTACCTTCAAGTAATTGTACCTTGCATGCTGGGCAATTCTATAAATGCTGACTGAGTTGTATACGATCAACATTGCATCTTCTTGTATCTGTGTGTAGGAAGGTTTCTTCTCCTGTGTGTTGCAGAGCTCTGTTTCTTTCATGGATAAATCAATTAAGCATAGGAGCGCGAGGCTGAGATCCCAAGGGTTGCCATTCATGATGGAGCCTGTGACACCCATTGTGCCCAGGGGTGCTACAAGAAGCACTGGAAAGTAGCCAGTGCACTGTTTGTCCTCGGTGATCATTTCAGATTCTAATGAATCTGACACCTATTCGGATTATTGGTGTTACTCGGCTACTCTGACTGAACTCTTGGGAGTTGACGAGGAGGTTCTAGTAATTGAAGTAATAACTACACTTGCACCAGGTCCAGTTGTTAGGGGTGATGCTCACAAGGCTAGTAAAAGAGAGGTGGTTCTGTCACTATCACAGGCACAGACTCGAAGCGGTCGCCTATATCGGGGCGGTGTATTCTCTTGATGGTGAGTGGTGGCGGGTTGGTTGGATGTGTTTGCTCTTGCCTTTTTCTCCTGTAGACGTGGACGTGCACGTTCTTTGCATGAATTTTGTTCTCCGGCTGGTTACTGTGTAACCATTTTTGATTCCTTCGATCATGCATGATGTTATCTAATGATAAGGAATGTAAATTTGAATTTCACTTTGAGTTGAAATTCAATTTTGTATCGACAATGTAGCCTAATTCTGGTTGCTCTCCTGTTATATAAAGGAGATTTCATGGCTCATTGTGGGGTCAGAAATTTTGGGTCCGAAGCTTTGAAGTTTGTACAGTCAGTCTTATAGTTGAAATGTTATGAACATTTTGTTCAGAAAATCATCCCAAGGGGAAATTTGTATTAAAATTAGTATGATATGCTTTTTTAATTATTGATATCGAGAGAAATCTATAAAATTAAGATGGTTTACTCTCCTGTATGTGTGCCATGAATTATGAGTGGAGTTATCAAGGGTTCCTCCATTCAGTTTCAACAATTAATTGAAAGTGTAGTTAGTTTTTTCTTGATTTAACTTGAGAAGTTAATCAAATGCTTGAAGATTCAATTACATGTTCATGGTTGTATATGCTCAGGATTCTTGAAGAAGTACTATTTTAGTGTACTGAAATATTTCATGATAGTAATGCTATATGAAGATAAGTTCATAGTATCGGGATTTTATTTTGTATGACTCCGTTGCCCAATGGATGAGGCACTGAACAATGTTTGTAGCATTATTTTTGGTTTAAGACTATAAGCTCTAAGCATGGTAATCCAAATACTGAACATAAACACTTGTTAAAACCTTGTCTTCCTTTAGGAGGTATTTCCTTATAGTAAGTGGGTCAATTCTATTGCTCTTCGGCACTGGTAATCATTCTCTGGTCTACCAATACCATGAAATGATGACTATCCCTCTGAGTGTGTAGGAATTGTGATTTGTATACAGGAAGTGTTCTTACCAGTCATGAGGAATTCTTATGAACACATTTAGGTTTACCCACCTTGGTCCTACAGAGCTAGAAGTGTAGGAGAGTTCAGTCCACAACTGACTCTTGTTATTTGGCCACTAGTTGTTGTAGTTATCCTTGATAGGGGTTGGCTACCTCTTAGAGATCTGCAATTTCCATGTGGGAGAAAACACCAACATAGTGCTCCTACATGCAAGCAAAAGAACCTACAGATCGAACCTTACCATCTTCTTATCTAATTCTTTATGATTGATTTTCATTCTAATGATCTAATACAAGATATATATCACATCCATGGGCAAAGAGATATCCGTGTTGGCCAAAGATTATTACAATCTCCAATTAAGGAAACATAACATGTGCAAGAACAAGTTGGCCTCAAATCTTAAATACTTCCATGGTAGATGCGCATGATGAAGTGTAGAACTATTTGCAAGGTTGGAGACACCCCATAGAAAAAATATAAACACACCATGAGGATCCACGAGCGATGAGTGTGATCTGAAATCGATCCAACTAGCCATTAGGGTTTGAAATTATTCTGGGGCTAGAACCAAAACTGTCACTTAAATTGAAAGCAATAACTTGCTCAAAAAAGATCCAAATGAGCTGAAAACTTGGAATAAGGAAATTGAGCACATCCATAATGAAATCTCAAGTACACAAGATCTAGTGAGAAAACATGAAGAAACACTAGATCTACCAACTTAAACAAGAACAAGAAGAAAATAAGAACAAAACTAAATGGAAATAATTTTTGGTTGATGCAAGATTGCCAAGAACTAAGGATGCTCCTGCATTAGAGAGTAAAGGAAAAGTCCAAGTTGTGTTTTGATTTTGAATCCTAAAACTAGGTTGGGGTGTTTGATTTTGTAGAAGGATATGGATTGATGTTGAAATGAGGTGTTTTTTGGAAGTCTGATTGTTTTCGTTCTCAAAAAATAAAAGCTTAACTAGTTTTAGAATCAATGTCTAATTTTCACTAGAAAATAAGGCAAAAGTGGAAATATTAGAATAGTAGTGGTAATTTATGACAAAAGGGGCAAAGTTTGAAGGATGATTGTGGTAATCTTATTAAAAGCAACATCCGTTCATAATTTTTATAACTAGTGAATAGTGAAGGAAAAAGTTGCATTTTCAATCAAAAGTGGATAGATTTTCTATCAACTACTACTAAAACTTATGTCATCTACGGTAATGCTAGGATCAATAGCAAATTTTTTAGGTCAACTACTTTCTTTTTTCAAAAGTGGCAAGGTTTTGATAGTGACAGTCATAAACAAGAGAGCAATAGCGACCTATTTTAGGTCAACTATGGTAATGTTTAGGTCAAAAGTGGCAAAAACAAGAATAATAACAACTTATGGTCAAGTTTGTTTTCTAGTTTCTATTTTGATAGCAGTTTGGATAAGTTTGCAATTTTCGATGTCTTTTTTTGATATGATTTGTTTTGAGATTTTGGCTTGTGATATAATACACCACAACAATAAAAAAAATTGACTCTACATGTCTATAGTTTAAGAAATTTTCTTTCCACAAAAGCTCAAAGTTTGTGAAAGTCAAGGTACTAAAACCATAGTTCCCGATGTTGACTTTGGTCTAAAATATGAATTGATATGTAAGCCTAAATATTCGAAAACCCTTAGAGATATTTTTTAAAGATATATTTAAAGGATTGAAAATATAGGGCTCTTTTCAAAGGTATTCACACTAAGTCCAATGGGTTTGAGATTTGATAACCAAGTTCAATGGTTGTTTTGATGTGTTCTTTTTAAATCAATCAAAATGTTTGATGTCCAGAGTAACGAAGAATTTTGTCAAGGTCATGAAGATAATCATTGCAACCTAGAGATAGGCACATTATTTTAGGTGGGCTTACCTCATGCCCTGAAGGGATGATTTTGCATGCAACTTATGGAGAGTTTTTTAGCTCAACCATAAATTGGACTTGGTAAGTAACTTCTTGGAAGTAAATTCCTATGCACTGGTTTCAAAGAATATCTTGGATGATAAAAATAGGTGGCCACTACTACAATGGTTCTTAATCACTACTGAGGGGATCCAACACCTGGCTAACCTCCATCAAGCTACTAAAATCTTTAACCATTTTTAGTAGGGTCTCTATATACAAAAAAGTACCTCCTCATTCTAATTGGCACTGTCGACCAAGTAATCACTAATTTGGTTTTGGTGTTTAGTCATGACCTGATTTATATAGTGACCTAAGTGAAAAATTGCTTTGAGTCTCCTTGAGTTCTCTAGCATGGGAAAGATCTCAAAGGCAGGCTCTCTAAAGGTAATGCTTAAAATGAAACCAGTGGGAAACTCAAAGTTATTTTAATCACCCAAGATCGCCGAGAGATGTGAGGGGAGAGGATAAACACCTAGTTTTCCAAACATAGAAAACATAGCATACAATTCATCACAATATTATATTTAAGCCTCTCGAGCAGCGAACTCCAAAAATGGAAAAATGAATGAACTGTGAAAACGATAGCAATTTGTTTTTTATGTGAACCAATTTTGAAGTGTTTTGGATTTCAATCAAGTAGATAGCAATGTGCAAACCATAATGTATTTTTTCAATTTTAAGCACCAACTTGAGTGTTTCTAATAGCCTTGTCTTAATGTGGTAAAAAAAAACATTCCATTTTATGAGCACCAAAAATGAAGTGTTCTTCTAAACTATGAAAGCTTTTCAAAGTTCATTTTAAGACACCAAATCAAAATGTGAAAGTTATGGGGTTCAATTTTTAAGCACCAATTCGAAAGATTTTCTAAACTAGGAAAGTTTTTGACAAGTTAATTTTAAGACACCAAATTGAAATGTACACGTTGTGGGGTTCACTTTTTAAGTACCAATTCAAAACATTTTCTAAACTAAGAAAGCTTTTGAAAAGTTAATTTTAAGACACCAAAATGACATGTGAAAGTTGTGGGGTTCAATTTTTAAGCACCAATTCGAAAGATTTTATAAACTAGGAGAACTTTCAAAAATTTCATTTTAAGACACCAAATCAAAATGTGCAAGTTGTGGGGTGCAATTTTTAAGCACCAATTTGAAAGATTTTCTAAACTAGGAAAGCATTTTGAAAACTTGGACATGGACCATTCACCTTCCCTACAATAAAACCGTTAGTCATTTTTGATGTAAAGTGTAGCAAATTCCCGCAAGATTTGCACAAACAAAGTCAGCAACCTCAACAACACGCTCAAAATGATCACCCGTTATTGTTAGAAATCAACTAAAATACTTGCAGTTTTTAAATCAAAACAACAGATTAAAAGCATAAATGTTAGTCAAAAGTGACCCTGTTATTTTAGTAAATGAGGTCCTTATTGTCAAAAGTGACCTTGTTATGTGGAATTGCAGTCCTCATTGTCAAAAGAAAACCTATTATGTGCAACAAAAGTGGTCAATTTTTTCAATAGCGGTTACAAAATATGCAACCGCTTTTTGCATTTGCAGTCAAAATGAAGAAACAACCATGTAAGATTCATATAGCATTTGCGTAATTTTTTTTTCAAGTGCATTTTTGGAACCTGCAATTGCGCAAAATACACTCAAATAAATTTTAATGTCAAGGACCAAGATCCCACCAAGCTTTCCAGAATGTGTAAGGGGGGAATCGAGAAGCATAAGAAATTAAACATAAATGAATCAAACAAGATTTAATTCAAATGAAAGATAGATTACATACCCATTACTCATGCAATGAACAATATGAATTACTAAATTCAATGAAATGAAATAATGCAAACAAGAAGCATACAATGAATTCCATTAACTAATATTGTTACCCATCTCATGTGTAACTGTATCCACAATAATGTTGAAATGTGTTATATTGATGTGAAGCCTCCATTATGCATTTGAAAAAGCTCCAAATGTGCATGAATGGTGATCAAAGATGTGTGTACTCAAGAAATCAATTATCAATTCAACATTACTTCGTTGCACAAAAGATCTCAATTTTCTGATTGTTTTTTGGATGAAGAGGATTATTATATAGATTTTACATTGTGAGATGAATGATCCAGATTGCATAGTAGAAAATTGCTGGTATGGAGTGACTGATCATAAAAATACTTTACACACATCAAGGTTTTTCCCACTAACTCATCAAATGAAAAATGACTTTGTAAAACCCTAATTTTGGAAGCTTCCAAAAAGCTTGTTATAAGAAGCTAGGATATAAGTTGCGGTGTGTGTAATTCATGAGATTGTAATTTGTTTTGCACTGGATAATAAAATCATTGGGTGGATGAGTTTTTGTGGATGTATCCCATATTCGGTGAGCCATGTTAAATTTATGTGTTGATCACTTTTATGTTATTCTTCATTGTTATTTTTGGGTTATTTAATCTACATATAATTGTTAATGTTTATTGCTCTGATCTGCCTAAATCCTAACAAATGGTATCAGAGCCATGTGTATTTTGGTTGATTAAAATGAAATGTCTAGATTTGAGTGGGAGTAATGGAAGAAGGAAAATTCAAGGTTGAGAAGTTCAATGGCCAAAATTATCAATTATGGAAGATGTAGATGGAAGATTATTTGTATCAAAAGGATCTATGGAGGCCATTGCAAGGAAAAGCAAAGAAAGATGCTACGATGTCTGAGGAAGAATGGGAGATTTTAGATAGAAAGGAACTTGAAACTATTTAGTTGTGCCTGACACCATCTATGGCATTCAATATAACAAAATCAAAGACAACAGTGGATCTAATGAAACATTTGGTTAAATTATATGAAAAACCCTCAGTCTCAATTAAGCTATTTCTCATGAAGCATTTTTTTAATATGAAAATGATTGAAGGTGGATCTATGACATATCATTTAAATGAGTTTAATATGATTAATAGTCAATTCACTTCTATAAAAGTAAATTTTGATAAAGAGGTGAGGGATATCTTGGTTTTATGTTTGTGAACCCTTTAATTTCAGACATGCACAAACAGACACAACATTAGAACAAATGTGCAAAGTAAAATGATGATTCCCCATGAAATTAGATTGCCACATTAATAAAGGAAAACAAGTGAAGAACAATATAAATGGAAGTAAGCAAATCGTATTTTACTGAACAACTATCAATCCCATAGGGGAATTGGTGCTGATTGGTATGTCGAAATGAGCCCTTTCCCAATTTTTGTTTGTAATCACAATGATTGTTGATGGTGAGATTAACTGCTTGAATGGAATGAACAAGATTGGATCTCAATTCAAGAGAGTAACCTTGCATGAAGTATGTGGAATTTATGGATGAAATGAAGTATAGTATAATTTCTTGAATTGTGGATGATAAAATGAGGAGAGAAGCCTCCAATTTATAGATTTCCAAAATGGAAGAGATAGTGAAATAGAGCAATGTGGGATCATTCAACATCCAATGGTCAAGTGCCACTTGTCAAGATGTGAATAGTTGATGGTTGTGCACATTTTGGCCAAAGTGTCGATAAATGCAATTAGGTGGAATTTCAAATTTGAGAAATGACATGTGAGAGGGAAAAAGGAATGAAATAAATGCCACTTGGCTCAATGCACAAGGAAATGTAAGAGGAGTGAATACCTTGTTGGATGTATAGGACCACTTGGACTTTTTGAATTGAAATTCGAGGGAATATTCCCTTTTGATGCTATGTGAGGGAAAATAGAGATTTAATAAATGAATTAAATCTATTTTCATGTGCAACTTGCATTCTCTAGAAGATTTTAGTGATAGGGATTAACTTAATCAAGATTTTGATTAATTTAATGAGGAATTAGATGATTTGACAATTTTGACTTAAATTGATGAATTGATTTAAATTAGAATTGAGAGGAAATGCTTAATTAAATAAAGGATTTTGATTTATTTAACTAAGTGGGATAATATTAGATTAAATAAAATAAGGTTTAATTTATTTAATTTAATAAGAGGACTTTAGAGACTTTAATCAAATAAAATGATTTATTTAATTAAATAAAAATATAAGGTTAATTAAATTAAATTGATTAATTTAATCACTAGAGGAGAAAGACTTAATCAAATAAACAATGGTTTATTAAATTAAGAGACAAAATATGATGAAAAGCTGAGAGTATTATTTAGGAGGAAATGTTGTGAATAATCAAGATCAAGTGTGTCGAACTGAACTTGTTCATTTTCCATGTCTACATTTTGCCCCTCTTTGAAGCAATGTACTTGTTGCATTGATTCAAAGAATAAACTGTTCTGATCAAAGTTCAAAATTTCTTGATTTTTCAAATGTCCCACTATTGCCCCAGTGAGAAGAATTATGCTGGTATGTTGCCCCCTCGAGAGATTGGGTGGAAATGTTCAATTTTCAAATAGAGATCGCGATAAAATGTGAGAGGAGTGGTCCTATTGATCAAATGATGAAAGATAATTCTTTGATGTAGACAAATCTGATGATGTATAGACAGTCATCGACCATGGGTGGTCTCATGTACATATTGATGTGACACACCGATTTTAGATAGAAATGTTAGTAAAGATAGAAGAATGAGAAGAATGGAAGGAGGATCCACACAAGATGCTGATTGATGATGTATTGCTTACCAAGAGTTTGGATTTTAAAAGGACCAATTGCTTTAGTTTGATAACACACATAGGTACGATGCTCAAGGTATAAAGGACCAGGATGGCATTGTACCTAGTGTGATGGACTTTGAATCATCAATCAGATAGGAGTATTCTTGTTCACACTTAGCATACATACTTCATTTAGGATGTTGTTCAGACATTCTAAACATCTCAGGCCAAAACATAGGAAAGCAAGCTTTCTTATGTGGTCAATAAGATATCCAAAACATCCTCTCCACAAACCAAACAAAGCATATGTGACTAAGTTATTTTACAAGTGTGTCCCACAAGCATAGTAGATAAAAGTGACAATGATTTTTGCCCCATTCCTTTCTCTCAAAACCTATTTTGTTTAGGTATCATCGAGAGGTCCTTGGAATGAGCGCAAAATAAGACAAGCCAATAAAAGACCCAAATAAAGAAAACAAACAAGCTAATGTTCTTCGTACCGCTAGCCAAGGATAAACTACTATAAGGTACCTGATGCTTATTTCCATCATGGGAAGGATTCATCCTAGGACATGTAGTGATCAAGGTTTCAGTGGGACTGATTGGGTGATAATCTATTGATATTCCAAGTTGATCAACTTGCTTGCTTACTAACTTAGAATTTTGAGACTCTGATGATTAGGGTGTTCACTTTTGAACGTGCTAGACTTGCTTCTAACTGAGTCATCAAAGGGAGAAGGTGATGATTGATTTTCTTAGGAATGATGACTATCGTGGGTGAAAGCGAAATGAGATGAAAGCACCATTTTGGATTTTTTAGATATTTTGAGGCTGTTTTTGGTATTTTAAAGATGTTTTACAAATGTTTTTGGTATTTTTGAGATTTACGGCGAAGAGACTAACCTAAAGACCTATCCTACGGGTCTCAAGATCTGATCCATAGATTATCCTTTCCTACGTTATACACGCAAAGACCATGTAGTTCGACTGACGACGTACTTGACTTAGTGAAAAGATAGATGGGAAAACAGATTGACATTTTATTGCAATGGATGCCTAGAGGACTGACCTAAAATGTGAGAAAGATGGACAAACAGATTGCCAATGTGACAGATTCCTAAGGACTGACCTAAGATGTCTCAGGGGATGATCAAAGATCAACCTTGCCTACATTTAAGCTCAGAGATGACATAGTTCGGCAAGATGACTCTACTTTTGATTTTTCACATTTCGACATATTTTTGGATTTTTTGATGAATTTTTTCAAATGTTTTTGGATTTTCTGATGTTTTAGGAAGAGCACAAAATATACACAAATCCGATCCACTGCCAATTTCAAAGACATGCCCCCAACATTAAGCGATAGACTACTTTGATAAAGGAAGGACAAACTGACCTTAGGAATATGCCAAGTAGTACTATGAATGAATATGACATGGTCAACAAATCAGGCTATGGTATGGATGTGAGCAGATGGGTGGATGGAGGATTAATGAAATGTGATGGAATGGATGAGTGAGTCATGCAGATCCTATGGACGGGGAGCACTTTATTTATGCTTAATGCCTATTTGCCAGGTTCTTACCAAGGTACTTGTCCAAAGCGCCATCGAAGTGGTTTTCACTAGAGGACTATTTTTTTTCTTTACTATTTTCAATCCTTTTTCTATTTTTTATTTTATTTTTTATTTTGTCACCAAGACACCTGTTTGCCAGGTTTTCATCAAGGTAACCATTTTTTCAGAACATTTTCTGATTGTTTTTGTATTTTTTGGTTCTATACCTTGCAAGTTCTTAGGCATAAAACTTTTTGAGGTGAGAGATGTTCAGAGGCTCTTGTAAAGGCTCTCCTTTTGGTGTTGCTAATTGATATGCTCCTAATTTATAGCTGGCTATGATGACAAAAGGTCCCAGCGAGTTGGGCTCAAATTTTCCTTTTCTCTCTAGATTTGGCAAATTCTTTTGGTTCATTTTCATCACAAGTTCGCCAACTTGGAAGGTGTGTTGCTTGATCTTCTTGTTGTAGCTTCGTTTCAGGTGATTCTGGTAGACCTGTAGATGATTTAGGGCATCCATGTGCCATTCATCTAGTAACTCTAGCTCATTTAGTCTTGTAACCCTGTATTCCTCATCTGTGATGAGGTTTTGCAATGATATCCTTAGTGACAAGAGCTCGATATTGATAGGGAGGATGGCTTCTGATCTATAGACCAGGGAGAATGGGGTGGTGCCTATTGGTGTGCGGATGCTGGTGTGGTAGACCCATAAGGTAGGATTTAACTGCTGATGCCAGTCACGACTAGAGTCATTGACTTTTTTCTTAAGGATCTTCATAATGGTTTTGTTGGTAGCTTATGCTTGGCCATTGCCTTGTGGGTAATATGGTGTGGAAAAGCGGTGTTGGATTTTAAAATTTTCACAAGTCAAGGACATCCTAATTCTTGAAGGGTATCCCATTATCAGAGACAATGGATTGAGGGATGCCATATCAGCAAATGTAGTTCAGGATGAACTTGGATATCTGCTTTCTAGTGATGTAGGTCATGGGAATTGCTTCGACCCATTTTGTGAAATATTTTATGGTGGTGATGATGAACTTGTGGCCGTTGGATGAGGTGGGTGAGATTTTACCTATGAGATCGAGCCCACATTAGGAAAAGGGCCAAGGTGTAACAATAGGATGTAATTCTTGAGCTAGTGCATGAATGAGATCTCCATGTTGCTGGCACTATAGACACCTTTTGAAAAAATCATGTGCCTCTCTTTCCATTGTCAGTTAGTAGTATCCAGTTCTTAGTAAATTCTTGGCCAAGGTCATATCGCTCGAGTGTGAATCACAAGTGCCATTGTGTACCTCACTCAAAGCAGTCATGGCTTCCTCAGGTTTTAAGCAACATAGCAGGGTTCCATTGATGCTTACGGAAGAGGTTTTCTCTTAGGATGACAAATCACAAGGACCTTTTGACAAAGGTTTGCTTTAGGTTCAGGGTAATATCAGTTGGGAGGACTCCTAATCTTAGATAGGTGTAGATTTCATGGTACCAAAGATCACCTAGACCAATGAGCTCACATGCATATTCTGACTCTAGTACCTTGAAAGTGGGTATGAGAAGTTTCTCTACCCAGAATTCATGTTTTGAAGCATTGCGAGGGATATCTAGCAAGGATCTAATCATTGCCATTGCATCAACTTCTCTGTTGTTTTCCCTCGGTATCTTCTCAAAGGTGATATCAATAAAAGATTCTTTGAGACTTTCTACCACCTTCTTGTATGGTGTAAGCTTATCATCCTTACTTTGGTATTCACCATTGAGTTGGTTGATGATAAGTTGTGAATCTCCATAGTCCTTTAATGCCATGATTCACCACTGCACTGCAATATTCAGACCTATGGTTAAAGCCTCATACTTTGCAATGTTGTTTGTATAGGGGAATGCCAACTTGTAAGATCTTGGTATGCAATCCCCTTATGGGGTGATAAAGAAGACAGTGGCTCCCAATCCATGTTGTGTGTGGGAACCATCAAAGTATAGTTTCTAGTGATCCGCTACGCTGAGATTAAAGATGGAATCATCTGGAAATTCTGATATGAGCGAGTTCTCCGCATAGATGGGAGCTTTTTCCAGCTGGTCCGCAATAACTTGTTATTTAATTACCTTTCCCTCCACATACTCAATGTCATAATTTGATAGTATCATGACCCATTTAGCCATTCTTCCCGTGAGCATAGCTTTTGATAGTAGGTATTTTAAGGGATCTATTTTGGCAATGAGCTTGATTTGATGTGCCAGCATGTAGTGTCAAAATTTTTGTGAAGCAAACACTACTGCTAGGCATGCTTTCTCAATGAATGTGTAGTTTAACTCATGGCAACCATTGTCCTGCTGATGTAATAGATAGCCCTTTCTGTTCCATTTTCATCATGTTGAGCTAGAAGAGCACCCAGAGCTACTGTTGTTGCCGAGATATATAGGATCAATGGTTTCCCTCCAATGGGTGGCATTAACACAGATGGCATGAGTAGATATTATTTGATCTTGCTAAACGCTTGTTCACACTTGTCATCCCACTTGAATGCTACCCCCTTGTGGAGTAGATGTGAATACACAATCTTTTTGTCTGCCAGTTGCACTATGAACCTTCAGATGGACTAGAGTCTACCTTATAATCCTCTAAGTTGTTTTAGTGTTCTTGGCACTCCCATATCAAGGATTGCTTTTACCTTTGCAGGATCCACTTCTATCCCTCTCATTGACACTGTGTATCCCAACAGTTTTCTGGATTGTACCCCAAAGACACATTTCTTTGGGTTGAGCCTGACCTTGTATTTTTCCAATCTATCAAAGATGTCGCTTAGGGTTGCTATGTGATTCTACCTCTTCTTTGATTTAGCCAATATGTCATCCACATAATCTTTGACCATTTTTTGTATCATGTCATGGAAGATTAGTGTCATGGCTCTCTTATATGTAGCCCCTGCATTCTTTAGCCCAAATGGCATCACATTCCAGCATTAGGTGCCCCAAGGACATGTGAATGTTGTCTTATGCTGGTCTTCTTTTGCAATCATTATTTGGTTATATCCCAAGAAGCCATCCATCAAGGATAGCATCTCATGTCCAGCCATCATATCCATTATCATATCAATGTTGGGTAGTGGAAAGTCATCCTTAGGACATGCTTTGTTGAGGTCTTTGAAGTCTATGTAGATACAGATGCCCCCATTTGGTTTTGAGACTAGTACAAGGTTGGATACCCATTCTAGATAGTCAATCAGGCATATGAAGCCAACGTCCAGGAGCTTTTGTAACTCTACCTTGACTAGCAAGGCTATCTGGGGATGCATTTTTCTTAACTTTTGTTTAACCGGCTTCGCTCTAGGGTAAATAGCCAAATGATGAACCACTATGTCTGGATCCAGACCTAGCATGTTAGCATAGGTCCATGCAAAGTTTACCTTCCTTTCTTTCATAAATGCTGCTAGCAGTTCTTTTTCCTCTATCAAGAGAGACTCACAATAGAAAGTGATTTGTTGTTTTGTCTCTGTTCCCAAGTTAACAAGATTGCATTTCTCTGCCAGGACTGTTGATTTCTCTTGATGTAGAGCAGTAGAGGGAAGATTGAATCTATCATCCTCTAGTGCCTTAGAGAGGTTTTCACCATTGGATGCATCCTTTATTTTTATTGTTATGTGGTTAGAGAGTTCCACAATGTGGTTTTCACTCAATAACTCTGAGCTTATTCTCGATATTTTTCTTTTGCGACTGAAGGACTCAATCATCTCCCCATAATATGCCTAGGTGTCTAAAGTGATGTCAAAACCTACCTTGTGATCCTCACATGGAGCTGTATCCCTTAGTCCCATGAATTCTAAGAGAGCCTCATCATTTTCGAATGAGTCTAGAATTGGCGGTCCTTGTTGGTCATGATCGATGAGTTGAGGATATACTAAGGTGATTTGGTGGGTTTGTTGGTTTGATTCAGTAGGTGAGGCACTAATCATTATTAAGGAGGAGTCCTCAAAAAGTAGAGGTAGGCCTGTTATTGTATCGCCATCGTCACTAATGGTGCAAACATCAGTGACGTCAAAGGTGAAGTTGTCAAGTGGGATGCATGTGTATATGGGTGGTCTAAGGGTAGTTTTTGACACTTGAGGAGAGTTCCTGACTTCCCTACTGGGAGTACCTCTACCACGTATGGTTATACTCGAGGGAGTACATCTGAGGCCAAGGTTCTGCACTCTTCTTTCTGCAATGATGGGCTCTAGCCTTCTATCACTATTCCTTCCAAGGATTTGGTTTCTATTATAGCCCATGCAAAGCATTGTTTGTATCCCTCTATTGGATTCATCCATAGGTAAGGTGGGTATGGGTTCTGCATCATGGTATATTATGCTTGAAATATCCTCCTCACCAACACTTTCCCAACTTAGGTCTCCCCAATGGCGAAATATGGAGGGGTTGGCCCTAAGGGTGTAGACGGGTGCTTCGGTTGCTCGAGGTTTCCCATGTGACCTAGGAGATTGTGGTAACTCTCCTACAAAAAATGCATTCCTTTTCATTTTGTATTCGCCACATCCATTGTCCTAGATCATGTTTTTGATGTCAGATATGTCAGGGATGATAGGTTTCTTTGTCATAGAAGTGGAGGTGAGGTTAGCTGGGTCGATGTATGCATTGGATGGGCCTTCATCATTTTTCAACACTTGGGGGATTTAATAAAACTTGGCTTCCAAGTTTTTGCTGTAGGCGAACGGTTTGGGATCCCCGTGTATAGTGACCTCCTCATTTTGGTGCAAGAACTTGATGCATTGGTGATATTTCGAGGCCACTACTTTCATTTCGTGGATCCATGGACATCCTAAGAGGATGTTATATGGTAAGTCGAGGTCGAGGGCCTGACATGTAGTCTCCATGGTTGCTGGTCCCACTTGGATTGGGATTTTAATAGTGCCCTGAGACACTCTTTCTTGATCATCATATGCCCTTATTGTGATGCTCTTGTTCTTGTTAATGGAATCCTCAACAAATCCCAAGTTCTTTATAAGTTTGAGAGAGAAAATATTAAGGCCTGCACCTCCATCCACTAGGACTCTTTTAACTTTCTTTTTGTGGACTAGCACTTGAAGGTGAAGTGTGTGGTTATGAGATGGCTGCGGAGGGAAGTCTTTATCAGAGAATGTTAGGAGATTCTAGGTGATGATATTTCCAACCATAGCCTGAAACTGATCTGTGTCAAGGGTGGCAGAGATGGTGGATGTTGCTAACACTTCATCAAGAATTTTCCAATGGGAAACGGAATTTTTTAATAGCTCCATGATGGAGATTTGTGTGGGGGTTCTCTTCAGCTAGTCGATGACATTGTAGTCACAGGGAACGACTTTTTTATTTAAAGTGGGGGTCTTAGATGATGCCGCTACAATGGTGACCTTTCTGGCACGTGTGGTGACTCCACAGTTAGTGTTGGCACCCTTAACATTATTGACTGTGACCATTTCATCGACACATGCCACTATTTCCTCATATACTAGGCTAGCACTAGAATATTTTTTCTTTCCTTTGTTGTTGCCCTAATTATTTCCTTGATTGTGGTTTGGCATCGAATTTGTGTATATTTTCAGATCTTGATTACCAACTAGTTGTTCAATGTTGATGATCTTGTCTTTGATGAGGTCTTGGATGATATTCTTTAGCCTCATGCAATTCGTGGTGGTATGCCCCTTGACTTTGTGAAAGTCACAAAGGAGGTTTTCATTATACGGTGGTGGTTTGGTCATGGGTTTCGAGTATTGCTTGGAGTTGGAGACTTTGATTAGATTTTCCTTGACCAACTTCTTCATTATGGACTCGATGGATTCCCCAAGGGACATGAACTTCGGCTTGGGAGGTTATTTTCCTCAGGGAGGTGGTCCTCCTTGATTTCCCAAGTTATTGATTTGGTTGGTGGAAAGTGGTTGTTGTTGTGCTACTACTGCATTAGTTTGCACATTATTGCGATTGTGATTTTGTGGCTGGTGATGAGTTTGGATGTTTGATTTGGGAGCACTTATGACCACTTTAGCATCGACCATGTCGTCATTTGTGATATTTTTGTTCCTCAACCATGTTCAAGGTTTATCATTACAATTGTTGGATAGGCAGTATCCTGTGGTGGAGTAAATGATGATGCACCTCCTCATGCAGTAAGGGCTCTCTCGATGTTGAGCGCCTTTGGGATCAGTTGATTGTATGATGTGATGCATTGCATTTTTTAAGTAGAATGCCAAGTTTTCATCTAGATTAGATATGATCATGCAAACTTTTTATTCTTCTGGCATGGTCCACTTGCTTTGATTGGCCTTGGATCACCATATTTGCAAGAAGGATGCAAATAGCTCTCCTTTTCTTTGTTTGAGCATTGATAGTTCTTCCAAACTAATATCTACACCCATGTTGAAAGCATAATTTTTAAGGAATGCTTCCACAATTTCCTTGAATGTTTTAATGCCTATGGGTAGGCGAGAAAACCATTCCATGGCTAGACCAGTCAGACTTTGGGGGAAAATTCACATTAGATATGTGTCATCATATGCAACCTCCATGCAATGCACCTGAAATTTCCTAACCTGGTTTTCAGGGTTACTTGTTCCATTATACTTGTTGAATTTTGGGATCTCGAATCCCTTTGGGAATGGTACCATTGTGAGACTTCTTTCAAATGGATAAGGGCACAATTTTCTTGGTGTTCTGGTTGTTTTTCCCACTTGGAGGTCCAGCACCTACTACAAGAGTAGTTTGATTTGTGTTGTGATATCGTTGCTTGGATTGAGAGGTGGAATGAATGTGTTTTGAGGTGTTTGGGGTGTTTGATTGGTGGGAGGAGTACTAGTGGGAGGAGTACTAGTGGGAGTTTACTACAAGCTCTATTGTGCATTCAAGGCCTATTGGTATGCCTGCATTTATGTCAACAATGCCTGTTGTTGATCTAGCTGCTGTTGTTCCAACAAAGCTTGTTGTTGGTCCATCTGTTGTTGTTCCCATAGAGCCTATTGTTGTTCTAGCTTATGTTGGGCTAACAAAGCTTGTTGTTAGTCTAGCTATTGTTGCACCATCAAAGCTTGTTGTTGGTCGAGCTGTTGTTGTGCCAACAAAGCTTGTTGTTTAGCTTGTTGTTGTGCCTGGAAGTCTTACAAGGCTTGTTGGTATGCTTGCCGATGGATTGCTTGTAGTTGCGCTTGGTATTGTGCTTGCACATGTTGCTAGGCTTGAGCTTGGGCTTGCACTTGTTGGGTTACTTGAGTGGCTTGCACAGCTTGTGCGGCTTCTTGGGCTTGTGTGGCTTGGTTTTGTTTTAGTACCCTCTGATGATTGGCTTTTTGGATGGTTTGGATCAGTGTGGTGAATGAATTCATCACGTTAACTTTTGGTGGGATTGGTGGTGGATTGGGAATGATGCCAACTGTGGTGATAGGCGAAACGATTGTGTTGGTGGTTAGGATTTTGGTTGTTGGAGGTGTGGTTGAGATGCTTGGTCCTTGAGAAGGTATGGTTTGAGAGATTTGAGGACCGACTAATGTACTAGTTGTGGTGGTTTGAATGGTTGCCACTTGTTGTTGTGATGTTACAGGAAAAAAGAGAGGATTCGATGTGATGCTCAGATTGCCTAGATTTGAGAAACTATCGATGGGTAGGGGGGGAAAACCCAATCCAAGAGGTGATGTGGATGCAAATGGAAATGGAGGAAGAGATGATATGATTCCTTGGAAGGAAAATGGGTTGGTGAATCCTACTATTCCAAACAAACCACCTTCTCCTTGTGGTAAAGAAGTTTGTATGTTTAATGCATAGGTTGGTGTTGCATAGAATGAGGATGAATCCGTATGATCATTAAAGGTGAGTGGGATGTAAGGGTGTGATGGATTCACTGGGATGGATTTTTCGGAAGTGGTGTTGAAACTTACCTCTTTGTTGTTCACAAGGCAATGTTGTTGTAACTCTTGAAACATAGCACTTCCTTTGTTTACAATGGGGGAAGTTGGTGTGATTTTTGATATGATTTGAGGCAGTTCTTGAGTGATGTTCGGAGTTGACATTGGGGATGTGTTTGTAAGAGGCATGTCCATACTAGCACCTATGTCAAGGTTAGAAGGAATCGGGATCCCTCCTTCCGTTAATGTGCATAAGTATTTAAACATGGCATTGACAATTTTATGATTCTTCGGATTTTGGACCATTTCTAGCATTTCTAATTGTGTCATCCCCATGTCCTCGTTTGTGATGTCCTCTTCATAGTTTTCCTCTTGAGGATTTATTGATGGTAGAGGAGAACTACTTGGGGGATTTTTTGATCCCGCAAGGTTTGTTTTAGTGGTTACTTGACCCAAGTCACTAGAAGTTGATATTTCATTGATTTTTTCCATGTTCCTCTTGTATTGTGATCTTGTTTGGACCATAAAAATAAGGATCGTTTGATCTTGATTTTTAGGCCCAAACGAGAAGAACTAGGAAAAGCGAAGGATCAAAAGGGGGTGGTGATGATGATGAGATAAATGGATGAAGTGAATGAGTGAAACCTTTGAAGAAATTTTTAGGGTTTATGCTAAACTTTAGGGCTTGGATTGATTGTGATAGTTTGACTAGGTGTATTAAGTCAAACAAGATTGTGGTGAGTTTGTAAACCCTAGGAAGTTGTATTATCCTAGGAAAAACTCACACAAGGGAATAGATAGGCTAAGTGTGTTAACCCAACCAAGGTGATCATGAACTAGTAAACCTCAAGAAGTTGCGTTATCCTAGAGGAAAATTTGTTCAAGAGTTTTGACTAGTTGGCTAGGTGTGTTAAGCGAAGATAGAATGATGCTGATTTAGCCTTTAAGTTTAGCATGAATGATTTTTCTAAATTTCTCAAAAATTTGTTGATGGGATGAGATTTGATTGATGGAGAGATGGAGGAGAGTGAATATTTTGATCCTAGACCTTGACCTAGACATTTTACAAAACCTCGGTGTTGAAGAACATGCTACACTTCCTATGTGAAGAAAGCAAACCTTTTAAAAAGCTCAGGATTTTGTTGATAGTATAATGCATACAAATTTGGGTTGTTTCTTGAAGCCTTCTTATAGAAGTTGTACACTAGTCTTTCTCTAACTTCAAGGAGCATTTCAAGACGTTGTTCGCAAGCTTTTAGACTTATCCTTTTGAATCTTGGTTTTGGGATTTTGACCTTTTGGGAAATCATTTGAGGCAACACATATGAGGTCCAATTTGTCTTTTATCTTTTCTTAGTGAATTCTTTTTACCAAAAGCATTTGCTTGATTATGTTTCAAACTGCATGTCTAATGTCCCACTTTCTTTTTCATCCCACAAGGTCCATTATGTGGAAATCAAGGAAATTAGGGAAAAAATTTCCTAGGTTGACCTTGGTGAAAACAAATGATGATAAAATCCAAGCACTTAGAAACCTCTAAGGATATGATCCCTAGGGAAAGCAAGAGTAGTTGAATTTGTCAAGGATATTTGTTTCCTCCAAGGGGTCTGAAATTTGAAGCTCTTTGTGAATGTTTGTTTTACAATTGTTTTGAGAACCAAGGAATGTATTTTTCATTTCCAAGCACATGTAAAACCCTAGGATGAAGAGACAATATTTTGTTGGGTTCCCACTTGGATGAATCCAGCTACGCATATTCTATGCGGATGACTAGATGCTTGACCACACTGGCTCCCCTCCATGACTCACACTTCTCGGGTTAGCCAAGCATTAGTACCCATGAATCTCCCATGGCATACTTTTCATCTCTACAACAAAATCGCATGTATAACGTGGGGCAGCTTCAAAAGACATGACCTTTTGCACCAAAAAAATAGATAAGGATTTGGCCTTCTAAACAAGGGGTTTTAGTTCAGACTTTCCATTCATGGAGGCTAACCCATGTGGCAAGAGACTATTGCTTCCCTTGTCATTAGAGCCAACCATGTGATACTGGATTTTGTTCCAGTACCCACTTTTATATCCCAGCTGGAAATACAATTGGTTTTAGTGTGTTACCGGTTGGGTCGTTCCCTTGGGTGAGTACTTTTTTCCACAAGGCAGGCCCACTAAGATAAAAAAAAGTGAGTGAAAATATTCGTATTTTGATCAACCTTCGTTTAGAAAAAAAGGGAGAACACACACAATAAGCCTACTCACACTCACATAATGTTTTGTTCAATTTTAAACCCAAAAAATGAAGTGTGGAGGTAATTCTTTTGACAACTTAATATCACAAAAATACTTTTGATTCTCAAGATTTCTGTGAGGTGTGAGAGAAGCGCATACACCTTTTAAATGTTATTACTTTGTGAAAAGGATTACAGAACATCAAGTACACATGTTCATTTTAATCCTCAAAACAAAAAATTAAGTTCTTTTTAAAGCACCAACTTTGAAGTGTGAAAGTTTGCCTTGTTCCATTTTAGACCAAATCGAAATCATGTTTATGCCTTGATTTGATTCCAATATCAACCTATAAAAGAAAATAAAAAGTTAATATGAATAAAATAATTCACAAATTTTCTCATATATCCATGCATTAATCATAAGTTATTAAAGAAAATGCCATCTCTTCATAAAAATGAATCACCACCACTTACAATGCCAAAATTTCCCTTATACCATTATTTATCTCCTAAATTAATCCCTTTTACTATTTTACCATGGCCCACAGTATCATGGCTGGCAGCTAAGGGCAGTCATCATACCACTTACCACTTTACCGTGGATAGTCCAGATAGCATGCACGGTGATGCGGTGGTGGCAAACACAGTTAGCCGACAGGTCTACCACGATACCATGGTTGATGAGGTTGGAGACCGCGGTGGCATGATGATGGTGAAGTAATGGATGGGGCGGGTGGTTAGCAAGTTTACCACGATACCGTGGAGGGTAAAGCAGAAGACCACAGTGATGTGGTGGCGGTCAACACAAACAGTCAGGAGGTTAACTGCAATACCATAGACAGTTAAGCAAGAGACTACGATGATGCAATGGCGGTCAAGGAGGCGATTACCGCGCTATCGTGGAGGGTTAGGTAGGAAATTGTGGTAATGCGGTGACAATCGAGAGGATGGTGATAGTGAGGGTAGCGGTTAACTACTCACCCACGGGTAAGAGGAAGCTAGCCGGCGGTAATGTGGGAGACTAAGAGGGTGAAGACCATTGGGCCGCGGTGAGTGAGAAGGTAAGCCGTGGTATGGTGGTGGAAACCGTTGTATCGCGAGGGGTGAAAGTTTTTAGCATGGTAAGGCAGTAAGTGGTGGTGGAGATAGTAAGTGTAGAAAAAAATGTCAGTGTGGTAGCACGGTAAGAGGCCGGTTTGACTATGCGGGAAAACTACAAGGAAAAGCATGGGAGAAGAAGAAATTTGCAGTAGAAAAAAGCCTATTCGAATTATGATTTGATTATTTAGATTAAATATCTTCAAGATACGTGAAATTTAAGCATTTATCAATGAAGATTCAAGACTCGTAATTCATGAAAAATTTCTCAGACGCTATACTATAAAGAAATAGAAGATTTCTCAGACAAAATAATATAGACAAATAGAAACAATAACTGTCCTTTTTTTTTTTTTTTAGAAATGTAATGATGTGCAAAGAGGCATTTAACTATAAATAATAACATAAGCTACTGTCAATAAAACAATTAAACACATCGAATGAAATTTCCTGCAACAAATATATAAGTAAGACTATGAAAGTAAATTTAGAAGTGCCCTCCTTCTAGTGCCAAAATGTGAACCCTTTAATTTCGGACCTACACACAGGCAACAAATAGACACATCATTAGATCAAATTTGGAAAGTGAAATGAGGATTCCCCATGAAATTATATTGCCACATTAATATAGGAAAACAAGTCAAGAACAATGTAAATGGAAGTAAGAAAATCCTATTTTAATGAACAACTATCAATCCCATGGGGGAATTGGTGCTAATTGGTATGTCGAAATCAGCCCTTTCCCAATTCCTGTTTGTAAGCTTGATGATTGTTGATGGTGAGATTAACTGCTTGAATGGAATGAACAATATTGGCTCTCAATTCAAGAGAGTAACCTTGCATGAAGTATGTGAAATTTGTGGATGAAATGAAGTATAGTATACTTGCTTGAATTGTGGATGATAAAATGAGGAGAGAAGCCTCCAATTTATAGATTTCCAAAATGGAAGAGATAGTGAAATAGAGCAATGTGGGATCATTCAAAATCCAATGGCCAAGTGCCACTTGTCAAGATGTGAATAGTTGATGGTTGTGCACATTTTGGCCAAAGTGCCAATAAATGCAATTAGGTGGAATTTCAAATTTGAGAAATGACATGTGAGAGGGAAAAATGAATGAAATAAATGCCACTTGGCTCAATGCATAAGGACATGTAAGAGGAGTGAATACCTTGTTGGATGTACAGGTCCACTTGGACTTTTTGAATTCAAATTTGAGGGAATATTCCCTTTTGATGCCATGTGAGGGAAAATAGAGATTTAATAAATGAATTAAATCTATTTTCATGTGCAACTTGCATTCTCTAGAAGATTTTAGTGATAGGGATTAACTTAATCAAGATTTTGATTAATTTAATGAGAAATTAGATGATTTGACAATTTTGAATTAAATTGATGAATTGATTTAAATTAGAATTGAGAGGAAATGCTTAATTAAATAAATGATTTTGATTTATTTAACTAAGTGGGATAATATTAGATTAAATCAAATAAGGTTTAATTTATTTAATTTAATAAGAGGACTTTAGAGACTTTAATCAAATAAAATGATTTATTTAATTAAACAAAAATATAAGGTTAATTAAATTAAATTGATTGATTTAATCATTGGAGGAGAAAGACTTAATCAAATAAACAATGGTTTATTAAATTAAGAGAAAAAATATGATGAAAATTTGAGAGTATGATTTAGGAGGAAATGTCATGAATAATCAGGATCAAGTGCGTCAAACTGAACTTGTTCATTTTCCATGTCTACAATGTTCTTTGCTAGAAAGTTGGAATAGCTTGGTAATGGCTATGAGTAACTCTATCTCTAGTTCAAATACATTGAAATTTGATGATGTTGTTGGTGTTATCCTTAGCAAGGAAATGCAAAAAAAATGAATAGGTGAGACTTGAACATTGGTTAATTCTTTGACTATAGAGAACAAGGGAAGAACAAAGGAGAGAGGAAAAAGCCCAACAAATCATAGGAAGTCACAAGGGAAGTTGAAGAATGGAAAATCTAAATCCAAAGGAAGAATGGATTGTTGGCACTGTGGAAAGCTATGTCACTTGATGAAAGATTGTTTATCTTGAAAAGGAAAACAAGGAGATGGACAACATGATGACTATAAGGAAGCTAATGTTGCAAGTAATAAATTGCATGATGCTTTAATTCTATGTTTAGATAATGTTAATTATTCTTGGGTAATCGATTTAGGGGCTTAATTTTATCATGCTACACCCCACATGAAATATTTTGTAGATTACGTTTAAGGTGATTTTGGATAGTTATATTTGGGTGATGATGAACCCTATCAGATTTTTGGAAAAGGAAAGATAAAAATCAAGTTATAGAATGGAAATGAATGGTTGCTATAGGAGGTAAGGCATGTTCCAAATTTGAGAAGGAATTTAATTTTTGCAGTATAACTGGGTAGTGAAGGCTGCATAGTTACCTTTATAGACAAATTCTAGAAGGTCACTAAAGGTGCATTAGTAGTAGCTAAAGGTGAAAAGGTAGGCACATTGTATTTGTGTACTAGTAGTAATTATTCTACCTTAGCTGCTATTGAAACAATTGCTATTGAGATAGTTAGAGAACTTGCTGTAGGGACATAAACAAAATTATGGCACCATAGACTTGGGCACATGAGTGAGAAAGGGATGAAGATCTTTCACTCTAGAAAGTTTCTACCAGGTTTGAAGCAGATTGACTTGGAGTTCTAGGAAAATTATGTTTATGAAAAATAAAAGACTCTGATTTCTCAAAGTTGGGAAAGAGAAGAAGAGTGAGAAATTAGAGCTTATAGATTGAGATGTATGGGGACCCTGTTAGGTATCTTCTCTTGGTGTCTCTTGCTATTATGTTACTTTTATTGATGATGCATCTAGGAAAATATAGGTGTATTTCCTAAAAAAAATTAGAAGTATTTGAAACTTTTAAAAAGTGGAAAGCTTTGGTTGAGAATGAGACAAGAAAAAAAGTTGAAGTGTCTCAGATCTGATAATGGAGGCCAGTATTGCAGAAGAGAATTTGAAAATTATTGTTCATACAATGGAATCCGTAGGAAGAAAATGGTTCCTAGAAACCCACAAGAAAATGGTGTCTGATAGGATGAATAGGGCCATTATGGAGCATGCAAGGAGCATTATATTGCATGTTGGACTACCCTTACAATTTTGGGTAGATGTTGTACATACTTTTGTTTATTTAATAAATAGGGGACCTTCAAATCCTTTGGATGGTGGAATTCTAGAGGAAGCATGGATAGGTAAAAAGGTAAACTATTCATTTATGAAAACCTTTGGTTGTGAAGCTTTTGTCCATGTTGATATTGAAAATAGAGCCAAGCTTGAGGCTAATTCTAAAAATGTACCTTCATTGGATATGGAGCAGATGAATTTGTTTATCGGTTATGGGATTATGAAAATCATAAAATCATTAGGAGAAGAGATGTTATATTCAATGATAAGGTCATGTATAAGGATCACCTATAGGAAAAGAAGCATGAATAAGCCAAAAAGGAATATGTGGTGCTAGATGAGATTCTAGAAAATAAAATGCCAGTGGTACCTGATGCTCAACAACGAAAATTTATCCCACATACTCTTGCAAGTGTTAGAAATTCTACAAGAATAAATAGACCTCCAAAAATATTTTCTCCATCATTATATTCTATATTATTAATTGATTATAGTGAACCTAAAGGTTATGAAGAAGCAATGCAAGTAGATACCAAAAAGAAATGCGAGCTATGTTGCAAGTATGAATGTGTTTGGTGGTGTTGTGAATATTGTTGTCATTGATGTCAACATAGTTTAGGTTGTTGCAGAGAAAGGAATCAAGTGATTGCAGGTGGTACATGTATGGTTGAGATAATGTAGAGATGTTGAGAGTACATGGAGCTATCTTTATGGTGTTACAAGTGTGCTGATATGAAGTGCTTTTGAGAAAATTAATAAATAGTGAAGATAGAGTTGTGTGTGTGTTCTGAATATGCTCTGATAATGTGCTCTACATTTAATTTGTTTTGATCATATGTTTGTGTGGATCTATAATATTGTTTATGGGCTTCATTGGATAATATATCCTGAGTTATAGGTTCTGGGTTGATGAAGACTGAAAGTTGTGTTCACCGGTTTGTGAGCTGGTTTGGTAGAACTATTTATCTATGGATTGGGAGAAATGTTTCTACTCTATAGTACCCTGGTGGTTTGTCTCAGGTCTTGTAGATCTGGAATAAGGTTGATAATTATTTTATCTTTGTTTTGGAAAACGCGCTTGTGGTTTGGTGCTATAGAAGACTTGTTCCAGAGATACTATGTGTGTCTACACGGTCCAGTTGGACTGATGGAAGGAGTTGTGTATAAAGATTGTAGTAGTTGTTGTGGATGTATCTGAAGGTTTCTAAGAGGTGTTCTAGTGTCTGCTAAAGCATGTTGTGTGATCCACGTGTCATCATATTATTATGGATGCGCACACTTCAAATTTCATTGGTGTTTTCATTAGGTTTGGCCGACCTGGTGTCTACACGTTACATGGAGGATAAGCATCGATTAAGGAAGCACATGATTGATCCAATATTTTTTTTGGGTATTGATTAAGTATGAATTTGGTCTACTCTCTTTCTTATCCACCACAGGAATGTTGAGTCACTGACCAATTTTTGAATTTGTAAAATTAAGAATGTGTAGCTAACCTTGGAGAAAGTTTCTAAGATTGAAGATGGTATAAATGCAAGTCAATATGTTGTGATTGAAAAGTGCAAGGTGTGATAAGTGTGAAACAAGTTCAAAGAGTAGAGTGTGCAAAATTGAATCAAGTTTGTAGTACTTCAATGTGTTAGATTCTTGAAAGTAGTGAGTTGATGGTGTCTGCAATTCCTTGATCAAGGATACGAATGTGTGGAACTTATTGTGGTGGATTTTTATTATCTTTATTTGTCTATAGGTAGTTAGCCTCCTTCTTGATAGCGAGTCTTATCTATAGGAAGTGAGCCTTTTTATCTGGATAGTGAGTCCTTTCTAGGCAGCGAGCACTCCAGCAGTGAGCCTCTGTATCCGGTTTTGCATTACTATTATATTGTGAGTTAATCCTCACCGTGGTTTTTCCCTCATTGAGTTTTCCACATGAATCTGGAGTCTAGTATTTTATTTTTGTTATCTTCATTTCATGTTTATACTTAGTAACATATTAAAGTGAATTTGGAATTGATTAAGGATAGAAGTGAAAATAATTAGATATAACTGATTCACCCCCCCTCTCAATTGTCTTGTGCATTTCAAAAATTGGTATCAGAGCTTTTGGTTCCTCAGAGAAGGTAGATCAGATGGCACACAAGTTGCAAATCCCTATATTTGATGAAGCTGACTATAGTGACTAGAAAGTGAAGATGAGAGGTTACTTGATCTCTCTTGGTTTCAAGACTTGGAAATTTGTTGAGACAAAATATGTTGAACCAGCAAGTGGTCCCTCTTCTGTAGATGAGATTTCTACCTATGAGGAGAATGATAAAGAAAGGTATGCTATCTTTAGTGTTTTATCTAAGACTGAGTAGACAAAAGTTATTTAATTAAGCACTACTTTTGATGTATGGGAAAATAAGAAAGATACCTATGGAGGAAATGATAGAGTCAAATTATTAAAGAAGCTAACAACAAATCATAGATATGAGAATTTGAAAATGGAAGAAGGTGAAGACATTGCAAGCTACTTTCAGAGAGTTGAAATTGAATCAAATGAAGTAAAAAATCAAGGTGGTACCATGGAAAATGAAGATGTAACAGAGAATATCTTGATGACCCTACTAGATAATTATAGTGACAAGGTCTCTACTATTGAATAAATATATGATCCAAAGAAATTCACTAAAGAATAAATATTTGGCACCTTGACTGCATTTGAGATAAGGAAGTTTGGAAGAGAAAAAGAGAAAACTAAAACAACCTTCAAAGAAACTAAGATAGAAGATGATCTGAATAATGATGGTTCAAAATGGTTGGAAATAAACTTTACAAGGAAGTTAAATAAAGGTTCCGATAAGTACAAAGGCATGCTAACTTTTAAAATTTTCAATTGTCGAAATACTATTCTTCAAGATATCCAAATAGAGTTGTACACAAGAAGAACAAACATAATAAAGACAAAAAGGATAGAAAGTTCAAGAAATTGTATTATGTTAGAGAAGATGCTGGAATTTCTAATGATGAGTCTAATTTTGAGGATGATAAAGATGAATGCTTGTTTCTAGCCTTGGAGAATAAATTTGTGTCTACTAACCATGGAAGATGCGTAAGGGAATGTGGTTTAGAGAACAAGAAGGATGGGATGGAGGGTACTTGGTGGGGAGTACTATCTCTCAAGAGCATATTTTCTCTTTCTAAGACCTACTCTTTGGTCTTATTAGGGTATTCTTCTCTACCCTACTCAGAGGTCACTCCTAATACCCCTAACTCCTTATAGAACTCTCCACCAATTTCAAACACTCACCTTTACTCTCACACCCCTACTAAGCACCTTTAGGCTCAACTTTGCCACAACATTCCCCAAGCCATTCTTGGGACTAGGAATAGGTCTTCCAAATATTCCTTGGGTGATCTTATTCCACTATAATCCATCTTTTTGGATTCTTTCTTCATTTGTCCATCGAATTAAAGTAAACCTTATTTTTAGGCCTTGTAGCCTTTTTCAACAATTAGGCCTCCTAAAACCAGTGTTCTTGAAATATCTCCAAGACTTCCTTAACAAACCCCAAAAATATTTATGGATTCTCTCTATAGAACTCATAGGCTTCAATATTTCCTAGGTTTTAGACCTCCTTGGTGTTCGTACATAGGCCTTTCACCAAACCCCCTATTTTCAAGGGTTTCTAGGGCATGTGACACAATCTGGTTTCTTGAACTTAATTGAGTGCTCTAATGGCCTCCTCTGCACTTCTCCTTGCATACACATTTCCAAGAGACATAACTCTACACCCCTACATGATTTATTGGCACAAACCAAACTGTTAAGCAAGCCTTCCTGCTTTTGTTCTGTTCAAGCAGCTAGCCAGAATGCCCCTGCACTCGCCTAGAGCTTGATGAAATTACTAACTCTCCTACAAAAAAATACTCTGCAGACCATATTTACACTATATACAAGGTACCCTACTTTATTCCAAGAGGCCATAGAATTTTAGCCATGGGATTTCAAGTGGGGAGCATCATTTACAAAACTGGCCCTGAACCGGGCAGTGAAACAGTAGCACACAAGAACTTACAAAACTATTAACCAGTCATGCCAAACACTTAAACCAATTGCACACAAGGTAGTTACAAGTCAAAAAATAAAGCTTCAATGCATTAGTTCAGTCCTTTCAATCCATTAATTGACTGTATCAAGGCTTTGGTTCAAAAACATAGTCACAAACTTGTTCTTTCCAAGTCAGAATCCGTACTTCCAACTCTTCCAACTCATCCAACTATTCCAACTCATCCAGCTATTCCAGTTAGGGTTTGTCTGACCTTATATATCCTATTCCCACATGTTGGGACCCTTAGGTCGGACTTAGAACAACATTAATGCTTCCTAGTGTTTAGGAAGAGTTGTCATGGAAACTTTGTGAGATGTCCTAGGAACACAAAACTCAAGACTCTAAACAAGCTTTCCACAACAAATACACACCAAATCAACCTTGGGACATTATCAAATAGTCCTTATTACCTTGGTGGTTGGCTAGAACCACCTACAAGCCAAAATTTACTAAGACCTTTCCAAAGACCTTAAGGTGCTCCTGCACCATTCTCCCCCTCTGGAACAAGGAAGTTAAGGAACCTGTGGTGTTAAGAAATCCTCACTAATACCATGCTTCTTGAAGTCACTCTATGCTATCTAGGTAGCCTCTGACTCTAGTTGGTGTCTCCATTTCACTAGGTGCTCCATGTATGTCTTGTGCCTAGTCTTCTTCTTCACCCTTGAATCCAGAATCTTGTCAACCTGTGGTATGATCTGATCAGTTACCTTGAGTTCTTCCACATCCTTACTCACCTCAGTATTGTACTGCTCATCATTCATCTTAGGTCCTTTATATTTCACCAAGTCTTTCACATTGAAGATAGGAGAAATGGACAACTCCTTGGGTAGTTCCACCTTGTAGGCATTTTGACCATATTTAGCCAACACTATGCATGGCCCTATCCTTTTCATCAATAGCTTACCTGGTATGCCCTTCTGTAGTCTAGCCTTGTTCAAGTATACCATTACCAAATCACCTATCTCAAATTGTAGATCTCTCCTCCCTTCATCTCTTTTAGCTTTCAACTTCTGATTAACCTCCATTAATATCTTCTTTACTTGCTCATGAACCTCTCTCATTGATTGAGAAAAATCATCAGCATGACCATTGATTCCTTCATATAACCCTTTAGGTCTCTTAGCTCAAGTACACCTCTTGGATGTAACCCATATACAATTTCAAATGGACTATTACCAGTAGTCATGTTTGTGCTATCATTATAGGCAAATTTTGCCTATGGAATAACTCATTCCCATCCTTGTCCATAGTCTTTAGTCAGACATCTCAACAAGTTACCAAACACCCTATTGATCACCTTTGTCTATCCATCCGTTTGAGGATGATATGTAGAACTATGAGACAAGTTGGTTCCTAGCCTCCTCCAAAGAGTCTTCCAGAAGTGTCCCATGAACTTCACATCTTTGTCCACAACTATGCTCATTGGCAACCCATGTATCCTTACCATCTCCTTGAAGAACAAATGGGCAATGTGACCAACATCATGTGCTATTTTGCATGGGATGAAATGTCTCATCTTACTGAATCTGTCTACTACCACAAACACACTGTCCAAACCATTTGGTGTCCTAGGTAGCCCTACTATGAAATCCATACTTATGCACTCCCATGGTTTGTTTGGGATGGGCAATGGCTGGTAAAGACCTGCATTCTTTTATGTTCCCTTTGCCTTTTGACACACTCCACATTTATCAACATACCTTCTTACATCTCTCTACATTTTAGGCCACCAATAGAACCTCTCCACTAAGTCTAGGGTCTTATTTAACCCAAAGTGTCCACTCAAACTGCCATTGTGATTTTCTTGGATAAGATTCTCCCTCATGGAACCTCTTGGAATACACAGTTGTTTCCCTCTAAGAAATAGACCATTCTATAAAGTGTAGTCTGCATACTCATTGTGAAAATGATTTTCAAAATCAATACACACCTTATAGATCTCTGAGAAATCTGAATATCCTTCATAAATATCCTTGATTCAACCCTTATACTCTATAGATATATCTCCTGTATGGTAAGTAACCTCCTACTAAGGACATATGCAACTTTCTTATTGAACCCTTTCTTGTGCTTGATAGTAAAAGTGTATGATTGCAGAAATTCCATCCTCTTAATATGCCTCAAACTGAGATCCTCTTGTGTGTTTATGTAGCTTAAGGCCTGGTTATCAGTGTATACCACAAATTCTTTAGGCAACAAATAGTGCCTCCACTTCTTAAGGGCCTGTACTAAAGCATATAGCTCTAAGTCATAGGATGAATATCTAGACTTTGCTTCATTTAGCCTCTCACTAAAGAATGCCACTGGCCTGCCTTCTTGGCTTAGGAATGCACCCACTGCTATGTTGCTTGTATCACATTCCACTATGAATAGTTTGTCAAAACTTGGTAAAACCAGTATTGGTTGGGTATCTACTTCCTTTTTCAATCTCTCAAATCCCTCATTGGCTTCTTTGGTCCACACAAACTCCATCTTAAGTCCTCCCTTGATGGTGTCAAGGACTGGTGCACAGATTTCACTAAATCTCCTGATAAACTTCCTATAGAATTGGGCTAACCCATGGAAACTTTTGACTTCAGTCCTTGTCTTGGGAGTAGGCCAATTGAGAATGGCTTCAACCTTGCTCTTATCCATGTTCAAGTTCCCTTGATATACTACAAATCCTAGGTAGACTAGCTCTTGTTTCATAAACTCACTCTTCTCAAGATTTACGGTGAGCTTCTCCTCTTGAAGTTTCTTCAACACAAGTTCCAGGTGCTTCATATGTTCCTCTTATGTTTTAATAAAGATGAGGATATCATCTAAGTAGACTAACACAAAGACTCCTATATAGTCCTTCAAGACCTCATTCATCACCCTCATAAAAGTGCTAGGTGCATTTGTAAGCCCAAATGGCATTACCAACCACTCATATAACCCCTCCATGGTCTTAAAATCTGACTTCCATTCATCTCCCTCTTTCATCCTAATCTGATAGTAGTCAATTTTTAAATTAATCTTGGAGTAATACTTAGCACCCCCTAAACAATCCATTAAATCTTCTATTCTAGGAATAGGAAAACTATATCTAATAGTTATCCTATTTATTGCCCTACAATCAGTACACATTCTCCACTTACATCCCTTCTTAGGAGCCAACACCATTGGGACAACATGTAGGCTTATGCTTTTCTTGATCAACCCTTGGTCCAAGAGTTCTTGTACTTGCCTTTCTATCTCTTTGTTCTGCTCCGGTGCCATCTCGTATACAACCTTGTTAGGAAATGTTGCTCCTGGCATAAAGACTATTTGATGACTAATTGGCCTCTTAGGTGGTAGTGTGGCTGGTGTACCTTCACAAATAATGTCCTCTGGTCTAATATTTGCTTCACTTTTTCTGACATAGGTGACTGAATAGGTGACTCCTCCTCCTTTGGCTTCAACATGATAGCATAGCCAACTCCTTCTTCCTCCTTCAAGTATTTTAAGAATTCCTTCCCACTCATCAAAAGTGTATGGGATTCTACCTTCTCCACTATGTCTTCTTCTATTAAAGACTGAATCTTGTAAGTTACTCCATTCTTTTTGAATGATTACTTGTTCTCCTTGCCATGGTGTAGTACCTCCCTATCATATTGCTATGGTCTGCCAAGAAACAGATGGCATGCATCCATTGGTAACACATCACATAGTATCCTATCTTGATATTTCCCTATGGTAAACTCAACCCATACTTGCTCATTGACCAATACATTCCGCCCCTTATTCAACCAAGTAACTTTATAAGGACACACATGAGGTATCTTAGTGAGGTTCAACTTCTGTACTACCTCATCTGAGATGACATTATCAGTGGATCCTAAATCAATGATGACCTTGCATACCTAGCCTAGTATTTTACACTTGACTCTAAAAAGAGCCTTCCTCTGTTTGTGTTCATCCTCTGTAGGTGCTTTGATCAAAATCCTTCTCAACATGAGATTCTCTCCTTTCTCTAAATCTAAACTCACCTCCGAATATTTAAAATAGTCCTCATCTTGGACATAGCAACCCTTTTCTCACCTTGTGAATATGTTGGCTTATCCGGACACCTATATGTAGGGTGATCCAATTGCCCACAATCGTAACACTTCATGGAAACAAAGTGAGAGTTTCTCCAAAATCCTCCTAATTTGCCTCTTCCACCATTGTAAGAACTTCTACCTCTGTATCCCCCTCTACTATTTGTCTCATGGAATTGTTCACCAACCTTAGAATCTCCTTGGCCTCTATTCTCATTGCTCCTTCCACCAAAACCTCCTCTATCTCCACCTCTAGGGTCTCTACCTTTTCCTCTACCCCTAGTACTTGAATCTTATTTCTTTTTCAATTTTTCTTCCACTTTAATAGCCATCTGATAATAGCTATGGAGGGTAGTAAGTGTAAAGAGACTCAGCTCTTATTGTATGTTCCATATAAGGCCATTTAGATACTTGGCAACCTTAATGCTTTCACTTTCTTGCACTCTAGACCTCAAGCTTGGTTTTTGAAACTCTTCTATGTAGGCAGCTACATCTAGTTCTCTCTGTCCGATATTTTGCCTCTTCTTATGCAATTGGATGTCATAATCCTCAGGTAGATAGTTTTCCTTTACTTTAGCCACCATAGTTTTCCAATTTCCTATTGGCTTCTTTCCTTCCTTCTCTCTTTGTTCTTGCAAAAACTTCCACCAAGTTAATGCCTATCCTCTTAGCCTTGACTTGGCTATCTTCACCTTTTGTGCCTCTATAACTCTATCACATTCAAAGTGATTTTCCATTCCCTCAATCCATTCCATAAATTATTTTGCATCCATTCTTCCTGTGAAAATAGGGATTCCTTCTAGTGCCTTGCCCCTTAGTGCCTTCAATGATTTGAGGAAGGGTTCCTCTGCTGATGGAGGGTTAGGTTCTGGTTCTATCTCTTACTCAACTTGGTTCTTACCCTTGTCTTAAACCCCTGCCAACTGCACTTCCATCTTACCTGTAGTCTCTGCAACCTCTTCTAGTTTGTGCTTCATCTCTTCCACAATTTCTTCAAGACGTCTATTCTTTTCTTGTTGCTCTGTCAAATTTATAGCCAATTCTACATTGGTCACCATGGTACTTTCCTCTATGGATTCACGTCCCTCTGACATACAGTTCTCAGTTCTCAAGCCTTTTAACTTAGGCTCTGATACCAATTTGGTGGGGAGTACTATCTCTCAAGAGCACATTTCTGATTTCTAAGACCTAATCTTTGGTCTTATTAGGGTATTCTTCTCTACCCTACTTAGAGGTCACTCCTAAGACCCCTAACTCCTTATAGAACTCTCCACCAATTTCAAACACTCACCTTTACTCTCACACCCCTACTAAGCACCTTTGGGCTCAACTTTGCCACAACATTCCCCAAGCCATTCTTGGGACTAGGAATAGCTCTTCTAGCTATTCCTTGGGTGATCTTACTCCACTCTGATCCATCTTGTTGGATTCTTTCTTCATTTGTCCATCGAATTCAAGTAAACCTTGTTTTTAGGCCTTGTAGCCTTTTTTGGACAATTAGGCTTCTGAAAACAAGTGTTCTATGAATATCTACAAGACTTCCTTAACAAACCCCCAAAATATTTATGTATTCTCTCTATAGACCTCCTAGGCTTCAATATTTCCTAGTTTTTAGACCTCCTTGGTGTCCCTACATAGGCCTGTCACCAAACCCCCTATTTTCAAGGGTTTCTAGGGCATGTGACACAGTCCGGTTTCTTGAACTTAATTGAGTGCTATAATGGCCTCCTCTACACTTCTCCTTGCATACACATGTACAAGACACATACTCCTACACCCCTACACAATTGATTGACACAAACCAATCCGTTAAGCAAGCCTTCTTGCTTTTGTTCTATTCAAGCAGCTAGCCAGAATGCCCCTACACTTGCCTAGAGCTTGATGAAATTACTAACTCTCCAACAAAAAAAGACTCCATAGACCATATTTACACTATATACAAGGTCCCCTACTTGTTTCCAAGAGTCCATGGAAGTTTAGCCATGGGAATTCAAGTGGGGAGCATCATTTACAAAATTGGCCCTGAACGGGGCAGTGGAATAGTAGCACACAAGAACTTACAAAACTATTAACCAGTCATGCCAAACACCTAAACCAATTGCACACAAGGTAGTTAAAAGTCACAAAATAAAGCTTCAATGCATTAGATTAGTCCTTTCAATCCATTAATTGACTAGATCAAGGATCTATTTCAAAAACATAGTCACAAACTTGTTCTTTCCAAGTCACAATCCGTGCTTCCAACTCATCCAACTATTCCAGTTAGGGTTTTTCTAACATTATATATCCTATTCCCACATGTTGGGACCCTTAGGTCAGACTTAGAATAACATTAATGCTTCCTAGTGTTTAGGAAGAGTTGTCATGAAAACTTTCCAAGATGTCCTAGGAACACAAAACTCAAGACTCTAAACAAGCTCGCCACAACACACACACACCAAATCAACCTTGGGACTTTATCAAATAGTCCTTATTACCTTGGTGGTTGGCTAGAACCACCTACAAGCCAAAATTTACTAAGACCTTTCCAAAGACCTTAAGGTGCTCCTGCACCAGTACTCTAGTTACTACCTTTCATGCTAGACAAGATGAAGACTATTGGGTAATTGACAGTGGATGTTCAAATCATATGATTGGAGACAAAAGTAAGTTCACTAAACTTGAAAATTATGATGGAGGATTAGTGATGTTTGAAGATGATTCTAGTGCTAAGATTGTTGGAAAAGGAATAATTATTCTTGATGGAGAACATAGTGTAGACATCTAAATTTGATCACTTCCATATGATCAAAATCATCTACTCTATCCATCTGTCATTAGTAGTGATTAAATAATTTATTTAATCATTATTTCATTTTCTGCCTAAGGTTCCTAAAGTATTTAATTGAATAATTAAATACTTTACCTTACACCTTTTCTTCTCTAAATTAAATAAATAGGACAATTTATTTAATTTAGTCACTTAACCTTTTTGATTAAAAATCAATTTTTAATTCCTCATTTTCTCTCTCCTTGTCACAGTCTCCATAATCCTCTTTTAATCCGGATTAAATTAATTAATCTGTTATTAGGATGTGCACCACTTAATCAAGGTTAATGTCACATCCTCCATAATCTCCCACTTACCTCTAATCCGTCATGAATTATCATAATCCTGTGTTTGCACAACCTTAATCAAGGTCATTAGACTAATTGGTACCTTGGTCAACTCTCCCCATCCCCCAAGGAATTTTGAATTCCTTTTTATTCACCCAAGGCTCCTCTCTTCCCCATGTGAATTTTTAATTCACATTTTATTTTTCTAAGGTTTACGCTATCCCCATGCAAATGTGACTTGTCACTTTACATGTGCCAAGGACTTCTAGAACCTTGGACTTGTCACATCATTCACATGTGGCAAATCCCCACCTTTTTGGAAACCCTCTCTTATCCACTAGATTCTTTCTATCATTGTGAATTTTTAATTCACTTTTATTCCTCCAAGGAATCTTCTCATCCCCCAAGGTAGCTACAAGGTACTTGTCTTTCATCCACCTCATGTACTTCTCTTCCACCTCATTTCCACATCATTCCACATGTCAAGATGTGAGGGCTTGTGAGTCCTCAACTCACCATAGCCTTCCATCTTGACCTTATTGGATAAATCTCAACCATTGAATTTTATAGAGAATTCCAATTATCTTATAAATACCCCCTTATTTCTCCCATTTTTGGGGATGAAGTCTTTTGCTACCAAACTATTGCCAAATTTTTATTTGCAATATTTTAGCTTTTCCATAGTATTTATCATCAAATCCATCTTACATCTTGCATCCACTTCACTCCATTGTCATCCAAGGAGCACACAAGACATCCAAAGATCAAGGGCCAACCAAGGAAGGAGCAGAATGAAGGTATAATCAACAATCAATTTATCTTATCTTTCTTTCATATTTACTATTTATTAAGCTAATCATTGAGGTGCCCTTTTCTTATGTTAGTTTTTCTTATTGCATCATTTTAGCATCTCACATTAGGACTTGAAATTTAATAGGATCATACTTTTGGCACGCCCGGTGGGACCCACAAATGGGTCCCTTCAGTTCACATTTGTTGTTGTTTAAGTTCTTTGCAGGTTCAGGTCGCAGACGGGTGGAGTTGCCCTGCAGAGGAGCTGACTTGCCCTCCCGGATGCTGTAGAGGGGTGGATACCCCCTCCTATTCTGATGTTTCTAACGGTATTAACTGTAGAAGTGCAGATACGCCCCGACAATCAGACATTTCTGACAATTTTTACTACAGAAATGCGGATATGCCCCTGCGTTCTAACATTTTTGCTAACTATTTTACTGCAAAAGTGTGGATACGCCCTTGTGTTTCAACGTTTTTGCTAATTATTTTCTGTAGAAGTGCGGATACACCCCCGCGTTCCGACGTTTTTGTTTACTATTTTTTTGCAAAAGTGCGGATATGCCCCCATGTTCCGACATTTTTGCTAACTATTTTCTGCAGAAGTGTGGATATGCCCCCGTGTTCCAATGTTTTTGCTAACTATTTTCTGCAAAAGTGCAGATACGCCCCCATGTTCTGACGTTTTTGCTAATTGTTTTATGCAAAAGTGCAGATATGCCCCCATGTTCTGACATTTTTGCTAACTGTTTTTTGTAGAAGTGCAGATACACCCCTGTGTTCCAACGTTTTTGTTAACTATTTTCTACAGAAGTGCGGATACACCCCTTGTTCCGACGTTTTTGCTAACTATTTTTTGTAGAAGTGTGGATACGCCCCTATGTTTCATCGTTTTTGCTAACTGTTTTCTGTAGAAGTGTGGATATGCCCTCGTGTTCCTACATTTTTGCTAACTATTTTCTATAGAAGTGCGGATATGCCCCTGTGTTCCGACATTTTTGCTAACTATTTGCTGCAGAAGTGCGGATACGCCCTCGTGTTTCAACGTTTTTGCTAACTATTTTCTACAGAAGTGTGGATATGCCCTCGTGTTCTGATGTTTTTGATAGTTTTCTGCAGAGGGGCGGATACGCCCTCCTTTTCCAGCATTTTTCACAGCTAACATTTGCTTATAGGGCCTTTATTTTATTCAAATTTTAAAGTTTTCCTTCTTGTTTTATCTATTCACTTAGCATAATTAGGGGGAAGTAATACTTGTTGCTTGTTGTGTCTATTTTTCTTTGCGTTACCCTAAGGGGGCATTAGTTTGTTTTCACCTTCCCCTTTGGACTTTGTGCAGATCCGAGGGGGTAGTTGGAAATGATTAGTGTCTTCTTCTTAGTGGGACCTACTTGGGGATTTCATCACCCCTAGGGATGATCCCAACCATGCGTACTGGTGGGGTATAAAAAGGGGGGAGAGCCAAAGTTGAACCCCAATTTAGATGTACCGTAATTGGTGGAACGTTGAAGCTAGGGTGATACCTAGATAGATGTGAAGAGTTGGTTCGAGCCTTTTAGTATCTCACTGGGGTTCCCGACTTATGCTTGTGATGGACTAGTGTTCATAGTTGTGCCTCACATATCAAACGTATATCGAGGACTCCTTAGAAACCTTGTTCATCCTAGAGTAAGACCTTTTCTGGCCATACCCCTTAATACTAATCATAGGATTATGCTTGTTCAAAGTGTCTATCTGTTAAAAACCAATAAATTTTGATAAGTCAAACCCTCATTGAGTCATTTCAAGTCCTTTCCATAATCCCTCATTCCAAACCAAGTCATTGTTTTCCTACAGAGGGGCGGATTTTCCCCCCTGTTTCAGCACTTTTCACTGTAGAAGTGCGGATATGCCAACCTGTTTCAGCATTTTTCACTATAGAAGAGCGGATATGCCCCCCTGTTTCAACATTTTTCACTACAGAAGTGCAAAAACGCCCCCCTATTTCAGTATTTTTCACTGCAGAAGTGCGGATATGCCCCCCCGTTTCAGCATTTTTCACTGCAGAAGTGCGGATACACCCCCCTGTTTTGAAATTTCTGATAGTTTTTATTGTAGAAGTGCAGATACGTCCCCTGAATGGACAATTTCATCCATTTGACCATTCTAAACCCCCGTTTGAACTCCCAAAGTCTGCATTTGACCATTTGATCATCCTAAACATTCATCTAACCAATCCAAACATCCATTTGACCATTCCAAACCTCCATTTAACCTTTCTAAAATGTCCATTTATGACATTCTCATTGATCATTCCACGATTTGGGATACCCATCTTACCGTATGACCTAAACATTTGCAGTTCTCCAAAAAGATCACTTCAACAACACATCTTCCATTTGTATTCATCATCGTCTCTCAACATAAAATCCCTTAAACCTTTTTTTAAGAGTTATCTCTCGAATTGACTAAGGCATTAAGTTTGATCATTATCCTACATATCAATCATTGTCTTCAACCTAATCAATCCACTTCTATCTTGAGGCGGATTTATGTTGTAAGTCAACATCATTGGCCCAAATCAATATCCTTCTATCTCAAGGTGGATTTAGTGCTGTGATCATTGGTTTAGCTAGTTTAATCTGATCAACCAATGTATTAAGTCACCTAGGGTGATTTTCGAATTGGGTTTAGGACCCTTTCCATCAACCAATCCTAATTCATCATCCAATCAAAAAAAACTTATCCTATCATATCCTCTGATCCAATCCCAATCTAAGCTCCAATCCAGTTCTAATCTGAGCATTAATCCCATCATCTTAATCTGAGTGTTAATCCCATCCCAATCTAAGCTTTCATCCAATCCCCATATGGATTTCCAATACATCCTAGTTCTCTATCCATCATCTATTATGTCCTACTAATCTGTATCCATCACGAATCTTTATCCCCCTCTCACACGACCAATAATAGTAGTCAAGGGAAATCCTAATTGCGTTGATGACGATAACAAAAATCTTGTTGATCATGAAGATTGTTATATAGATCCCCTTGATGCTATCATTTCTAGCAAGCTCTCTCCAATCACCTCCCAAAATCCCACTACTTCTTCAAACTATCCCACCATGCCTTCATCTGCATCTAATAACGGTCCTTATGCTACCCTTGACAAGGGATATCCAACATACTCACCATTGACATATTCATCATGTCCTCCCTTTCAACCTCTATCCTACCCAACTTCCATATCCTCCTCTCCTTATCATCATCAACAATCCCAATACCTCTACCTTAATCCCACATCCCAATCTTCCCATCCTAATCCAACACCCACATCTTCCTATCACAATCCCCCATCCCAATATTCCTCCTATCCTAATCCACCATATCAATCCTCTTATCTTAATCCATCATCCCTATCCTTCTATGCTAACTCACCATTCATTTCTTCCTATGACGGTTCACCACCTCAATCTTCTTGTTCTAATACAACATCCACACCTTCCTATCACAATCCCCCATCCCAATACCCTTACATTAATTCCACATCTCCCCATTCTAATCCTTCATCTACATCTTCCTACTATCACTCACCATCCCAATCTTCCCAATCTAATCCAACATACACATCCTCCTACATCACTCTCCCTTTCACCGCATTATATCTTAATTCTCCATCTAAACATAACCCTTCTAGTCCTCCAACCACTCCTAGTCCCCCATCTAGTCCCATCCACTCATCTAATCATAATCCTCCATCCCCTCCTAGTTCTACACCTAGTCCTCCATCTAGTCCCATCCACTCATCTAATCATAATTCTACACATCCTCCAAGTTCTACATGTAATCTTCATCCACCCATCCACTCATCTAATCCTCAAATCCCTAATCCTAATATTCCATCTCCTCCTAGTTCTCCATCCATTCCCATACTCTCATCTAATCCTAACCCTCCATATCCTCCTATTCCTCCATCCATTCCCATCCCATCATCGAATCCTAATCTTCCATCTCCTCCTCGTCCTCCATCCATTCCCATCCCCTCATATAATCCTAACCCTCCATCTCCTCCTAGTCCTCCATCCATTCCCATCCCCTCATCTAATCCTAACCCTCCATCTTCTCCTAGTCCTCCATCCATTCCCATCCCATCATCTAATCCTAACCCTCCATCTCCTCCTAGTCCTCCATCCATTCCCATCCCCTCATCTAATCCCAATCCTCCACCTCCTCCTAGTCCTCCATCCAATCCTATCCCCACATCTAATCCTAATCCTCCATCCATTCCCATCCCCCCATATAACCCTAGTCCCCCAATTCCTAATCCTAATCCTCCATCTATTCCTCCATCCAATCCCATCCCCATGTCTCATCCTAATCCACCAATCCCTAATCCTAATCCTCCATCCATTCCAATCACTCTACCTAATCCTACATCCCTTCCAAATTTCGCCCAAGCACTCATGCAAGAAGAGACACCATGCCCTCCCACTTTATCATGTACTATCACTACTGATGAGGCCCTCCTCCATCCTATACCTATCCCTCCCATTACCATTCCTGACATTGTCCAAACAGTTGAGCCAGTCAAACCCATTGAATCCATTAAATCCCCATCTTCTACTACTAGATCCACCCAATCCATTGAAGACATCCAATCCCCTCCTCCTAGTCCTAATATTCACAAACTTCAATCCAATGACCTCCATGAATCCTCCATCCTCCTATCTCCCCCAATTGAGGAGTCCTTCCAACACTCTTCCATCATCATACATCCCCCACAAGATGAGTCATTGCAAGAGCTTGATCCAAAGCATACAAGCATATCCCATCCTCCAAATCAAGATCCTACCATCCCATCCACTACATCCCAAGATCATAATCCCCATCCATCCAATCTCATGATTCTTATCCTCAACCAAGTCATGATCCTATCCTCCCATCCACCCCATCTCAAGATCACACTAGCTCATCTACTACATCCCATGATCCCCTTTTAATTCAAGATCCACACTCCATCTCATGCGCCCTTATCATCCACTACCATACATCCAGATCCCATCATACTCCCCAATTCCTCTCCTGATCCCTTATCACTTATTCCTCCTGATGCGGCTATCCCCTCATCTCCATCACATGATCCTTCATCGCCCATCACAATGCCACTTTTGTATCACCTTGGTCACATTACACTTATCTGTGGTGGACTTCTTACAGAAGAAAAACAACCCGTATGCACCACCCTACCTCTTCCACCTACTAATGTGCTCACATCATGCTTCCAAGAGAATAAACATCCTACCATAAATCACATGCTACAGAACATGAACTATCATGGAAAAGGTTTAGGCCTTCATGAACAAGGTACTTTAGAGCCCATCCAAGTCAAAGAACATCCAAACACACATGGTCTTGGATATATCTCCCAAAACCCACACTCTAAAGATGTTGGTACAACCTCCGTACATGCTAAATGACCCTCTTCTAAAGTTACAAGAGGTACTTTCCATTGTTCTACCAAGTTATTTTCCGCCATCCCCCCTCCTCCATCATATTACCTCAAAACAACTGTCCATCTTCCTCCCTCATCCAATAAATCTATTTTGGGTCCTTATGTCCCTCTATCCATCATTTCTCATCCTCCATCTACTATGGTTTCTTATATCCCTCCATCAAACCCCACACATCCTCCATATACACAGTCTATTTTGGGTCCTTATATCCCAAAATCACCCCCTCCCTCTTTTCCTATTCATCCTTTTATTCATCCACCCCCTCTCCCTCATACACAACATAAAAATCCTATCTTCATAACTCCTAATCAGGATCAACAAAGGCACATACCTACACACTCTCCATCTACACATAATCCCTATAACCCTACCTCCATTGCTCCACATCATCCATCTCCTCGCAATTATCCCCTTGCTACTAAAATCACTTTGGATGCCAAAGAAAAAATGTATAAATCCAAACATCCACATGAATCTAAAGCTCCTCATTTCCCCTTCAAAAGTCATGTTGAAGAAAAGAAAAATCAAGTCCAAAATCCAAATCAATCCAAAAGGCCACAAAGGCCCACCAAAGAAAAAATAAAAACCATGTGGATCCCAAAGAAACAAGGTGCCATACCTTCAATTGAAAAGTCCATAACGACATCCAAAGTTTCTATTCTCCCAAAAAATAATTCACCTCCTCCATCTCCTAAATCTATTTTGGGTCCCTACATCCCAAAAATCACTATCCCAACTCCTCCATTATCGCCACCCTCTCCATCCATTCCTCCACCTATCTTTTCACATCCACCACATGTGCCAATTTTGGTCTTGAACACCTTCCCCAATCACATATCCACTCCATCATTTCATCCATACAATTTCCAACACCCCATCCACTATCCCCTATATCTCCCCCATCAAATCCCTTTAATCCACAATCTTGCATAATCCATCCATTCTACTAAGTTTCACAAACATTTGAATAATTGCTTCAAACATGGGATCTTATTACCTCATATAGAACTTGATGCTTGAGTCCTTCATCCATCTCCTTATCAACTATCCTCTAAATCTGCATATCCATATCCCTATCTTTATCCATCTTCATCCATATACCAGTCCAAAAAGTCAAAAAACTCACAAAAACAAAAATAAAGAAGAACTAACATAAGGAAAGGGCACCTCAATGATTAGCCTAAGAAATAGTAAACATGAAAGCAAGATAAGATAAATTGATTGTTGATTATACCTTCATGCTTCTCCTTCCTTGGTTGGCCCTTTATCTTTGGATGTCTTGTGTGCTCCTTGGATGACAATGGAGTGAAGTGGATGCAAGATGTAAGATGGATTTGATGAGAAATAGTATGGAAAAGCTAAATTACTGCAAATGACAATTTGGCAAGAGTTTGGTAGAAAAAGAATTGATCCCCAAAATGGGAGAAATGAGGGGGTATTTATAGGATAATTGGAATTCTCTAGAGAATTCAACGGTTGAGATTGATCCAACAAGGTCAAGATGGAGGGCTATGGTGAGTTGAGGACTCACAAGCCTTCACATCTTGACATGTGGAATGTGAGATGTCCTAGGGTGGAATGATGTGGAAATGAGGTGGAAGAGAAGTACATAAGGTGGATGAAGGACAAGTACCTTGTAGGTACCTTGGGGGATGAGAAGATTCCTTGGAGGAATAAAAGTGAATTAAAAATTCATAATGATTGGAAGAATCTAGTGGATAAGAGAGGGTTTCCAAAAAGGTGGGGATCTGCCACATGTGAATGATGTGACAAGTCCAAGGTTCTAGAAGTCTTTGGCACATGTAAAGTGACAAGTCACATTTGCACGGGGATAGCGTAAACTTTGGAAGAATAAAATGTGAATTAAAAATTCACATGGGGAAGAGGGGAGCCTTGGGTGAATAAAAGGGAATTCAAAATTCCTTGGGGGCTGGGGAGAGTTGACCAAGGTACCAATTAGGCTAATGACCTTGATTAAGGTTGTGCAAACACAAGATTATGATAATTAATGAGGGATTAGAGGCAAGTGGGAGATTATGGAGGATGTGACATTAACCTTGATTAAGTGGTGCACATTCTAATCACAAATTAATTAATTTAATCCGAATTAAAAGAGGATTATGGAGACTGTGACAAGGAGAGAGAAAATGAGGAATTGAAAATTGATTTTTAATCAAAAAGGTTAAGTGACTAAACTTAATAAATTGTCCTATTTATTTAATTTAGAGAAGAAAAGGTGTAAGGTAAAGTATTTAATTATTCAATTACATACTTTAGGAACCTTAGGAAAAAAATGAAATAATGATTAAATAAATTATTTAATCACTATTAATGACATAGATGGATAGAGTAGACGATTTTGATCATATGAAAGTGATCAAATTTAAATGTCTACACTATGTTCTCCATGAATACTAATTGTTCCTTTTCCAACAATCTTAGCACTAGAATCATCTCCAAACATCACTAATCCTCCATCATAATTTTTAAGTTTAGTGAACTTTCTTTTGTCTCCAATCATATGATTTGAACACCCACTGTCAATTACCCAATAGTCTTCATCTTGTCTAGCATGAAAGGTAATAACTAGAGTACCTTCCATCTCATCCTTCTTGTTCTGTAGACCACATTCCCTTGCACATCTTCCATGGTTAGTAGACACAAATTTATTCTTCAAGGCTAGAAGCAAGCATTCATCTTTATCATCCTCAAAATTAGACTCATCATTAGAAATTCCAGCATCTTCTCTAACATAATACAATTTCTTGAACTTTCTATCCTTTTTTTCTTTATTATCTTTGTTCTTCTTGTGTACAACTCTATTTGGACATCTTGAAGCATAGTGACAAATATTTCGACCAATGGCACTTTTAAAAGGTAACAAGCCTTTGTACTTATTGGTACCTTTATTCAACTTCCTTGTAATGTTTTCTTCCAACCCTTCTGAACCATCATTATTCGGATCATCTTCTATCTTAGTTTCTTTGAAGGTTGTTTCAGTTTTCTCTTTTTCCCTTCCAAATTTTCTTATCTCAAATGTAGTCAAGGTGCCAAATAGTTATTCTTTAGTGAATTTCTTTGGATCATATATTTATTCAATAGCAGAGACCTTTTCACTATAATTATCTAGTAGGGTCATCAAGATATTCTCTATTACATCTTCATTTTCCATGGTACCACCTTGATTTTTTACTTCATTTGATTCAATTTCAACTCTCTGAAAGTAGCTTGCAATGTCTTCACCTTCTTCCATTTTCAAATTCTCATATCTATGATTTGTTGTTAGCTTCTTTAATAATTTGACTCTATCATTTCCTCCATAGGTATCTTTCATATTTTCCCATACATCAAAAGTAGTGCTTAATTAAATAACTTTTGTCTGCTCAGTCTTAGATAAAACACTAAAGATAGCATACCTTTCTTTATCATTCTCCTCATAGGTAGAAATCTCATCTACAGAAGAAGGACCACTTGCTGGTTCAACATATTTTGTCTCAACAAATTTCCAAGTCTTGAAACCAAGAGAGATCAAGTAACCTCTCATCTTCACTTTCTAGTCACTATAGTCAGCTTCATCAAATATAGGGATTTGCAACTTGTGTGCCATATGATCTACCTCAAGTAGTTAAGCTCTTCTCTGAGGAACCAAAAGCTCTAATACCAATTTTTGAAATGCACAAGACAATTGGAAGGGGGGGTGAATCAATTGTATCTAATTACTTTCACTTCTAACCTTAATCAATTCCACATTCACTTTAATCTGTTACTAAGTATAAACATGAAATGAAGATAACAAAAATAAAACACCAGAGACACCAAATTCATGTGGAAAACCCAATGAGGGAAAAACCATGGTGAGGATTAACTCACAATATAATAGTAATGCAAAACCGGATACAAAGGCTCACTGCTAGAGGGCTCATTGCCTAGAAAGGACTAACTGTCTAGATAAAAAGGCTCACTTCCTATAGATAGGACTCACTATCTAGAAGGAGGCTAACTACCTATAGACAAATAAAGATAATAAAAATCCACCACAATAAGTTCCATACATTCGTATCCTTGATCAAGGAATTGCAGACACCATCAACTCACTACTTTCAAGAATCTAACACATTGAAGTACTACAAACTTGATTCACTTTTGCACACTCTACTTTTTGAACTTGTTTCACACTTATCATACCTTGCACTTTTCAATCACAACATATTGACTTGCATTTATACCATCTTCAATCTTAGAAACTTTCTCCAAGGTTAGCTACACATTCTTCATTTTACAAATTTGAACTTGGTTGATGAATCAACATTCCTATGGTGGATAAGAAAGAGAGTAGAGCAAATGCATGTATATAGGTTTTCCCCTACATTTATCAAGATCAAAAGGAAGATGGAGGGAGTGGGATAAATGGGGTAGGATGGATAGGATGCGGAAGATAAGCAGATGTAGGAGATGGAGGAAAGGAATGTGTAAGTGGATGTTGCCCCCAATCATGGAAGGAGAGTAGATGGGGAATTTATGCATGATGGTTTTTTGCCACATTTTCATCATTTTACGTATCCAAGGCACTTTTTTTCCGAGTTTTCACCATTGGGCGAATGATTTTCTCTTTACTATTTTCTTTTTTGCTCTTTTTTTTGTTCTTCTTTGTTCTTGTTTTTGTGAGTTTTTTGACTTTTTGGACTAGTATATGGATGAAGATGGATAAATATAGGGATATGGATATGCAGATTTGGAGGATATTTGATAAGGAGATGGTGGAAGGACTCAAGCATGGAAGAATAAATTTGAATGAATGCTTTTTTCTAGCCTTGGAGAATAAATATTTGTCTAATTTTGAGGATGATAAAGATGAATTCTTGTTTCTAGCCTTGGAGAATAAATTTGTGTCTACTAACCATGGAAGATGTGCAAGGTAATGTAGTCTAGAGAACAAGAAGGATGAGATGGAAGGTACTCTAGTTACTGCCTTTGATTCTAGACAAGATGAAGACTATTGGGTAATTGATAGTGGATGGTCAAATCATATGATTGGAGACAAAAGTAAGTCACTAAACTTGAAAATTATGATGGAGGATTAGTAATGTTTGGAGATGATTCTAGTGCTAAGATTGTTGGAAAAGGAACAATTAGTCTTTATGGAAAACAAAGTACTAATGATGTCTATTATGTTAAGGGCTTAAGGCATAATATTTTGAGTGTTGGACAAATGTGTAGCAAAGGATTGAAGCTTGTGTTTTAGGATAAAACCTATGAGATCAGAAAATGGTCTAAAATTGTGGTAGCTACAGGAAGAACTTATGGAAACATCTATCAACTTAAGAGTGGTGATGATTAGTGCTTTTTTTCTCAAGTTAATGAATGTTGGCTATAGCACCAGAGGATGGCACATATAAAATTTGACAATCTGATCAGGATCAGTTCAAGATAATTTGTTAGGGATCTACCTACAACCACAAATCCTACCAATGTTGTTTACAGAAGTTGTCAATTGGGAAAACAAACAAGATGAAGTTTTAAAGGAAATGACCATTCATCTACCAGAATGCTGGAATTGATTCACACAGACCTATGTGATCCCACAAGAACTGGAAGTCTTAATGGTGACAGGTATTTTATGCTTTCGATTGATGATTGCCATAGAATTACATGGGTTAATTTTCTTAGGGAGAAAGATCAAGCTCTAGATATATTCAAAGTGTTCAAGGAAAGGGTAGAGAATGAAGTAACCCTAAGAATCAAATGTTTAAGTTCTGATAGAGGTGGATAATTCACTTTTGGTGAGTTTAATATAGTCTCTGAAGAGCATGGTATAAAGAGACATTTTTCTACTCCTATAACTCCTTAGAAAAATGGAGTTGTGGAAAGGAAGAACCAAATTGTTCAAGAGGTTGTAAGGACTATGATGAAAGAGGAAATTTTTCCTGATGTATATTGGAGAGAGGCAATTCACACTACCATTTATATTCTTAACAGAGTCCAGATTAGACATAACAACATAAAAACCCCTTATGAACTATGGACTGGTGAGATTCCTACTGTCAAGTAATTTAAGGCATTTGGAAGCAAATGTTACATTAAAAGAGATGATGAGAACCTTGAAAATTTTATGCAAGATGTGATGTAGGTATTTTCCTTGGATATTCAACTAACAACAAAGCATATAGATGCTTTAATAAAAGACTAAGGAAGATATTTGAAAGTGCAAATGTAAAAGTTGATGAAGATATGCATAGACCAGTTGAAATAAGTGAAGTTAAACTAGATGATCCTATTTGTAGACAAGTAAAAGAAGAGGATAAGGAAGAAAAAGAATAGATTGGAGAAGAAGAGACTCCAAAACCTATTCTTAAGACTCATAAGTATGTACAGAAGAATCATCTAGAAGAATAGATAATTGGAGATAAAAGTGAAGGTGTAAAGACAAGAAGCAAAGTCATAGGAGGTGAAGTAAACTTGTGTTTAATCTCTAAGATAGAACCTAAAACAGTGAGTGAAGCATGCAAAGATGAGAATTAGGTTAGAGAAATGAAAGAAGAATTGTAATAGATCGAGAAGAATCAAACATGGGAACTATTTCCTAGACATGTAAACAAGAATGCAATTGGTACAAAATGGGTGTTCAAGAATAAGTTGAATGAATATGGTGAAGTAGTAAGAAAAAAATCAAGGCTTGTATGCAAAGGTTATTTATGAGTTGAAGGAATAGACTTTGAGGAGACATTTTCTTTCATGGAAAGAATGGAGGCCATTCAGATGTTTTTAGCTTTTTCTACTCACAAAGAGTTCAAAGTATACCAAATGGATGTTAAGTCTACATTCCTGAATGAGAATTGGAAGAAGAGGTGTACATGGAACAACTAGAAGGATTTCAGTTATTAGATAAATCAGACATAGTTTGCAAGTTGAAAAAGGCACTATATGGACTTAAATAGGCTCCTAGAGCATGGTATGCAAGGTTGGACATATATTTGACACAAGGGTTCAACAAATGCTCCATAGAAAAAAAATCTCTATTTCAAAGTTGAAAGGAACAAAATTTTGATAGTGGTTGTGTATGTTGATGACATTATCTTTGGAGGAAATGAAGGTATGTGCAAGAAATTTGTAGAGGAGATTCAAAAAGAGTTTGAGATGTCTATGATTGGTGAGTTGAATTTCTTTCTTGGAATTCAAGTGAATCAAATTGATAAGGGAATATTCATCTTGTAATATAAGTATATGTTAAAGAATTGTTGAAGAAGTTTGGAATGGATGATTCCAAACCGGTATGTACCCCTATGGTGGCTAGATGCAAACTGAGTAAGCATGATGATTCTCCTAAAGTTTATCAGAGCATGTATAAATATATGATTGGTGGACTATTCTATCTTACTACTACTAGATAGGATATAATGCATGTAGTATATTTGGTAGCTAGATTTCAAGTAGAACCTAAAGAAACACAGGTTACAATTGTGAAGAGGATATTCAAATATCTAAAGGGCACTCCAGATTATGGTCTATGGTATCCTAAGGATACTGATTTCAACTTGAATGCCTACATTGATGTAGATTGGGATGATTGTGTAGATGACTAGAAGAGTACAAGTGGTGGTTCATTCTTTCTTGGAGGAAGATCGGTTTCATGGTTAAGCAAGAAATGGGATTTAGTTTCTTTGTCCACTACAGAAGTTGAGTATATTGTAGCAACATATTTTTGTGCACAGGTACTTTGGATGAAACAAACATTAAAGGATATAGGTGTGATGTGTGATGAGCCTATCCCTATCTTTTTGTGATAATACAATTGCAATATATATTTCAAAGAATCCAGTAATGCATTCTAAGACAAATAATATATCTATCAGATATCATTTTTTGAGAGAGAAGGTGTTGGGAAATGAAGTCAGGCTTGAATATGTGTCTACTAAGGAACAAACTATAGATATATTTACTATGGCTCTTTTGAAGGAAACTTTTGAGTATCTTAGGGAGAATTTAGGGGTTACTGCCCCTCCTTCTTTGAACTAGGTGCACATGGAGGTACATCAGTCCAGTGGATCTATAGATTTCATCATTTGTCTAGACTGATGATTGAAGTCTACTCCTTAGGTGGAGTAGAGAGTATCATTGTTGCATTATGAGATGTGGTTTCACTCCTAAGGGGGAGTGATTAGAAATTTAAATTGAATAAGTTTCATGCAAAACTTTCCTTTTCCATTGATGTCAAAGGGGCAAAGAGAGAATCACGTGAAAAATCCTATCTATCTAAAAGAGCTGAAAGGGAGAGAGAATCTTTCAATGAAAAGTGAGTGTTGAAACATTGTGTAGGTTGTCTAGTCTAAAAAAGAGGAAGAAGAAGCAGGATAGTGTGTATGTTGTCTTTGATGTTTTTTCACATCATGTGTTGCCATCAATGAAATAGGGGGAGATTGTTGCAAGTATGAATGTGTTTGGTGGCGTTAGCACTAATGTTATCATTGATGTCAACATAGTTTAGGTTGTTGTAGAGAAAGGAATCAAGTGATTGTAGGTGGTACATGTCTGGTTGAGATACTGTAGATATGTTGAGAGTACATGGATCTATCTTTATGGTGTTATAGGTGTGCTGATATTAGGTACTTTTGAGAAAATTAAAAAATAGTGAAGGTGGAGTTGTGTGTGTTCTTAATGTGCTTTGCATTTCTTCTATGTTGATCCTATGCTTGTGTGGATTTGTAGTATTGTTTATGGGATTCATTGCATAATATATCTCGAGTTATAGCTTCCGGGTTGATGAAGAGTGAAAGTTGTGTTCACTGGTTTTTGAATTGGTTTGGTAGGACTATTTGTCTGTGGACTAGGAAAAATGTTTCTTCTTTACAGTCCCCTGGTGGTTTGTCTCAGATCTTGTGGATCTGGAAGAAGGTTGATAATGATGTTATCTATGTTTTGGAAAACACACTCATGGTTTAGTGCTTCAGAAGGCTTGCTCTAGAGCTACTACATGTGTCGACATGATCCGGTTGGACTAGTGGAAGGAGTTATGTGTATGAAGATTGTTGCAGTTGTTGTGGATGTATCTGAAGGTTTCTAAGAGGTGTTCCAGTGTCTGGTGAAGCATATTGTGTGATCCTTGTGTCATCATCTTGTTGTGGACACACAAAATTTAAAGTTCATTGGTGTTTTCATTAGGTATGGCCAACCTAGTTTCTACACATTTCATGGAGGATAAGCATAGGTTAAGGATGCATGTGGTTGATCCAAGATGTTGTTTGGGTCTTTAATAAGTATGTATTTGGTCTACTCTCATTCTTATCTATTGCGAGAATGTTGAGTCACCGATCTAGTTTGAATTTTTAAAATGAAGAATGTGTAGCCAACCTTGGAGAAAGTTTCTAAGATTGAAGATGGTATAAATTCTAGTCAATATGTTGTGATTGAAAAGTGCAAGGTGCAACAAGTGAAAAACAAGTGTGAAAAGAAGAGTGTGCGAAAGTGAATCAAGGCAACAATACTTCAATGTGTTAGATTCCTGAGAGTAGTGATTTGATGGTGTATGAAATTCCTTGATCAAGGCTGTGAATGTGTCAAACCTATTGTGATGGATTTTTATTATCTTTCTTGTATATAGGTAGTGATCCCCCTTTTGGACAGTGAGTCCTATCTATAGGCAGCGAGCCTTTGTATACGGATAGTGAGTCCTTTCTGGGTAGTGAACCCTTTGGTAGTGAGCCTCTATATCTAGTTTTGCATTATTATTATATTGTGAGTTAATCCTCATCGTGGTTTTTCCCTCATTGGGTTTTCCATGTAAATCTGGTGTCTTTGGTATTTGATTTCTATTATGTACATTTCATGTTTATACTTAATAATAGATTAAAGTGAATGTGGAATTGATTAAGGTTAGAAGTGAAAGTAATTAGATACAACTGATTCACCCCCCCTCTCAGTTGTCTTGTGCATTTCATCAAGCTAGGAATGAAAGAGGAAATGGATTCCTTGTTGCAAAATCAAACTTGGGACTTAGTCCAATTTCCTTTAGGTAAAAAAGCACTGCCAAATAAATGGTTTTAGAGGTTGAAGGAAAAACATGGAGGCAAGAAATGATATAAGGTTGGACTCATGGTAGAAGGTTTTGCGCAGAAAAAAGGTATATATTTTGATGAAATATTTTCTCGAGTTGTAAAGATGACTTCTATTAGAACTATTATAAGTCTTGTGGCTATGGAAGACTTGCACCTTAAATAGATAGATATGAAAACATTTCTCCATGGGGATTTGGAAGAGGAAATATACATGTAGCAATCATAGGGATGTGAGGTCAAGGGTAAGGAGGAATTTGTGTGCAATTTAAAAAAGATTTTGTATGGCCTGAAGCAAGTACCTCGGCAATGGTATTTGAAATTTGATAATTTTATGGCTGAACAAGGTTACAAAAGATATCATTCTAATTATTGTGTTTATTTTAAGAAATTGGATAATGGAATCTATATTATCTTATTGCTTTATGTTGATGATATGCTTGCTACTAGGTCTAACATGTAGCATATTAATGAACTTAAGTAGAAATTAAAAAATTCATTTGATATGAAGGATTTAGGTGCAACAAAATGAATCCTTGGTATGAGGATCACATGGGACATGACAAACATAATTTTTTTTATCGCAAAGTGAGTATGTAGAGAAGGTGTTTGAAAAGGTTTAACATGCAAGATGCAAAAGCAGTTAGTACACCTTTTCCTAGTCATTTTAAGTTGACTAAGGAGATGTGTCCAAAGACACTAGAGGAAGAAGACAAAATGTCTAAGATACCATATGTATCAGTAGTTGGTAGCTTGATATATGCAATGGAATGCACAAGGCCAAATATTGCACATGTAGTGGGAGTTGTGTGCAGGTATATGAGTAATCCAGGAATGGAACATTAGAATGCAGTAAAATGGATTCTTTGATATTTGAGAGGTACTAATTCAAATAAACTATGTTTTGGAGGAACAAATTCTACTCTAAAAGGATATGTTGACTCTAATTTGATGGGTGATATTGATAGAAGGAGAAGTACTAAAGGGTATGTTTTTACCATAGGAGGTACTACAGTCAGCTAGATTTCAAAACTGCAAAAGGTTGTGCTTTCAACCACTGAAGATAAGTATGTTGCTGCTACGGAAGCCAACCAGGTGATGATTTGGCTACAACATTTTCTAGAGGAATTGGGACAAAAACATGAAGATATTTCTTTGTATGATGATAGCCAAAGTGTCATTCATCTTGCTAAGAACTCAAATCTTCATTAAAAAAACTAAGCACATACAACTCAAATACCACTTCATCAGGTAAGTTTTGGAGGATGCGTAGTTGAAGCTAGAGAAAATTCACACACCTAAGAATCTTGTAGATATGTTCACAAAAGGTGGTTACATGAGAGAAATTGATTTCCTCATCAGTTTCTGTTAGCCTTCATGATTGATAATGGTGGATATAACAAACCAACTAGACCTGTAATCCAGTGGGAGCTGCAAGTGCAACAGTGTCATCCATGATCAGTCTCCAAGTGGGAGATTTTTGATATGTGGTGACTGATCATGAAAATATTGTACACTCATAATGTATCCTCATAGGGGTTAACATATCAAGGTTTTTCTTGCTAACTCATCAAATTAAAAAATGACTATAAAACCCTAATTTTGGAAGCTTCCAAAAAGCTTATTATAAGCAGTTGGGATGTAAGTTGTGGTGTGTGTAACTTATGAGATTGTAATCTATTTTGTACTGGATAAAAAAATCATTGTGTGGTTAAGTTTCTATGGATGTAGCCCATCTTGGGTGAACCATGTTAAATTTTTGTGTTGATCTCTTTTGTGTTATTCTTCATTGTTATTTCTGGGTTATTTAATCTACATATAATTGTTAATTTTTATTGCTTTGATCTACGTAAATCCTAACAAAAATCCTAATCAATGGTTCAAAACCATTGAAAGGAATTAGATGGAAACAATTAGTGCATTTCGATTACACAATCAGTGTGATTGATGAAATCAAGTTGAGTGTTCAGTGGAATTGAGGAAATATATTGAGAGGTTAGTGGGATTGGAGAGTAGATTAATCAATTAGGAAATAGATGGATTGGTCAACCAATTAGAGTGAGCAATCAGTGGTTGTGATTTGCTCAATCAGAAAATGGGGTGAAGGTAATTAATTAATTGAATTAATTAATTAATCTTTTCGAGTTGAACATGCAAGTCATGTTTTCATTTTATAAATAAAGTTATATTTGTTTTTTTGATGATGTTTGAATAACTAATTTAATTATTCTATCTAGGAAGGGAAGGTGATATAGTTAAACTATTAAGTATTAATAATTTAATTGATGTTTAGGGGAATAGGGTAAATTAGCGACATAATTAAATAGTTGATGTTATTTAATTAATAAGGAGGAATAAAGTTAGATTAGGACTTACTAAATAAATAAAATTTATTTAATTAGTCAAAAATAATAAAATAGTGAATTAATTAAAAAATGTAATATCATTCAATAAATAGAGGAAATTAGGGTTTTTGATGTAATTGATGTGACATGCAGTGATATTAAATGATAATGATGCCAATGATGAGAAAATCTCATTTAGGATGTGTGATAAGTGTTAGGTCATTGTTACATGTCTACAATCTCCAAAGATAAGGGATTGGTTTTGGTGTATTGTGAAGGTTGGACATTGTTATTTTGATTCAAGGTTGTGATTTTTTTTGAAGGATTGAGATGTTTTGTAAAAGTGTTAAGAATTGGATCATTGTTGGTATTATGAGATGAAAAGGAATAAGGTGGAGTGGTGTATGTTTGCAGAGGGAGTGAATTTTAGATTTGTGAGGGAGTATGGTCGAGGAGATATGATATTTGAATAGAGGGATTCCCAGTGGAAATACCTAAGGAAGTGTTGACATTACTAGTAGGTTGAATGGTTGTAGTAACATGAGTACTAGTGTATGTAGGAATAGAGGCGAGGGTTATGAAAGGAGGAATTGTATTCCCACCTTCTCTTTGAGTGCACCCTAAAGATTGAGCACAACTAGTCATGGTAGGGATGTTTTTATTAACAAGATGACCTAAAATTCACACAATCTATATTCCATGTTCAATTTCAAGAATTTTCCTCACATTATCTAAAGTAGGAGTGATACTAGTATCAATGTTTTCAGTATTCACAATTTTTTGCAACTTTTCTATGTCTTCATCCATTCTTCTTATGTTTTCTTGTGGGACATTACCAACATCATGCACAATTTTTGTAGGTAGGGAAGTCATTAGAAATAAGGTATGAAGGCTATGATCCATAGAGGATTGATTATCAACATTATTAGTGAAAGAGTTGGAAAACCCAAGATCCACAACAAATGGTGTTTCACGAGATGAAATGAGTCTTGAACTACGTCTCACAACAGTATTGCTAATAGGACACCAAGTTGTAAAGGTCATACAAATTTCACAAACTTAATATAAACCCAAGATGGAAAGAGGATGAAATGCAATGCAATGACCTAGAATGTAATATGTAAATGCAATTTTTAGATCCTAAATAAGGTAATTTTCTGATTACACTATGCAAAAACCTAAAAATGATGTCTTGTAAATACAATTTTGAAATCAAAAAATGCACTAAATTTATCAAATTAAGCTAAATATGATCAATTTCACTTAATAGAAAATATGTAAACTGAAACAAAAAACTAAAAAATAGCGAAATGAAATGTAGAAACAAATGTTTTAGTGCCTAGATAATCAAGAAATGACCCTAATCAAGGACTCATTCTCCCTAGGGCGAATGGGTCCTAAGTTAGGGTTTAAATTTTTTTTATAGATTTTTGATATTATTTCAGTGGTTTCTAGATTCTGACTAGAAATAGCAAGTTACAATCTGAATTTTCTATAACTTTAATGTTGAATACAAGTGCAAAATGTGAAAAAATGACAAACTAGGAGACCTAATTTGATGTGTAATTTTGTTTCACTTTTCAAATGTAAGTGAATGATGATGTAATGTTATGTAAATGATACGTAAAATGACTAAATTTTAAATATTTTTTAGATTCCAAAGAATGCAAAAAATCAATCCTAAAACCGTAAATAAAATGAAAAGTTAATGCAAGTTAAGAAGATCTAAATGAGACTCAATTCAATGCAATGAAATGAAAATGAATGCAACATCTAAATGTAGGGTGCAAATGGACTCCAAAATAAAAAAAGTACAATCATCAAATGGTACAGCCACGGTGAGGAGGGTCCTCAAAGAGAAAAATCTGGCCCATGCAACAAGAGTTACACAACATAAGCAATGCAAATTATGGAGGAAAGTACAGATGCAAACATTCTCATTATCTAGGATATTGATTGCATATAGTTAGCCACATCTGGGCTTACAGATTCGGTGCACAGACCTGATTACAACATGCTCAATTTATAGTGCTCTTATATGTGATTGAAATCCTACAGATCAAACTTAATATACATCCTATTCCACTTGATCTTCAATATGGTCTTCTTATAAGGATACAATACAAGCTTTATGTCATATCCATGAATATAAAAACATCCTCGTCGGCCCAAAGATCATTACAATCTACAATGAGGAAAAGGTAACATGTGCAAGAATAGGTCAACCTCAAATATGAAATTCTTCCATAGTAGATGCGTATGATGAAGTGTGGACCTAAGTGTATGGTCGGGGACACTCCATAGAACAAATCTAAACACACTATGAGGATCCACAAATAATGGGCAAGATCCGCGATCGATCCAACTAGCCGTTAGGGTTTAAAATTATTTCAGGGCTAGAATAAAAAATAGTCACTTAATCCGAAAGCGATAACTTTTTGGAAAAAGATCCAAATGAGCTAAAAATTTGTAATAAGGAAATTGAACATGTCCATAATGAAATCCTAGGTACGTGCGATCTGGTGAGAAAACATGAAGAAATACTGGATCTACCAACTCGAACAAGAACAAGAACAAGAACAAAATAAGAACAAAACTAAAAGAAAATATTTTTGGTTGATGCAAGATTGCCAAGAACCAAGGATGCTCCTACATCAAACATCCGGGGTTGATGAAAATTGAGTCCCCCACTTATCAGGGGCCAAAGGAAAACCAAGACGGTGCACCTCAGCCTGAGAAATCCAAGAAGAATCCTCCATTGGTCTATCTTTTCACTTCACAAGATATTCCTTGTATTGCATTCCACGAGTCTTTCTTCCATCTCTGACATCCAAAATCTCTCCTATCTCATCTGATTGTTGTTTAGGAATCTTTTCTTCCAACTTTAATTTATTGTCCTCACTGAGTTCTACTTCATGGTATTGATGTAAATATTTAATGTTGAATATAGGTGAAATATCCAGGTCATCTGGTAACTCCACTTCATATGCATTCCCTGAATCAAATTTCCTCAAAATACTACAAGGTCCAAACTTCCTCATCTTCATCTTACTGTATGTACCAATTGGAAATATTTCCTTCCTTAGATATGCCATCACTTCATCTCCAACCTTGAATTCCTTATGTCTCCTCTTTTCATCATATTTCTCCTTATACTTCTAGTTCATGTTTTCCAAATGTTGTTTCACTTGACTATGCACTGTCTTCATATTTTCAGAAAATTATTCTGCTTCAATACTCCTATTATCTTCCTTACTGATGTCTCTTAGTTTTGATACTCCTCTAGGGTGAACTCCAGTAACAGTCTCAAATGGTGTCCTTTTGGTACTTTTGTTTACTGAATTGTTGTAGGAAAATGTTTCTTGCACAAGGGCTAAATCCTAGCTTTTGGTCTTCTCTCCAACCAAAGATCTCAAAATTTTTCCCAAACTTTGATTTACTACCTCTGTCTATCCATTGGTTTGTGGGTGAAAAGTAGAAATGAACTTCAAATCTATCTTCATCTTCTTCCAAAGTGTTCTCCCAAAGTAACCAACAAACTTTGTATCTCTGTTTGAAACAATACTCCTAGGTAACCCATACAATCTGACTACTTCTCTAAAAAACAAGTTGGCTACATGTACTACATCCGTTGTCTTCTTACAAGGTATGAAATGTGCCATTTTAGAAAATATATCCACTACCACAAATACTAAATCATTACCTCTCTGTGTCTTAGGCAAACCAAGTATTAAATCCAAGCTGATATCCTCCCAAGGTCTTTCTGGTATCGTCAAAGGTTTATACAATCCAACATTCTGACTATTCCCTTTTGCAACTTGAAAAATTCTACAACTCTGCACAATTCTCTTGACATACCTATGAATCTATGGCCAAAAGAAGTTCTCACTCACCAATGCTACTGTCTTGTCAATTCCAAAATGTTCTGATAGTCCTCCACTATGTTTCTCTTTTACCAAGCTATCTCTCATTGAACTCTAGGGTATAACAACTGATTTCCTCTAAAAACATATCCTCTTGAATGAGATAATCCAACCATTGACTTATATCCTCCAAAACTAGTTCTTTACATGCTCTCCAAGGTTCTACAAAATCTGGGTCTTCCTCATACAAGTTCTTTAGTTCATTAAAACCTAACACTTCTACCTTCATTTGTGTCAATAGGATCCTCCTCCTACTTAATGCATTAGCAACTCTATTTGATTTTTCACACCTATGCTTCAAAAGAAAAGAATAACTTTGCAAGAACTCTACCCATCTCATGTGTTTCTAACTCAACTTACCTTGACTACTCAAATTTTGCAAAGCTTGATGATCTGTATACAACACAAACTCCTTAGATAACAAGTAATGTATCCACTTCTTCAAAGCTTGAACTATGGTATAGAACTCTTGATCATACATTGAATATCTTCTCCTTGTATCATTCAACTTCTCACTAAAATAGGCTACTGGTCTTCCTTCTTGACTTAACATTGCTCCAATTGAATCACAATCTACTTGAAATAACTTATCAAAGTCTGGAAAAGCCAACACAAGTTGTTTAGTCACCTTCTAATTCAACAATTCAAAACTTTTGTTTCCTCCAGATGTCCATCTGAAATCCTTCCTATCTCCTCTCATTGCTTCAATCATTGGATTGCAAATAGAACTTAAATTCCTAATGAACTTTTGGTAGAAACTAGCCAATCCATGAAATCATCTTACCTCTGCAATGCTTTCAGGTGTAGGGCATTCATCTCCTTCTCTAATCTTGATCTGATGATATCCACTCTTCAAGTCTATCTTTGTAAAATATTTGGCTCCACTCAAATAATCCATTATGCCATCCATCCAAGGCAAAGGAAATCTATACTATACTATGATCTTGTTTATCACTCTAGAGTCTATACACATTCTCCATTCTCCATACTTCTTAGGCTCCAATACTCTAGGTACTGCACAAGGACTTAAGCTTTCTCTAATCAAACCTTTCATAAAAAATTCTTGCACTTGTCTATTCAGTTATTCATTCTCTACCAGTGTCATCCAGTGTGCTATTTTGTTAGGAAAACTAGCTCTAGGAATCAGATCCATACAATGACTAATACTCCATACAAGTGGTAATCCATCAGGTACATTATCTGAAATGATAGCTTCATATTTTGTCAACAACCCTTTTATCTCTTCTGGCTACTCTCCTTCATGCTTCAATTCTTCAACCTTCTTAGGAACTAGGGCATATAATAGGTTCTCATGTCTCATTCCATCAACGAAACAAATTCTAGCAGTCGTAAATATCTCAGCTTTAGGAACATCTTCCAAGGGAAACAAAGTCTGCTTCATCCCATTTGTAACAATAGTGTATATGTTATTCTTTCCATCATGAATATATTTTCTATCATACTACCAAGGTCTTACCAACAAAATATGGCATACATCCATAGGCATAACATCACACAAAAATTCATCATGGTAATTTCCTATCTTCAATTTTACCAAACATTATTCACTTACCAGTATCTTATGTTTATCTTGAATCCATGCTATCTGATAGGGTCTTGGGTATTTCAATATTTCCAACTTCAACTTGGTCACCATCTCCTTAGAAGCTAGGTTCTCTGAACTTCCATTGTCAATGATCACTTTGCAGCATTTACCAGCTACCTTGCATCTAGGCCAAAACAAATTCTTCCTCTGAAATGGTTCTTTCTCTAATTCACTTTGACACAACACTCTCCTATTCACCAATACTTCTCCTTATTCTAGTTGATTAGATGATTTGACATGTTCCTCCTCCACAAAGGCTATTCTTCTATTATTTTCAGTCTTTCTGCTTATCTCTCCTTGTTTCCATTCAAATTCTCTATGTCCTTCTTCACCACATTTAAAATAGGTTCCCTTGAATATTATTTTCTCTTGTCCTTTGTATCCTTCATTTCTATAACCATCATATATTCCTCCTCTATAATATTTTCCATCCTCTCTTTGATATGAATTCTCATTCTTGCTGACCTCCTTTTCCTTATTTTGATCTATAAAAGTTCCTCTTCCTCCTCTTGTAAATATTCTTCCTCTTTGAAATCTTCCACCTCCTCCTCTCTGTCTTTTCTCATGTCTTTTATTCAGCTTCTCTTTTTCTTTTACGACACACTGATATGCCTCCTCCACACTCAACAACTTCATCAAACTGATCTCATCTTGAATAGATGACCTCAGACAATTCATATATCTAGCTACTTGTTCAGTCTCATCTTTTGAATGTCTAGATCTGATATTCAACTTGTAGAACTCTTCAGTATACTTTGTTACACTTGATTATTTCTGCTTTAGATTCTACAATTTTTGAAATAGACTGATCTGATAGTCAATAGGCATAAACTTTGTCGTGAACTTGTTCACCATTTGATCCCATGATCTTATCTTCTCTTTCCATTTTATTTGTCTATTTTTCTGCAAGTGTTCCCACCAAATGGATGCATGTCCTTTCAACTTTGTATAGGAAAATTTCACCTTCTTATCTTCTGGGGTACCTACAAAATCAAAGTATTTTTCCATCTCTGTTATCCAATCTAACAATTCATCTAAATCCAACTTGCTAGTATAATCCAGTGGATTGAAATTTGGCATAGTGTTCACTCTAGTTAGGGCTCTTATGAACCTCTCTTCTTCTTGATCAAGACCAGGTTGTTCTCCTCCTACAACTTCTTCTTGTTCCTCCACTTCTTCATCACTTACATCCTCAACTGGTTGACCTCTTCCCTGGGCCATTTCAACTGCATCTAATCTAGCAGTAATTCCTCTCAACATCTCCATTATAATTGGGTCTGAATTTCCAAGTGCTCCATTTCCTCTACCAATTCTTCTTCCTACCATCTTGACACAAGCCCTTTGCAGCTATAGGTCAGATCCTCAATCCACCACCCCACAACAAATCATCAATAGGACTGCACAACTTGTAAGGAATGAATCTCACTCTGATACCAGTTTGGTGCAGCCATTATGAGGAGGGTCCTAAAAGAGAATTGTCTGACCCATGCAGCAAGAGTTACACAATAAAAGAAACACAAATTATGGAGGAAAATTTAGATGCAAACATTCTCATTATCTGGAATATTGATTACATATAGTCAGCCACATCCAGGCTTACAGATTCGATGCACAGGCTTGATTATAAATCAGACTTAATATACATCCTATTCCACTTGATCTTCAATTTGTTCCTCTTCTAAGGATCCAATACAAGCTTTATATCATATCCGTGAATCTAGAAACATCAGTGTCTGCCCAAAGATCATTACAATCTCCAATGAGGAAAAGGTAACATGTGCAAGAATAGGTCAGCCTCAAATCTAAAATTCTTCCATAGTAGATGCACATGATGAAGTGTGGACCTAAGTGTAATGTAGGGGACACTCCATAATACAAATACAAACACACCATGCAGATCTGCAAACAATGAGCGAGATCCGTGATCAATCCAACTAGCCGATAGGGTTTGAAATTATTCTGGGGCCAGAATAAAAAATAGTCACTTAATCCAAAATCGATAAATTTTCGGAAAAAGATCCAAATGAGCCAAAAATTTGGAATAAGGAAATTAAACATGTCCACAATGAAATCCTAGGTACATGTGATCTGGTGAGAGAATATGAAGAAACATTGGATCTACCAACTCGAACAAGAACAAGAATAGAATAAGAAAAAAACTGAAAGAAAATATTTTTGGTTGATGCAAGATTGCCAAAAACCAAGGATGCTCCTACATCATCAAACTTAGGTTCACCAAAATGAAATGACAAAAAAATGAAGGTTCATTATAATGAATTGATAACCAATGGGGCATGATGGACCTATTTCTCTAATTTCGTTTAGGAAATGAGATCCAAAAAACTGAAATGACTATCAACCAAAAGGTGAGTCAAATCAAGGTGTGAATCTACAAATCTCCCTTTTATGCAAGGACGAGGGTCTACGCCAAACAACACTTTGGGGAGAAAGATTAAAAATAGAGAAATAACTCCAAAATGCAAGCTATAAAGTGCATCTAGAAGATTAACCTCAATTTTGATGGATCTAGAAGTTAAAATGTAGATCTTAGAATGGGAAAGTGATGTGTACCAATCTAAAACATGCTTTCTCAAAGAAAATTGAAGACTCATTCACCCTATGATGAATGGGTCCTAGCTAGGGCTCTGTAAAATCTATATTTGCATTCTCTTCTACTGTGTTTGTACTCCCAAATTCCTAAATCTCATGGTCAGGCAGTAAGAAATAAATATTGTAGGTCAGTTTCCATGAAATTGCAAGAATGGTGACAACAAATGATATTCAAATGAACAAGACAACTGAGAGTGGGGTGTGTAAGTGTGAATAAGGTATAAATAAATAAAACACTTCTTAATGAAACATTGTATCAAAGATCAAGAAAATAATCTCTTGAAAGCGTCTCATTGTCTCCTATCTTCAAAGATTTATTAAGCTATTGTGCTCTCAAATTTAAATAACACTATAACTATTAAAATGACAATCTAAAGAATGGAATGATGCTGATGCAATGATGTGAAGCTAAATGATAATGCTAGATGATAAAAGAAACTAATATAGCATGATTTGACATGAAAACTGATAAATGAAGCTACAAGAGGCAGCCATGATATTAAAACTAGAATGATGGATGCTTGGATGTTGGATGCTTGATGCTTGAATTCCTATAGAGTAAGAGTGCATAAGCTTGATAATATGGATCTTGGGTCCTTTTCCTTGGTTGAATGAAGTTGTATTTATAGATTTCTTGGCTGTAGAAATGCACAGGGATCAAAAAGAGAGGCTTGGATTCAATCTGGAGGATTGAATGGTGAGAGATGGAGGAGATTGAGAAGATTTTGGAGATTGTCTCTACCCATGAAAACACCAGGCAAGAGAAGAGGAAAGATTGATGGAAGAGGATTGAGAGAAGAATTCGCAATTTGTCTCCAATTCTTCTCGTGAAGTTTCAATCAATTAATTTTGACATATTTTGACATAAATTACACATAGGATATCTAATTTGATTTTAAGAAAATATAGAGGAATATTCCTTATGCCTTAATTTAAATATTTTTGATTTATTTAAATTAGCAAAATAGGGATAAATAATTTAATAAAACAAACTATAGAAGTTGTTTATTAAATAAAAATAGAAGAATATGGTAATTAATCAATAAAGTTTATGATCTTTATTTAATTAATTTAAGATTGATGTGATAGAATAAAATAGGAAAATGATAATTAAATCAAAAAAAATATTTAATTTTGTTTATTTAATTAAGATAAGATATTAGAAGAATTAGAAGAATTTAAATGTGAATGTGAACATAAACTATATAAATAAATATTTTTATTTATTCAAACAATAGAGGAAATTAGAATAATTAATCAAATAATTCATATTTAATTAATCGGATTCTCCACACCATTTTTAGGTGTATACATTTTGCCCCTATTTGAAGTGATTTGTTTATGCATTTCTTCGAAGAAAAATTTTCTGCTACTGCTAGTATCGATGAAAAAAATTCAGTGTGCCATAGACATGCCCCAGATATTGATTTTCAGATGATTGTTGATAATATGCCCCCTCGAGAGATAAATTAATGATTTTATGATATTTTAGAATTTTAGAATTTTCATGATGATTTGATGAAAATAAAAAAATTATCTCTCGACATTGATGAAGAAAATATAGCCCATGGATAAATTTCAATTAATTCCATAAATAAAATTAATTAACATAAAAGAAAACCCACCAAAATCCTATTTCAAAAATCTATATAAAGTCCAAAAGGTCATTTTCAATCTTATTTCTACTTTTTGACTTTCAACACCTAGTGATAGAGATATTTGGGCCAGCTAGAGCAAGATGCCTATCCCCTATGACACTCATCATTTTGAGTGTGTGCGATGTCACCAGTGGCCAGCTGCCTACGAACCTCCTGTATGTACCCATAATCCAGCTCGCATTTTGAATTTTCACGATTTTCGTGTATATTTTTATGCTTTAGCATTTTTTCTTTAGTTTAGCGCATCAATGTCACCCTGTAGTGCTTTGCACTCTGGTTTAACACTTCTGCAAACTATTTTATCACTTTGAGAAAGTAGTTCTTTCATTATTTTCTCTAGCGCTTTCGTAGGATAGTTTAGCACTTTCATGATTTAGCACTTAGGTAGTCTGATTTAGCGCTTCAACGTCGGATCTTAGCATCTAGAATGTTCTAGCACTTTGATGGAATAAAATGGTGCATTGATGGTCTGTTATAGTGCATCAAAGTGCTAAAATAGTGCTTCTGATAAAGTAGCACTTTGGACACCTATTTTAGCGCATCAAAGTGTTGAAATAACGCTTCTGATTTTGTAGCGCTTTGGATGCCTATTTTAGCGCATCGATGTCAGATTTGCAAATTTTGACATTTTAACCTTGATGTCATCAGTTTCGGTCATGTCCATTCTTTGGTTTTGTATGATTTCATTATCCAAATTCTTAATGAATGATTCTGATGATTAATAATTCTTACTCTAATGATAGGCAAGAATAATTCTATTTGTGATGATCCTCATGATAGGCGAGGAATGATTCATATCTGATAAACCTCATGATAGGTGAGGTTTGTTGGTGTTTGTTCATGAATTTTGATCAAAAAATTCATACCAAAGTTTGATTGGATCTAATAATAGAATGACTTTTGATTCTTGACATAGTGCACTGATTTTAGACTTTTCATGGTGATAGGAGGATCTGGGTAATCTCCAAATGTGAGAGTTGTTTCCCTGGACCATAGATTTGATTCCTCATTTGACTTCCGATGAGATTCAGGTTATAGTTCAATGTGGTCTTTCTAGTCTCCTTGATATGCCCCAGATTAGGATTAATCGGGGTCTCCTTACTACTTTGGCCGAGTGGTGGCACAATGACCATAACACCTTCCATTTACCCACCGGTGAGATGATCGTCACACCCAAGGATGTGTGGCTGATATTGTGGATTCCATTCATGGGATACATCATTGTTTATGATTCACATGAGGCTGGTGGGAGAGATACTGTCTTTAGAGTTTTTCAGGATCAGCACATTGCAGGACCGAGTGTCTGATGGTGGATGATAGCTGATGCTTATGCTTCACTACCAGCAGTATTAGTTGGATTTATTGGAGGATTCCTTTGTCCTAATCATAGGTCAAAGGGATTATCTATGGGTTGGGGCCGTATCCTTGAGAGTATGGTTGTGCATGGGATGAGATATGCGTGGCTGATGTGTATGCTAGCCCATCTCTATCATGATTTACATTCAGTAGTGTACTTGGGAGCATGCAACCTACTAGCAGGAATGACTCTATTACAGGTTTGGGCATGGGAGCATTTTTCCATTGCTCAACCATTTCCAGTTCTTGACAGACTAGCAGGAAGACCCTATGTTTTCCGGTATAGAGGTAGACTTACCCAGACTCGGATGGGTAAGTTAGAGCATTGGAGATGGCTTTTGGATGACATTGAGAATGTCATCTGGCGGCCTTATCTGGATTGAGCAGTGGGATAAGGATGATGTAGTGCTTGGATACCTATGTGATTCCATGTACTTGATTGGTAGGACTCCATTTGTTTTAGAGAGATTTTTATTACGGTGGGTCTACAGGCAGTGTGGTATTGTACAGTGTATGCCTTAAGGGGCTGCTCATTATGCCCAGTGATGGAGTGATGTAGTAGATTCAGGGCCATGTTTATCACATGAGAAATTAGTAGAGGGATATAGGACTCTACAACCATCAGCCTGGGATATGCGCAGAGATATTGCAGAGGCACCCGTGATAGAGGAGTATGCCACATTTTTGGAATTTCATCCACATCCTCGGATTACGGTTCTCAATGAGCTAGTACCTTTACCTATGGAGGAGGATGTTGCTGAGGGTGAGGAGGATAGCAGTGGAGATGATACTAAGTCAGGTAGCAGTATTGAGAATAGTAGTGGGGACAATAGCAGTGATGACGGTGATGGTAGTGGAGGTGGCAGACGGGCTAGGCTAGTTACTGTCGGTTCATCATAGAGTAGGCCTCGCAAGAGGCAAGCAGTGGTAGTGTCGTCGGTTGATCATCAGAGGCAGATCGTTAGTTTAAAGGCACAAGTACAGACTATATAGGGACAGTTGGTATAGGCACAGGGCTTGCTTGTTCAGACGTAGACTTAGATGCAGACTCAGGTACAGGCTCATGCCCAGGCATTAACATAGGTATAGGGATAGTTGGCAGCTATTTAGACTCAGGTGGATACCTTGATAGCTGAGAGGGACAGTGCTACATAGATTACATGAGAGAGGTTCTGGGGGTTGGCTGAGAGGTAGATTTCTACAAGGGTAGGTATCATGATGCAGTGCCTATTGATCACAAAGTTAGCTATGCCCCATCGAGATCTGGTCGGACACATACTCGAATAGTCAACGAGGGTGTGACATAGCCTCCACAGAGAGATCCAAGAGATCTTGGTTCTTCCAGGGGTGGTGGTGGTACTAGTCTCGTTATGCCTGCTCATTCTGGTAGCAGCAGATCTTAGACGCCATTATGTGATTTCGAGACATTCTTTTTGAGATATGATGTATACTTCGAGTCAACTCATTTTTGATGATGTATCTTTTCTTATTTCGGACTTCAATGTATACTTGACATTGATGATATAAATGATATGTAGTGATTTCTATTTATGATGGTCTATGATTCTATGATGGATGCATTTATTTTATGTGATGATGTATCATGTGATGAATGCTTTTACTTTATGTGATGATTCTAGATGAATGTATATGCAAAATATATGATGTATGAATGTTATGAACAATAATGTATGATGTTCTAAATGATGATCTATGATGTATGGATGTTATGATGTTGTAAATAATGATTTAAGATGTATGGATGTATGGATAATAATGTTGATTTATGATGTATGATAATGGATGTATGGATAATAATTTTCATTTATGATGTATGATAATGGATTTATTCATTTATGATATGATGAAATATATGGATGGTAAATGCTTTTTACTTTAAATGTGATGTTGATAAAAAAATGATGATTTTGTGATGGATGATAATGGATGGATGGTGTAAATTTTGTGATACAATTTATGGATGACAAATGATATATGGGTTAAAAATTGATCATATGCATATGATAATAATGTAATGAGTGATATGATGTATTTATTTAAATGATGGTTTGTGGAAAATATGGTACGATAAATCTATAACTATTTGATGTCAAATGCATGAATGATGAGATGATGCTCCTATTATGTTTTTGATGATTTTTGGTTTAATGTCAAGTATACTCAATCATATTTGTAGAAAAGATAATAATTTATTGGAAACCTTTATGCAAAAATCACTCTACAGATGTGGAATTTATTATGAATGCAATCTAATTTTATAATGCAACTATATGCAACCATTGTCATTTTAACAGTACTTTTGTGTTCAGTATCATCGTCAAGCTTTCTAGGATGTTAAAAGTGAGTACAAGAGTTAATGGTATATGTTAGACCAATGACGGCCTGAGTACTACTTTCATGATTTTTGATATTGCAAGCGAACACAAGCATCTAGGTATAATTGAACCAAGATGACCTGAGCATTCATTGCGTAAATAGGCAGAGATTAATCATTTCAATGTGTGAATTCTGAATGTCATCGGTGATACATTTGCATAGCACATCCCCCGACAATTCACACATTTATATGATTAACTTACAGACAACATACAATAAAAATATCATTCTTCGTGTTTCTCTAGTTCATTTACATCATCGAGCTACTCCAAATAAATGATAATATTAACCTAAAATACAATTTATCCACCTTTTACTTAGAGTGTTTCAATCATTATTCAGATTAGATCCTTCATCCTCATTTTGTGATTTTTTTGTGATTTTCTGAGATTTTGACCAAAGACCTAATTTACCAACTTATCCTAGGGGTCTCGGGGGCTGATCAAAGATTAGCCTTGCCTACGTTACACACATAGAGACCACGTAGTTCAACTAACATAGACTCACTGCTTTTGGATTTTTTTCTTTTCTAGATTGACTTTTTGACATGTTTTTGGATTTTATGATATGATACGGATGTTTGATGCCTTCCGATGGTGATTGATGTTGCGCTTTGATCATTTTTTTTGTTTTCTTGTCATACTGTTGTTTTCTCACTTGGTGAGACCGATGTTTTCATTGCCCCTAGTGATATCTAGATGTTGCCCCCAAGCTAGAGTGAGACATGACCATGTGAAATGATTTGATAATGGATGCAATGATGGCAAGACTAATGATATGATATGAAAAGGAAATGACTACTAGACTAATGATCCTAATATGTATCAAAATAGATGTGAAAGCTAGTTTAGAATCACATATGACACCTATTTCTAGGTTTTCACCATATGCTTTGATTACACCCTTTGTTTTGTATTTTTCTACTTTTTCTGTATTTTTTGTATTTTTTTGTATTTTCTGTTGCCAAGATGCCTGTTTGCCAGGTTTTCATCAAGGAAACCCTTTTTCAAAAGTTTGACCCGTGTACTAGGAAATTCAGGTGTAGAACTTTCTGAGATTGATACTGTTGATAGGTTCATCAAACAAATCCCCTTTTGATGTTGATAGTTAATAGGCCCCTGATCCGTACACTGATATGATGACAAAAGGACCTAGCCAATTAGGCTCAAATTTCCCTTTCTTTTCCTTGTCTTGTTGATTTCTCAGGTTTTCTTTTAGAACCAAATCGCCAACCTGAAATACTCTAGGTTTTACCCTATTATTGTAACTCCTTGATATTCTTTTTTGATATGTTGTGAGATGGTTGACAACTTGCTGACGATGCTCATCCAATAATTCTAGTTCTTGAACTCTGGATAACCTATAATCCTCATCTAAAATGATTCCTCTGAGTGATACATGGAGTGATGGAATCTCTACTTCAATAGGTAGTATGGCCTCCGTTCCATATACCAAGGCATATTGTGCTGCTCCTATCGGTGTTCTAATACTGGTTTTATAGGTCCGTAGTGTAGGATTGAGTTGAACATTCCAATCATGTCCAACATCTTTAACCATCTTCTTGAGTAGTTTTAGAATTTTTTTTTTAGAGGCCTCTACTTGGCCATTTCCTTCAGGATAGTACGGTGTTGAGAAACGATGTTGGATATGAAAATTCTCACATAATTCTTGAACATCTTGGTTTTTGAAAGGTTGTCCATTATCAGTGATAATAGATTGAGGGATGTCATACCGACATATTATATAATTCAAGATGAATGACGAGATCTTCTTCCCAGTGATCATTGTAAGAGGCACTGCTTCTATCCATTTTGTAAAATATTATGTAGTTGTTATTATGAACTTGTGTCCATTGGATGAAGAGGGATTTATCTTTCCTACCAGATCTAGTCCCCATTGACAAAAGGGCCATGTTGATGTGAAGGGATGTAGTTATTGAGCTGGTGCATGAATCAGATTATTGTGAATCTCACACTTTTGATATTTCTTTACAAACTGATAAGATTCTTTCTCCATGCATGGCCAATAATATCCTAAACGGAGGAGTTTCTTTGCTAGAGTTATTCCACTCGAATGAGTGCCACAAATACCTTCATGAACCTCACGTAAGGTCGTCTCAGATTCATCATGTTCTAAACATTGGATTAAGGTACCATCAAGACCTTGATGATAAAGGATGTCAGTGATCAAAATATGTCAGGTGGATTGGCGAATAAAATTATGTTTTTGGTTCCTGGAAAGATCAGGAGGGAGGATATTTTCCTTAGGTTTTTTCATAGATGAATGTTTTAATGGCCTCTAAATGTCATATGGAATTGGATTCCGAACTATTATAAGAAGGACATGGTACTTATTCTACCATAAACTCATAACAACCTCATTTTTCTAGCAATTGTAAGAGTGAAGCAATTGTGGCCATAGCATCCACAACTTTGTTCTTCGCCCTTGGAATTTGATCAATGGGGGATGCGATTTTAAGCAAAGTAGTGTGAATTTTAGTGTTAGGGTTCCTAAAAGTAGTGAGCTGAAGGCATTCAAAATCATTCAAGCAAGGCTACAAAAGTGTGTGAGCATTGTGGTCAATTTCCTTGTTGCATTGAGAAGTATTCTTTATGTGACCTTCTTTTATCTTATATTTCTTTCTATGATAGTGAGCCCTGGCTATGATCCCTTTTGGTCAATGTGTCCTATTCTACTTGTGAGACATTGTACCAATTTTTCAATTACTTATATTGTAAGCTAATCCTCAACATGTTTTTTCCCTCATTGGGTTTTCCATGTAAATCTGGTCTCCTCTTTCTTATGATGTGATTTTAGTTTTTGTTATGTTCTACTAGCTGTTATACACACAAACTCAAACTAGGTTGATACCTAAAAATTATCGTGGTGGATAGGAATGAAGGTGACCTAAAAGAATCTTTAAATAAGATCCAAATAGATCCAAACAAACCTCAACACACTTCACAAGCCTTGCATGTTGTGTTAAACACAAGGTCAACCAACACCAATGCAAAAAACTATAAACATTAAGTAAATACTTCCTCAAATCAATCCATAAGCCAAAATTTTAGGACAACATAATTTAATTGAACATGATCAAGAGTAACTCATGAACTACTTGAGGTTCATCAAACACTTCATCCAAACTTGCATCATTCATATGCTCCAACTCAGAACAACTAGTAACCCTTACTTTCACACTAATAAATGAAACTCACTCTGTACTACACCAAATCAAGTAAAACATTGAATACAAAAAGATGCAATAATTATGAGAAACTTCCCAAATTCACACAACCTAAAGCTAAACAATGAAGAAATGTAGATAAAATACATTTCTCCAATGCCACAAAAATAATCATTGAACAATTGGTTCACATATTGGTGAAAATATCTCACATTGTACAACAATCTAGAAACCCAAATTATAAATATAGAAACCTTTAACAACCTTGAATGATCTATAAGATTCACATAGGCATAGCATCAACATAGAATGTTAGAGTTATCATGCATTAACTAATAATTAATTAATCTTTAACTAATTATTAGTCTAATTTATTCTCATGCAATTAAGCTAAACTTAGGATTTCTTTATTAGTTGAGATAATATTAGATCATTATGTCTCATCTCATGTGATGTTGAAACTTGTTATGATCCAATCCATTTCTCATTTAGGTTTTTTTTCATATAAGAACTCAACCCTTATTGTAATTATATCTTGAGCTTTCATATCTTCTTGAAAGTCTCTTGCTTCTATTGCTTTTTCTTATTGATAAATATTTCATATATTTTTTGTAGATCTCTTGCATGGAAGGTGTATTTGTTTGTTTTTTGATCATGTGGCTCATGGTTTTAAGCTTTTTTCACAATTCTAACATAGAAGAAATGCGGAGCAAAATATTGGGGCCTACTATGAACACTTGCACAACATAGTTTACTCTGTTTATCAATTTTCTCAATATCCTCAACATCTTCAAACTGTAGTTGACATCAATGACAACACTAGTCAATATACTTCCTATTAACATCAATGACAACACCTTCATTCTTGCAACAATCTCCCCATTTTTCATTGATGGAAACACAAGATGTGAAAATCCACCAAAGACAACACACACACCTTTTTTTATTATGATTAGATAGCCTACACAACATTCCCGAACTCTATCCCCCATATAGGAGTCTCTCTCCCTTTGATAATAATGGTTAGACAACATACACAACTTTCTCCATTGATACCTTACATGATTTTCTCTCTTGTCCTAAGTACGCAATATTTTTCACATGATTCTTTCTCCCCCTTTGACATGAATGGAAAAGGAAAAAGGTTTGCATTATTCTCCCCCTTTGAAACTGAACCAAGAAACTTACTTTGAAAACTCCCTCTTTGGAGTATATCCAAACAAAATAGCAACTCAATGACAACACATGACACTACCTACTCCCCTTGAGAGGTATCCACCAACATTAGTCCAAAAAAGACATAGATCCTTAGATCCACTGGAATGATGCATCTCCATATGCATCTAGTTCAAACTGGGAGGGTTGATAATCCCAACTTCTTTAGAAGATATTCAAAACTATCCTTAGGAAGAGCCTTACTAAATGTATCATCAATCTGATCCTTTGTAGGAATATACTCAAGATTTACTTCATTCTCCATAAATTTTTCTCATAAAATGTGATACTTAATAGATATATGATTTTTCCTTGAATGCATCATTGGACTCTTTAAAATGTTAATCACACTTGTGTTATCATAGAAGATAGAAATAGGCTCATTGTATAAAACTCTGATTTCCTTCAATGTTTGTCTCATCCATAATACCTATGCAAAACATGATGTTTCTAAAATATACCTAGCCTCTACAATGGATAAAGAAACTAAATCTTGCTTCTTGCTCAACCATGACACCAATCTACATCCAGGAAAGAATGCACCACCATTTGTACTTTTCCTATCATCAACACAACTAGCCCAATTTGCAGCTATATATGCACTTAATGTGAAATTAGTATCCTTAGGATACCACAATACATAATCTAGAGTTCCTCTTAAGTATCTAGATATCCTCTTCACAATTGCAACATGTGTTTCTTTAGGATCTTCTTGAAATATAGCTACAAGACAAACTACATGCATGGTATCTATTCTAGTAGCATTTAGATATAATAGTCCACCAATCATGGATCTATACTTGCCCTGATCAGACTTAGGTGAATCATCATATTTACTTAGTTAACAACCTTTCACCATAGGAGTACATAATGGTTTAGAGTCATCCATTCTAAACTTCTTCAACATCTTTCTAACATATTTAGACTGTGAAATAAAAATCCCTTTATCTGTTTGATTGATTTTTAGCCCAAGAAATAAATTCATCTCCCCAAACATTGACATTTCAAACTCTTTTTGTATTTACTTTGCAAATTTCTTACACATAGCCTCATTTCCTCCAAAGATAATATCATCCACATATACTACTATCAATATTTTTTCCTCCTGAATTTTAAAGTAAAGATTACTATCTACGATGCCCTTATTGAAACCTTATTATATCAAGTACTTCTCCAATATTGCATACAAAGCTCTAGGAGCTTGCTTCAATCCATATAGTGTCTTATTAAACTTGCATACCATATTTGATTGATCTAAAAACTTAAATCCTTCTGGTTTTTCCATATAAACTTCTTCTAATTCACCATTCAGAAAAGTAGACTTCACATCCATCTGATAAACTTTAAAGTCTTTATCTGCTGCAAATGTGAAAAACATTTTGATAGCTCCCATCCTAACCAGATGAGAAAAAGTATCCTCAACTTCTATACCTTCTACTTGTGAGTAACCCTTACACACAAGTCTTGCCTTATTTATTATTACCTCTCCATTCTCATTTAGCTTGTATATGAATACCCACTTAGTTCCAATTGTGTTCTTATTTTCAAGTCTGGGAACCAATTGCCAAGTCTGATTCTTTTCCATCCGCATAAGTTCTTCTTTCATTTCCTTCATCTAATATTCATCCTTGCATGCTTCACTAACTATTTTCGTTTCAACTTTAGAAAGTAGACACATATTTACCTCAACTTCAAGAACTTTTCTTCTTGTCAATACACCTTTCCTCTTATCTCCAATGGTTTGATCTTCTGAATGATTCATTTGCACATACTTAGGGGTTTTAGGGGTCTTCTCTAGAGATTCTTCTTCTTCATTTTGATTTCCTTTTTAACCATATTTTTCTTCCTTAATTTCTCTGCAGTCAGGTTCATTTGACACATATCCATCTACTGCAATTTAATTCTACAAGTTTTCATCAACTTTAATACTTACATTTTCAACTATCTTTCTTAGCCTTTTCTTGTAAGCTTTGCTTCTAATGAAGTATCCAAGGAAGATACCTTCATCAGATCTTTCATCAAAATTTCCTAATTTTTCTTCATCCCTTTTGATATAATATTTGCTTCCAAATACTCTATAGTACTTCATAGTAGGAATCCTTCCATACCATAGTTCATAGGGAGTCTTTGTGCTCTTAGCTTTAGCTTGAACTGTATTAAGTATGTAGACAACAATATGAATAGCTTCTCTTCAATATATTTTTGATAGATTTACCTCTTTCATCATAGTCCTAGAAGCTTCTTGAACATTCCATTTTTTCCTTTCAACAACTCCATTCTACTGAGAAGATCTAAGGGCAGAAAAATGCCTCTTTATTCCATGAACTTCACAAAACATGTTAAACTCATTGGAGGTGAATTCACCACCTCTATCAGACCTCAAACATTTGATTTTCAAATCCATTTCCTTCTCAACCATAGATTTAAATGCTTTGAATTTACCAAATGCATCATATTTTTCTCTGAGAAAAGTAACCCATGTCATTCTAGAATAATCATCAATCAAAAGAATAAAGTACCTATCACCTTGTAAACTTCTCACCCTTGTAGGACCAAAAATATTTGTGTACTAATTCTAGTAGTCTAATATTAGATTGTTCCTTTCCCTTGAAACTATTTCTTGTTCTTATGTCATAACCAACTATCATTAATTAGATACATAAAGTAATGACCATTAGCACCCTTTAGCTAATAAATGTTTCCATTTTTTCTTTTACCAGCAACAATCACAGTTACGAATCCTTTTCTAATATCGCATGTTTCATCCTTAAACACAAGATTGAATCCTTTGCTACACATTTTTCCAAAATTCAAAAGGTTATGCCTTAAATCCTTAACATAAGAAACATTGTCACTACTATTCTTTCCATCAAAACTGATTGAACCTATTCCACATATATTAGCTCTTGAATCATCTCCAAATTTAACTAATCCTCCATCATACTTTTCAATTTTAACAAACTCAATTTTGTCTCCTGTCATATGATTAGAGAATCCAATATCAACAACCCAACAATTCTTATCCTCTTTGACATGAAAGGAAGATGCCAAAGTACCTTCAACTTTATTCTTTAACTTTGGAATACTTTCCTTCACACAACTTTAAGGGCTAGCAGAGCCAGATTTTTTTTTTATAACAAAGAAACAAGATTCAATCATCATCAAAATATCCATAATAAAATTCATCATCAGAAATACCAACATCTTCTCTCACCTAGTAATATTTCTTAATCATTTTTCCTTTATCTTCCTTGTTCCTATTATTTTGAGCTATTTTTGGACATCTTGAAGCATAATGACCTATATCACCATAGCTAAAAAAGTTGAAAGGTAATTTACCTTTGTACTTACTAGTACCCTTTTTCATCTTCCTCACAAAGTTATCTTTCAAATCATCAAAATCTTCTTCACCTGAATCTTCAACCTTCTCTAATTTACCAACCTTGAAAGTAGTCTCAACTTTTGTACCTTTCTTCGGTTTTCTCATTTCAAATGTGGTTAGAGTACTAATCAACTGATCTCTAAAATAATTGTCAAAATCAATGATTTCCTCAATAGAAAATACATTTTCACTGTAGCATTCTGAAAGTGATCTGATAAATTTCTTCACTACTTTATATTCTTTAACTGTTGCACCCTCTCATAGCACTTACCAACTCATCAACTCTCTATATGTATCCTTTAATTGTTTCACCTTGAGACATATGCATAATTTCAAACTATTCCTTCAAGTTCTACAACTTTTCTTGTTTGACCTTTAGATCTCCTTCATAAATGCTTTCTTTCTTATCTCAAACATCTTTAGCAAACCTCAAACTCATAACTTTAACTAATTAAGTATTTGAAAGACTATTCACAATAATGAATCTTTCCTTAGCATTGATCTCATGCACCTTGATTTTTGCATTTGTACTTGGACCATTTAGACGTGGAATGTATGTAGTCTATAAGCCTTCTCAATTTGATATCCCTGAGAAAAAATATATCCTTCATATTTATCTTCCAGAATGAATAATCTGAGCCATCAAATCTAAGATATTCCAAAGAAATCTTGTTCACCATCTCGGATCTACCTTAAGTGGTTAAGTTATTCTCTATGGAACCTTGCTTTGATACCAATATTTGAAATGAACAAGATAACTAAGAGGAGGTGTGAATCAGTTGTAGAAAATTAAAATATTAAAACCCTCCACAATAATAAAATCCACATGCATTTATTAAACCCTTATTCTATTAGTAATATGATTAAACATGGAATGCACATAAAAAATACTTAAATCACAACATCACGCATAAGATAATTCTAGATTTACATGCAAAATGCAATGAGGGGAAATCCAAGGTGAGGATTAACTTACAATATAAGTAAGAGAAAAATTGGTACAAAAGGGCTCATTGCCAAAATAGGAAACATTGTCCAAAAGGTTCATAGCCAGGGCTCACTACCACAAAAAGAAATATAAGAAGATAGATGAATAATGTTACACAGAGAATAATTCTCAATGCAATAAGGAAATCCACCACAATTCTCACACACTTTTTCATCTTGCTTGAATGAATTTGGATGCCTTTAGCTCACTTCTTTTAGGAAACCTAACAATAAAACTCGCACTTCTTTGATTAAACTCACATCGCCCGCTTCACTCACATTGATCTAACATCTATCTTGCTTCAAATTTAATTCATACCTCAACTCACAACAACACCACACTTATTTATATCATCCTTAACCTCAAAAACCTTGAAAACCATCAAAGAAGGTCGAAAACTAGCCATTATACACACAAATTAAAAATAGGTCGGCACCTAAATATTTCCGTAGTGGATATGAATGAAAGCAACATAAAAAAAACTTTAACTAAGACCCAAATAGATCTAAACACACCTCTACATTCTTCTCAAGCTTCATATGTAGTGTTAAACACAAGGTCGGCCAATGCCTGTGCAAAGCACTATAAACATTAAGTACACACTTCCTTTAATCAATCCATAAGTCAAAAGTTTTAGAAAACATAATTTACTTGAACATAAACAAGAATAACTCATGAACTACTGAGATTCATCAAACAATTCATCCAAACTTCTATCATTCAAATACTCCAACTCGAAACAACTATTAACCCTTACTTGCACACTAATTAATGAAATTCACTCTGTACTGCACCAAATCATGTAAAACCTTGAATACAAAAAGATGCAAGCATTATGAGAAACTTCCTAGATATGCACAACCTAAAGAAAATAGTGGAGAAACATGGAGCAAATACATTTATCCCAGGCCACAAAAAAATCACTAAACAACTGGTTCACATACAGGTGAAAATATCTTGCACTATACAATGATCCAGAAACCCAAATTTTGAATATAAAGACCTCTAAAAACATTGAATAATTTGTAAGATCCATATAGGCATAACATCAGCATAGAAGAAACATAGATCACAATATTGGGTCGTACTATGAACACTTGCACAACATAGTTTACTTTGTTTATCAATTTTCTCAATATCCTCAACATCTTCAACCCCTAGTTGACATCAATGACAACACCAGTCAATTGACTTCTTGTTGACATCAATGAAAAAACCTGCATTCTTGCAACAAATGTAACTTTGAAAACTATGTAATTTTTCTCTTCAAGTGATCTTGCACCTAAAATATGCAAACATACATCAAAAGGGAAAAATGTTGTTTTGTTGGTGAATGGGGGTTTTCCTTAATGGTCAAACCCCATTTTGGTAATTAAACCTTGTAATGAAATGATGAAACATGAAGGAACAAAGCAATGCCATAACTCACCAAACCTTTGAATGAACCTTGGAATGTGGATCTATAGCTTGCATGAAATGGCTTCAATGGATGTGGATCTTGATCTTGAAACTAGACTTAAAACAATGCCTTTGAATCCTTGAATTGATCTTGAACACTATTTCAACACATTAGGTCAAATAACATGCATTCTACAAGAAGAATTTGACATGATAATGAATCTTAATTTCTGCAATAATCTTCAATAAATCTTCCTTTTGAATGCTTGGAAATTCTCTTGAAATGCTCTTGATCACATAAGCTTTCTTTCTTAATCTCATGAAAATTTCTTGATTGGTTAAAAGTCTTAGGATGAAACTTATTGAAATGATCTCTTATTTTTACATATGTTAACATTAATTCCCAAAATTCAAATAACACAAGACGACATGTAAATACACATTTGAAATCATTGAAATACAAACAAAAATGTGAAGAATTTTTTTACCTTAGTCTATTTTTAATTTTCGGCTTTACTTTTTTCTTTGAGAAGATCCACATGCGAAGAGGTTGTTTTTTTGATGGGTGTGCAATGAACCACATGGTGGCTATGTGCGCTTTGTTAATTTATTTCCTTTCGGCTAGGAGTCAGACCAAATGTCAGCTTGGTGGATGATTTCTTAAAATCACTTTTTCATAAATCTTAGATTATCCGCCTGTGCGACATGTCATCTCTTTGCTATAGAGGAGTTGTATCTTGGGAGCCTTTATTTAGAGTCTATTGGAATGCGTCTTTCCTTGTTCTAATAAAGGGAGTGAGTCGGTGCCACCAAAGCCACTTGACCGGTTGACAAGACATTTTCCAGACTATTTTTCTAGGATTCAAGTGTTTACAAGGGGAAATCCTATTAAAATATCTAAATGATATTAATATGGGAGTTGAAATTTAATGAGCACGATTGTAGGGACCTAACAAAAGATCTAGGATCAAATCCAAGCTATTATGTGTGGACGTCTGGTAGTCATTACTTCTAAACAAATTCGGTGTTTCTCTCTCCTTGGCAGTTATAAATTGGAAGTGGCAACATGAAGAAAGGGTACTAAAGTTTTCCTTTTGGAAAAAATTTTCTTTAGCTTCCATAGTTAGTAGGAATATCTTCTTTTAAGTTTACACAATGTTGCTTCACTCTGGCATGTTTTGTCTTTTATATATTCAAACTATCATCGGATTGGAATTTGATCTTTGTTTTAAGTTCATTTAATATTTTAAGTATGAGTTATTTGGGAGAAATACTTAAAAATGTGCATGATATGGCCTCTATCAATATTTCCTTCTTTATATCTTCGTCCAAAATAGAACACTATGTCTTGCTTAATCTAAATAGTTTGATTATTTTATTTCCATTCTGTTTATGTGCATGATAAAGTTATAATATTTAGAAACTAGATTATGTTATTGGACTTCTCTATTTTCTTGGTAGGATTATCATTTCTTCATTTTTTTCTATATTAAGAAGAAGATTTTATGTAGCTTTTGAATTTTTTCTATTCACCCTTGGAACTTCTATGTTTAGTCAGATCTTAATACACACTACCTATGGGTGGATTGAATGACTGCATTGTGCTTGCATCTAGCCTCTTCTACTTGTTCTCCTCCCAAAAATGAAGGGATGTGGTGTTCTATGTCTATCATGTCATTCATAGAGAGGAAATTTTGGTTTTGAAATGTTGTAAAAGTGTTGGCGCATTGCCACTTTTTATGTTTTTTTGTTTACATTCTTTCTCCTCTTTTCCCAAACTCAGAGAAGAGTTGAATTTCTATAAAAATCTTGGAGGTATTCAATGAGGTGCATATTTTTCCCCCACTCACTAAATTTACCATGACTATTGGAGACGTGCAAGCTTTGATGATCAACAATTTTTTTTCTAGCATGCCCAGTGGGACAAGTTTCAAATGCTTGATTAGAAGCTAGAAGTATTTCTAAATCAGACCAAGGAAACTAAAAGTTTCATGCTCAGGGTTCAAACAAGAGCATCCTCAAAGGGTAACTTTTAGTACTCCCAACTACCCTCCTCGGTACCTTGGAGAAGAAGACTTACAGAATTTGTATCACCTATAAGAAGCAGAAGATTAAAGAGTAAGAGTCCAGAGTTTAGAGTCTTATTTACTCCACCTGGCGGTCAAAGTTTCCAAATAAGAATACCAGTTTTCCCAATCCATAGGATCTTTTTCTCCATGGCTCATATACCCCCTCCTCCTAGAAAATTTGTAACCTGGGATAGTGGTAGTCCACTATTGTCACCTACTCCTCTTGATGTTTGGCCTACCATACCCACCAATGCCCTCAAGGCAATTCCAAAATTCTCTGGAGAGGAGTTTAAAACCCCTTCCGAGAACCTCCAAGATGTAGAAGAGGTATGCAAAGTGCATAATATTGCTGAGGAAAACATTGATATGAGATTGTTGGCCACCTCTTTCAAAGGGAAGGCTCAAGACTGGTACAAATCCATACAATGAGTAATACTCCTTACATGTGGTAATCCATTAGCTACATTATCTAAAATGATAGCTTCATATTCTATCAAAAACTCTTTTATCTCTTCTAGCTACTCTCCTTCATGCTTCAGTTCTTCAATTTTCTTAGGAACTGGGGCATAGCATAGGTTCTCATGTGTCAGTCCATCTATAAATCTCCTTCCATCAACCAAATAGATTCTAGCATTCGTACAAATCTCAGCTTTAGGAACATATTCCAAGGGGAAAAAAGTCTGCTTCATCCCATTTGCAGCAATAGTGTATATGTTGTTCTTTCCATAATGAATAGCTTTTCTATAATACTACCAAGGTCTTCCCCAAAAAATATGGCATACATCCATAGACATAACATCACACAAAACTTCATCATGGTAATTTCCTATCTTCAATTTTACTAAACATTGTTCACTTACTAGTATCTTATGTTCATCTTGAATCCATGCTATCTGATAGGGTCTCGGGTGTTTCAATCTTTCCAACTTCAACTTGGTCACCATCTCCTCAAAATCCAGGTTCTCCAAACTTCCACTATCAATGATCACTTTGCAACATTTACCAGCTACCTTGCATCTAGTCCGAAACAAATTCTTCCTCTGTAATGGTTATTTCTCCAATTCACTTTGACACAACACTCTCCTATTCACCAATACTTCTCCTTCTTCTAGTTGATTAGATGATCTAGTAGGTTCCTCCTCCACCAAGATTGTTATTCTATTATTTTCAATCTTTCTGCTTGTCTCTCCTTGTTTGCATTTAAATGCTCTATGTCCTTGTTCACCACATTTAAAATAGGTTCCCTTGAATATTCTTTTCTCATGTCCTCTATCATATTTCCTATATCCTTCATTTCTATAACCACCATATCTTCCTCCTCTATAAGAGTTTCCATCCTCTCTTTAGTATGGATTCTCATTCTTGCTGAACTCCTTGTCCTTATTTTGATTTGTGAAAGTTCCTCTTCTTGTAAATATTCTTCCTCTTTGAAATATTCCACCTCTTCCTCTCTATCTTTCCTCATGTCTTTTATTTAGCTTTTCTTCCGCTTTTAGGGCACACTGATATGCCTCCTCCACACTCAACAACTTTATAAAACGGATCTCATCTTGAATAGATGACCTTAGACCATTCATATATCTAGCTACTTGTTTGGTCTCATCTTCTAAATGCCTAGATCTGATATTCAACTTGTAGAACTCTTCAATATTTTCTGTTACACTTGATTCTTGATTCTTTCTTCTTTAGATTCTTCAATTTTTTTAGAATAGACTGATCTGATAGTCACCAGGCATAAAATTTTCTTCAACTTGTTCACCATCTAATCCCATGATCTTATCTTCTCTTTCCCTTTTCTTTGTCTATCTATCTACAAGTGTTCCCACCAAAGGGATGCATGTCCTTTCAACTTTTTACAGGAGAATTTCACCTTCTTATCTTTTGGGGTACCTACAAAATCAAAGTATTTTTCCATCTTTGTTATCCAATCTAACAATTCATCTAAATCCAACTTGCCAGTATTATCCAATGGATTGAAATGTGGCCTAGTGTTCACTCTGGTTAGGGCTCTTATGGACCTCTTTTCTTCCTAATCAAGACTAGGGTGTTCTGCTCCTACAACTTCTTCTTCTTCTTCCACTTCTTCATCACTTACATCCTCAACTGGTTGACCTCTTCTCTGGGCTATTTCAACTACATCTAATCTAACAACAATTCCTCTCAACATCTCCATTATAGTTGTGTCTACATTTCCACAGGCTCCATTTACTCTACCATTTCTCCTTCCCACCATCTTGACACAAGCCTTCTATAGGTGCAGGTTGGATCCTTAATCTGCCACCCCACAACAAATCTTCAACAATATTATGCAACTTGCAAGGAATGAAACCATTTTGCTGAAACCATGGTAAGGAGGGTCCTCAAAGAGAACAGTCCAAACCATGCATCAAGAGTTATACAATAGAAAAAACACAAATTATGGAGGCAAACATACATGAAAAAATTCTCATTATCTGGAATATTGATTACATATAGCCGGCCACATCTGGGCTTACAGATTCAACGCACCGACTTGATTACAACATGCTCAATTTATAGTGCTCTTATATGCAAGCGAAATTCTACAGATTAGATAGTATACATCATATTATGCTTGATCTTTAATCTATCTCTCTTCTAAGGATCCAATACAAGCTTTATATCATATCCACAAATCTAGAAACATTCACATCGGCCCAAGGATCATTACAATCTCCAATGAGGAAAAGGTAACGTGAGCAAGAATAGGTTAGCCTCAAATTTGAATTTTTGCCACAGTAGATGCACATGATGAAGTTTGGACCTAAGTGTAAGTTCAGGGACACTCCAAATAACAAATCCAAACACAACATGAGCATCCACAAACAACGGGCAAGATCTATGATCGATCAAAACTAGTCGTTACGGTTTGAAATTATTCCAAGGCCAGAATAAAAAATAGTCACTTAATTCGAAAGCAATAACTTGTTAGAAAAAGATTCAAATGAGCTAAAATTTTGGAAGAATGCAATTGAACATTTCCACAATGTAATCCTAGTTACACGTGATCTGGCAAGCAAACATGAAGAAACACTGGATCTACCAACTCAAACAAGAACAAGAACAAAATAAGAACAATGCTGAAAGAAAATATTTTATTGGTTGATGCAAGATTACCAAGAACCAAGGATTCTCCTGAATCATCTTAGCATTATTCAAGCAAAGGATTCAAAACTAACTTTCATGGGGACTTATTTCACAACAATAGGTTTCAACTAAAAGATTATACACAATTTTGGGTTCTCCAATGTGAGACTACACCCATTAAGCACTGCTCAAGTCACCAAATATGCAAAAAAAGTTCCAAATTATTCTATAACCCTCAAACCACCTTAAAAATATTCACAAAGACTGGTAAAATCCATTTAGGCTCCCTCAAACACCAACCAATGACCATTCCATTTACAACTGACCCAACACTTGTAGGTCTCCTCATGGGACTGTCAAAGCTTTATTCATAGAATTTGCACAAAAACTCAAAACAAAGCATATATTTGGATACCGATTCTCCTTGTTTAAAACATATTACAAGATGGATATTAAGTCCTTTGGACCATATGCCCTAAAGATTGCTATTTCAGTCTGTGCTAAACCTAATTAAGCCTTGGTTAGAATAGGGGTTTATTGGTTATACAACCTCCAGTCCCAAAATCTCATAAACAACCCTTCAAATAACTTTCATTTGACCAGACCAAACTTATAAGTCCATTAGAATTTCATTTCCAAACACATTTTCACAAACTCTAATACTAATTGCTTCCTAGACTCTATTCTTTATGTCTATACATAGTCTGCAGTTACAAACCTTTAGCCTCTCCCACACAAATCTTAGTCATTCAATTTAAAACTTATGGAATATGATAATATATTCCATTAATATTATTTTCACCAATTTTTAGAGATTTCCACTAGTTAGAACAAGAGAAACACAATTCTTTTATACCACTATTTACCCTAACAAGGGTTTTTGACAGTTTTGTGAAAAATTACAAGATCTTGCTTAAATCTGAACCAAAATGCATGAAACAAAAAGGATTAGGAAGGTGATTGGTTATACTAGAATTTAAAAACATCCACACATGTCTTCCTACTTGTACAAATATGTACAAGGGCCTGAAACAATGAAAATTTTGTAGGAAATGTAAAAAGAATAGAGATCTTCTTTATTCAATCTTCAAATTTCAATCACCCACACTCCTTCCAATGTACATAGGCCTTTTAAGTGAATTACACATATGAATAATATTTTAGAGTAATAATTTATTACACTTAATTAATTATATCATATTGGTTAATTAATTAAGTCACTTATTCCTTTAGGTACTTAAGCTAAACTTAGGCACATTAATAATTGATTAATTATTAACTGTGAACACTAGGGTTTCGTTTTAGGTCAACATTAGGGTTTCATACATTGCTTTTGTAAAGAAAATCATCTCTTGTAATATCTTAATTCCAGAATAATGAATTTGCACATATTCATGCAAAGCTCTCACTTTTTTATTTTTTTTCTCTTCTGTGGAAGGCCTTTTGGTTTCCATGTCTGATCTTGGTTTCTAACATAATCACCTTCCAAGTGATTTACATTGATTTGGAACAAGGTGACTCTTCACCTTCCTTGTTTCACATTTTTTGCAACTTTACAAATTTGTGTTGACAAATTTTTACATCTTTGCAAAATATGACATAGTAAACTCAAATAACCTCCTAATGACTTCAATATATGAAAAATTACCCTAGTACAATTTTGAAACATCAAAAATTGATCAACCTTCAAGATTTTCTCTATGGAAGCATGACATTGTCAAGGTGCTCCTACACCACAAAAAAATCTCTTGATTCTAGCTTTTGTCTTCCAATTGGGAAAGCAAAGGTACATATTTTTTTTTCTTTTTTGTAAGTTCGAAATTCTTGGAATCAATGTCTTATCCAGTAATCTTTCTTTTATATATTGAGAAAGAAGGGAAGGATGTGACAATCATGACTTTTTCAAAAATGGTTGGCTATGCTTTGTAGGTAAATAATTTTTTATGTTCCATTTTCTAAATGAATTTCTCACTTTTGATTTAGGATCAACTTATCATGATCATATTATAACCTTAGAATTTCAAATCATAATTTCATTTTTTCAGCTGCATGTTTACAACAAAATAAATTGATGCTTGAAAGATGATTTATAAATATGGTGAAAACATAGTAGCTGAAGCTTCAGTTTGCATGCATCTTGCTTGGCTTATTTCTCATAGTGTAAAATAAAATTGTATAATCCACTAAACTCTCAAAAAAATAATGATCATATGATATTGATTGTAAGTGTGTATCTTAGTTATTATGATATCACACTCCCTTGATTTCATTGTCATTCCAGGCCCCATACATTTGAATTATGATGGGATGGCTATTCACCCTTTAGCATCAATGGTCTATCCTTACCATGACCTCCTTAGGATACATTAGGTCACAATAAAATGAACATTAATAAAGAGAAACAAACTTTCTATCCTCATCTGCACACATTGTGGTGCATTGTAGATGCAGTGACAAGCAATTTTAGCAAAGAAATTTGAGCTTCAATCAATCTTAATTGACATGGTGATGGTATTTTATTTTGAGGCCTATCATACATAGGATTTTCTTTTTTAAACTTAATTACACACATTGTGATGCATTATAGATGCAGTGACAAGCAAACCTAGCAAAGAAGCTTTTGCTTCAGCCAACCTTAATTGACATGGTGATGGTATTTTATTTTGAGGCTTATCATACATAGGATTTTCTACATAGTACCACAAGCCTCACCTATCTTTGAATATTCAGTCCTTTTTAGTATCACAAATATCAAATTCTATTCCTAAATAGATCATTACATCATTGGTATAGTTGGCCTTCCTTGATGAATTGCACATCATAGTTAAATTTGGGCCAATTTTTGTCATTCAAGGAAGGAACAAAGCTCATAGAAATAATTTTAGGATCCTTAACATACTTACAATATTAGTACCATACATCCTACTTAGAAGGCTACTTTCAATAGGGAAAAAATATTCTCGTTCTTTAAAAAATCATTAATGGTAAAATAGGACTCGATTTGATTCAACCAACTATGTAAACTCTACATCCAAACTTGTAAATTTATGGTGTCTGATCTTGAAATGTTTTCTTGGATGTGAACAATTGATGTGATGAGGATGTTTTGACTAGCTAGAGAAGTTAACAAAAATGGTCTAGCATCTCTGACTTTGCTGTTTAAAAATTATATGTCGGCATTACAAAACTTGAATCACTCACAGTGACTTGTTGGAAAATTTACAAAGTTTAAAGCAATCCTTCATGTTCTCTCATTATCTCTGAAGTGTCTCCTTAATGATATTCTGATTGACTAGTTTTTCTATCTCCATTGTCTCTATGTTTATCATTTGGGGTTGTTTAATCAAAAAAATTATGAAAAAGTTTGTGGGTTTTAGGAACTAACTTAATGTAACCTCACCTTTTACAATTGGACATACAAAGAGATGAAATATCTAAATTAAGATCTCTAATTTCCTTAATCTAGATCTGAGGATTAGTAAAGGAGATAACACACTGAATTTTTGATTGAGTGCATTATCAAAAAAAACTATTTATACTACTAGTAGTATTTCTCATGATAAGTAATCATAACACATTAACTACAAACAATGGATTAAGATATATAAAATTAATCAATTATTCACAAAGACGTAAGATGTGGAATTACAGTTATAGAATTATGTTTCCTGACATAGTGCTATATAATACATGAGAATAAATGGAAAATGGATCATATAGTTAAAAAAATTGGTGGTCAAAACCCTTTTGGATCACTATAACACATTTATACAGGTTCCAGGTGAAGAAGACAAGGTCGTACCCCTCAAAATAGAACATTCTATGTTCTTTCATTTTATCTTATAGACATTCCTATCATACATTGGAGTCACATATAGGTTGATACTTAAGAGGTACTAAAATCATTATGGGTTCCTCACAATGATCAGTGTTAGAATCTATGGAGTTCTATAGACTAGGAACACTTGGAATGCCAATACATGACTGATAAAATCACATTGGATCTTAGATCTATTGGATTCTTTGCAATGTCAAGAGACATGAGACATATCCATTTACTTTCTTCATTTAACTATAATACAACTAAACACCATATTTGTTGTTTTTCTAGTGATGAGCATTTTTCCTTAGTTTGAAAAAAGTAATTATGCCCATCTTGAACATGCAAGATTAATGTGAAAGAATATTTTTTACATGTAGTGGGATCCTAGTTGTTGCAATGCCAACAATGGCCTATGTTGCTTCTTTGATAGGAATTATATTGATGTACATTTGGTATGCTCCAAAAGTGTCATGCACGCTTAATATGTTCATCACATTGACATTAATCGTTCTTCAAGTAATGACTAGCATCTCTCTACATTCAAAAGTGAGTTCTATTTTTTTTTTCCAAAATTATAGGTTTTCATATGTTTTCTAGATTGGAAAATGTTCACTTGTAATGCCCCGCCATGTAACCCTAGAGAAAGATGCTTCCTACAAAAGCGTACAATTTGTTTCCTTTTAAAGTGTTCTATTAACATGAAAGTTGCACTAAATATCAAAAACCTCCTCTAAGTCATGAGACTAAGGTTACATTTGAATTCCCATAACATAAACATAAATTCATTCATAGCATATGATTAACTATTTATGAAATTAAAGTACATACATTTCAAGCACTAAAATTGCATCACATAGAATTAGATATACATCAAGATCCAAATATTACATTAATTTACAAATAAGGTTTACAATAATCATCCCCAAGCTGAGGAAGATCATACTAAGTGTTACAGATTACAAGAGTCCTCCTCGAATACTACTAAGGATTCTATTAAATAAAAATGTCAACTGAAATAATACATCAAAAGAAAAGGAACATATTTACTGGTACCACCACGAGCTCTCCAACTGGAAGATCTCACCATCACGAACAAAAGAAAGGGGACCCAACGAAGTAAGGTCCACGTTCCACTCAACCAAGTGGTACCTGAAGGCCCACCCCCCATGCTAGGAGACAATAACAAGGTTCCCTAGGCAAGACCATCTATCACTAGACGCAGGCTAACACATAACTAAACTTAACAAATACCAGAACAACACTAACTCAAAGGATACAATGCTTCCAGTGTTAAATTATAAGATACAACATTGAACTAACCATATTGCTGACATAGGAGGAGTGTCACCACAAAGGTGCATGGGTTACCCCGGTAGTTGTTCAAAGATCTTGACCCCCATCAAGAATCACTCTCCTACTATCAACACGTGGAACAAATCCACAACCAAAGGTAACTAGAGCACACTACAGATATTCAATCCCCATCCAAAGATAAATGACATCACATCCTCGTTCATGGAAACTGGGTGATCAACCAAATTACTATAATACACACTACCAAAGGGTAATTAAAGGGATGCAATGAAGAAATGCAATGACCCCAAATGAAAATACTATAACTGGAAGACTTACTAACATGACTAACTAATTTCCCCACTAAAGTGAAAAGAAGAAATTGTAAGCACATCAAAGAGACACAATAGTACATTTTTCACCATAAACTAATTCTAATACCAATTAAATTACAAGCAATAAAGTAATTAAATATAATTGTTTATTCCAATTTCCCCCATTTAACTAAAAAAACAATTTCTTCTATTAAAATATTTCATTTAACATTGTCTACTTTGTTTAAATCACCTTCCCAATTTCAACTAATTTTAAAATCAATTTCTCCTTTTACATCATATCTATTAGAAAACATTCTTATTGTGCATTTGCATGCACCATTAGAACAAAATGTTCATTTCAAATATACATGTTTATATATATACAATTATAAATAGACATATATATATAATTATATAGATATAAATATATTATTTAAATAATTCAAACTTAATTTCAGTTTTCCAAAACAACAATAAAATATATTATTTTATTATTGAAAATATAACTACAATTTCCAACAAATATTGAATATAAATATATTTAATAAAACCAGAATGATAATTGAATTGGGCAAATTATTTTCTGAAAAGGTCATCTACAAGCAACTTTTACAAAAACAACCGAAAAGCCAACCTTCAGAGAAATTTATACAGATGAGTTTCTCAAATAAAAAACATAGAGGTTTCTTTTAAATTTGCCCAGACAACAAAATTAAAAGATAAAGAACAATAAAATTCTTATAGAAAATTTTACAAGAGATTTCCCGAGAAGTTTTAATCCTACAGAAACATTTCTATAAAAAGTTCAATTTCTTCCCAATTTCTAGATCCCTAATATTTTTCCTTTTGGGTTCATCTTTGTATACAATAATCCCAACTTAAAATTTTCAATGGTTTTCACAAAATATTTCATTTCAACAGAGGATTTCATTTTCACAGAGAATTTCACACATGATATTTACAATTTTTAAACAAAACTCAAAGCTTTAAAACTTGCACAAACAATCTTTTCTAGAGAATAATCTAAACTAAGAATCTTTTCAATATAAAACTAACAAAAATTAAAGGAGGAACCTATAGTCCAACGCCTGTGAATTTATGGGAATATGTGAATTTTCATAGCACCTCGTCAATAGATCCAAGTATTTTCTCCTAGATAAACGAGAGCTTCCTCCAGAACAATAAAAATTCCCAACACAATTTTTTTTTCCTGAGAGTAACTTTCCAAAAATTTTGAGAATACAAAACTTTTCCCAAGAGTAAATATTCAAAAATTTCCAGAACACATGCAATCACAAAAGACTTTTTTTTTTTCTTTTTCCCCAACACACAAAATATCCTCTATGCTTCTTCCATGAAGAATCTTCTCACTTCTTCCTATTACAACCACAAATTTCTCACCATGAATGAATTTCCAAAAAACCTCATAAATTTCTCTAACACATGTTAAAAACTCAAAATATCTTTTACAACCAAATTGCATAAAATCCTCCAGATATTTTAAAAATGAAAACATTTAATAATTTTATAATATTTAATATTTCTAATTTAACTTAATTAAACTAATTTAATTAATAAATAAATAATATAATCCTAAGATTAGATCATTTACCAGTTAAATTAAATTAATTAATTAGTTAATTAACATATTCTAACATTAAAACTAGATTAATTTTAAATAATCATCTTAAATAATAAAATCCATTAAATTACCTTTTACAAACTTTGCAATATAATAATTTCAAAGAAAAATTAAACAACATTTAATAAATGAAACTGACTAGACTCGACGACACACTGAGACTAGGGTAAAGGCTTGACACAAGAATCCTAGCTACCATCTCCCAATCAACATTATTGTTGGGAAATGGACATGCTCAAACTTGTGAAACTAGGTGGAGCCGATGTCTTGTACCTACAAACCTATAAACATGGCATATATATAACATGCATATATACATCATAATAGAACACAACATGAAGAGAGAATCATGGAATCACAGGGTGTTCAAAAGCAAGTGATACAATTCTGTTCCCTTCACCAATACAATACCATAACTAACGATTCTAACATAAATAATTGACTCGAGTGCTAATAAAAATGTTAGTTCAAATAACCATAATGCTAATAAAAGGCATATAAAAATGATAACATCATAACATAGAATCCACATCACTATATAATTAGCGATCAAATATAACAAAGCATCATAGTCTCAACATAAGAGCAATACAGAGGGGTGTTACATTCTCCCCCCTAGGGTCAGGCTTACTCATGGAAGCCTACAAATACCCCTAGTACAAACTTCATATAATCACACATAATCAATGGTTCCAAAACTGAACCACTCCATACATCAACATAAAAAACAACAGTAACCAGTGACATAATTCTCCAGGCCAAATAAACTACCAATCCAAATAACCATCATGGAGAAGCAACCGCCCACAAGTCTCCAAAAACACATAGCATATCATAAAAAGAATCAATGCAGAGAAAACAACACTGAAGGCACTTCCTTAGCCTACTGTACCATAGGATTTCCATGAGCCTCTGAAACAACTTCTTGACTGCTACCAGTAATCTCCACATCTGTGCCCTGATATTCTGCTTGACGATGATTAACTGCTCCACTCGTACTATGGGTCCTTCCTATGTCATTCCTTGGTGGCTCCTTAGTCGTTGATCTTTGATTGAATTCAGGTGTGTTACTCTAAGGAGACTATCTACTTATGTGGCCATGCTGACCACAAGTGTAACATCTTGTACCTCTACCCATTGTAACCTATGCACTCTATGCTAGCCACTCCTGATGGCTCCACTTATTACACCACCAGTTCCAGTTCTTCCTAGATTGAGAACCATTACCATTATGATGAGGTTGTGAAACCTTGCGCTTAAGTTCAGAGTGTTGTTGCTATGTACCACACTACTGTCTAGGGCCTAGCTGGGTAAGAAAATCCTCAAGCAAAGAACATATCTAAAGACCCAGGTGCTCCACACAATCCTTCTCATGAGGACTCAAAAAAAAGGAGTTCAGACGATCGACTCCATGACCACCTCTCTTAGGCATCCTATACACACCACCCAAGAAAGGAGTCACAACCCAAAGGCGAAATTGAAAATATAGAAACTCATAAATCAAGCACCATACTCATGATTAAACATACATTCTACACATACACACCAATACACATCGCTGGAAATCACAACACAAGGCCACACATGGGTCCATTTGGACACCAAAAAGCAACATACAAAACCATGATACAAAATCTATGATCCAATAGCCAATAACCATCTCACAAAAACCAAACATCACAATCAATGGCTTGATGGTGTTAGGCCACACATAAGGTGAGACCATCCAAACAAGACCACAATGACCTATCTCTTGTTGTATAAGGTGATTAGCCTCCAAGAGTTAGTCATCACACATAGGTGAGTAATGGGTTCTAGCTGCATAATAGCCTTACATACCCCCATCCTCAACTTTCCCTACGTCTACTTCCTTGTATACACTCAACAAGTCCACCTCATATGTCCTTGGAGAGGATTCACAATACAACACATTGAAAATATTGAAAACATAAAGATAAACTAGTTTAGCCACCAAAGTTATAAAGAAGAGAAAATTAAGATTCAATTTCAACAATAAGGCAATAAATATGCGTAATTTCAACACTAGAAATCAAATATAACCACGAGGGTTAGTAGAAAATAAGATCACATGGTGTGGCTAAACCATCACAATCAAATATAAACAAGGTGTCGGTCTTCACAATCAATAGAAAAAAATCATCAATAACCATAAAGAAAGTTCACAATCTTTAAAATTGCACTATACAACACTATGTGACTAGATACTAGCCACCAAATGAGGAAGGAGGGAACAACATCCGGCTATAGTAATAGCCCTCATGTGGTGTGGAATGAGCACACCATCCACATGACCAAGAGTGTACTCCATGACTATCTCATTGTCACTCAACATGGTCATACGCCTATTGAAAAAGGAATGCACTGGTTGTATGCCACATGGTAGTGTGTTTGTGGCTCCATGGAAGTAGGCACACACATATCACACCCCACATAGAGATACCTTGATGAGAAGGCACACATAGGTACTCACCATAGCTAGAGGTATACATGGCTAGGATCTACTCATATGCTATCTGACCAAAAAATGTCGAAGCAACCATGAGTATCCATCTACAAGTGTGTGAGGCCCATAATGCTCATCACACAAGTATGCTATCATAACACAATCTCATAATGTGCCTTCATGTGTCTATGCATGTGGCATCGTGTAACACGACATCATCACCATCACTATGTCGGAACATCATTGGGTTGTGGAATCATATCTATTGCATCATGTAAGAACATGTGCAGATAGAGTATATCACAACATCATCACCAACACTATGTCAGAACATCTGTGAGGTGTGGCAGCATATCTATTGCACCATGTTGGAACACGTGCGGATACAATATATATTTAATGCAAAAATGATAATATCAATATGGGGCTACCCGAGCTTCACCTCTCATATGGACGAGATTTACTCAATAATGTCAGATCAACATCTCTATAGATGACCAGGCATAACTAACAAACCTATGCTGTTGTACCCAAATTTATGGGGATTGGGCTAACACATATGGATCAAGTATCCGGATCCATCATAAGGGAATGTAGTGGGTATTTTTTCTCAGAATCAGTTGAGCTGAAACCACTTTGTGTCACAATATGCGTACGCTGCACACTCCACCGAAGGAACTTTGTGTCTGCTACTATCCCTTCATGGATTGAGGGGCTAGAGAACCAAAATAAAAAGTCTATGAAACTAACTTTTGGTTACTCTTATATATAAGTTTCAACCATGCATGGGTTGGCCCTCAATTAGGTAACAAACATGCAAACACACACAATGGTATGGTAAATCCCACACCAAGTTGCAACTTTTCCTTTCCCCATGGATGGGTAACAAGTAACACCATTCCATGGACACACAAAGCAAGTATGGGGTATTCACAACACTAAACCAATGCACAATTACTAGTTCCTTACATTTATAGGGGGTACAACTACATACATAATCCCATAAGAACATCAAATTCCATAACCCATGGGTTACATATCACTACTTTACATTCATAACCTTTTATTAGTTTTATACTCACAACCATTCCCCACAGGTGGGGAGCCGACATTGTGAGGCAATCGGGGCTGCCCCACAAAGGCCGTGACTTCCCCTTAAGGGGAGACAATAGTATATGTAATGACAACCTTTTATGTGGCTTCCAAATCAAAAAAATAACTTCCACAACCTGCATACTCCCCACTCGGCTACACCTGGTGTTCATGGGGCTCAATTTCTATAACACAACCCCCCAATATATGTGTCAAGTCTTCTTTCAACTCTGTCTGCCTTAGCACTATGCGATTTCTCTCTCTTAAGGTTTTCAGTTTATAAAATGTATGTTATATGCATATTTATATATATGTATATTTTTTATGGTTTTATTAAATATATTTATATTCAATATTTGTTGGAAATTGTAGTTAGATTTTAAATAATAAAATAATATATTTTATTATTGTTTTGGAAAACTAAAGTTAAGTTTGAATTATTTAAATGATATATTTATATTTATATAATTATATATATGTATATATAATTGTATATATATAAACATGTATATTTGAAATGAACATTTTGTTCTAATGGTGCATTCAAATGCACAATAAGAATGTTTTCTAATAGATATGATGTAAAAGGAGAAATTGATTTTAAAATTAGTTGAAATTGGGAAGGTGATTTAAACAAAGTAGACAATGTTAAATGAAATATTTTAATAGAAGAATTTTTTATTTTTTTTAGTTAAATGGGGGAAATTGGAATAAAAAGATATATTTAATTGCTTTATTGCCTATAAGTAAATTTCTATTAGAATTAGTTTATGGTGAACAATGTACTATTGTGTCTCTTTGATGTGCTTATGATTTCTTCTGTTCACTTCAGTGGGGGAATTAGTTAGTCATGTCAGCAAGTCTTCCAATTGTAGTATTTTCATTTTGGGTCATTCTGTTTCTTGGTTTCATCCCCTTAATTACCCTTTGGTAGTGCGTATTGTATTTATTCAGTTGATTTCCCAATTTCCATGAACGAGGATGTGATGTCATTTATCTTTGGATGGGGATTGAATATCCGTAGTGTGTTCTAGTTACCTTTGGTTATGGATTTGTTCCATGTGTTGATAGTAGGAGAGTGACTCTTGATGGGGGCCATAATCTATGAAGATCTACCAGAGTAACCCATGCACCTTTGTTGTGACACTCCTCCTATGTCAGTAGTATGGTTGGTTCACTATTGTATCTTATTATTTAACACTGGCAACATTGTGTCCTTTGAGTTAGTGGTGTTCTGGTATTTTTTAAGTTTAGTTATGTGTTAGCCAGTGTCTAGTGGTAGATGGTCTTTCCTAGGGAACCTTGTTACTATCTCCTAGCATAGGGGGTGGACCTTCGGGTACCACTTGGTTGGGTGGAACATGCACCTTACTCCATTGGGTCCCCTTTATTCTTTTCGTGATGGTGATATATTCCAATTGGAGAGCTCATGGTGGTACCAGTAAATATGTTCCTTTGCTTTTGGTGTATTATTTCAATTGACATTTGTATTTAATTGAATCCTTAGTTGTATTCGAGGAGGACTCATGTAATCTGTAACACTTAGTATGATCTTCGTCATTCTGGGAATGAGTATTGTAAACCTTATTTGTAAATTAATGCAATATTTGGATCTTGATGTATATCTAATTCTATGTGATGCAATTTTAATGCTTGGAATGTATGTACTTTAATTTCATAAGTAGTTAATCATATGCTACGAATGAATTTATGTTTATGCTATGGGAATTCAAATGTAACCTTAGTATTATGCCTTAGAGGAGGTTTGTGATAGTTAGTGCACCTTTCATGTTAATATTGCACTTTAAAAGGAAAAAGATTGTACGCTTTTGTAGTTGAAGCATCTTTCTCTAGGGTTACGTGGCAGGGTGTTACATCATTGAAGACCTCCTTAACAGATGTTGTTATTGTTGGTACAATCACATCTAAATTATAGTTGGTAGATTTCATTCAAAGATTATGGGATATTTTTAAGTGAGCAACATTGTTGATTCATTGACCATAAGATTGTTAACCTGTAAAACTGGCTAGAATTCGATCCATGCAAGCTTTTGGAGGAAAGACAGATCAAAATGATTGATATATAAAAATTAGGTGCTTATCTTGGATCATAAGTTTCTCATCTTGAGATTTATTAAATAGAAGATACAGTTATACTTATAGTCATGCTAAATTAGACACCACAAACAAGAATTAAAATGCATTTGGGTCAATAGTGTGTTGTATTCAAATTTAGCATGTCTTTTTGCCTATGGTCACACCATTAACAAAGCAGGTCTACACTACACTACCTAAATATAGGTCTTCTCTTTCCTCATGTTACCATTATTTTATTGGACTTAAGATTATCACTTTTAAGGAGGCCATGGCCTTCACTCACTGTGCCACACCCCCTATTCAAAACCCAACTTTTAGATTTATTCTCTCAAGAACCAAACCAATCAATTGAGGAATACCTATCATGTACAAAGAACTATCAGAAAGCCAACCCTTACCTTGAAAGAGGAAAAATGTTGTTGCCTTCACATGAAAATCCCATCAAGGCTCTGTGTCTCAATGGATGAAGATTATTTTTTGATAGATTTGTGGATGCTCAACTATTGTGCATGCTCTTTGATAATATGACAATGATTTGATTCAAATATTCATAAACGGATCAAATAATTTTTTAGAACTCTCCTCAAATTTTTGGAAGGAATGATGGATTTATAGATTTAGAGGTGAAAATATGAATGGTTGATCAACCATGCACACCTAATGACCAAATGTATATGTAAATTGTAATGCAATAAGGGTTATTGACGTGTGAAGTATGTGCAACCCTCATCCACTAAACCCACATGATTGCATGCACCTAGAACCCAAGAAAAGCTTATAATGTTAGGATGTATTCTAGAGTGCTTCATTAATTCAAAGATTTTGATAGGTTCCTTGCTTGAGGTGTTTAGTCTTTATTTGAATTTAAGCCCTTTGTAAAAGTATTACATTGCATGTGTGTTTTTCCATAATATGTCAAAACCCTTTAGTCAAAACTTGTAAATATTTTGAGTCTTGTAAAAAAATTATTTGTTTTTGTATAAGAGATGCCCCTTCTCAAATTGTTTTTAATGAGTTTTCCAACACTATCAGAGTAATGGAAATATGTTGGGGACACTTGTGAAGCTTGAGGAGGAGATCAAAATATACCCATAAAAATATATTATGAAGATCCATAGAACTATATTGTGAAGATATCTGGGTATTTTTCTAGTTTTTCCTATAGCTATTGTTATTTGGTGTTTTCAATGTTGTAGAGTCAGATTTTCTTGTATGCCTGAATGTATTTTTTTGTAAAATTCAAGTTTATATGGTTTGGGGTTTCAATGTGGGGTTTTACTTTACCACAAAAAACCTTTGTGGTTGGGACAGAGGTATACACCCCTCTTGCTTATTACACCTTATCATCTGCTAGAGACCTTTGGGTGACTCCTAGAAATGGTACTATGATGGACTAAGGGGGAAAACAGTAATAGAGGTGGTTGTGACAATAAATTGGAGGTTGATATGTACACTATTTAAGTCTTGTAAGATTCTAACTTGGAATCTAGAGGCACCAATTAGGCAAACCCTAGTCTAAGCCTTCATAAAAGAGTTTGCAATACCAATACATAAATGTAAAAATGTATTTGATTTTGACTTGTATATTTGACTAGCTCTATTTCTTCTTGAAATAAAAATTTAAAAAATTTCCAACATAATTAAGTTTGATGGGAAGAACAGTCCATTGAGAGAACTCAAGGGTTGTTACTTGCTAGGAGGAGAGAGGTTGTGGAGTACTTCTTGTCTTGAACAAGTGACTAAGCACACCTTCCTTGTATTGAAGAGGATGTACTAGGTATGTATTTCCTTAGTCAAGATTAAATTATAACTGATGGTTTTGTGATGAGATGGTGTTGATGAAAAATCATATAACTGTGATAGTTGAAATTATTTTGGTGGTCATATGACATTATTTTTCAGAACATTTATAAAGAAAGTATATATTAAAGTTTGTTGTGCAAAAGCAATGAGTAGGCTACATTCCTCTGCTTGCCTCAAATCTTGATTTGGGTGATGAGGATAGAGGTATAATACCTTCTATTAGCTCACACTTATTCCTTTTGTTACCTCACACTTGTTCCAGTCATGTAATCACCTTGATGACTATTATCTCACGCATGTTCCATTCATGTATTTACCTTGATGACTGACTGACTTGTTTTTAGGGCTTACATCTTACAAGAAAAATGAAGTTATTGGATATTGTTGATATGTGGTTGTCATTGATGTCAACACTATTGGAATTAATTTCTTCAAGGTTGTATATGTCGAGGATATTGAGAAAATTGTAATAAAATAAGTTGAATATTTTTGGTGATGCAGTGAAGTTCAGTATGTGGCTAGTTCAATATACTGATGATATGAAGTTGCAAATTAAAGGGTTTGTTGCCAAATATATCTAGTTTATCCACATGATGTTTCAGAGGTTTGCATGAAGATTTGATTAAGTTATGAGTATCTATGTTCTCATAGTTGTTATGTTTCTTTATCTGGTGTTCCTAAAAGAAGACGATGTGATACTAGTAATCTAAGATGTTGTAGATGCTTCTGTTGTGATTCATGGATGTTTCTAGATCATTCTATATCTTTGTTGTTGGTTCGCATTGATTGTTGTGCTCGTGATTGGTGATTTTCTTCTAGGAGTTCATGTTTTTCATGTTAATGGATGTCAGGGTGATTGTAGCATGTTGTGGATCTTCGAGGTTAATTGTTTAAGGTGTTTCATGTTCGAGACATCTTTTTTTGCATCCCTACCTTGTTTTGGATGATATTGGCTGATTTACATTAATAATTGCTTAATAATTTCGGCTGACTGTTTGTACACATTTCATATTTTGTTGGGTTGACATGTAGTTGATGTTATCCTTAGATACAAATATATATGATTGATTATTTTGAGGAGATTGGTATGCAAGGTGCGATATGTGCAAGTTCTATGTGTGAATAATGTTCTAATCTTTTGAAGGAAGAATTAAAGTGTGAAGAAGAGAGAGAAAAAGAAAGTGTTCATGTGCTTGACCAAAACTGTAATCAAGCATTAGCAGATGCTATTTTCTTAGTTCAAAAATTTATCAGATGTAATCCGAATGTGACTGTATGATAGTGTGTCTTCCTTTGGGAGGTAAGCCTTTTTGTATTTGAGTAGTGAGCTCTTGGGAGTGTGCTTGAATGCATGTGCATTCCCCATTTACAATACTTTTAATAGAGTATAATCTTGTGGATTAACCTCCACCATGGTTTTTCCCCTAATAGGGTTTCCATGCAAAAAATCTTGGTATTATGTGTGTTTTTGTTGTGGTGATGGTTTATGCTTTCATGTTTATTTATCAGATCTAAGAATAATTTTAATAAATACAATTTTTGTGATAACTAATTCACGCCCCCTCTTAGTTTTCTACCCTTCTATTGCCAACAATTGGTATCAGAGCAAGTTCCTCTGGAGAAGCTTGATCGCTTGAGGTGATCTGGGATGGCAACATATAAGAAGGATAGTATGAGATTTGATGAAACAAATTACTCTTTGTGGAAGAATCAAATGGAGTGTCATTTGAGATGCATTGGTGAACCTTACTCACAATTACAAAGAATAGATATATCATCCCACAAAATGTTCCTTCTACTATAGGTGAGATTTGTTATGCCTATAGCACACACGCCCTGTTCAGAATGGGGACCCTCTCTTTACACTCGCATCAGGTCACTTTTTCTTTGCCTCATTTTGTGTGCCCCTATTTTGAGTCCTAAATGTTCAAAGAACTCTGAAGAATTATCTTAAGTTGACCATGTTTTGCTCCCCAAAATTTTCTAAGTCCCGAGTCCCTACAGGATTCCCTTGGCTGCTTAACTTCAAGTTTTTAAACCGACATCCGTGGATCGGGTTAGGCCTGCCCTTGCAGGTCACCCCTTGTAGGTTTCCTCAATTCCTTCACTGTTTTGGATAGCAAACACTCAATGTCCTCTCTCTTTGTGGGACCCACACTCTAATTTTCCCTTTTTCATCTGCTATCACCTAACTATCGTCTGCTCAACAAACTCCGCCAACCCAAGTGTCATTCTGAAATGACCTTTCACCAAATGCAACGGCTATTGTACAAAGATTTAATGCATGCATTTAATACTTCATTTTCTATAAATACCATGCTTGAGTTGTCACTTTCAAAACATTTTTTTGTAGAGAAAGTGTCCAAGCTTGTCCTTGCTGTCGTTGCGCCCACAAGCTTCCCTTGTCATTTCAAGAAAATTTCAAGGAGTTTCATCATTGTTCAAGCATGGGTTTGTCAGGTAAGTTTTTTTTCTTCCTCTGCCATCTTTGTTTCCTCTAAAAAATAAGTATAGTTAAGTATTTGATCGGTAAAATTAGGTGAAGAAGTAGTCTCCCTATAAAACTCATGAATTAGAAGCTCAAAAAAAAATGGGAAAATCGATCTAGAACCACACAAAGTTGAAAACCCCTATTGCTATTCTTGAGCATGGAAATCATGCCCTTCAAGCTTGCTTCACTCTCTCAGCTGTTCCTTTTCTACGTAAGCATAAAATTTCAAAATCGGTCATCATCCTTGTCGGGCCCGTCATCATAGGATGCCCCCTCCACTTGGTTACTGTCAAAACCTTCAAATTCACAAAGATCAAACGAATGTCCATGAACCTCTTCGGGCCCGCCGTTGTGGACCTACGAGTGCATTTCTCCTTTTGGCCTTGCCATTTCGAACGACTACCTCATTGCGCCTTGCCATCGTGCACATCTCACCTCGGTAGTTGATGAAATACAAACCTCAAATATTTCACAAGTTAAAATGGCATGTCCATCAGCCTCGTCGTGTCCGACTATGTCGGCTTCCACCCACTAAATTCTCCTAAGCTCTGTTGTTACCAAAGGCTTTTCTGACCCATCATTCTACCTATCGGGCCCTGCCCTCACGTCCACCGTTTAGGAAACTTACAAAACCCAGAAGTGAAAGAATGATCCTTTGACTCCCTCGGGCCTGTTGATACGGACCTCCATCTGCTATCGGTTGTTGCCTCCTCGTCATTTCAAATGGTGGTTTGGTGTCGTCCTTCTGACCATCAGATCCTACCCCCAAAAATTTCATCTGGGTTAAACATGAACAAAATGACTAAGTCTTGAGCCATGTAGGTAAGGTCCTATGGACTTCCATCTGTGGGACTCTGTTTCAGTTATGCCGTCTCAGAAAGCGTTCAACCCCCATCTCCCATGCTATGGAACCCGATGTTCCATTCACCATTGGATTATTAATGCATGACCAAAAGAAAGTGGTTGACCTGTGCCCTCTTGCGGATATGACCATGCGGGCCACCCATGCCAGAATTCCATCCCATCATTGCCATTTCAAATAGCCAATCCCTCGCATTCTTTCGCATCTTCTAGCTCGCATATGTCTATTGTCCTCTAACCCTACATGTCCTACATTTTGGAACTCTGTGTGTGGGATGTCTTCCTACTAGTGTCATTTTAATAGCATGGACACTAAAACAGCTGCTAGCCCAAGGAAGTCCACACCCCTAGGCCCACATTGCCCAATTTCCTTTGAATGAAAGATGAAGGTGATTTTTAGAGGATTTATATGCATGAATTATCTGATCCAATGCTATTTTGCAGAATTCTAGCTAATGTTCCTTGTACTTTATTCTAGTATCATTTACTGCTCCTTTGGTTGTAGGATATATGGAACCAGCTGCCGGATCCTTGGGGGTGGCCGTAGAAAAAGATAAAGGAAAGAAGATTGCAAAAGCACCTTGTAGAAAGGAGGACAAAGACTAGATGAAGTACAAGCTCCAAGGTCCTTACATAATGGAAGGGGATATCAGACACTAATCTAGGACACATAGATATAGATGAGTTCAAACAAAGGGTCAGGCTCAATCCTAAAATAGAAAATGCCAGAAAAATCAGAAGTAGTGGATTGGCCAAGGCTGCAAGATTACCGCCAGCCCTCATAGCCCCCAAACTTGTGATGGATTGCAGGGAGGCATACCAGGAGGACACCAGAATGATAGTTGATAGACATGGAAATGTTTTAGCTAACTTGTCTGCCAAATCAATAGGGAGGACTTTCCACATCCCTACTATTAGCAAGATGGAAAAAACCTCCAAAGAATATGGCAAGCAAATGTGGGATGAATATCCCCTCAGATGCAATAAATTGATTAATCAATATTGGCTAAAGGAAAAGAGGGGTTGTGCTAACAAAGTGCCCCAAGAACTCTTCCAAAGTGACTTTTTCAAAGATTACCATGATTTGGTAACTCTTATGAGTAGGGTTATGGGTCTGTCAACCATGACTTATTTTTAGGACTAGATGTTTTATTTCATTGAGGAGATCATCCGAGGAGACACATTTTTCTATTGGGATAGAATGATCAGCCACTTCTTGCATGAGTAGTTTATAGCAGTGAAGAAAACATCAAAATTATACATGACATTGTACCTTGTATACTTGCTTGCTGATCATGTCCAATATAGGGGTCTATTTGTAGCACCAAATCGCAATCCACAAATGGTACTGAAAGTGTATGATAAGTATCCTCAATTGCAATACAAAAATTTCAAGAGGGACTACTATAGGGTTAACGATGCCTTTACCAACCACATCATTAAATTGCTTGGGGGTGACACCAAAAGGAGAATTTCACATAGTGTCAACACCTTCATCCACTAGTTCAGATTTCTATTTATACAATTTCCAAAATTCACCTACATCCGAGCCTAGGGATTCTCCCATAAACCATACAAGTTGCCCCAATACCCAAATGACCTGCTAATATTGCTCGAAGTCTCTTAGTAGTTGCAGAAATTGCACACCCTTCTAAGTGACAAACATAGGGTAGGGGTCCCCTATCCCCTCTCCTTCAGCCAAGGGCAATACGAGCTCCATACATCTCAATGTGCAGAATATTCTGACAAGGAGTTGAGTAAATACAATCTAAAGTTGTACATTGCCTGACCACAGATGGATCCATATGGAAAGCTGAAGAAAATGGTTGGATTGGGGTATGCCCACCTACATAATGTTGAGGAGTTCTAGGATAATTGAAAGGATGATAAGGAGGTGTGTATGCGGCAGTACATGCATTTGACGTCCTACTTCATCAATGTGGTCAAGTTGTTTCCTGTGTCAAGGAAAGTGGTTGAAGAAGAAAGCATGGTAATGGACCCAAGATATAATGTCATCACCAACTTGCCACTACCAGTGATAGATTGGAATGAAGAGGAGGTCAATGACCTTGATATTATTATAAATCCTATCGAGGCAAGGACCAAATAGTGGATTGAAGGGAAAATTTCTCAATTGAAGTAGCAAGGAATAGAGCTAACATTCATAGAGCCCAAGGATCCACATCAAGGTGAAGCTAATGATACCACTATTGATACTATCCCAGCGGGAGAGGCCTGTATGTCTCCTCCCATTACAAGGTCAAAGAAAAGAAAAGAGGCGGTTGAGCATCAAGCCAAATCTAATGAGTCTTTGGGGAAGGCTCCGGAGGCTGGGGCATCAAAGAAATCAAAGAAGTCAAGCAGTTTCACAGGGATGACCACTATTCAAGAGGACCCGCTCCACAAGAGGGAGGAACAACCAAAATCCCCACCTATTACATCTTCTACCCCAACCACAACTACTACTGTTGTTACTCCCTCACCTATTGCACAAGCAGTAGTTGCCTCCTTTCCATTCACAGTGAACATTTCCATTCACCTTGCCTCCACCTCTCCTCTGGCCCAAGTTATAACTGTGGACTCCACTTCCATCACTACTTATCCACTCTCCTCCTCATCCATGTCTCCCACTTTGTCTCTTCCGACTACCACTGCAACAATCACAATGCCTGCTCTCACCCTTCCAGAGGCATTCACTAAATATGTACAAAATATACTGTCAGAGCTTTCTAGAATGTTTGTGAACCCTGTAGTGCAGGCTGCTCTAGCTCATGCCATCACTGGTCTTGCTGTCCCTCCTCCTCCTCCTACTAAGCCTCCCTCAATGGAGGCTACTATGAAAATCTTTGAAGAATTGGACAGGAAGCAAAGAGAAGCAACCAAGAAACTAGAAGAAGCAAATGACTACCATGAGAATCCCATATACCAGCACCTCTTGATTGATGAGGTAGTCCACACAAAGGAGGAAGTACAATCCTTTGAGGAGGATGAAGGAGAGCTAGGCACAAAATACATCATGGATACTATTGATGTAGAGCTCGAGGAGGAGATAGCACAACAACTTAAGGATGTCAGGGAGGAAGTTGAAAAGCGGCCCGCTATGGGGGAAAGAAATACTAACAAAGAAATGGAGGAAAATGAACCTCCAACAAGGGAATAGGACCAAGGCCCCAAAAATGATAAAGGGATGCCTCCTCTAGATGAATGAGAGGAGGGAGAAAAATAAAAGAAAGATGAAGAAGAGACTAAAATGAGAAAGAGCCCAAAATTGGAACATAGGCATGAACAAGAGGAAGAAGAAGATGCTTCTGAAAAAGAAGACAACCCCAAAGAGCATATAGCCAAATCCCCAAAGAAGGTGATGGTAGTCATTCAGGATTTAGATGAAGAAGGGGAGAACCTAGAACAAGAGACCTCAAGTGACAAAATATTGCAAATACAACATGCCCATGCAGAAGAAGGTGATCACGAATCACCAAAAGGGGAAACTCAGATACCCAACTGGCTCGGGAAGCAACTAGAAAAGAAGACCCCAACCCAAATGGATTTGAAGGCTAGGATAGAGGCCATCTTGGCTCGCACCCAAATCAGTACAAAGAAGAAGAAGAAGCTAGAGGTCAGATATCAACTGACTATGGATGCCTCGGGATCAAGAACAGTACAAATTGTCACCCCGATAGTGGGTGAGGAGGGGCTTAGCTATAACATCTCCACCATTGACCTAGGGACACCCACAAGGGAGCAAAAGATTGATCATCTCCAAGAATCTATCACCACCATTGTGCACTAGATGAACAAAGACAAGACCTCTAAGGAGGATTTGAAAGCACAGGTGGTGGATCTAATGGCATACATTCAATAATGGTCCTTGATGGATGAGCTCCCTACCACATCAATGGCTCCCCCATTACTGCCATCTGAGGAGCACATCAATAAGCTAGAAAAGAGAAAAAGTTGGACCAAGGCTATTCAATATTAGTTATGGAAAGTCCTTTATAATGGGAACATGGGCATCAGACATGTTGTTAGGACATCAAGTAAGTTTCTAGATGTGCGGAAGTATCTTGAGGATATAAGGAAAACTTGCACTGACTTCCCAAAAATATATAGGATTACATATCCTAAAATCGAGGCAATCCTCAAGTTGCCTAAAAGAACAGTAAAGAAGGAGCTTGCAATGGTGGAGAAGGATTTTTGGCTCGTGGAGAATTGGAGATTGGGCCTAGATCATAGGAGGGTGATCTTAGAGAAAGTATTCTAGAAGGTGGAGTAGGATATTGATTAGGTTAAAGAGATTAGAGCGGCATGTGAAGAGTACCTCAAATTAATGACAGATTTTGACATGCTTTCTGTTGAGATGGATTTAGAGAAGATATGGCCCAATTTTCATAGGAAGATGGAAAATGGAACCACGAGTGAGCTCACTACATATTTTATGGGTTTTTCTGCTCATGCCTTTGCCCAATCAGAACAAGTAGTGCACAATGCGGCCAAGTATGATGAAGATTGGAACACGCTCACTTGCAGATCCAAGAAGTTGAACTTCCAGGTGCTTCATTCTGATATCTTGGAATGGGATAAGCTTCATCCCTTGATCGACACAGTCATGGAATATTCTACACTACAAAAGGAGGACGGAAAGCCTGTGATAGATGATGAGTTTATCACTGTGTAGTTGCATCCAAAAGGAAAAACAACAATTTGCTAAAATACAAAAGAGCTACAGTGCTGCCACAAAGGACAAAATAGAAAAAAGATAAAGATGTATTTTAAATTGTTATTTGGGGGTAGGTGAAACCCTAGTGTAAAGTGAATCTTGGCCACACAATGAGATCAAATCTTGGCCACTCATTTTTCTTTTTGAAACATATAAATAGGGGTCTCCTCCTCTCATTTTGATGAGGGAGTGGAGTTGTTGTAAAGACATGCTGCTGGAATATTAATAGAAATTCATTGACTTTGGTGGATTCTTGAGTTCCATTTCATGTTTCATGATTCTTCTCCTATTTAGTGAATTTAGGTAGTTTTACTTTGTTGTTTTATGTGTTTTAGTTGTTTTAGTAGATTAGTTGGATGTTGTTCATTGATGTTGAATATTGCTATGGTGTTTACCTTTTCCTAGTTCATAATTTTGGCTGTTTATTGATGATATATAGATGTGCAAAGTTAGTTTGAACTTTATATCATTGCTGCACTTAAATCTCATCTTTGATTCATGTCCATGGTGAATGAAAAGCTGAAATCTGCAGACCTTAGAAGATTGCACTAGTTCCATGATACTGTAGGCTTCCTTGGTTAAGTGAAACTTAGTCTTGGGAAGGTTGGCCCACTGTAGCAACCTCCATTGTCACTTTTTATTGCTAGTTTTAGATCTAGGAACCTCTCTACTCCCCCCCCCTTTTTCTTTTTTTTTATTAGTGACTTTGAACAAGATTAATTTCACATTGTAAAGCCAAATCTGAATCTGAAATAGGAGTTTTAGACTATTGTTTTGAACCTATAAAAACTTTGGAAGTGACTTCCCATCTAAAGAACTCCATTGAATGATCCAATTTTCCTCCATCCTAACTTTCATAAGTCCGCCTTGTGATTACCAACAAAATCACATTTCAACCATCAAACTATTCTAGGCAAGTCATGACTTGACACCTGAGATACCTTGGGGTGATATTCAAAAACTTGTTGGAGATTTCCTTTCAAGAGAGGTGATGCACTTGGGCATTACCTATGTTGATAAATTGCTAAAGCACCCATCAATAGATTAAGGAAGCCAAGTACAATATTAGGGCTAAGTAAACATTTTTGAGTGCTTTGACTAATTCTGAGATGACAAATGTAATGGAGCTGAAGACTGCTTATGAGAACTAGAAAAAGTTGGAAACTTTGTATGAAGGTGATACCCATGTGAAGATTGCTAAGTTGCAAAGCCTGAAAGGGAAATATGAAACATTGAGAATGGGTGAAGATGAGAACATCACTTATTTTATGCAGAGAGTGAATGAACTTGTGTGTAGTATCAGATGTGCTAGTGGAACATTGAAAGAATAAGAGATTGTTGATAAAGTGCTCATATCCTTTCTTGTTGCATACAAACACAAATTTGCTACTATTGAGGAGATCCGAACTATGACAAATGTAACTAGATACATGTTGATTGGTAAGCTTGCTACTTTTGAGTTAAGTGAGTTTGGTGAATCTCTTCCTAAGATAGAATTTGCATTCAAATCTATTATCTCTAGAAAAGATAAGTAGAGATATGATCCGGGAGAAAGTTCTTATAGAAAAATGTCCAAGTATGAGGAGGAAATGAGAGAGATTGAAGAAGAATAGAGAAAACTAGATGATCTTGAAGCACTTCTTGTCAAGATAGTAGCTAAAGGAGAAGGTAAGTATAAAGGAAAATTTCCTCTTAAATGTTTTTCTTGCAATAAGATAGGTCATTTTTCCGCAAGGTGTCCTAAAAGAGTTCCTAAACCAAAATATAACAAACCTAGATTCCAAAGAAAGTGTTATTATGCTATTGATGAAGGTGTGACAAATGATGAATCTGATAAAGAGAATGTAAGTAAGGATGAATGGGTATTTATTTATATCAAGGAAAATAATCTAGTACCTACTAATTCTACTAGTTGCATGAATATGGAGAAATCTCTAGCTACTAGAGTTGAAGAAAAAGATGAATGGGTGATTGACAGTGGATGCTCTCATCACATAACAAGTGATAAAAGTAAATTTGTGAGTTTGGAAAAGTATGATGGTGGTGTTGTAAGATTTTGTGATGACAAAGCTAGTATGATATGTGGGAGAGGATCCATTTCTTTTGATGGTAAGCATAATATTGATGATGTTCTATATGTGGAAGGTTTGAAGCATAATCTCTTAAGTGTTGGATAGATGGTTGACAAGGGATATAATATTGAAAGTTGGTTGTGGCATAGGAGATTGTGTCATGTAAACTTTGACAATATTATCAAGACAAGTTATACCCAGGAAATGAGAGATCTTCCTAAGTTGATAAAACCTACTAATACTATATGCCAGGAATGTTAGTTAGGGAAGCAAACTAGAGTTTCATTTTGAAGCAAACATCATTATTCAAATGAAGTATTGGAGCTTGTGCATACTGATTTGTGTGGTCCTTCTAGAATCAAAAGTATACAAGGAGACAGTTATTTCATGTTACTTATTTACGACTATTCTAGTTTGATGTGGGTTACTTTCTTAAGGGAAAATCTCAAGCTCTAGAGAAATTCAAGATTTTCAAGGCTATGGTTGAGACAGAGATAGGTCTAAAGATTGAATATTTGAGATCAGATAGAGGTGTTGAATTCACTTCCGATGAGTTTAATTCTTCCTATGAAGAGCATGGAATAAAGAGAAAATTATCTTTCCTATGAACCCCTTAGCAAAATGGAGTTGTGGAAAGGAAGAATAGGACAATTCAAGAAGCTACTAGGACTATGATGTTGGAAGGAAATTTTCCTCATATCTACTGGAGAGAAGCTATGAGTACTATCGTTTACACTCTCAACCGAGTACATATCAAAGGTGATACTAGTAAGACTCCTTTTGAGCTATGGTTTGGTCATAAGCCTACTATTAGATACTTCAAAATCTTTGGGAGTAAATGATATATCAAAAGAGATGAAGATATAGGAAAGTTTGATGCTAAAAGTGATGAAGAAATCTTTCTTGGTTGTTCTACTAAAAGTAAAGCCTACCGGTGCTACAATAAGAGATTGAGGAAAGTGGTTGAAAGTGCTAATGTCAAGGTTGATGAAGACACATTTAGACCATCCAAAACCTATGGATATGATTTATATGATCAAAATGATAGTTTAGATAAAGGAAAGAAAGATCGTACTCTAAATCAAGAAAATCAAGAGGAAGGAACTGGAGAAAGTGCAGAAGCAAGGTCACAAGAGCCTGAAGTTCAAGAGCCTAAGACTCCAATGTATGTAAGACTAAATCATTTAGAAGATTAGATTATAGGTGATAAGAACAAAGGTGTTCAAACTAGGAGAATAATTGCAAAAGAATACTATTTGATCTCAAAAATCGAGCCTAATACTGTCAATGAAGCATGCAAAGATGAACATTGGGTGGAAGTAATGAAATAAGAACTATTGAAAATTGAGAAGAACGATACATGGATTCTTGTTCCTAGACCTAAGGACAAAAATTTAATTGGAACTAAATGGGTCTTTCAAAATAAACTGAATGAGCAAGGTGAAGTTGTTAGAAACTGTTGGTGTTTAAAATACCAGCCCAACTAGGATTTGCAATTCTCTAAGAGGCAGCCAACCTCCATATTGAAGAACCACAAATTCTAGTGGCCAACTGACAAGAAATGGAATGGATACACATTTCCCCTACACTTCAGGCTCTGTAAGACCTAGGGGGGTAGCCCTTTAGCAATATCAAACAATCTAGACACACAAGTAACAGGATATTGCTTAATAGATTATGCTCTCACATAATTGTTGAGAAACCTAAAATATCATTTAACATTGGAAAAATATTGAATTAATTTCACTAATTAGCAAGGAGAACATGATAGACACAACTCAACAAAACATATTTTAAATGGTTTTTTGATTTAGAGAGTTGGGACCAAACTGAAAACAATAGAAACATGATAATGGACCAGTGCCATAAACATGGGCAATGGATTCATATAACTAGCATTCATCTTCCAGTGTTGAACATGCTCTGAATGTCTTACAAATGTTGTCACATTATGACAATCAGACCACTATAGCTTTCTCTAATAATTCTTCTTATGAATCCACCTGAAACATAACACTTCTATCACATTTGTCAAAGCAATTACACTATCCCTGAACAATAGACAGTAATACAAGCAACTTGTGCTTTATTAAAGAAATTACACCATTCATAGAACAAAAGGCAACACAAAATGTAGCTCAAATGCATCAAATGTGCATGAAAAGACTCAAATAATCTTATTATTGAATCCAAAATAGCATTACAATTTAGCCATGGAGACAATTATCAGCTAAAATAAAAATAATAGAACAATCCAGAACATACACTTTCAAATTAAAAATGACTAACAGTCATATTTCCCCTTAGCTTTACAATCTACCCATAGCTTCTACCTGCCTTGCAGAGCTTTCAGAAATTGGAACCCCATACAATGAGAAGAGAACAAAAGATATAGAAGAATGGAGGAAACAGAAGAAGCCCTAAATTCGAATCTGTTGCAGACACATGGCAGCTCCATTCCCATTGATCAAATTGAAAATAATATCTTCTCTGCTTCCTCTAACAAAATTTACCTCTCAAAACTACCTTTGCCCATCATTGCTCAATAACAAAAAATCAGCCCATATGGAGAATCTCATTATTTCATCTAGCTGCTCAAAAAACCTCTTCCCATGCAAATTTTGTTTCAGCCTTTTTACTCTTTATTTGCTGCAGTTTATATTTAAAACCAACTATTAAAGTTTCATAACTTTAATATTTTTGTCTTTTAGTTGCTGCAGTTTAATTCCCAGCACATACTTGTTTATAAAATGAATAAAATTCACTTTATACAAAGTCTCACAACTCTCCCAGCAAATAAAATATTAAAATGAATATTCTATTCATCTTTCAAGTTATTACCCATGCTTGCACTTTACACAAAATAATATTTTCCATTTAAATCACTTACCCTCTTCAGCAAAATAGTATTCACTTATACAGTGAATAACTTTATTCACCTAGTTGCACTAATAATTAAAATTTTACCCCCTTTTAAATGCCTGATCATTTAAAAAATAGTGGGCCCACCTCCGTTTTTAACCACAAATTATGCAACTTTTGAAAAATTAAAATATTGCTCCTCTCGTGCATTCTCGCCCACCTCACACTCTTTTTGGCAATGTCATCAAAATCTGGCGAGGCCTGCGAGATCACCCTAATCTCCGCGAGGTCAGTGAGGTTGCATTCTCGCCAACCTCGCACCTTTTTTATGGCATCATCAATAATCCTGCGAGGTCAGAGAGGCTGTGAGGTTGTGAGGCTGCGAGGCTGTGAGGTTGTGAGGCTGCGACGTTATGAGGTTGTGAGGCTGCAAGGTTGCGAGGTTTCCCTAAATTCATTTTTTGGCACGTCTGCAAAATGGTCAAAACAGGCTAGGTTGACTTAGGAATCAATCTGGGAAACCATTCAAATGACCTCCGGGAGACATGAAAACTTGCAAGCATTTAGACATTTAATTTGAGAATAAAGTGCAACAAATGGCTCAAATAAATCAATCATGAGGTGAAAGATATTAATCGGCAAAGTTGCCCAGTCAGGCTTTTCTAAAACAACAGCTGTTCTACACCAATTAAAACTGATCCAACTGCCCATTTGTAAACATAGCAAATCAACCCCTTACGATCTACCATCAAACATAGTGGAAAATTAAGATACCCTGAGCATGTGTGCAAAAGGAATTTCTTTGAAATATTGTCCGATCAAAAGATACTGACGGTCGAAGTTGGCCTCTCAGAAAGGCTGTCAGGAATGCAGCTGCAAAACAGAACAAACTGCATTTGGTTTCAATCTGCTAAAAATAGAAAATCAGATTATGAAGTTCTGAAAACTAACACCTGAGATCCTTTAGGTGTGGAGAATACATAACAACATTCTTTTTGACATGACAGTGAACTGGTTGTGAAAACCAAGCTCAAACAGGAAGCAACTTTGTAGAACTGAACATCTACAAACCGCAGAATAGTGCAAAAACCCTCCAGCTTCACTTTTCAAAACGCTGTCAAAACTTATCACTAGAAGCTGAAAATTGACATACCTGCTCACATAGGTCAACTGAATATGTCTGCAACTGGGTTTTACACAAAAATCAACAAGCTTTAAATTATAAGCCTCCAAAGTGGGTCAGTCGGGACTAATTCATTAGGTGCATTTCTAAAAGTGCATAAGCAAATTTTTTGAAATAGGCATCTCAAATTTGCAAAATTTGAGAGTGCCAACATAAAAAAAGCAAGACTGGTGTGTAAAGGATATTCTTAGATGGAAGGAATTGACTTTGAAGAAAATTTTGCTCCTGTTTCTAGGATTGAAGCTATGAGACTATTTCTTGCCTATGCTGCTCACAAAAACTTCAAGGTTTATCAGATGGATGTCAAGTCAACATTTCTAAATGGTGAATTGAATGAAGAAGTGCATATTGAGGAACCTTATGGATTTCAATTGACTGATTAGGGACATATGGTTTGTCGGTTGAAGAAAGAAATTCCTGGAATTAAGCAAGCCCTAAGAGCATGGTATGCCAGATTGGACAACTATTTGTTGAAGCTTGGATTTAACAAGGTACTTCTGATAGTAATTTGTATTTCAAGATTGATCATGATAAAAATTTGATTGTTGAAGTCTTTGTTGATGATATCTTTTTTGGAGGAGATGATAGTTTGTGCATGAAATTTTCTAATGAGATGCAGAGTGAGTTTGAGATGTCTATGATTGGAGAAATGAAATTATTTTTGGGATTGAAAATTACTTAGCTAGATAAACGGATCTTTATATCTCAGTCCAAGTATGTGAAAGAATTTGTAAAGAAGTTTGGTATGGAATATTCAAAGCCAGTTGGTACACCTATGGTAACCAGATGTAAGTTGGCTCAAGATGATGATTCTCCTAAGAAAAATTAGACTAGATATAGATCCATGATTGGTGGATTTCTCTATTTGACTCAAACTAGACCCGATATCATGAATGTTTTATGCATTGTTGCAAGATTTCAAGCTGATCCTAAGGAATCTCATGTGACATTTGTGAAGAGGATTTTCAAGTACTTGAAGGGAACAGTTGATTTTGGCCTATGTTATCCTAAAGATGACGACCCTACTTTGAATGATTTTACTGATGCTGATTGGGCAAGAGATGTGAATGACAGAAATAGTACTAGTGGTGGTGCATTTTTCTTGGGAAAGAAGCTGATTTCATGGTTAAGAATCAAAATGCCATTTCTTTATCTATTGTAGAGGTAGAATACATTGTTGATGCTTATAATTCTACTCAAGTATTGTGGATGAAGCAAATGTTGAAAGATATCAGAGTTGTATATGATGAACCTATTTCCAAATTTTGTGATAATTCAAGTGCTATTAACATTTCTAAGAATCTAGTGCTGCATTAAAAAAAAAAGCGTATATCTATCAAGTTTCACTTTTTGAGAGAGAAGGTGAGTGAAAAGGAAGTCAGATTGGAGTATGTGCCTAGTAAGGAATAGATTGCAGATATCTTTACCAAGGCCTTTCCTAAGGATAATTTTGAGTATCTCAAAGGGAAGCTAGGGGTGATTAACTCTTCTAATAAAAACTAAGATGCATTGACTTGCATCAATCTATGCATTTCATAGTCATATCTTGTGATCTGGATTGATGTTGTTGTAGCCACTACTCAGGGGGAGTATTTAGATGTTTAGATATGTGGTTTAGAGCTTGTGTGGAGAAATATAATATGTACCTTTTTCATTGATGTCAAAGGGGGAGACGAGTCTTGTGAAAAACCACGAAAGAGTTAAAGAGAAAAGAGTCAAAATCTAAGGGGGACAAAGTGCTAAGAGAAAGTTGCGTTGATGGTGTTTTTCACATCATGCATTGCCATCAATGCCAAAGGGGGAGATTGTTGGATCTTGTTGATATGTGGTTGTCATTGATTTCAACACTGTTGGCATTAATGTCTTTAAGGTTGTATATGCCAAGGATATCGAGAAAATTGTGATAAAGTAAGTTGAAGATTGTCGGTGATGTAGTGAAGTTTAGTATGCTGGATAGTTCAATATACTAATGATATGAAGTTGTGGATTAAATAGTTTGTTTTCAAATACATATCATTTATCCACATGATGTTTCAGAGGTTTGCATGAAGATTTGATTAAGTTATGAGTATCTGTGTTCTAACAGTTGTTCCGTTGCTTTATCTAGTGTTCTTGAAAGAAGATGATTTGATTATAGTAATTTGAGTTATTGTGGATGCTTCTGTGGTGATTCATGGATGTTTCTGGATTGTTTTCTATCCGTTTCATTGGTTCACATTGATTGTTGTGCTTGCAATTGGTGATTTTCTTTTGGGAGTCCATGTTTTTCATGTTCATGGCCAACAAGGTGATTGTAGCATGTTGTGGATCTTCGAGGCTAATTGTGTAAGGTGTTTCATGTTTGAGACATGTTGTTTTGGGTCCCTACTATGTTTTGGCTGACATTGGTTGATTCACATTAATAAATTGCTTATTAATTTGGGTTGACAGTTTGTACACATTTCATATTTTGTTGGACCGACATGTAGTTGATGTTATCCTTAGATGCAGATATATATGATCAATTATTTTGAGGAGATTGGTATGCAAGGTGTCAGATGTGTGAGTTCTGTGTGCAAATAATATTCTAATCTTTCAAAGGTAGAAGTAAAGTGTGAAGAAGAGTGAGCAGAAGGAAGTGTTCATGTGCTTAACCTGAACTATAATTAGGCATTAGAGGATGCTATTTTCTCAGTTCAAAAATTTGTCAGATGTAATCTGAATGTAACTGTAAGATAGTGTTTCTTCCTTTGGGCAGTAAGCCTGTTTGTTTTTAGTAGTGAACTCTAGGCACCATGCCTAAATGCATGTGCATTCCCCATTTACAATACTTTTAATAGAGTATAATCTTGTGGATTAACCTCCACCGTGGTTTTTCCCCTAACAAATTTTCCACACAAAAAATATTGGTGTTATGTGTGTTTCTATTGTGATGATGGTTTATTCTTTCATGTTTATTTATCAAATCTAAGAATAAGTTTAATAAATACAATTTCTCTATCAACTGATTCCCCCCTCTTAGTTGTATGCCCTTATGTTGCCAATAGAAGGTCCTTTGACCTTTTAGATCATCTATGATAATTTAATTACATCAACAAAAAATGATGGAAGGATTTATGTACTTAGGGTTTTGATGAGGATATCACTATACTATTCAAAGATTTTGGTTTGTATCTATTTTAAGCCATATGTTATGCTTTTGGCCTTGAGATTGAGTGGGACTCTCAAAACTTACATTTTTTGGTCCTAACAACAAACTTTTAGTATGATATGGTTAAGATGGTTTGATTGAGAACAACAAAGGATAAGCCTCAATCTTTTGTCATTTAAAGATTGGAAAAAATATTATTGGGTAGGACAACTTAAGAGTTTAGATTTGCACCAATTATATATCAGCTAGAGGCTTCACCTATACCTCATGTAACTCTCCACGATTGTAAATGTGATCTTCAAATTAGAAATATATACATTCTACACAAGATTTATTTGTTTAGTAGATACTTAGGGAATGCGTAAACATGATAGTGAATACCTTGAATTAGTACTTATATTTTGAATACTCTTGGGTCTTGTTGAATTATAGTGTTATTAGCCAAATGATATATTTCTTGTATAATTTTTATGCGAGGTAAGGAGTTGCTAGATATTGTGATAATTTCCTAACCATTTAAACCTTTTCAGTCAGTTCAGATTATAAGCAGTTAACAATCCTTTTGTCAAAAAAAATTTCTCAGGATTGAGATTGTCAATGTTTATCCCAAGTCATTTTATATGGTAGATTATTGACATGAGCTTTTAATGAATATTGGTATGTATATGCTTAAGTATACTGTGCGTAGATTATGATCATAGTTTGAGTCATACAACATTGTTTGTTGACCTTTAAGTGTTTGTCACATCCACTGCTTTGTTGATATATATAAGACAATAATTTATCTATATAAATGTACAATAGGAAGTGGTATTTTGACATGATACAGGAATTTGATAATGAATATTTATTTGAATAACCATGATTTTATTTATTTTTCTATTCCTTTTTGGGGTTTGCAAGGTGCCAGTAAGTTTCCCTTGTTTTCTTTTCACAAAACAATCAAACAAATATTTGGCCTTGTTAGAAACCAAGATCAGACATCCAAACCAAAAGGCCTTCCACAAAAGAGAAAAACAATAAAAAAGCAGAGCTTTGCATGAAGATGTGCAAATTGATATTATTCAGAATTAAAAAATTACGATGATATGAATTGCTTTATAAAATCAATGCATGCAACCCTAATGTTGACCTAAAACAACTCAACTAAATAAAACCTACTTATTAATTAAGTAAACTAATTATTACCTAAGTAAAACTTAAGTAAACTTAATAAAGTGTAATTAAATAATTAATTACACCAACACCCTCCCTTAAGTGCAACTTAGGGAGACTAAAAAAGAATGCACTTAAAACTAAGATGAATGCAAGAAAGCATGAATGGGTCCCGAAAACAAGACCTGATCAGGTTCCCATGTACAAACGCAATGTAAGAGAAAGAGAAAGAGGATAAAACCTAGTGGGATAAACCCCCCCCCTCAATGAGATGACCTGCTATAAAGAAGCACTGGAAGAAAACTGTGGAGTAACACTGAAACCCAAATCCGAAAAGCAAGGAAAGATACTTTTGTTTACTTATGAAACCAAATGAGAGTCACTGATTGACTCAAGGAATCATGAAAAATAAAAAGTAGACCCGATGCCACGGAATACTCAAAAACTCCAAATGGGAACAACCCCAGAATCTATGAAGCAACAGTAGATAAAATGATGCCCCCCATAAGAGGGAATGATATGATGAAAGAATCTAGAAGCCATGTATCTCGATGTCGATGCCAAAATGAGACTAAAACTATTCCATGGGAACAAGTACCATAAAGACTCTAGAACATTAACCAAAAATTTAGTGGCCCTCAAATTGAGATGGATCCAATGTGGATCATTAACCATAGGCTCTCAATCTGAAGTGTGAATTAATATGAATCCGATATGTGTCAAACTATGAGAAGATGTGACCAAAAGAGACTTAGAAACCAGATACAACCCATGCGAGTTGTCATCAATACAAAGATGAAGATAAAAGTGCATGCACACTCTAATCCGATTATTATGCAAGAAACCCCCCTGATGCAACTTTATATCAGTTCATTTATTACAATACCCAATGATTGCGAAAGGAGAGAATGCAAAAAACATGCATAAACGAGAGAAAATGCAAACAAAAATAGATTGCATGCAAAAGACAAAGTTCACATATTTATTCTTGATAAAAATGGACCTCCGATCTGTGTAGAGGACTGAACCAGATTTCCAATACCACGAGAATGGCAAAAAAAGGATCACCGAGTCAAAAGATATTCCCTCTGGAGTGAAAACAACAACATCTCAGTTCAAGGACCTAAAAAATAAAATTGGTGAAAAGTAATAGAAAACTAACTCTACCATTGGATTGAGTTGGAATCATCTTTCCAAAGGTATCTCGTTTGCAAAAAAACGACATCGTATGCGAAATTTATGCTCGATTTAGTGAAAGGTGCTCTAAAATGGCCAATATGGCCTGCAAGCAGCCCAGGGGGCTTTAATAAAAAAAGCCCCTAGTCCTGTGCGCGACAAGGGGCTAGTGGGCTAGGGACTCGGGTGGAGCCCCTGGTCATCAATATGACCTTGCAGGGTGCTAAGGGGCCGAATAGGGGCTGGGCACATAGCACCCGGTCCCCCATGTGATCGGTGGCCACCGGGTGGTGGATTTGATCTAAACTGTAGGCACCAGTGTGAATCCCAAAAAACCACATTTTTTGAATTTTTTTTAATTTTCGTGTCTTAGGGAGCATGCTGAGGAGGCTGTACGACCTCCCTGGCAAAAACATTTTGCCTCATAAATAAATTTCTCCAAGATCGACAAAATGAAAGGCGTTCTTAAGGTTTTTGGCCGTTGTGAATGTGATGGTGACCTTCGTTTGTGCCCAAAATGCTCTGAAAAATAGGCTACCCCCAGAGCTTGCAAAAAATCACCGAGTTTGAAACCCTCATAGATTTCTTCAACGATGATAAAAATCAGAAAAATAAAAGCCAATCTCAACTTTTTCCAGCGCTCTGAATCCAATGGAAATGCTCGATCTGATCCAAAATGTTGCATAAATGAACTCAAGGCATGGAACCCTTGAGGAACCCTGAATGAACTTTGCAATGATTTTATCCAAAATATGAGAAGGGGCTACATACGAAGGCTCTAATACCATGTTAGAAACCAAGATTAGACATGCAAACCAAAAGGCCTTCCACATAAAAGAAAAATAATAAAAAAGCAGAGCTTTGCATGAAGATGTGCAAATTGATATTATTCATAATTAAGAAATTACAAGATGAATTTCTTTATAAAAGAAATGTATGCAACCCTAATGTTGACCTAAAACAACTCAACTAAATAAAGCTTACTTATTAATTAAGTAAACTAATTATTACCTACGTAAAACCTAAGTAAACTTAATAAAGTGTAATTAAATAATTAATTACACCAACAGGCCTTTGGATTTGAAGATGAAAATTTTATGTTTTAGTTGGATTTTAAAATAGTCTTGATATTGCTAGGAACCATGTGGTTGAAGCCTTTTTCTTATGGAGAAAACATGTTTGTTGAAGTTCACAAGTCTATGATTGTAAGATCCTTGGTCTATAATATATATCAATAATAAATTTTGACCTAAAAAAATGGGAATTAAGTTGCACATATGTTGGTGTTGTTCTAAGTATGACTGTTAGGAAATTTAGCATTTGTTTGTACTATTGCTAGCTACGCTTGAATTTTTTATCATTACCTTGAGTCCTTGACAGTGCATAAACAATGAAGTCTTTCAAATCCCTAGGGAATTTTGGTAATATTATCTTTTTTTATTTTTATTTTATGTTATGGTGACTTCTGAAGGAACACATAGTATTGTGTGAAAGTTTGGATTCAAAATAGTACCTTTGTGCAATTTCATTAAAGCCAAGCATGGCCTATTCTATATGTCCAAATCTAACCCATGTTACCACTGACAGTTTGAAGTATCAAAGTGTTAGCTTCAACTAAAATATATTCTTACTAGTACCAAACTTTAAATGGTGGACTATCTTTTTTATTTGCAAGCAATTATATGAAAACAAATAAGGGTGTATATATATATTCTGGGTTTATATCTCAGTGATAAGAATCACCTTTGTTTTTGGTAGGGGATTATATAAAAATGAATTTTTTGAATGATTTTGGTTGATTTGTCACACTCTAAATTGTTGAAACATCACATATTCTTGTGATTTATGTGTTTATGCTTCAAAATGAGAAATAATAAAACCCAACAGCTAATATAGGAAGTTTAGAGTTCTAAAAAATAGAGAGATAAAATTTTAAATCTTAAACTTTTATCAGACAACTCTGTCAATTTAGATTTTATGTTGTCATATCTGGTATGCAGTGATGCTTTACCATATTCAAAATTAGTTCATTTAAAAATTATTTGTAGAAAGCCTTCTTGAAATATCTTTTCACCATACATCATTAATGATTTAAGCATCTATAATGGGAAATTTGATAGAACCATTGAAATAGGTAAAGGATGCCATATTGTAAAAATCTAAATGTGCTCATTATTAGATCTTGGTTGTATTGTCATTTTAATAAAAATATTCTAAAACCATCATTGAAATCTTATTTTTAGGTTGCATCTCATCAAATTGGAGAGATGAGTATGCACTATTTACTTTCATCCGACCATGACCAGTGAGATTTCTAGATAGGAAGTTGCCATCCTTCTCATTCAAATCCTTCCAATCTTCTCTCAAGGGCTATTCAATTGGAATGGGAGGGAAAGGTTGTTCTGAATTGAGCAATATATGTACCACAAATAATATAACTACATTTACTATATATTTTCATGTCTTTTCTCCTTTGAATGTTTGTAGCATTTGTATTGTATCTTGGATTTATCTTCCATGAAAACCAAGAGTGTAGTGAAGGATGTATTTCTTGGATTTTTGTTTATCCAACTATATGTTGTTTGTAATTCCTTTGGTTATGCAGTTGTTTGTATATTCTTTTTTTTCATGCAATACAAATAAAACATTTGAATATCTATGATATTTGAAGTTTATATGCATATATTTGTGAGAATTGATTAAGTTAGATTTGATTTATAACTTGAATCATTGATTCACTCAAATAAATGACTAAACCATGGCTAAATAAATGACTACTATGACTAAAATAAATGAATACAATGACCAAATATATGATTACAATGACTAAATATATGACTACAATGACTAAATATATGACTAAATTAATGACTAAATTAATGACTAAATATATGACTAAAGTAATGACTAAATATATGACTAAATAAATGACTAGTTAAAAACAATCAATGGCTAAATTAATGACTAAATATATGAATAAATAAATCACTACCATGACTAAATAAATGACTAGTTAACAACAATCAATGACTGAATTAATGACTAAATCAATGACTAAATCAATGACCAAATCAATGAATAAAAATCAATGACTAAATAAATGGCTAAAATAGTTTAGTCATAAATTTGGTCACGTTATAAATGACCAACAATAAACTAGTAATGGTCACGTGACCAAAATTAGTCATTTAAATGCAATTTTTAGTAGTTTATTTAGTCATATATTGTTATTTTTGTACTAGTGAATTAAAACAATTAAGATAGGGGATGATTCAGATAGTGATGGTTCAGAAGAGTTGGAAGCAAATTTTACAAGGAAATTGAAGAAAGGTATTGGTAAGTACAAAGGTATGTTACCCTTTAAATGTTTCAGTTGTGGAAATATTGGTCACTATGCTTCAAGATGTCCAAATAGATCTACACACAAGAAGAATAGAGATAATAATAATAATAAAAAGGACAAAATGGACAAGAAGTTCAAGAAACTATATTATGTTAGAGAAGATGTTGGAATTTTTGATGATGAGTCTGATTTTGCGGATGATAAAGATGAATGCGTGTTTCTTTACTTGGAAAGTAAATATGCGTCTACTAACCATGGAAGATGTGCAAGGGAATCTAGTCTGAAGAACACGAAGGATGAGATGGAAGGTACTCTAGTTACTACCTTTCATGCTAGACAAGATGAATACTATTGGGTAATTGACGGTGGATGTTCAAATCATATGACTAGAGATAAAAGTAAGTTCACCAAACTTGAAAAGTATGCTGGAGGATTAGTTATTTTTGGATATGATTCCGGTGATAAGATTGTTGGAAAAGGAGCAATTAGTCTTGATGGAAAACTTAGTACTAATGATGTCTATTATGTTAAGGGCTTAAGGCATAATATTTTGAGTGTTGGGAAAATGTGTAGCAAAGGATTTAAGCTTGTGTTTTAGGATAAAACCTGTGAGATCATAAAAGGGTCCAGAACTTTTTGGCCCAATGGTTGTTATTGCACCAAAATATAAACCTATTAATTCTTGATACAACCACTAGAGTTAACGAATCCACAAGAGGCAGTTAGCCCATGTCATGAATCCCGAGGTGAGAAATGACCATCTGCTAACAATCTCCCCCTTAGCATTACTCTAGGGGATTCAAACCTAGCAACTTTGGCTCTTACACCAATTGTTGGCCCCATGTTTTTTTTTGCACCAAAAGATCAACCTATTAATGCTCGGTACAACTGCCAGAGTTAATGGATCCACGGGAGGTGGTTAGTCCATGTCACAAATCTCAAGGGGAGCACTAGCCATCTACCAACAGAACTATGGTAGCAACAGGAAGAACTCATGGAAATATATATTAGCTTAAGATTAGTGATGGTTAGTGCTTTGTTTCTCAGATTAATGAAAGTTGACTATGGCACTGAAGGATGGGAAATGTAAATTTTGACAATCTGATCAGGATCAGTTCAAGAGAATTTTTTAGAGATCTACCTAGAATCAAAAAGCCTACAAATTTTGTTTGCAGAAGTTGTTAGCTAGGAAAACAAACAAGATGCAGTTTTAAAGGAAAAGAACAATCATCTATTGGAATGTTGGAATTGATTCATATAGACCTTTGTGGTCCTACAAGAATAGGAAGCCTTAATGGTGACATGTATTTTATGCTTTTGAATGATGATTACTCTAGAGTGACATGGGTTACTTTTCTTAGAGAGAAAGCTCAAGCTCTAGATATAAGATTCAAAGTGTTCAAAGAAAGAGTAGAGAATGAAGTAAACCTGCGAATCAAATGTTTAAGGTCTAATAGAGGTGGAGAATTCACTTCTAGTGAGTTTAAATCATTTTATGAAGAGCATGGTATAAAGACACATTATTCTTCTCCTAGAACCCCTTAGCAGAATGGAGTTGTGGAAAGGAAGAACCAAACTATTCAAGAGGTTGCTAGGATGATGATGAAAGAAGAAAATGTTCCTAATTTATATTGGAGAGAAGTAATCCACACTAGTGTTTACATTCTTAATAGAGTTCAGATCAGAGGTAACAACACAAAGACTCCTTATGAGTTATGGACTAGTAAGACTCCTACTGTTAAATACTTTAAGGTATTTGGAAGAAGATGTTACATTAAAAGAGATGATGAGAATCTTGGAAATTTTGATACTAGATGTGCTGAAGGAATTTTTTTTGGATATTCAACTAACAACAAAGAATATAGATGCTTCAATAAAAAATTGAGGAATATAGTTGAAAGTGCAAATGTAAAATTTGATGAAGCTATGCATAGACCAGTGGAAAAAAGTGAAGTTAAACCAGATGATCCTATCTGCAAAAAAATACAAGAAGAAAAGGAAGAGAAAGAAAAAAATGATGAAGAGGAGATTTTTGAACCTGATCCTAAGACTCCTAAGTATGTACAAAACAATCATCTAGAGAAATAGATAATTGGAGACATAAGTGAAGGTTAAAGACAAAAAAAGTGGTTAAAGTAAATTTGTTTTTACTTTCTAAGATAGAACCTAATATTGTGATTGAGGCATGAAAATATGAGAGTTGGGTTAGAGAAATGAAAGAGGAATTGCAGTAGATAGAGAAGAATAAGACATGGGAACTAGTTCCTAGACCAACAAACAAGAATGTGATTGGTTCAAAATGGGTATTCAAGAATAAGTTGAATGAAGATGGTGAAGTGGTAAGAAATAAAGCAAGACTTGTATACAAAGGTTATTCACAAGTTGAGGGAATATATTTTGAAGATACATTTGTCCTGGTAGCAAGAATGGAAGCTATTCAGATGTTCTTGGCATTTTTAGCTCATAAAGACTTTAAAGTGTATCATATGGATGTCAAGTCTGCATTCCTGAATGGAGAGTTGGAAGAAGTAGTGTACGTGGAACAACCAAAAGAATTTCAGTTGATAGACAAACTAGACATGGTCTAAATATTAGAAAAGGCACTATATGGGCTTAAATAGGCTCCCAAAGCATGGTATGCAAGGTTAAAAAAATATTTAACACAACAAGGATTCAACAAAGGCTCTGTTGACAACAATCTCTATTTCAAAGTTGAGAAAAACAAAGTGTTGATAGTTGTGGTATATGTTGAAGACATTATCTTTGGTGGAAATGAAGGTATGTGCAAGAAATTTGTAGAGGAGATGCAAAATTAATTTAAGATGTCTATGATTGGTGAGTTGAATTTCTTCCTTGGACTTCAAGTGAATCAAAATGATAAAGGGATATTCAAGGTACCCTGAGTATGTGTGCAAAAATAATTCCATTGAACCATTACTGATCAAAATATATTGACGCTCAAACTTGACATCTCACAAAGGTTTCTGAAAATGCAAGTGCATAACAGGAGAAACGACATTTGGTTTTAACCTATTAAAAATAGCAAATGAGGTCAGGAAGTTCTGAAAAATGACACACGAGATCATTAGGGTGGGGAGAATGTAGAAAAACACTCATTTTGACATTATGACCAACCGATTTCAAAATTCAAGCTTAAATTGGAGGCTACTTTGCAAAATTGAACATTTGCAAACAGCAGAAAAGTGTCAAAACCCTATAGCTTTGCTTTTCGAAACCCTAACAAAACTCATCGTGGGAAGCTAAAAATTGACATGTATGCTCACATAGGACACATGAGTAAGCTTGAAAATTGGTTTTTCATCAAAATAATCTGGCTTCAAATTACAACCTTCCAAAGTGGGTCACTCAGACTGATTCTTCAAGTGCACTTCTGAAAGTGCAGAGGCAAAATCACGAAATGGGCACTTCAAATTTGAAAAATTCAAGAGTGCCATCAGTGGCTCCAACTAGGGATGTATTCCCCTATGGGAATAGAAATATTTGAGATCTCAAGGGAGTAGACCAAATACTGAGTCCATCAGGTGCCCTCAAAGTTGCTCCTTTATTCTTCTTTTTCAATTTCATCTAGTGACCTCAAGCCACCAAATGAAAAATATGAATCAGTTTTTACCCCTATCAAGCACTCGGTTTTGTGTTTTCTTCCATAGGAAAAATTTGAGAACATTATCATAGGCCACCCACAAACTAGCTCGGTTATTGAAATGCCCCATTATATCACTGTGCCTTTCAGTGTCACCAACTATTCTATCAGACTGCAATATGCAATCAAACACTGACTGAAATTCATCATCATTGTGACATTTTACCTTGGAAAGTTTATCATCATGTTCCACTAAATTCTCATTCTCTTGAACTAAGAAATAGAAGCATTTATAATAAGTTTGATCTTTGATATCACAAACCTTCGCATCAAAATCAGTTTGCAAATCAAACTGAAAGCTCTCATAAATTGCTTGGTGTGTGTCATGCAAATCATCTTTGTATATGTCAAAGATAAAAGGTGCATATTCTAGAGTGTCCTTACATTGATTACTGCAACATGGGCACCTTTTTTGACGTTTAGGTTTAGGTACATCAGAACATACCTTGGTATCATAGGAACAAGGATCATATGCAACATTAACATCTATGGAATGAGTGAGTGCACTCATCTCAAGTTTGAGAACATATTTTGATTCATTCTTCACATCATCATTCCTCTCAAAACCAAATACCTCAAGAGAGGGCTCAAGCAAATCATCATCAACAGGGACATTAGGAAGACAACCCTGTGAACTAGTAAATTCATGTATAATACCAGTTGATCTATGTGTTGATCCACAAATTAAAGTCTCATCGCTAACCAAAAAATCCTCATTACCAATGAAACTAGAATCTTCACTTTCTTTCACATCAATAATTTTCACATGTGGTGACAACGTTTTTATGTTCATATTAGGAAAATAAGGAACAACAAACAAGAAGCAATTGTGCTCAACTTCATAATCACTAACATGAGATTCACCATTTGTTTCACTCCTTGGCTGCTCCACATATGGATCAAGAATCTCTATAATATCAACACAATCTGAAACTTTACTATCATATGAATCAACAAGCCTTTCAATATCATCAATGGGTAATGACCTTGATTCAAGATCCATATACATGTCAAAATGTGCCACCTGATTATTCCAAAATGAATCCATTATTGCATCATCATGCTCATCATGTATCAAAAAAATTTCCATCTTTGCTTCATTCAAACAATCACGAAGAACAGGGGCATATGCACACTCATCAACATCTTCATCATATTCAACATTATGTTTTGAGTCAACATACTGGTCACACACATGTTTATCTTCAAACTCTACATCACTCTCACAATGAACATGCTCTATTGACTGTGAACCTAAATTACATTCGGTGTATTCATCACATGTTCTTTGTTCCTTCACTTGTGGAAAAGTGACTTCACGAACATCTATATAGTTGCATTCTTCAAGTGAGGAATATGCTTCTATATCATCCTTAGAAAAGCGATCACAATCTTCAGAGAAGCAATCAAAACTATCAACCTCATCCTGATTTTCATCACAATAAAAATCATCACTACACAAACCATGTTCAAGATCTTCAGAATGAATGGTTGAGGTTGCACTTTCAGATTCATAATCACTATTTTCTAATGAAATATCAACAATACATGCCTTGTAATTTCTGGTCACAACATGATATTAAGTAGCACTTTGTATCTCATCTTCATCTCCATTATCTGAGATATCACAAGAGAAGCATTCTCACATATATACTCTATTATCATCCCCTATGTTTTCATCTTCCTTACTGCTGCAAGGATCTACATATGTGCTGATTGTGAGCTGATCACAATGTTCATCCTCATCCATACAACATGGAACTTCATTTTTTGACATAGTCTTTTCATTTGTTTTCATTGTTGTATGATTTCTTTCAAGAGGACAACTGTTGTCTACATTTTGAGAATCCACATTTTTTGCATAACCACATTTGGCTAATTCTACACTCCTTATCTAATAAGGTACTTGATCAAAGCTATGGGGATTCAATTCCTCTGGAAAAGTACTCAGCCCAGATTCATAAATCTCACAAAATAAATCTTTGCATACAGAACCCTTAGGTTTGGAATCTTTGGGAATTTCTATCAAAGCATCCAAAAATCTTGAAAACAACTTATATGGTGATTCTCCCTCTTGTCTTTTCATCTCATACAATTTTTGTACAAAAGACTTTTGATCAACAGTGCTCAAATTTTGTTGACATTCAACTTGGAGCTCACTACGATCTTCATACTTTGATGATGGAGAGATTAAAGCATTGCCATCTTGACAATCATTTCTATTACCTGATCCTTGAATTCTATAGGCATGAGGTGTGTGCGGATAATCAACACTTGTAGCTAGATACCCTTTCATCATAGAGTATTTCAAATTGTTCTCAATGTCCATGGTAGTTTGATATGCCTGAAGTAATGTTGTAGGCTCTTTATCCCTTAACAAGAATCCCATCTTACCATCAAATACACCAAGATACACAACCAAGCATTCAACATCATGTGGCCCTATATATTTTGGGATCTCTCTCATTTCCTTTGCAAATCAAAGATTGAAAACAAGGATCAACTCATCTTAACTTATATGGATCTCCATAAAGTTTTTTCTCACCTCACTTGGGTTTAACCTTTCACCAAATTTCTCAACAAAAGTTGTCATAAATTGACTCCATGAAGCTATAGAACATGATGGTAAATATGAGAACCAATTTCTGGCATCATCCTTCAAGGATTGAACAAACAGTTTCATAACAATGTCCTCATGATTTACCTCATAATCCCCCATCACATCCATGAATGTTTGCAGATTCTTAGAGGCTGATTCTAAACTTTGCCTTGTGAATTTGGGAAAATACTTCCTAACATTGTTAGGGATCAGGTTTAGGAAACCTCTAATACCACTAAAAACGAATGGAATATACCTTTCAATAGAAAAATCCCTTTGAGGACTTGGGACAACTTGTTTGCACTACATACTTTTACTTTCCATTTCACAGGGAAACCCTCTTGTATACAAATTCAATCATTATCAACTTCATACATGGTTATCAATTACATCATTTACAAATTCAACCATGATTCTAAAACATTGACAAAATATTTATGCCTTAAGCTTTCTCAGAGGCATACTTCTCAAATCATTTTGAACATTACATTTTAGAAGAATGAAAAAAACTACTACTGTTGTTCACTTTCTTAATGCAAATTTATCTAATAGGGAACCAAAGTTCTCCCAAAATGTTCAAATATGGTTTCCATATAGAATTTCTTGAAAACCAAGAGTTAAAATACCTGGAATTGTTGCAGCCGCTGCAAATTGTTCTTTTGATTGGGAATATATGTAAATCTGGAACCATATTCACCTCTTCATTAGGTTCTTTGGTAGAGTCACCACCTCTTTGTAGAGGAAACAAATTTGATCAATAGGAATTTCTTCACAGGTCAAATTTGTTTAAGAACCAACACAAGCACTACAACACCTCCTTATCCAACAATATGACATCATATGGATTCCTTCCTCAAACTTGTCAGGGTACTTCATCACAAGAGATCGAATCTACTTCATCTCTACTACAAATCCTTCAGTTCTTTCCCAGTTCTTCTCAAATAGTGCACACTGGTGCATAGATTTCAGAGTTGCCACTCACAATTTGTGAGGTATTATGAAATAATCTTGAAATATGGACAAATATAGACAAAAATTACATTGAAAGATGAATTACAATAGATTCTCGAACAACATTTATGAGAATTGACTCACTTGAAAAGGAGATTGAACCTATCATAACAAGCTCATGACTCTATAAGGCAGAATAATCTTCAACAATGGTCCCTAGTAGAGTCACCATTTTGTTGGTTGTTTTTACTATAACCAGGTTGATCTTCTACTCTACCTATGGAATTGCCAATTCCAATCAAGGGTAGCTCAAAGGACCTGGACCAACTGATGAGGATTTTTACAAACCTCCTACACTTTGGGCTCTACAAGACCCAAGAGGGTGATCCCTTAATGTGTTTACAACCTTTGCACCAATATTATAAACAACATTAACAACAATAGATAATATCATTTAATAACACAACAAAATAGGATAATACTAAATGGAATTGGTTGTTCATCAATAATATCAACTATTCAGAGCATGAGATAACTACAACAACACTTCACAGTAGAAGATAACCATTATTTTCAATTCATAGCAAGCTCTAGGTAAAGACAAACAAACACTGAATCACAAAGAACAAATGCAACTCAGATCAGTGCCTTACTTCCATTGGAGGAGTCAAATTCATAAATATCTAATGGCTTATAATAGATTCAACACATAGAATATAATATCTTTGATTATATTGCCTTACAATATCACCAATATGTACCCCAACTCAATACAACTTATCAAATCCTTGTACATAACATATCAATCGACAATCTCATTTAAGCATTTTAATTAATTCCTTGAATTAAAGCTAAAATAAGAATTGCACACACCACAACAGTGAGATGAAAAAAATAACCCTTGATGATGTCATTCAAAATTTGAATACACTTGCACACAGGAGAGACATGAGCTTGAATTTATCAGTATGATTCAAATCCTAGTACTGTTATAAAATATCACATCTCCATGAATTCAAAACCTGCAACAAAATGACTCAGAACCTGATTTGCATTTTCTCTATCACTACAAATTTTACAATTTACTCTGCAACTTCACCCAAGATTTATAACTTGCTAACCCTTGAAAATGAGAGAAGAAGAGAATATGTAGAGGAAAGGAATGTTCCAGAAGAAGCCCTAAAGCTGATCTGAAAATGCCATCTGGAAACACCTTCACCGTTGTTCATCAAACTGCAAAGAATCTTCTCCTCCTTGCAACAAACCTATTTTTTCTCCAAAACTGCATTTTCCCAAGCTGCTCTCCAATAGAAAATATGACCATATGAGAATCTCCACAATTCACTTTACTCAACTGCTGAAAAACAATTCTGCTCCCGTGAAATCCTTTTTTCCTATTTATTTTGCATCCAACAAATATAATGCCCTATGTCTTAGTTGCATATGACGTTTTAAAATATTTATTTAAAAAATTCACTTACCGCAGCTTCACTTGCAATATTGCATTTTAAAAACATGAAAAAAACATTACATTCCCCAACAGACAAAACTTTAGTGAATATTGTATTCACCTTTTCAAGTTATTTCCCATGCTTATATTTCACCTTTAAAAGATTTACCTCCCATCACATGATATTTTACTTTATGTCAAAAAAAATAAAAGCTTGTAAATATTAAACCATGGGCTTAGTAAAAATTTTCCCTCTGTTCACATGCTTTATTTTAGCCACCACTTAACAAATAGCGGGCGAGCCATTAAATATTTCCATTTATATTTTATCCTCCAACCAAGAGAGTTAATATTTGTCCACTTTATAAAAAACTCCCCCTTTAAAACTTTCACGGACCCACCTTTTGCCACATGTCATAATCCTGCTACTTCACAAAAAATAACAAGTGAGCAACTCGGGATCACGACTTGGTGAGGAACAATTGAGATTTGACTGTATTTAGCACTCATCTCTATAATTTCACCGAAATATCACCGGGGCATATTTTAAAAGTTTTCATTAAAAATTAAATGAGCCCCTTTTTAAAACCTTACCCGAGCATTTAATTTTGTTGTTGAGGACCCACCATTCACAAAGCTTTTTCACCATCCTGCAATAGTTAACCCATGCACTCTTTGAAATTCTGATCCGGCAAGGTGTGGTCCAGATCTTGCTCTATTTACATCACTTTTCTCCACCGTAGATCTATCTCTGGCTCTTCTTCGTTGCCCTAATTTCTTCATTTCGCTCTCACGCTCAGCTCGCAATCTTTTCTTGGCCATGGAGGCTTCATCAAAACCTGCAATAGTCAATACATGAGTCCATCCTCCTTAAATCGAAGCCATGTGCTAGATTTTCCTTCACATCGGGCATCTGAGGGTGTTATTTCTAGCGACCTCTTACCTTTAGCTAACACTGGACACCACCTCTATCTAGCATGTATCCTCTTTCAACATTGATACTTCACATACATCTTTCAAACCCCTTAAGAATGTGTTGATTCTTCCATCACTGCATAGGTCCACGCCATAGATATGCCAATTCCATTTTCTAGAAAGTTTCTAAGGAATTTTCAACAATTCATTGCACATAACCTGTAATATGGTGTCTTTGTGAGATCACATTGTCTAGAAATTTCCCTCATAAACATTTCACATGCCTTCTTCAACCTGTGCAAAACCCATTGCATTCAACATGGACCCCCCATCAATCAAAATGATGGTCACTCCCATTAGCAACACAAACATTTCCCTTTTCCATGTGAGAAAAACCATGTTCAACCATCATGGCCATGGCTAGTCTATTCAACAAATCCATCTTGGACGCATTCAACAATTGCCTTCCATCCTTTGGCACGGGCCTCCAACTGTGAGGTGCACTCGCTTAAAATTTTTTAACGCCTTCTTAAATAGAATTTTCTCAAACCATTTTGATACATAATGATTGCTAGTATCCATGTTGGACCAGGGATAGGCTTGCTCATGTTTCAGTGGTAATTGGCCTTCTCAAAATGTATGGCATCGCTCAATAGATCCCTTATAGCCTGAATAGTGGCACCCCATGCACAATAAACATGTTTTAGTCTTAGTTCCAAGACTTTGCAACACAATTCACTAACTCCATTTGATCCCTCCTCATTGCATATGAGTTGCCCCAACATCTGTCGGATTCTTTATCAATGACTTTCATCAATGATCCCATCTAGTGTAGCACACACTTACTTTGGTTGTTTTTGAAGCCTTTTCAACAAATCTTTGATGCATATGCATGCCCTACAACCGTAGTATTCTCCATTACGTTTGCTTGGATCTTTATATTTCAATACACTTTGTGCATAAGCCTAGAGCATAATGTATTTGCTTGAGAGTTTTTAAAGTCTTGCAGTAGTCCCCACTTTGTGCATCGGCTGCATTTGATGGTGTTCCATTCATTTCCTTCATTGCATATACAATATTTTATTTGTGGTGCCAACACTTCATTGGGCAGCTCAAGATTTCCCAAGATGCTTCTTTATTCATTGGTTCTTACTCCATTTAAAAAGAAAAACTGAGTCTCATGAAGAAATGTCAACATTGAATTCTAATCTTAATTCATTGTATGCACAACCTTAAATGCTTCTTCAGTTTACTGCATTGAGTTATCTCTGAATGTTTTCCTTATTCAATAGGCCTTTCTTTCAATTTTATTATATTACTTTGATAGCCCAAACACATCCCAATTCCAATCAAAACTCATTTCAGAGTTTATCCTTAGCAGTAAAATATATAAATACATTCACCTAATCAAGGCACATGAATGGGATTTGCTTTTAAGTATCATATATTTTTTCAAACAATCTAGCAAGATTAAAAAATTTTGTGACTTTATGTCATAGTGACTTTAATGAAAACCATCTTCCTTTCAAGGCTTCACCATCATTTAATTGTGTTTTCCATCATAACACCTCTGAGATAAAATTGTCCTTTGTTTGGTATCACTCTATATTTGATGGCAGGACCCTCATACTCCATATTTAAAAGTGGATCTTGCATTGAACTTCAAAACTTGAAAGAAAATACAATTGCATACCCTTCCACATGTTGACCAACTCAGAGTAATTCTACTGAAGTGATTGCCATAATACAACATTCACAATCTTACAAATGTGTAAGGTATGTCGGGTCCCCAAGTGGGCCCGACTAAAAAAAATTCATTTTCAAACAAATTTTACCTTGAATTGATCAGAGACAGCCTGTAAATGCTTTGGAAGTGGAAAGATGAACTGGGTTGTCACCAAAACCTATTTTCTGACACTTTTGGAAAATGTGCAAAACTGGCCAAGTTGGGTCCAGAATCAACCTGGGAAATTGGGCAAATGACCTCCTAGGGTTGTGAAAATTTACAAGTGTGTAGAAATTCGACCTAGGAATGTAGTGCAACAAATAGATTAGAAAAAGAACTCTCGAGGTGAAATTTATTAATTGTCAAAACTGCTTACTCGAACTTTCTGCAACAAACAGTTGTTTTGAACCAATTGAAACTGAAAAGATCACCTCATTGCAAAAATACCAAATCAACTCCTAATGAGCTGCCACTGGACACTGTAGATCATTTAGGCACCCTGAGCATGTGTTCAAAAGAGATTGATGCTCAAACTTGACCTCTCACAAAGGTTTCTGAAAATGGAAGTGCAGAACAGGAGAAATGGCATTTGGTTTGAACCTATTAAAAATAGCAAATGAGGTCATAAAGTTCTGAAAACTAACACACGAGATCATTAAGGTGGGGAGAATACAGAAAAACACTCATTTTTACATGATGACCAACTAATTGCAAAATGCAAGCTCAAACTAGAGGCTACTTTGCAAAATTGAACATTTACAAATAGTAGAAAAGTGTCAAAACCCTCCAGCTTCACTTTTTGAAACCCTTACAAAACTCATCTTGGGAAGCTGAAAATTGACATGCATTCTCACATACGACACATGAGTAAGCCTACAAATGGGTTTTCCACGAAAATAATCTAGCTTCAAATTACGACCCTCCAAAGTGGGTCACTCAGACTGATTCTTCAAGTGCACTTCTGGAAGTGCAGAGGCAAAATCATGAAATGGGCACTTCAAATTTGCAAAATTAGAGAGTGCCATCATCTTGGAGGAAGTTTGGTCCATGGTTGAGTAAGAAATAAGATTTAGTTTCTTTGTCCACTGTAGAAGCTGAGTATATTGTAGCAGCATCCTGATGTACACAGGTACTTTTGGATGAAGAAAACTTTGAAGGACATAGGTGTGATGTGTGATGATCTTATCCCCATCTTCTGTGACAATACAAGTTCAATAAAAATTTCAAAGAATCTGGTGATGCATTCTAGGACAAAGCATATATCTATCAGGTATTATTTCTTGAGGGAGAAGGTGTTAAAGAATGAAGTCAGGCTTGAATATTTGTCTACTAAGGAATATATTGTTGACATATTCACTAAGGCCCTTTCGAAGGATACTTTTGAGTATCTTAGGGGGAAGTTAGGGGTTACTTCCCCTCCTTCCTTAAACTAGGTGCACATGGAGGGGCATTAGTCCAGTGGATCTATAAATTCCTTTTGGTCTAGACTAATGATTGTGGTCTACTCCTCATGGGGAGTAGAGAGTATCATTGTTGAAGTATGAGATGTGGGTGCACTCCTAAGGGGGATTGATTAAAGCTTTATATGGAAGATGTTTCATGCTAAAATTTTCTTTTCCATTCATGTCAAAGGGGGAGAGAGTATCATGTGAAAAATTCTATTTCAATCTACGGAGAGAGTGTCATGTGAAGTTGAAAGGAGAAGAGAGTGCATAAATGATTGTGTAGGTTGTCTAACATGGAAAAGAAAGGAAAGAAGAAGTAGGAGAGCGTGTATGCTATCTTTGATGGTTTCTCACATCATGTGTTTCCATCAATGACAAAGGGGGATATTGTCACAAGTATGGATGTGTTTGGTGGTGTTGTCATTGATGTCAAAACAATGATTGTAGGTGGTACATGTATAGTTAAGATACTGTAGAAGTGTTGAGAGTACATTGAGCTATATTTATGAAGTTGCAATTTTGTTGATGCCAAGTGCTTTTGAGAAAATTAAGAAATAATGAAGGAATTGTTGAGTGTGTGTTCTGAGTGTGCTTCGATAATGTGCTCTACATTTCTTTTGTGTTGATCCTATGCCTATGTGGATCTATAGTATTGTTTATGAGCTTCAATGGATAATATATTCTGAGTTTTAGCTTATGGATTGATGGAGAGTGAAAGATGTGTTCACCAGTGTGTGAGTTGCTTTGGCAAAACTATTTGTCTGTGGATTGGGAGAGATGTCTCTTCTCCATAGTATTTTTGTGTTTCATTTCAAATCTTGTAAATCTAGAAGAAGGTTAATCTTGATGTTCTCTATGTTCTGGAAAACATGCTTGTTTTTTGGTGCTCCAGAAGGCTTGTTCCAAAGCTATTGTGTGTTTCTACTCAGTCTAGTTGGACTGTTGAAAAGTGTTATGTGTATAAAGTTTGTTGCAGTTGCTGCAGATGTATTTGAAGGTTTCTAAGAAGATTTCCAGTGTCTGATGAAGTGTTTTAGGTGATCCACATGTGATGATCTTGTTGTGGATGCACACACTTCAAATTTCATTAATGTTTTCATTAGGTTTTGTCGACTTGGTGTTTACACGTTACATGGAGATTATGCATTGATTAAAGAAGCATGTGATTAATCCAAGATGTTGTTTGGGTCCTAATTAAATATGTAACTTGTCCTCTTGCATTCTTATCCACCATGGGAATTTTGAGTAGCCGACCTAATTTGAATTTGTAAGATGAAGGATGTGTAGTCGACCTTGGAGAAATTTTCTAGGGTTGAAGATGTTATAAAATCAAGTCAAGATATTGTGAATAGTATAGCGAGGAAGTGAAGTGTGTGAACAAGTGAAAAAAGTATAGTGTGTAAGACAGAATCAAGGGAGCAGTACTTTGATGTGTTAGATTCCTGAATGCAATGATTTGATGGTGTCTACAATCCTTTGATCAAGCTGCAAATGTGTGGAACCTATTGTAGGTAGTGAGCCTCCTTCTGGACAATGAGTCCTATCTATAGGTAGTGAGCCTTTGTATCTAGATAGTGAGTCTTTTTTGGGTAGTGAGCCCTCTGGCAATGAGCCTTTGTATCCGATATTGCATTACTACTATACTGTGAGTTAATCCTCACCGTGGTTTTTCCCTCATTGGGTTTTCCACGCAAATCTGGTGTCTCTAGTGTTTTATTTTTGTTATCTACATTTCATGTTTATACTTGATAACACATTAAGTTAAAGTGGAATTGATTAAGGTTAGAAGTAAAAGTAATTTTGTAGAACTGATTCACCCCCCCCACTCAGTTGTCTTGTGCATTTCAACAACAATTTCTTTACCTTCTTCCATTTTCAAGTTCTCATATCTACACTTTGTTGTTAGCTTCTTTGATAATTTGACTCTATCATTTTCTTCATAGATATCTTTTAGGTTTTCCCACACTTCATAAGCAATTCCTAATGAAATAAATTTTGTCCACTCAGTCTTAGATAAAGCGCTATAGATTGCATACCGTGCTTTTTAATTTTCCTCATAAGAATAAGTCCCAACCGCAGAAGAAGGAACACTTGTTGGCTCAACATATTTTGTCTCAACAACTTTCCAAGTCTTGAAGCCAAGAGAGATCAGGTAACCTCTCATCTCCACTTTCCAGTCACTGTAGTCAGATCCATCAAACATAGGGATTGACAATTTGTGTGCCATTGTATCTACCTCAAGTGGTTAAGCTCTTTTATAAGGAACCAAAGCTCTAATACCAATTGTTGAAATGCACAAGACAAGTGAGAGGGGGGGTGAATCAGTTGTCACCAATCTTGTTCACAAATCTCAAACACTTATAAACTCCACATACACTTTAATATGTTATTAATTATGAGCATGAATTGCAAATAACAGAAAGTAATATCAACACAAAAAACACTAGATTTACGTGGAAAATGCAATAAGGGAAAAACCACATTGAGGATTAACTCATAATATAATAGTAATTTCAAAACTGAATACAAAGGCTCACTACCAAAGGGATCACTACCCAAGATAGGACTCATTGTCTAGATACAAGACTCATTGCCTACATATAGGACTCACTACTCAAAAGGGAGGATCACTACCTATAGATAAAGAAAGATAACAAAAAATCCACTACAACAACTTCCACACATTTGCAGCCTTAAACAAAGAATTGTAGACACCATCAACTCACTGCTTTCAGAAGTCAAACACATTAATGTACTACTATCTTAATTCACTTTCATACACTCTTTCACACCTGTTTCACTTATCACACTTGTCACATTCAATTCACAACATATTGACTTGTATTTATACCCTCTTCAACCTTATAAACTTTCTCCAAGGTTGGCTACACATTCTTCATTTTACAAATTTGAATAAGGTCGATGACTCAACATTCCCATGGTGGATAAGAATGAGAGTGGACCAAATTAATACTTAACTAGGACCCAAAACAACATCTTGGATCAATCACATTCTTCCTTAATTGATACTTATCCTTCATGTAATGTGTAAACAATAGGTCGGCCAAACCTAATGAAAACACCAATGCACTTTGAAGTACGCACATTCACAATAAGATGATAAAGTGTGGACCACTTAACACACTTCACCATACACTAGAATACCTCTTAGATTCCTTTAGATTCATCCACAGAAACTATAACAACTTTCATACATATAACACTTTCCATCAGTCCAATTGGACTGTACATACACACATAGTAACTCTGGAACTAGTCTTCTAGAGCACCAAACCATGAGCACTTTTTCGAGAACATAGATAACACCATTACAAGCCTTCTTCTAGATCCAAAATATCTGAGACAAACCATCAGAGGACTATGAAGAAGAAACATTTATGATAGTCCATAGGCAAACAACTCTGCCAGACTATATCACAAACCACTAAACACAACTTTCACTCTTCATCAACCAAAAATCTATAACTCAAGATATATCACCCAAGGATGCCCATAAACAACACTAAAGATCTACACAAGCATAGGATCAATACAAAATAAATGCAGAGCACATTATCGGAGCACATTCAAAACACACACACAATTCTATCTTCACTATTTATTAATTTTTTCAAAAGACTTGATAACTCATCATATCAACACACTTGCAACACCATAAAGATAGGTCCATGCACTCACAAAATCTCTAAAATATATCAACCATACATGTACCACCTGCAATCATTTGATTCCTTTCTCTGCAACACCCTAGACTATGTTGACATCAATTACAACATTAATGACAACACTACCATACTCATTCATACTTGCAACAATTTTCTTAGACTCCGTGAAGGATCTAGCCAAAAATTCCATAATATTTTCTAACAAATTATTTCCAACCCCTTGTTCCATTTTCTTGTGGAATTCTCACTTGATGGCCTCTAGATCCAGCTCCAAGGTGGGCATCTAATAATCTGTCTGTGTGTAGTGAAATTCTTTAATCTAAAAATGAAAAAAAAAAATGCAATGAAAAAGGAACACAACAACACCTCAGATTAGGCCTAGTTGAAACAAAACAAAAAAAAATATAACAAGAATGATTATACCTTTCCTTATCTAGCTTGATGGACTGGTTGGCCCTTGATGATGCTCTTGATGTGTGCTCCTTGATGGAAATCTTGCAATAATGATGGTGGTTGAATGATGGAAGATGGTAGGTGGGAGTGAAAATGTCTTTGAATGAAAATTCTTGAATGTAAGAGTTCTACAATAATGGATAGAATGCTTAACAATCTTCAAAATTCTTAACCTCTAACTTGAGGCAAAGGCCCTCCATTTAAAGAAAAAATGGACAGCTGAGATTGATCCACCATGGACAAGATGAAGAGTTGTGGTGAGTTGAGAACTCACAAGCCCTCACATCTTGCCATGTGGAGTGTGAGATGGAAGAAGTATAGGGTGACATGGAAAAGGCCATGTGGTCCCAAGGTACTTGCAAGTACCTTGGGATTGAAGAGGATTTCCTTAGAAAGGGATTCCTTGTCCCCAAGTGGGGCTGAAAGTGATAGGTGAGGATTTTTAGAAATTCCATTCTTGTCACCATAGGTATTGGAGAGGGAATTGGAGAAATACAAATGAATTTAAAATTCACCATCTTGGGAGAAACCCATGGATAAGACAAAGTCCTTCAAAAGGAGGTCCTTGTCCCATGTATTAATGTGACCTTTGAGAGGTCATGGGGAACACAAATGCATGGGGGAATAAGTGGGAATTTTTAATTCACATGGGCAAGAGGTTAAACCAAATAAGGTAAGTACCATGAAAGGTTGACTTAAGGACATGCTAGAAAAGGTAATTGATTAGGATTGGGATTGTGCAAATAGGTGATTAGGAAAATTAATGAGGATTGGAGGAAAGTGGCTAAATATGGAGGATGCAAAATTAATCTTATTAAGGATATGCACATCCTAAGAAGGCTTAATTAGATTAACTGAGATTAATTAAAAGGTTATGGAGGATGGGACAAGGAGAGAGAAAGAATGAATTTAAAATTGAAGAGGATAATTGACTAAATTAAATAAATTGATTGATTGATTTAATTTAGAGGGGAAATGGCAAAGGATAAAGTATTTAATTAAATACTTTTAGGGAATGTAGAGAAAGGGGATAATATTAATTAAATATGCCATTTAATTAATATAGAAAAATTTGACAAATAAACAATAGGATTTTGACCATATGGAAGTAGTCAAATATAGGTGTCTATAATTTTTCCCCTCTTCGAAATATTGTTAGGATAACAGTGTTTCGAAGAAAAATAAATGCAAATGACTCTATAGAGGAAGTGACTAGAAAAAGATGCCCCAGCATGGAAGAGGTTATGTGAGCTGCTCAAATGGAGGGGAGTGAAGGGACATGCCCCAATCATGCAGGAAAATGACCAAGAAGCAGGTATGGATGGATCTGGTAGGGTATGCCCCCTCGAGAGGGTGGTAGGGGAAGAAAAAGGGGCCCTAGGAAACTTCTCAATATGAAGACATGAAAGGTACCATTGGATAGAGCTCTAAAAACCATAAAGAATGGCTTTTGAATGGAGTCAAACAGACACATGGGGGGGAAATGGCAGCCCTCAAAATTTGGAGGATTAATTTGAGGAGAAAAAGTTAAATAGAGGAAAAAAATACCCTTTATTTTAAAAGGGGAAAAAGAGTGAAGGTTATAAATAGTAATTTTAGAATTACTATCCCTCATTTGCACAGCTGGCAGTTGAGAGAGAGGCGAGTGAAAAGAAAAGAGAAGGAGAGAGAAGATGTCAAAGAACTACGATGACAAAATCATCCACTGAGGGGACGACGTGCAGAGCTTCTACCATGAGTGTGCAGTCCCATACTAGGTTAGGTTCAAACCCTCTTTGTGATTTTTAGCATTTTATAATTTATTTTTTAGTTAAAATGCAATTTGAAAATATGGGTTTGGGAGTAGGGGTAGGTTAGAAAAATGAGTAGAGGGAAAAAATTAATTTCACTGAGCGGGTTGGAAGAAATGTCAAACGGTGATGTGGAGGGAAAATAGGGGTTTAGATAGAAAATTAGATAGATTTAGACAAAAAAAATCATGATTTTTCCACACACAGGGGCAGTCGTACCCTATGGAGGGGCAGCCAGACCCCTGGGGGGTGGCCACACCTCGTCAAAATGTGGCCTCGCCCCAACGGGGAGAGGATGTTTGGGTTGGGGTGGCCCTGCTCCGACTGGGGTGGCCCCACCCTGAGGGGTGACCCCGCTTCGACTTGGGCGGCCTTGCTCGATTGGGGTAGCTCCACCCCGGGGGGTGGCCCCGGCCATGCCCCAAAAGGGGCGGGCATGTCCCAAAGGGCGGTCACACCTGAATAACATCCAGGGTGTGAAAAAGAGAGGGCCAGTAAGAAGACAAAGAAGATGTCAAAAAGGAAAAAAGTGCAAAGGGGGAAAACTTAGGAAAATTATCCCAAGAAGGAGTGTTGGGAAAAGTTAGTGCAAAAAGGAACCCAGGGAAAGGATTTGGTGATTGATAGGTTGTGTGGTATGGCTACAATGGTTCGATATCTTGCAAACATGACAGAGGAGATTCGAGGTGATTGAGGCGATATAACAGGCGATGATGGGAGCGGATCATTAGGCTCTGGCCCAGGTAGGGCTACTGCACATGTTTGGGTATCCATCCATGAGGGCACATCGAGCATTGTTGATAGCCCTGATCGAGCACTGGAATTCAGCGAATTCTGATTTCCATCTCCCGATAGGGGAGATGATAGTGATGCTGGAGGATGTCTAGTGGATATTGAGGCTGCCTATAGTAGGGCATATGGTGAGTGAGAGGCGTTGGATTAGACTATGTTGGTCTTGTTCAGGTGGGAGGACCTGCTCATGTAGAAGAAGGGGCTAGATGTGGATAGATGCTTGGGATTGAGAGTTCCACTGTTGCTATTATACTTGTGTGGGTTGATTAGTGGGATACTCATACTGGATAGGAGTGGTCAATATTGTATCCTCAGCTACATGGAGGTATCCGACATATTGTTGAGGGGAGGGATGGAGAGTTCGCATGGGGTCCATGTGTCCTGGTGTAGTTGTACAAAGATATACACATGGTCTGCTATTAGGAGGGACTCAACATGTGTCATGTGGCATTGCTTCAGGTATGGGCCTAGGAGCACATTAGTGTGTCTAGGCTAGATGTGGTGAGAGTGGGTTGTGAGGATATGACACTGCTAGTGGCTTATTGGTATAGAGCAGAGTATTATTGGGTATGGTGGTATCAAGGTTAAGAAGATTTAGATAGATGGAGGATATAGTGTGGAGGCGGTATATGACATGGCGCTTCATGAAGTGGAGGTAGGATGAGGATAGAGAAAGAGGATATGTCATGACCCAATGTTACATAGTCAAGAAGGAGCCTCAGATAATGGAGTCACATGGGCAAGACCTAGTGATGAAGCAATATGGGTTGATATAGGATATTCCAGGTGCTTCTAATAGGTTTAGAAATATTACATGGGAGTGCCCATGGGGGGGCTGATTTTGGTAGACTTTGCATGGGAGCACTGGGCGACACTAGTGTGGGAGCTAGTGGAGTACCTAGGGAGGTCTGGAGGATTGATAGATGCAAGGATCACTGTGAGATATGCAACATGGTTTATGCGACACCTACCTATATGGATTATACCAAAGGAGTCGATTAGGGAGGCATTAGGTTTCAGCCCAGAGGATGAGATCATATTGGTAGGAGAGGGGGGATGGAGGAGGAGGAGGAGGAGGCTGAGGAGAGAGCCAAAGGTAGGCAGGGTTGAGGGCAGTGAAGGAGAGGGGCAGGGGCAACCCTAGTAGGAGGAGAGTAGAAGAGAGATCTGGAGGCAAGCAAAGAAGGATGATGGTGGAGGATAGCACCAAGGGTAGCAAGAGTAGTAGAGCCACAAGAGGGAGGGAAGGGAGAGGATGAGGTTACAGGTCAACAAAGGCTAGGCAGGAGGAGGAGGAGATGGAGGACACAAGTCAGGCCCATGGAGGAGAGACATGATGCAGAGGTGATGGGGGAGAGGGATGAGGCCGAGGTGATGGACATAGGGGATGAGGGAGGAGCAGAGGAGATGGACACATAGGTATATGATATTCTTCCATTGGATATGATGCCATCGACAACAAAGGATATAGCCACATGATTGAGAGGAGCTGGGGTGATATGACATATCACCGAGTAGAGGTTAAGAGGCTCAGAGGTGGCAAGGAGTAGATTGGAGGTAGAGGTGCTCATGTTGTGAGTCCAACTAGAAGAGAGTGAGAGGGAGTACCAGGTAATGGCTGATGCGATGCCACAGCATGAGACGAAGATGTAGAGGGAGGGAGAGAGGCTATGAGCCAAGATAGACAAGCTATGAGCAAAGGTGAGTGAGTTACGGGTAGAGATGACTTGTTTGGAGGGAGAGGTAGTGAGGGAGCATGGGGAAGGGGAGTTAGCGAGATGGGAGAGGGACAGATTAGAGGCTACCATGATGATACTATAGGTAGGGGGTCAGTGAGAGTCTAGAGGAGGGAACAAGTAGATACTGACAGAGGCTCTGGCAGAGGAAAAGAGGGATATAGATGATCTGAGGAGGCAGGTAGAGGGACTATTGAGAGAGAAGGGAGTTCAAGTAGGAGCAAGATGAGGTCCGTGATAAGGTTGAGTTGGAAAAGGAGATAGTGGGAGACATGGGATCGATGCAAGAGAGGGAGGAGGCCATGAGGGCTCGAGCAAAGGTGAGGGAGATCGAGAGGGATGCCTTATAGTCATAGGTGTAGGTCCTATGGGGGAGAGGGATGTAATAGTGGCACAGGTATAGGCTATGTAGGAGGAGAGAGATAGAGCATTGGAGTAGGTATTGGCAGCATAGGGTGGTGAGATAGGGGAGGGGGGTCAAATACTACAAATGTAAGTATAGACTATGCAAGAGGAGAGGGATAGAGCACTAGAGTAGGTGTCATGGATGAGAGCAGACATTGAGCAACTATGGTTACGACAGGGTGTGTGGGGACATGAGAGGAGATCCATATGTGGATTCTGAGATAGGTATAGGGCAAAGCCAGACTCAGCCAAACTATAGGAATCTAAGCGGGATGAGTATATGAGAGAGGCTAGCTACTATATGTGCGCTTATTACATAGCAGTGTCAGATCCAGCACAACGGTTACCTACTTATGTTCGAGTGGTGTCATAGATTCTAGTGCCTTCCTAGTCAATAGGGACACATACCCAGGGATATAGTAGCATGAGAGAGATGCCTCCACATAGAGGGTGAGTGCCAAAGTCACCATAGAGTTTGAATATAGGCAGCTCATGGTTTAGAGCATCAGAGGGACAAGATCTCGATTATTGACAAGTACAGGATGGGATTCAAGATAGAGAAGCAGAGACCAAAGTTGAGCCATATCCATGTACTCATACTTTATTCTCAATGACATATGATGGATATGTATTGTGATGTATATGATGGACATTATTATGGATGTTGTGATGGACATTGTAGTTTTTGTTTTTTTTTATATGATATGTGATAGCCCTTATTGAAACTATATGATGTGTATGTGATGGATGATTTAGTTATGCATATCTGTATGTTTATGGTTTTATTATGGATGATTATTATGATGTGATGGATGGATATGCTTATAATGATTTATATTTATGCCTATATGGATTGATGATTATGATATGCAGGATGCCTAATGTTTATGATCCAGGATGTGATGGATGAATTATGGTTGTTTCTATGTGGATAAAATTATATGATATGCATGATGTCTAATGTGTATGATGCAAGATGTGATGGATGAATTATGATTGTTTCTATGTGGATGATATGAGATGATATGCATGAGTTTTAATGTGTATGATGTAGGATGTGATGGGTTATTGTATATGCAATGTTAATGATTGAATGGATTAATAATGAAATGAATATTTAAGATGTATAGAATAGTTAATGAAAATTACCCTACACAACTTAAAATACAGAATGAGAATGCAACTAAATGCAATGTATAAATGTAAATAAGGGCCTACATAATGATGGAAGCGAAGAAGGTGATGGGTGTGAAATTGCACCTATCAAGAACTATAGGAATCCTGAGAGGAAAGGGGAAGATAGAAGGAATCACTATTTGCACAACCAAAATCCTAAGTCATGGGATAGAGAAACAATGGAGGATACATGAATGCAATGGAGGAGAAAATGAAATGCAATCCTAATGCAATTTGCCATCTTTGAAGCATTGATTTTTTCTATAGCATAAGACACCAAGTACCATGGTATGTGGACCAAGGTGGATTAGTGTCTAATGTAAAAAAAACCACAACAAACAAGAAGGCTATCCCAATACCCCAAAGTCACGATGAATTTGGTCGGGCCAGGCATTGGGATAACCGCAAGCATAGAAGGATGTCCTAGCATAACGCAAGACCTCAGGGGTCTTTGTGGGTACTATGTGGGACAACCAAGAAAATGACAAACAAAAAGAAAAGCCAAGATATGGCCCTATGTAAATTAGTCAAAACACACCATAATATGATAGATTATGGCAGCCTTGACGAGTGATGATAGGGAGCTCAAATGATAAACAAAATCCAAAAGCATCAAAATATTGCAATCAGCCTCAAAACATCCTTTGCCATAGGATCAAGATGATGGATGGGGTTGATATGGTCTATTAGGAAGGATACATCCTATTGAGACCAAAGATGGATGCTAAACTAAAATATTTATAATGATGTAAGATATTCAAAAATCGATTAAATCTTATGACACGAATGGATTATATTTGTGAAGTACCAAATAGATAATGACATACCTTGACAACATGACACAAGATACAAGACACAAGACCGACACACCCTAAAGACCTAGGGGCTCGAGGGTTGATCAAAGATTAGCCTTGCTTATGTGAAAGCGTAGAGCCCTCGTAGTTCAGGAAAAGACCATGGATAAAAGCGGAAAGAGGATGATGAAGATAGATGATGGATGACACCGATTAGATAGATTGACCACAAAAGAAAAGCAAAGGAAAGGCCCCGGGAGTGGATCAAATGATCGACCTTGCCTATGTGCAAGCGCAGGGGCAAATTAGTTCAAAAAGGACAAAAAAAAAATGATGAATAAGGGCATAAAGAGGACAATGGAGACAAATGATGAAGGAAAAAATTCCCTAGGGGTGGATCAAATGATCAACCTTTCCTACATGCAAGCGTAGGGGCAACATAGTTTGACAAGGATGAAAAATCAACGATGAATAAGGGTGTAAAGAGGACAATGGAGATAGATGATGAAGGAAAAAATGCCTCGAGGGTGGATTAAATGATTAGCCTTGCCTAAGTGCAAGCACAAGGGAACATAGTTTGACAAAGACAAGGAAAAATAAAAAGAGGTGACATACCAGATAAGAAAAATCCCCAGGAGTGGATAAAATGATCGGCCTTGCCTACGTGAAAGCACAAGGGCAACGTAGTTCACCAAAGGTATATAAATGAGAAAAGACAACACACAAAGACCTGGGGGTGGATCAAATGATCGACCTTGCCTACGTGAAAGTGCAGGGGCAATGTAGTTCGTCAAAGACAAGATGGGATCTAGATGGAGACCGACATGATGAATGAACCTAGATGGAGACAACCAAAATGACAAGATGACACAAGCTTAGATTAGGATAAAAAGCTCAGGATGACATATAGTGGATGAAGTTCATCCAATGCTCAAGCAAAATATACCAAGCGACTAGATGATGCAAGCGAATGGAAGGATAAGATTGATAGGATGATAAGGATGTGAGGTCGGGATAGATGAACCATATAGTAACAAGGATGCAAGGTAGATAATGATTAAGCCCTATACAAATAGCACTTTTTGCCAGTTTTTCACCAATCGTACATATCCAAGGCACCACCAGGGGTGGTTTTCACCATAGGATGAATTATTTCTCTTTACTATTCTTGGATTTTTTTGTTTTCTTGGTATTTTGATCTTTTTACTTTTTTGTATTTTTTTAGATTTGACAGGAAGGATATCCTAGCTGACCTAAGTATAAAACCTCTTTAAATGCATGATATTGGTGGGTTCTTCCATGGGCTCTCGTTTAGCTGTAGACATTATGTATGCTCCAAAACCATATTTGGCAGTGATGACGTAAGGGCCAAACCAATTAGCTTCAAACTTGCCCTTCTTATCTCAATGATGTTGATTCTGCTGATTTTCTTCAAGGACTAAGTCTCCAACATCAAATTGATTAGGGTGGATCTTCTTATTGTAGCTTCTCTTGAGCCGATGTTGATAGGCTTGTAGATGGTTGTAGGCTTTTATCCATTTTTCATCTAGGAGTTCTAATTGAGCAAGTCATGCAGCATGGGTGTCTTCATCACTGATCAGATTCTTTAGAGATATGCGAAGTGATGGGATTACAAATTCAATTAGAAAGATGGCCTTGACACCATAGACCAGTGAGTATGGAGTGGCGCTAGCGAGGGTACGGATGGAAGTGTGATAGGCCCAAAGGGCGGGATGGAGGTGGAGATTCCAATCTTGACCAGTGCTATTAACCATCTTTTTAATGATTGTGATCAAGCTTTTGTTTGTGGCTTTTGCTTGAAAAATACCCTGGGGGTAATAAGGGGTAGACCAACGATGTTGGATATGATAAGCCTCATAGAGGAATTTCATGCACTTATTTTTGAATTGGTTTCCATTGTCAGTAATGATGGTGGAGGGGATTCCATTCCTGTAGAGGATATGGTAAAGGATGAATTTGGATATCTAAACACTAGTAATCTGGGTGAGTAGTATGGCTTCCACCCACTTAGTAAAGTATTCAGTGGATGCGATGATGAAATTATGACCATTGGAGGATGGAGGGTAATTATTTCCGACCAACTCGAAACCCCATTATGAAAATGGCCATGGTGTTGTGATGGGTTGTAATTCTTGTGTAGGAGCATGAATCAGATCTGCATGTTGCTGACATGGAAGACACCACTTGACAAACTCACAGGAATCATGTTCCATAGTAGGCCAGTAATATCCCACTCTGAGAATCTTCTTTGCTAGGGTCATACTATTAGAATGGGCCCCACAGATGCCACTATGTACTTTTACCAATGCAGTGTGGGATTTGGTCTCGTTTAAGCACTGGAGGAGGGTTCCATCATACCCACATCAATAAAGCATATCACCTATGATGGTGTAGCAGGTTGTGCATTGGATAAAGGATTTTCATTGGTTACATGTGAGTTCAGAGGGTAAGGTGTCATGGAGATAAGTGTAGATGTCTTTGTACCAGGGGGATTCAGGACCTACAATGTCACATACCATTTCACTCTCAAGGACATCATATTCAGGGATTAACAATTTCTCCATGAGGAACTTGTTATGTCTCAAAAATGCAGGTTTGAACCACAAGAGGTTGCCAAGCTCTTGAGATGTTTTTGGCTAACGTACAAGGCCAATTAATGTAATTGAACCTTCTACACTTTAGGCTCTTCTAAACCTAGGAGGGTGTACCTGTGTAAATGATGCAGATTTGAACTATGCTTCTTACTTGATCAATATATCCACAATGGAAATTTGACAGTAGAGAGAGATATGATCTTAATTTGGTATAAATAGTATAAGAAATATCAAGGTATAATTCAATATGTTTAGTTATAAAATGTGAAATTTTAAAATGAATTTAATGAATCTAAATAAATAAAATAAGTGAGACCAATGCCTTGTTGGGTAAAACAAAGTCAAATGAAATTATATGATGAATGGCTTCTATTTGGAAAAAATTCTAATTTTTTGGAATACAAATATCTATTTATAACTTGTGTAAACATGCAAGATAATGATTGACAAACCCTATTGGAGGAAGAATGCCAATATTAATTATCTAAATCTTCTTACTGATCCAAATAACATTCCCAAGTTACTATGATTGACCAAAATGAATTTAATTATTCCTTGAAGAAACCAAATAATCACATCACACAAATACAGTAAACGTGCATTGATAAATTAAATGTATACTAAATATATCAGCCTAAATAACCAGAGAACATTAAATTGAAGACAATCAAATAATTGAATAATTTTAACAAACAAATGATACCAAACTGGAACCACCAAAACATAAATATTTCATTATTTACCTAAAGCTTAAACTTGCATCATGGTCTCTACAACATAAAAAAACCCGAAATGATATTTGTTCTAACTGTTTTTATTTTAAGCCTTATTCAATCTTGAATTCATGTTTTTATATATTTTAGAGAACTTGTCCTGCACCTTTTGGTTTCTAACTATTCACATTCTCATGAGAGGCCAAGAGTCATGCCGTCTCACAACTGAAAATGACCATCAGAACTGCTGCAACTGAAACAACTAGTTTACCATGCTACTGCACACCATCACTTTCTTTGTTGCGGTATGGTGGTAGAATTTCATGTCACTCCACTGAATGTCACTCTACTGTGGTTTGTCTTTCACTGCCCCATGGTACTATAGTGTTCTTCTTCATCTTTTCATTCTCTATTGCTTTACCGTGGTTTGTCACTTCTTTCCACACGGTATAGCGATCTCGCCTGTCACCATCCATCTTCTCTACTACTCTACCGTGGGCTCCTTGTCGACCCTCCACGGTATGATGGTTCATTTCTATCACTGCTCCTCTGCATACCACCCTACCGTGAGCCTTATCCTTGCCCTTAGTAGTATCACAGTATCACTTTACTTTATCACTACCGTGCAACCACAGTCTCGGTTCTGAATCCTCGCGATGTGGTGGTATCCATTGTGCCAACACTTTGACCTTTCTATCGCTCAACCATGGGCCAGGTTCCTCCTCCTTATGGTGTGGCGGTATACTTTTATAAATCCCCTTTCACTTCACCGCCAAACCGCGGGTCAAGTTTTTGCCCTGCATGGTATAGCGATAAGGGTATGATGTGACTATTCTTAACCACGACACCGTGAGCCACCCTACAAGGGGCCATAGTAAGGAGGTAAATGGTATCAACCAAGATGGGTGGATGATAAGGTAGCAGTATGGTGGTAAAATGATTTTTTATGAAAAGATAAAAAAGTATTGGGTTCAAATGGATAAAATTCTTTAGAATTTTAATGAAAATTCTGGTTCTAATAGAACTCACATTCAGTATGACCTGTAGGCATGTCAAGGAGGGAACCAATGGTGGCCATGGTGTCAGCTGCTTTATTCTATACTCTGGGTATTTGATCAAATTGGATAGAAGAGAAATACTTCTTGAAGTCATCTACCATTCATTTGTAGGGTAATAGCTTATCATATTTTGTTAGGAACTCATCATTGACTTGCTTGATAACTAGTTGGGAGTCTCTAAAGACATGCAAGTGAGAGATACACCGTTGGACTGTAATCTTAAGGATTGTAAGAAGAGCTTCATACTCAACAATGTTGTTGATGCAGGGAAAAGCCAATCTAAATGAATTTGGTATGTAGTCACCTTGGGGGGTGACGAGCAAGACTCTTACTCTTGATCCATTGTTTGTGTGTGATCCATCAAAGTATAGTTTCCATTTTGTGGCTTCTAAAACTGCAAAGACCCCTTCATCTCGAAACTCTATTTCTAAAGGATAAGCATCTACTAGTGGAGCATCTACGAGTTGATCTACAATTACTTATCCTTTGATTGCTTTATGATCCACATATTCTATGTCAAATTCACTTACCAACATGACCCATTTAGCCATGCAACTAGTCAGTGTTGTTCTTGGTAACAGATACTTTAGCGGATTGACCTTAGAGATTAGCTTGATCGAAAGACTAAGCATGTAGTGTCTGAGTTTCTGGGAGTTGAAGACTACGGCTAGACAAGCCTTCTCCATTAGGGAGTAGTTGATCTCATAACCTACTAAGGTTCAACTGATGTAGTAAATTTCTCTTTCTTTGGATGATTCATCATATTGTGCCAACAATTCCACCAGTGCCACAGAAATAGCTGAAATATAGTGGAGTGGTTTTTCTAGGATAGGTGGCATGAGAATAGGTGGGTGAGCCAAATATTATTTGATCTAATCAAAACCAAGCTGACATTGTTGGTTCCACTTAAATGCAGTATATTTCTTCAGAAGGTGCGTGAACGACTGACACTTGTTGGCTAGTTGATAAATGAACCTTTAGATGGATTGAAGCTTACCTTGCAAAATTCTTAGTGGTTTCAGATTGCGGGGTGGAGGCATTTCCATGATTTCCTTGACCTTAGGATCAACCTCAATTCCTCTATGGGAGATGATGAACCCCAAGAGTTTTCTAGATGTGACATTGAAAACACATTTCTTCAGATTGAGGCATAGCTTGTACTATTCTAGACATTTAAAGATCTTTTTGAGGATGGCAGGGTGTTCTTCCCTCATTCTTGATTTTCCTAATAGGTCATCAATGTAGTATTCCATTATTACGTGGATGAGGTCATGGAAGATGACTATCATAGCACACTGATATGTTTCCCCCGCATTCTTGAGGCCAAAAGGCATGACATTATAGAAAAATTTACCCCAAGGTGTAGTGAAGGCAGTCTTGTGTTGATCCTCAAGGGAAATCTTAATCTCTAGTTGTAGCCAAAGAAACCATCCATGAGGAACAACATCTCATGCCCTGTGGTGAGATCGGCCAACATATCAATATTTGGTAAAGGGAAGTCATCTTTGGGACAAGCTTTGTTAAGGTCTTAGAAATCCATGTAGATTCTAATACATCCATCTAACTTAGTGATAGGTACTACATTAGAGATCCAGTCTGAATAGTCAATAGGTCTAATAAATCCAGCTTCCAATAGCTTCTCCAACTCTTGCTTGACCAATTGGGCAACTTGAGGGTGCATTTTTCTTAACTTTTGCTCAATAGGTTTGGCATCTGGATGAATATCCGAATGATGTACAACTAGAGCAGGATCCAAGCCAGGTATGTCAGAATAGGCCCATTCAAAATTAATGATACCATCTTTGAGGAGGTGGAAAATAGTAGAGTGATCTTATGTTGATAAGGATTTAGCTACATAAGTTATTTTCAGATTCTCTTATGTTCCCAAATTTATTTTATGTGTTTCCTCAATGAGGATGGAAGATCTTTCAGACCAGTGACTTCCCATAAGGGGAAGATGAACATTCCCATCTTCTAGCACCTCATCGAGGTTTTCACTAGTAGATACACCCTTTTTTTTACTTTTTCTAAGTCACAAAGTGCCTTAGGGAGGTTTTCACTAGGTGACCCATTTTGATTTTGTTGCTTTCTACTTTTGCGACTGGGGCATTCATCTTCCCCCAATCCCATAAGATGGACATATTGGTCCTCTGAGGGAAAGGTTTTGAGAGGTATGCTAGCTTGTAGGTCATAGTCTATATGCTTGGGGTGTTTGATGGATAAGGTGATGGTACAAATGGATAGGCATTCAAACATGGAAAGGAGGTCGATGTGATCAATGTCATTGTATGCAGGTATGATGGACTCCTCCTCTGGTATGTCCTCAAGGGAGCCATCATCTACACTAACCTTGTTAGAGGTACTAGAGGATGCTACACGACCCATTTGTTTAGTATCATAACCTAAGCCCATCTTCTTTGGACAAATAGAAGCTTCTATTTGTTGTCATCTACCTTTCTCTAATACACCAAGGCCTCCCCCCTGATAGTTATGTTTTTTTGCAAACTTGGAAGGCTAGGGATAGGCCTCTTGGAAGTATTCTTTTAAGGGGGGAGATGGTTTAGGTTCTTCATGATACACCCACTAGTTGATTTCATCTTCAGGTGTATCTTGTCATAATCCAACAGAGCGAAAAGTTCTAGACCCCACATTTGGAGCATTGAGGGTAATTTTCTTCTCTTCATCTTTTAGAACAAACTGAGACGGTTCACCATATGTACATGGTGAGGGTGGCATGGTTTCCATGTTCAATTCTGTATGCATTTCATACTCACCATATCCCTTGTCAATTATCTGGACCTTAGTGATGGTGGAACCAGGTGTGGATGATGGCATAGATGAAGGGGTGGATGATGTGTTGTTTAGTGTGTTGGTGGATGGATGATAATATGATGTTTGAGATGCCCCCATTTCTACCCTAGGGCAGTAATGAGAATGTGGAAAGGAAGCCTCAAAGGCATGACAATATTCAAATGGTTGAGGGTCAACTTGTATAGTTACTTCCATTCCTTGAAATGGGAATTTCAGACATTGGTGATAGGTTGATGGGATGGCTTGCATAGAGTGAATCCATGGGCAGCCAAGAAGGATGTTATATGGAAGTTCTATGTCCAAAACATGACACATAGTATACTACACAATGGGGCCCACCTGAATAGGAAGACAAATAGCTCCCTCAAAATCTCATTTTGTGTTATCATATGCTTTGATGGTGATAACTTGATTATTTAGGTCAGCCTGGGTGTATCCTACATATTGTATAAAATTTAATGTACAAATATTTAGGGCAAAACCATTATCTACCAATACCCTTTTTACCTTATGATAATTCACCCCAACCTCAAGGTGAAGGGGATGGTTATGACTTGAGTCAAGGCATGGCATATCTTTCTGACTGAAACCTAATTGGTAGGTTGTGGATAGATTTCTTACCAATGCTTGGAATTGTGTGGGATCTATGTCATTGGGGACTTGAGTGCTCTATAAGGACTTATTCAATATATCTTGATGCACAGGGGGAGACTTAAGTAGATCTAGGATATAAATGTGAGTCTAGGTCTTTCCTAAGTGATCAAGGATGTTATACTCTAAATTGACAAATGACAAATAGGTAGATGTAGGAGCTCCTAGGATGGTGATGCGGGTGCGATGGGTGGTAACCGCACATTGTGGGTCTTTTCCTTTGATGCTTATCATGGAAACATGTGGCTCCACTTGTTCTATGTATGTGACAAGACTTTGGTAATTGTATGAAACATTTTTATAATTGATGTTATTTTGGTTGTTGTTGTTGCTAGGTCCAAGATTGGAGTTGGATGTACTAGGGCCTTGATTATGCTTGGGAAAAGCATTATGATATATTTGAAGTTGAGCATTAGATGAGGTTTCCATATTAGCATCCACACATATTTCACCCTGATCTATGAGACCTTGGATGTAGTTTTTTAGGCCTTGATACTTATCCAAGGTATGTCCTTTAATCTTGTGAAATTCACAATACTCATTTTCTTTGAACCAAGTTGGCTTAGGTTTAGATTTGTCAAGGGGCTTCATTACAGGATACATGATGGGGTAGTTAGCTTGGAGGAGCTTGATAAAAACAACATGAAGGGGTTCTCCCAACTGAGTAAAATAATGTTTATTACCCCTTTGGTTGTTTTGATTTGACTGTTGTGGTGGACGAGGTGCTCCTTAGGGCATGTATATGGTGGTTGGGATCGACTGCTACTATTTGAGGAGGAATAGTGGATTTTGTGAGGCAGTAGCCAATTGTACATATTTGGTGTCTGTGACACCATCATTGGCAACATTTTTATTCTTATTCTAATAACAAGGTTTATACCCAAAGGACCTCTCTTTATCAGAATTGAAAATTTTGACCTACCCTTTAGCAAAAAAGGCTCTTTCTAGGATAGGACCCTTCTCCACTAGTGTCACAAATGTGGTGATGTAGTAGAGCCAGAAGTTGTGAGCCATGTATAGATGTGAATTTTTGATAAACAATGTAACTATATCTTTTTCTTGCAGTGGGGATTTTATGGATCCTTTTTCAAGACCCATGAACCAGTTAAGATCAACTCCTTGTAGGCTCTTGGGGAATAGTCATATGAGGTAGTTGTCATTGTGCATGAATTCTTGGTAGTGGGAATAAAAATCTTGTAGATGAGCTTTGGGATCTTTGGTTCCCTTGTACTTCTCGAATTTTGGTATTTCAAAGTGTTTAGGGAAGGGAACGAAGGAAATGGAGGGATCAAATGGATAAGGACAAATTTCCTCGAATTTGAATGATTGTTTCCCCATTCCATCTTGTATGTCCTTCAATGTAGCTTTAACTTCTTCCAAGTATTTTTTGATTAGTACTTTAGGAGTCAAAGTAGGCTAAATATACAGATAGTATTGTTGGTATGATGAGGATTGTACAACAGTAGTCGAATCGTAAGTGGGTTGAGATGTATATGGAGGGACTTGCTAAATCTGATTGGTGTAAGAAGATTGTGGATTGATGTACAATGGATAGGAAGATGACAGATTGTGATGGTAAGATGTGGAAATTTCTTGTTGGTACTATGACTACTATTGATAGTAGGAGGTGATTTGCTAGTATTGTGTTGGATTTTGATGATATGAAGGGGTGGAAGCCCCTTGTTGATATTTCAGTGGTTGTTGATAGCAAGAGGTGGGTGGAACACCCTGTTGATAAGACTGTTGTTGTTGGATATAGGATAGATTGGATTGGTAGGGATAAGCAACAGTGGATTGTTGTGTGATATATGAGGGGGTTGTGGATTTGATGGCCGTTGGTAGGGATTTTTGTGTGATGGTGAAGGTTTGGTGTAAGGTGGTAGTTGGGTCCGTGTTTGGTTCTGAACAACCTGATGAGGATTAGGATGGGATGGAGCAGTGTACGTGTTGGATGGATGATAGAGATATTTCATAAGAGGATTGTGTTCCGCTTGCATAGGAATGTGTATATGTTGTTGTGGAGGTTGTTGTTGTGGCGTTTGTTGGTAAGATGGATGAGATGGGATATGTTGCTATTAGAGGACTACTATAGAAGTGCCATGTGGTGGTTACGGTGGTTGTGAGGTAGTTTTTGTTACTTGGTGTGGTGGTGGCATAGGAACAGTAGAGTGTTGTTGGGGAATCTGAATGTTTTGTTGTGGGATTATGGCAGTGTGATGATGAGATGGTTGGGATGAAGCAACAATAGTAACAGTGTGTTGTTGTGGTGCTTACAATGTAGTGGATTGGTGAGGATTAACTGGAGGTTATTGGAATGCAGGTGGTGGTAAATTTCTAGTGGGTGTAGGTACTTGAGGTGACATTAATGCAAGGATAGGTGTGCCCCCAATATTGATGGGTGGTTGACTAGGATGCTGAGGTGGAAGTAGTGGAGTGGATGTAACGTATGATGGCATGTCGTAGGCATAAGGGTCATTAGGATCTCATTGTGGTGTAGAAGTTACGATGGGAAGGTGAGGATAACTTAGAAATTGATGTATTACAACATTTCCAAACTTGGGATGATACCAGTTATCTATAGGCATACTTTTGGGTACATATGAATTCCCTAGAACATTTTGTGAAGTTTGCAGATCTGTAGGTGTGGGAAGGGCATATTGTGACGCATCAAAATCAGATGGTGGTTTAATTCCTCTCATGAGAAGAGTGGTGAGAATCTTATCCCCACACTCATTAAGGAGATGATCTATCATCTGAACATTAGCAGGATTACTGAGGTATTCATCAATAGTGACTTTAGGTTGATTAACCATGTTCTCATCACCAGGTGGTGTGGTGTTTTGGATGTCGGTATTGGATTGTGATGAGGCATTGTTATGGGGTTCTTGTGGGATATTTGGAATGTTGTTAGGGTCTTGTGGGATGTTTGGCTGGGAACCTTGGGCTTGATTGTTAGCCATTTTCTTCTTTTCTTGTGAATGGGTCTGAATGGGCATGAATGTGCAAAAAACTAGGTTGTCTAAAATTTGACTAAGATTCTATGATGATTATTTGATTGATTAGATTGATTGGATTAGATGATGGATCGATTGATTGATGATGGATCAAATAATTGGATAGTTCAATAAATATGATTGGATTGGATTAGATTGGATTGATTGATAGGATTGGATGGGATTAGATCAAAGATTGATTAATTGGATGATTGGAAAGGTTTCTAAACTACGTTCAGAAATCACACTAGGTGACTTAAGGTGCTGATTGATCAGATTAAAGAATGAACTGATGATTATAGCACTAAATCCACCTTGAGATGGAAGGGGATTGATAGGGCTGAGGATGATGATCAACTTAGGATGCACAGTGATCCTAAGAAGATGTTGAAGGATGACGATCAGGTTCAAGCACCTAGGTCAATTCAGATAACAACTCCAGACAAAGTTTTTATAATGGATATGGAACCTAAGGATGATTAAGAATGCACCAATATGATTTGGGTGATGACTTGGATGCAAATGGATTGTGATGTCGGTGAATTTATGTGAGGATTACGTGCAGACAATATGTGCAAATAGTTGGGCAGACAACAAGCTTTTCAGAATCCCAAGAAATTAACTTTTCAGATTAGATTTGGGAAATAGATTCAATTTTAGGGCAGGGCCACACAAACTTGGGCAGGGTTACCCAAACAAACTCTAGTTTTGACTTAGTTCAAAAAATGGTTAAGTGGTATCGATAAACAAACTTCCAAAATAGGCAAATGGGTTCACAGAATGGGTGAACAATCACTTGGAATGGGTGAACGAATGTATGAGGTGGGGGAATGACACTCGAAACAAAAAAATAGGTTCCTGAAGTGGGTGAACGGCTTCCCAAAATGGGTGAACGGTCACTCAGAACAGGTGAGTGAGTCACCAAAATGAGGGAATGATGCTCGAAATGGGTAAACAAATATTTGGAATGGACAGACAGATGGTCGAAATGGTTAAACAACTACTTGAGCTGAGGGAACGACACTCAGAACCACAAAAATGGGTATCTAAAAAGGGGTTACCACTAGCGAACAAAGGTTGAAAATGATTGTTCAGAGGGAAAGGTCACCCCTTTTAGGTCAGGGCTAGCCCTTTGAGGGTAGGGTTACCCAAACAGTGGGTGGGATCACCCAAATTGGGGGTCAGGGTCACCTAAAAAGGAAAAACTGCTAGAATTTTGACTTGGTTTGGATAAACAACAACTGAGACAGGGGGCAGGGTCATCCCTTTGAGGGAAAGGTCACCTATTTGAGGGCAAGGTCACCCCTTTGAGGGTAAGGCCACTGGTTTAAGGAAAGTTGGTGATTTTTGACTTGGTCCGGGTGAAAAACGGTTGAAATAGGAAGGGAAGGGTTGCCCCTTTGAGGGAAGGGTCACCTCTTTGAGGGAAAGGTCACCTTTTTTAGGGTGGGGTCACCTCTATGTGTTGTTCTGAACCTAATTCAGTCAAAAATAGTTATGGCAAAGGACGAAAATGACAAGCAAAAGGCCAAAACTGACTAACAATCACTAGTTTTTCACAAGAAGACAGTTCAAACAACACAAGCCTAGTTTTAGTGTTAAGGGTATGGTCAACATGATCCTCTATCTAGGATTAACAAGATTTCTAAGGGAGTCCCTAAAATATGCACGATACATGGGGCACAACCATGAATTCCAGTCTATCACAAGCGTGAGTCAGGAACTTCCAACAAGAGATTGGGAGCTTGGACGAACTCTTCACATATTTTTTAGGTATCACCCTAGCTTTGACACTCCACTAGACATGATGTGACTAGATTGTGGTACAACTTTCACCTCCCCCTTTAAATACCCTGTTGGTACGTGTGGTTGGAATCATCCCTTGGGGTGATGAAATCCATAAGAAGGTCCCACTAAGAAAATAAAAATGGGTAAAAAGGACTAAATGGACTACAACTTCTCTTCACCCATGATCGCAAAATGGCACAAGGGGATTGGATAAATCAATAGTCCACTTGTGCAAACACAAAAAACAAGTTTATTAACCCTTCCTAATTAAGTCTATGTTCCTAGTTTAGAAATGAAAATAAGAAATTATCTAAACAAGCTTTCTCCCCCTACAACAAATGTGTTAGTAGTTTCATTTTTATATCTTCAATGATTGAGCTACACAAACCTTAGTAATGAAACACACTCAACAAGGAATATATGTTAGCAGGTCAGAAATGGTGAAAAATAGTCATAAACTGATTTTTAGAATGAAAAACTAATTGGTTGTTTACCTGTTTTACCTTTGTTTCAGGCATGGCCACCTCTGTGTTTTGGGCAGGGCCACCTATTTGTCTAGAACCTATAGAAAATTTAGAAATATAGAAAAAATAGTGTTTTTGGGCGTGGTCGCCCCTTTCTTGGCAGGGTCGCCTATTCGTGGACTTGAACCTGCAAAAATTCAGAAAAATAGAGAAACCAAAAATGGAGAAATCAAGGTTTTGAGTGGGGTCTCCTATTTGTGGGTGGGGTCACCCTATTCTAGGCGGGGTCACCTATTCATGGACCTGAACCTACGAAAATTCAAAAAAATAGAGAAACCAAAAATGCAAAAATCAGGGTTTTGGGCAGAGTCGCCCCTTTCTAGGTGGGGTCGCCTATTCATGGACCTGAACCTGCAAAAAGTCAAAAAAATAGAGAAACTAAAAATGCAGAAATCAAGATTTTGGGTGGGGTCACCCCTTTGTGGGTGGGGTCGCTTGTTCGGGGGTGGGGTCACCCCTTTGTGGGTGGAGTCACCCCTTTGTGGGCGGAGTCACCTTTGTATTCCTGAACCTGTAAGATTTCAAAAAATACAAAACATAAAAGTAATAGACCCATGTCATGGGTCCCACCGGGTGTGGTAGAAATGTGTACAGTGAAAATCCTTAATCTAAAAATGCAAAACAAAATAAATGCAATAAAAAAGGAACAAAACAACATCTTGGATTAGGCCTAGTTGAAACTAAACAAAACAACAATATAACAACAAGAATGATTATACCTTTGCTTGTCTAGCTTGATGGAATGGTTGGCCCTTGATGATGCTCTTGATGTGTGCTCCTTGATGACAAGTTTGCAATAATGATGGTGGTTGAATGATGGAAGATGGTAGGTGGGAGTGAAAAAGGATTTGAATAGAAATTCTTGAATGCAAGAGTGCTACAATAAAGGCTAGAATGCTTAACAATCTTCAAAAGTTTTAACCTCTAACTTGATGCCAAGGCCCTCCATTTAAAGAAAAATGGATGGCTAAGATTGATCCACCATGGACAAGATGAAGGGCTATGGTGAGTTGAGAACTCACAAGCCCTCACATCTTGCCATGTGGAGTGTGAGATGGAAGAAGTATAGGGTGACATGGAAAAGGCCATGTGGTCCCAAGGTACTTGCAAGTACCTTGGGATTGAAGAGGATTTCCTTAAAAAGGGATTCCTTGTCCCCAAGTGGGGCTGATAGTGACAAGTGAGGAGTTTTAGAAAGTCGATTCTTGTCACCATAGGGATTGGAGAAGGCATTGGAGAAATAAAAGTGAATTTTAAATTCACTATCTTTGGAGAAACCCATGGATAAGACAAGGTCCTCCAAAAGGAGGTCCTTGTCCCATGTACTTGATGTGACCTTTGAGAGGTCATGGGAAAGAAAAATGCATGGGGGGAATAAGTGTGAATTTTTAATTCACATGGGTAAGAGGTCAAACCAAATAAGGTAAGTACCATGAAAGGTTTACTTAAGGACATGCTATAAAAGGTAAGTGATTAGGATTAGGATTGTGCAAAGAGGTGATTAGGAAAATTAATGAGGATTAGAGGCAAATGGCTAAAAATGGAGGATGTGAAATTAATCTTGATTAAGGATATGCACATCCTAAGAAGGATTAATTAGATTAACCGAGATTAATGAAAAGGTTATGGAGGATGGGACAAGAAGAGAGAAAAAATGAATTTAAAATTTAAGAGGATAATTCAATAAATTAAATAAATTGATTGATTTATTTAATTTAGAGAGGAAATGGAAAAGGATAAAGTATTTAATTAAATATTTTTAGGAACCTTAGAAAAAGGGGATAATATTAATTAAATATTCCATTTAATTAATATAGATGAATTAGACGAATAAATGATAGGGTTTTGACCATACGGAAGTGGTCAAATTTAGGTGTCTACACTGTCATCAACCTTAAATAATCATCGCACTCAATCTGAAGATCCATGATCCGCTCATCATTGGCCTCTAGTTCCTTTAGGGACCTCTCCAAAACTTCCTTCATGTACTCAAAATTAACCAGCTAGGCCTTAAGTAGCCAATGATCTTCTTTGGGCAATTCCAACTCCTTTTCCCAAATTCCTTGAGTGAGCTTGAGGATGCATTCCAACTTTGGATATGTTATCGTATAGATCTCTAGGAATTCCTTGGATATATTGATCATATCCTCAACTTACTTCTTAAAAATATTATAATCATTTTGTATTTTAGATGTACGATGGATGTCCATATTACCATTATAAATCACCCTATTGAACTAGTCTAAGGTAGACTTGGTCCAGTTTTTCATTCTTTCCATTTTAATCACCCCCTCCTTCAAGAGTAAGGTAGGTGTAAATGATTATATTGGAGCTTCCTCTCCTAATGAGGTCCACTACTATATGAAGGCAGTCAACTCTGCCACTTGTGTTTTTAGCTCTTCATTTGTAGATTGGTCCTTGTTCATTTCATACAAAATGGTAGAAAGGGACCCTTGACACTCATCAATTTTTTGGGCTTGGGTTGCCGAGCCTAGATTGATGGTGGATATTTGATAATCCCTACCCTATATGTTATCCACATCTTTATCAGCCATCGGGGTAGCTACTTGTAATGTCTTGGACCCAGAAGAATTAGTGGTGATGTGAGATATGATCTTGGGCTTTTCTTCCTTTTGGGTCCTCACTTGCACTCTAGCTAAGATTGCATCCAATCGAGACTTGGGGTCCATGAGCATAGGGGTCCTTTTCTTCAACTTTTGCTCCAACCATGAAGGAATATTTTTTTGATGCTCTAGGGATTCATGACCCTTCCCCTATTCTTTTTACTTTAGAGGCTCATTCTCTTCATGTCAGGGAGGCTATTCATCATTTTTCTCTTCCTCATCGGGCTCCTCTTCTTGTATATCCTTTCTTTTATCCAACCTAGTAGTCACTACATATTTTTTTTGTTTTGTCTTCTTCCTACACTATCTCCTTATCTTTTTCATGTAAAATTTTAGTCTCCTTTTCGGGCTCAACACTTTTTTCTTTTGTATTCTTCCCTTCTTTGTTTTTCTCTCCTCCTTCTGGAGATATTTGCTCACCTTTTAGGCCCTTATCTTAGTTAGTTTATGGAGGCTCATCAATTATCTCCATTTTGGTATTTGCTTCAAATTTCTCTTCTTCAGAGCGATGCTCCTCAGGGTTTGCTTCCTGATCCATGTGTTCTTTGGGCTGCTCTTCTTCAAGCTCCTAGTCAAAGGTCTCAACTTTATAGTAATCCTCAAGCTTTCCTACATTGTCCTCCTCAAGCACTTGTTTCCCTTCTTCAACAGATGCTACTTTTTTCTATATTTACCTTTAGTCCACCCTCGGGATGCTCAAAGTAGTCATCCTAATTAGAGTCCTTTGGCTCCTCAATGATACCCACATTTTCTTCTTTGGGCTGCTCCCCACTAAGCTTCTCCATTTCCTTAGAGATTTGAATGGTGGCCTCAATTTTGTGGGGCTTAGTAGGTGGTGGAGGGAGAGGTAGGGCAGCAACAAGTTGGGTCATTAGTGTTTGAACATGTGGTGTGAGGATTATTCTAGAGAGTTCAGACAACACACATTGCATGTAAGTAACAAAGGCATGGGATAAAGTGATAGGTGCCATAGTAGTTGTTGGAAAGGAAGGCGACAGAGTGGACAGGGTTGGAAGTGCAGGTGGGAGAAAGGAGGAAAATAGTGGGGAAGTTGTAGAAGAAGAAGAAGAACTTATCACCATCACTAGAGTAGTATGTGAAGTGGAGGTGAGGTGGACTGAGATGTCCATAGCAGGTGGAGATGAGACATGAAATGGTTTAGAAGTGGAAGGGGATGGTGCAGTGGTGGAAGTGGATGGAGGAATGAAGGTTGTAGGCAGTGGTGAGTGAGGTTGTTCAAACTCTTCTTCCTTGTCATGTGGATGTCTCTCCTCCTACATAGTTAGCATTTTGAGAACAAAAGTTCTTATTGTTTTTTCCTTCTTTGGTGGCTACCCTTCCATTGATTTTCTTATGTACACTTTATGTTTTGGCTTCCCCTTAGATATATCTTTTCTTTTCTTTGATATTATAATAGGTGGAGATTTGGGAGCCTCACCGAATGAGCCCATAACGGTGCCATTGTTTGTTTCACTTTCAAGCTCATCTTTGAGCTCCCCATATGTTAACTCCACACCCTGCTTATGCAACTGGACTATCTACTCATCTATCCATTCCTTAGCTCTTTTTTCAACAGGTTGGGTGATAGTGCCCAAGTCAATGACCTCCTCCGTAGCCCAATCAATTAATCTGAGTGCCACATTTATTAAAGCATTATATTTTTCATCAAGAATATTGTCATCCTCGAAAATTTGATCAAGCACCAAGGAAAAATTAATGGATTTTAAAACTTAGGTAGTCATACTCATATAATTCCTCCTCCAGACCTCTTCGTCATCATCAAAATTTACCCAAAAGTCTTCAATGTGAGGTCAGTGGGCGTACTGTCTTCCAACTTGCTTCTTCAATTTTTTGTGGGGATCCATGCCTCCCCTGTCTATATGTGATTAAAAATTATATTCTGCCAACTCCTTCTCAGAATTCTTGACACATGGGGCGGTAAGGCAAGAGTACATTCCCTACCCAAATGTGAGGGGATATGGAACCCCAAAAAGATGCTTATTATGCAACAAAGTGTGGGCAATCTATAGTTGTCGAGTAAGCTCCATAAATACTCTTCGATCATTTGGATACTAGGGAAACCGGTAGGATCTTCTCAAGAACTGTTATGCTCCTATGTATGTAAATTTTGGGAAATGAATGAAAAAATATCCAAAACCTTTTATGACCATCCTTTCACTGTGTGAAACCCTTCTGTGAGAATATTGTCCCACAGTTCTAATGATGTGCCTAATGAAGGCATCATTTACTCTCTAATAGTCTTTCTTGAAATTTCTACATTGCAATTGAGGGTTGCAGTCATATACTTTATGCTATCCATTCTTTTTCCCTAGTACTCTAACACAATCCAAGGCTTTGTATGGGAACATGACTGCTAGGAGATAGACCAAATAAGAGGTCATATATAATTGTGAAGTCTTCTTCACCTCCATGAATTGGTTATGCATGTTGTTGCTTATCATCTTCACCCAATGGAACTTGGTGTTTCCTTGGAGAATATCCTTGATAAAATAAAATATCCACTCCTCACAGAATGTGGAAGTGGGAAGGTTGATTACTCTACTAAGGAGAGTCACCAAGTCATTAGTTTTTTCTACAAAGTTACTTCTATACAGTGTTTTGGGTACCTTGTTGGCACTACCCCTCTTATCCTCTAACCATGTTTGATTTATTGTTCTCTTACATTCAATAGGGTCTTGATTCAATATTTTTAGAGAAAAATCATTTTCAAATTCTTCCATTTTGTCAAAGGTTGGGATGATAATTTCTTCCAAATAGAATGAGTAAACAAGTTAACCAACACTCTCCCATCCTTGGAAAATTTTCTTCATCTCTGAGAGTGATAACATTCTCAGTAATCCATTACTAGTTCTGGAGAAATCAGGGTCGGAGAAAATTTGATGACCTTTGCAAGGCCACTTTCTTTGATTCTCAAGGCCTCTTCTATTGTGGGTTTGACCATAACCCTCTGTGTAAACTCATCTATGTTGGTGTGCCCTAGATCAGTATTAGAGATTTTGTCCCAATTTGACATGATCTTGGAAGTGCATTATACCCCATGGAACTAGTACTTCATTCATTCCTTCTCTTCTTTCCCTCAAGGAGCTCTACCTAGTTTCTTTCCCTTATTAACCTTCTCTATCGACTTCTCTGATGGTCCCTTAGCAGGTTCCATAAATCCTACACACATGGTGCAATAAGTGCATTGATAGATCAAGAGAAAAAATCTTAGTCAAATCATGCAAATTCATCATTAATTGCATCCACATATGCTTAAAATATCATCGCATTTATCATATTTCATCATTTGAGGCTCGTTCGGGAAATTTGCTAAAATGCAAGTTTGGCAGTGCGGGTTTCTCCCCTTGCGATAGCTATGGGAGTGAATTTCATAAGGAATGGCACAAGGAAGGGGGAAATATGTAGGTGTAGTTTCGATGGTTAATTTATACATGGCTTGGTCTTTGGGAAAATTTTGCATGAAGTTACTCGACACATGGGAAAATTTGTAATGAAGGCACTTGGAGTCACCCCCCTTTGTTGGATCAACTCTTAAAGCTCGTGCGGGTATGAAGGAGGAAAAAGCAATGAGGCAGAAGGCCATTAGTGTTATGTTGTTGGAGAACATCCTCAAGTAAATGACATCCCATAGGTGAAGTTCCACACTATGGAACCCGCATGGTTTTTCTACTTAGCTAAGTTCGTTTCAGTTCCCTTAAGTTGTGATTTATGGACTACAGAGTTTAGAGGCACGAGAGCCACATGCCAGGTTCCCATTCAATCATCACCATTATAAAATGACCTTAGGGGGCCAGAACCCTGATGGCAGTGGCTCGCATGAGTGGACCAACCAAAGGGACCTATCCTAAGGTTTGTCACTTGTGCATTTTCATATTGGCAGCATTGATAGGCTTCGAGTCCACATGGTGGAGAAGCAGTGGCATTTCATTCTTAAAGAGAGAATATGGAGTAACGGCTTCCTATGGATGGTGGTCCACATGAATGGACTTGCAGAGATCACCCATCTAAATTTTTGTTGGAAAACTTAAGGTTTAGCTTTGAGAAAATATGACCTGTGGGACCCACATGGAAAAAAGGTGTTAGAGTCCTGCCATGGGACAATATTGGCATGGGGACAGATGTCCACAAGGTCGAACCCGTATAATCACCTTGAATTATAATTTTTTTACTTCAACATTGGGCTTTTATGGAGGCAAAGGGTGCGGGGAACACACTACAGGAAGGCGTTTTAGTTTTTCCATTAAGGAATGATGCTGATGAGACATCCTTCTACACAAGGTTGCCTACATGGTTAGGCCTACTAGCTTTCCACTTATGCTTTCTTTTAATTGTTTATTATTGGAAACAATGTTGGTAGGCATGAGGCCCATGAATCGAGGGGCTGGGCTTGATTTTCCATTGGAATGACATTATGGGGGTAGCCCTTTTCTTGGGATAACCCACATGGCTAGATTCATAAATACTTTGACTTGTGATTTCTATCGATTATGTTCTTTTTTATATACTGTTGCTATAATGAGTGTAGGACCTGCACACCAAGAAGGTAGTGAATATTTCACCTTTGATTATAGAAAGGGTACAATGGCCTCCTACAGGTGGCATTCTGCATAGTGAAATATGCAAATGATTTGACTCAGTGTTCTTCTCCTTTTTTTATTTTGTGATGAAGAAGAAGAAAGCCTAGGTCAGGGGACTATGTTAAATATGACATTAGGTTGGATAGAGCATAACAGAGTTCTACTCTGAGCAACCCGCATGAGCGGACCTGAGATGGGATTCTGACTCAATGATTTCTATCACCCGCTCAAGTTTGAGCCTTTCAAAATCAATGGTGCAAGAATAATATGGCAAGTGGCTTTGAGGGTCTAACCATAGGGAAACAATGATGGCAAAGTGAAATTCCACATGAGAATTTGTAGTAACTTAAGCCCTCCATGATGAAAAAATTTCATTTTGACTACGCCCTAAGCATAGAATGATGGGGTACGAAGGCTTCCATTAAGCCCGTCGGTCACAAAATGAAATTAAGAGGATGGTTTTCCAGGTTTGCACAACCCTAATTTGAAAGCACCTCCACAGCTTGAAAACCTAGGTCTTATGGTTATTTTCATTTTTTAATTCATGACTATTTAATGGCCTAAACCCTTAACAATTATTAATGCCAGAAGACAAAAGGATAGGAGCTCAGATATGCACTTTGCTCACGTGCCGAAAGTGATCACAATCATAGTCCTAAAATTTCTATTGTTTCAAGCTCTTCTCTTCACCTCTCAGCTTTGAATTTCATGGGTGAAAATGATGTGGATGGCAAGGGGTTTATATAGACCATGCTACATTAATGGTAGCATTAACTCACAAGTACGACCAAGATGAGGTTGGTGGTCATGTGGAAACCCATCCCATGGAGGACATTAGATGGAGACCCAAATGGAAAAATTGAGGGTGGAACTCATTGTGCGGTTGGACTGGCCTGAAGGACACAAGGAATGACAAAGCATGGATGATAGTCCGCTAAGGGAGACTTACAATTGTGGGTTTGCAAGGGGTGATGGATGTAGTGTCCATGGGCGGATGGAAGCTCGTAGTGCAAGTTTTGCAAAGGCTAAAAATTTAGGGAAATTTGGATAGGTAAACTTTCCCATGGTATGTTTGATAATTTTAAGGCATGTGGCCAACTTAGGCTCAAAAAATAGGGGCATGCAAAATGAGGCAAAAAAAAGTGACCTGACGAAGATGAAACAAAAAGAGGGGGTCCCTAGTCCAAACGAGGCATGTTTTCTATAGGCACAACAATACATTATGTGTGTCAAGCCATTATATGAGAATTATCTATTTGTTTTAATGTTCATGATAAAATGGCACAAGAGTATCATATAAACATTGTCAGGATCACCCTCTTGGGTTTCATAGAGCTCGAAGTGTAGAAGTAAAGGCCCAACAATCCTTTACTTGTTCGTTGGCCAATCCTCATCATTATTGATTATTGAATTTTAGAAAATTCATAGATAATGGTTTAGATCAAGTTTGGTTCTCAATAAATAACCAAAAAACCTACAAAAAAATGCAAATAAAATCATGTTAATTTTTCTGCCAAAAAAACCATGAGACCATAGCTTGTTTCTTGCTATTATGCTTTAATAGATTTTTTCCAAACATCCATAGCTTGTTTGAAATTACCTGTTTTAGGCTTTTAGCCATAGCAGAAAGGTAGTGAATTGTTTGATAAAATTCTTTGGTAGACATGTATGAAAAATGTGGTAGCATAGACAAGGGAATGAACTTTGGAAAAAATGCCTCAATGAAATGTGGTCTCATGATGATGGAATGCCATGACGAATGCCATGAAAATAAAATTGTTATGGATTTTCATGGCATTCCATCACCATGAGACCACATTTCTTTGAGGCATGTTTTCAACTAGTTCACTTCCTTTTCTATGCTATTTCTTACTATTATGCTTTGATAGATTGTTTCCAAGCATCTATATCTTTTTCGAAAGCCCTTGTTTTAGGCTTTTCACCATAGCAAAAAGGTAGTGAACTATTTGATAAAAGGCTTTGGTGGAAATGTATGAAAAATGTGGTAGCATAGACAAGGCAGTGAATTGTTTGAAAAAATGGCTCAAAGAAATGTGGTCTCATGGAATTCCATGACAATCAAATGCAATTGGTAGTTGCTCCTAGTTACTAGTTATGCAATGTGAAGTAATTGCATAACTACTTAGGTTCACTTTATAAAAACTATACTATAATTGAAATTTTTTCATCTATCAACATCTAGTTATTAGTTATGCAATGTGAAGTAATTATTTGAGTTTGAAAGATGTGCAATGCAATGTAATCAACAATTTGAATATAAAATACAAAAATCTATTTTTTATAATTCATTACTTAAACTCTCTATTTTATTTTCTCTCTATAACTTTATTGCCATGGAAATCACTTTCAATTAAAATAATTTTTTTTTGTCTCTTATTCTACAATTTTTTACATTTTGGGTATGTGCAGGATCATCATGGAAAAAACATGCCCTTCAGTGGCGATGAAAATTCAGAAAATCGGAGTTAAGCAACTTCACGTAAAAATTTGAATAAGTTATCTATATTATTTCAAAAATATTTAAGAATAGAATTTGTAGAAAATTGAATTTAGTTTCTAAACTACTAGGTTTATTTTAAGAAACAAAATTCTATTTGGTGAAAATTTGAAATTTCAATGCAGTAGTACTTAAATTTTAGGAAAAAAAAAAGAAGTAGGTGTTTGTTTGACCACCCTAACCACAATAGACTGATAATATTTTTTTTATAAGATTTTAGATATAAGTAGAGGACTCATGTCCTAATGTGATGCATATTTTTTTGTAATTTTTTTCCAAGTAAATAATTAATTATCATTTCTTTATTACAACTTTTAAAAAATATATAAACTCATATGCCTGACCACCTTAACTTGGTCAAAACTTCATGAAATTCAATTTTTTTTTAATCCTATAGTATGAAAAGCATAGAATGTGACACATGTTTCAGATTCAAAAAATATGATATCATTTGAAAGCTATAGATGTTTTTCAATCAGCCTATCAATCAGGACTTTAGTCATAATTCAAATAGAAAATGAATAATAATTATTTATTAAATTCAAAGTAAAGCATAATTTATACTGGTGGAAAGCTAAGAATCTCCTTTAAAAACCCTTTTCATTTCATCAATTTTGGGTAAAAAAAATGTCGTCAGCCACATGGGCCATCATATCACTTACATATCGCCACTTTTTGGCCCATCATGATCTTGCACATACCCTTTTGTCATTTGTTAGCATCTAGTTATTATTTATGCAATGGGAAGTAATGCTTTGAGTTTGAAATATGTACAATGCAATGTAATCAGAAATTTGAATATAAACTACAAAAATCTATCTTTTACAATTCATTAGTTAAACTCTCTATTTTATTTACTCTCTATAACTCTATTGCTATGGAAATGCCTTTCGATTAAAAAAATAGTTTTTATCTTAGTCTACAATTTTTTACATTTTGTCATCTATCAACATCTAGTTAATAGTAATGCAATGTGAACTAATTCTTTGAGTTTGAAGGATGTGCAATGCAATGTAATCAACAATTTGAATATAAACTACAAAAATCTAGTTTTTACAATTCATTAGTTAAACTCTATTTTATTTGCTCTCTATAACTCTATTGCTATGGAAATGCCTTTGAATTAAAAAAAAATAGTTTTTGTCTCTTAGTCTATATTTTTTTGTTGCTATGTGTAGAACATTACAGATGGACCAACGCTAAAGGTTGACTATGGATCAATACCATGTATTTGATGAGAGAGTAGCCGATGAGAGGGACATGGAAAAATATCCATGTCCATGTAATGACTGTCTTGGTGGAAAGGTGAGAAAAATAAATCTGATTTATTGACATATGATAAGATATGGGCATAGTGGTATAAGCCCTTGGGATTAAAATTATTATGAAGATATGATAGCATTGGAAAGTGTGAGAGATGAAGAAGCAACAAACATAGATGAAGTGGCACCAAACATAGATGAAGAGGCAACAATGTTAGACAAAGGGTTTGAAATTGATAGAATGTTGAATGAGGGTCTAAATGATTATTGGTCCAAGTTGATGGAGGATGATTTAAATCCTATGTATGCTAATTGCAAGTTAAGCCATTTGACAACAATCCTTAAAATTATTAACTTGCAAGTGGTGTTTGGTTGGAAAAATGAGAGTGTAGATTAGTTATTGGAATTATTAAGTTCATTGTTACCACTTGACTCCATATTTCCAACAAAAAAAAGTCAATGTAAAAATAAAATCACTAAGCTAGGCTTAGGGTATGAAAATATCCACACATGTGTGAATGGTTGCGTATTATTTCACAAGAATCTTGCAAGTGAAAGTGAATGTCTGAAATGTCATGAAGTAAGGTATAGACAAGGGTTGAAATCAATTGTGGTTCCTAGAAAGGTTCTTCACCAATTTCCAGTAATCCCAAGATTAATTTGAATGTATAGATGCAGAGATATTTCTAAACTTATACAATGTCATGCCCAAAATAAGAGCACTGATGGAGAAAAATGACATGTACCTGATTTTAAGACATTGATGGAATTTGATAATAGATGGCCTGATTTTTCTCAAGATCCTCATAATATAAGGTTGGTTTTGGCTCTAGATGGGGTGAACCCATTCTTAGATCAAAGTACTAAATGGTCAACTTGGCCAGTGTTTTTAATAAATTATAACTTGCCTCCATGGTTAGCAACTAAACCATTTTTCTTAATGCTATTATTGATTATAACTAGAAAGAAAAGTGTGACTTCAGATATAATTAATATTTATCTAGAGCTATTATATGATGAACTAATGGAATTGTGAAAAGGAATTGAAGAAATTCAATCTTTAAGGGATGATCATTCAATCAAATTCACTTTAAGAGCTTCCTTATTATTTAATATTTTATGATCTTCCTACATATGGCACATTTTTTGGTCTCAATGTTCATGGATACCATGAATGTCCTACTTGCAACTTTAAGGATTTTGTGAGGCACTCAACAAGTTTGTGTAAGTGTTTATTGTGGATATCATTCTTACCATAAATTGGATCATCCATATCATCGACAAAAAATGAATCAATGGTTAAGAAGAGAATGTGAAGCACCATTGCTAATAATAGGTGATTACATTTTTGAGAATGGATAAAAAAGATTGTCATTTATTGAAAATGATGGGATTGATGTGGTGTAGGAGCACCTTGCTCACTAGTTGCCTCTAATTGGAAAAATTGCAAAAAAATTGAACCTTCAAGTGTCCAAGCATGTAAATATTTGTAAAAAGTGATGAAGTGGTCATAAATAGGTCATTAGGAGGTCAAAATGAGGAGAAAAGAAAAATTTGAAAAAAGAATGTAAAATTTGCCAATTGTAAAATGCAACAAAAAGGTAAAAAGACAAAATATGAAGAGACAAAGTGGGGAAGTAAAAATTTTGGTCGATGGAGGAAGTTAGAAAGTTAGTTATTGAATGGGAAAAAACTATAAAAAGCTTGTAGAAGGCGAGAAAAATACAATCTTTGTATTCTTGAAGTTTACTATCAATAACAAGTATGTTGTTCAATTAATTACATAATTTCTTTCCATTTTTGTTAATTCATTAGGCCTATATAGTAGTTTTAGACTTTAAATAATATTTTTCCAAGTAGGGTAGAGAATAATCTTTCATTAAAATCCAATTAGAAGAGAATCCATTGAATATATGCCTTGTTGAGTGCAATCTCTATAGTTCAGTCTGTAATCTCTGAATAGAGGTTTTGAGAGTCTTTTAGGGAAATAATCCTCCATCCCATCGATGTAGGTTTAGTGGTTGATGGGATGAATAGTGTAGAGTACTTTTGTAATGTAAATATGGTGTGTGGATAAATTGCAGGGGAAGGCAAGAATACAACATGCAAGCTATTGTCCTACAAAAAACCAATGTTTTCCTTATAAAAGAAAATGGCTCCAAGGAGGTGTATGATGGAAAAGTTTGTAGGAAGTTTGGATGATAACTTTAATAGTTTTTGCAGGTCTATTAAAAAGTATTGGAATCATTTTCGAGTTGCTTTGTGGTTTGGAGGGTTTGTTTTAATAAAACCCCTATTTTGCTTGATCAAGATTGAATAAAATGAGGGTTATACATTACGATGCAAAAATGAGTCTTTCAATTCCCAAAAGTTGATGATTCATTGGTTTTTTGATCTAATAAAATGATATTTAAAGGTATTTAGTGTTTTGGAGTTGACTCAAAGGTACATGATGTGCAAAATAGGCCTAATTTGGTGCATGTTCAGGCATACAATCTACTGATTCTTATGTATTTTCCAAAATAAGTAGATTTACTTTTGAGATATGTTAAATTAATCAAAATGGGTTCCTAGATCAATGAGTAGATTTTGGATTTTCAAAATGGACTGCTTGTTATACCCATTTTTGTGGTCTTGGTATGCTACAAGCAATTTTTGTGGTTGAAAGTAAAGAATGTGGAAAATTGTTAAAATAGGGAAATGAGAGGTTGAATGTATGTTTTTTTACCTTGGGAATGTTTGAAAAGTTTCCTAGATGCTCTGGTAAAGGTTTATAAGGTTGAATTATTGATTTTTTTAATATGAGCAAGATGAACCTATTGTGGAAAATGGTGACTTGACTGCTAAAAAGTGAAAATCTATGTAAACAGGGGTATAGAGGAATTTTTTTGTGTTGTGACTATTCAAGTGGTGATCTTAAAGGTGTATCGATGGTTCTAAAACAATTTTTTTTGTTGTGGTGTTTTGGAAAAAGATGGAGTGAGTGATGTCTCTTTGTCTTAAGGGAACAAGTTGAAATTTGGTGAATGGTGAAAGAATTGATTGGCTTGGTGCCTTTGATCAGTTTTTTTTGTTAAGTTCAGTCAATTTGATGTAGGTGAATCTATATTTAAGTTTGTTAAATATTTAGATCCAAGTTAGGAGCTTCTGTGGCTTTGAAGAAGTGAAGTTTCAAGGGAATTTGTATGGAATTTTGATGAAAAGATAAAGGATTTTGTTTCTTGTTTAATTTCATCTTCTGAAAATTACTTTTGGGTTATAAGTATCCTAATGGTTGTGTTTTTAGTAGATGCCCTTGCATCATGATGGTAGTAGATATGATCCATGTAATGAAAGTGGTGTAAAAAGGTTGGGCATATTTTATAAGTTGGCATACTTTAAGGATGTAGCCATTAGGCATATTGTTGACTTTATGCATAATGAGAAAATATAACCTATGCTATTATAGAAACTCTTTTTGGTGCTTTTGATACTATTTCATTATGTGAAGACTTTCAAAAAATAAAGATTCATCAAAATATTTGGGTTAAAAAATATGATGATGAAAAATATAGAAAACCTAGTGCTCCTTATGTCTGGACAAAGGAACAATGTGTACAATTCTTACAGTTCATGTATCAGACTCACTTTCCTATTGGATATGTAAGTAGTATTATTAGAAGCCAAACAAACATTAATGGCTTAAGAGGCGTCAAGACCCAAGCCTATCATGTCATTATCAAGAATATTTTACCTATTGTGGTAAAGATATCAAGTTTGGGAAAGGGGTAAAGATTGGAAGTTATAAGGTTGGGCCTAATATTAAAGAGAATGAGTTTACATGTATTAGATCCTTCAAAGTTTGATAGTTTGAGGGAGGAGGTTGTTGAAGTCCTTTGTCTATTGGAATGAGAATTTCCACCAACAATCTTTAACATTTCTATGCATCTTTTGATACATCTAGAATATGAACTAGAGAATTATGGCCTAGTAAGAGTGAGATGGATGTATCCTATAGAATGATATATGAAGGTTTTGAAAAACTTTGTTCATACTAGGATGAAAATGGAAGGTAGCATGTCTGAGGGATATTCAATGCAAGAGGCCATGGGATTTTTGCATAGAATATATGAAGGATTTTAAAAATGTCAATTGGTGTGTATGGAATAATGACAAATATGAGAGAGTTGTAGGTGAAGTATTTGAAGGAAATGGATTTTTCTTCAAGCTATCACATAAAGAAATAAGTGTGATACATGCCTATATTCTTCAAAACACATTTTTGTTTGATGTGGCATAGGTAATAAAAATTTACACAATAATTTATTTACTCAATTGCATTTACACATTTATATCATTAATCTTACTATTTGTATGTTAATACTTTATGTATAAAATATGAAGAAAAAAATCAAGCTTGGATGCAACATCGACCTCAAAAGCGTAGATGTCATGATTTGATTGGAGGTGATTCTTTTCAAAAATTGAAGAATGGATTCCTAATGCAGTCAGTTATGCAAAAGAAGAAGGTCAAAATATAAAAATGGAGGAAAGTGAGATTTCACAATCTCCACATTTATGGGCTATGCGTTTTAGTGGAATGTGGGCCTATGGTAGTCATTTAAGAGTGGGAGAAAAATACCAAGGAAAGACAAATTATGATTGTGTTGTTAGTGTTGAGTTTCTTCACAAAATTGAGAAGAAATTTTATGTTGGATTCATTGAAGAAACTATTCAAGTGGATTTTGGTGAAAATAGTCCTATATTGTTAAAATGTAAGTGGATCTAACCATCTGCAATTTGATGAGTATGGATTTGTACATACAAATACAAGACATTTTTTATCAGAGATGGATGAGTTGCATGTTTCCCCTCTTCAAATTAACCAATCATTTCTAATTGATGATGTAATAATCCCATGATGGTCATATTTCGTTCAAATAGAGTATTGTTCAAAACAAAAATTCATGGAAGTTGTTGATATAATGCCTGATGGGAAATATGTTAATTTACAAGAAACATTTGAAGAAGTGGATGAAGATAATGATGGAGTGTTTGAAGAAGAGATTTTGATTACCAATGAAGAGATTGGGAGAGAGAATTAATTTCATGTCACATATGAGGATGAGGAAGAAAATCAAGTAGATGTAGACATGAGTGATCAGGATTCTAATCTTTTTGGCAATGTAGATGATTATGATAATGTTTTGTCACCTTAGCTAGCTTGTCATCTTAAGAGGTTATCTTGTCACCTAAACTTTTTTTATATGTATGGTGTAATTTATTATTGAATATAATAAAGATTTGAGTATAGGTATTCTTATTCACTTTTGTTTTACTCATACATTTCTAAATGTAATCATCATTATTCTATTGGTACATTGTATACAAAACCTAAGATGTTCACTGCTGATTTGAAGTGCATTTAAAGTGAGGTACAATAAGTCTTCTTAGTTTTCTTACTTTGGTTGAAAATATTAGTTTTTAGTTAGAATATAATTTCTTGTATGTCCTATATGTTTTCTAGATGCTAGAATTTTCTTGTATTTCCTAGATGATAGCTTTAGTTTGTAATACAGTTTCTAGCCTCCACATGCATTGAATATGCTTGTGTGAAGGAAATAATAATGAACAATATGATTTAATAATACATATAGATATCTTACCATTAGGTGAACTAAGCCTCCTCATTACAACCAAAGAAATGATCTCTTAGGTTTGACTGACATTGAAAACTAGAAATATGTGAATGAGGTGTTGTGAAATAATATTTTAAGTGAAATTGATAAATGCCTATTCCTATTGGGCAATGGAGTCAAGATGTGGGTGATACACGTGTCTTAATTTTGGCTACAACTCTAAGAATTTGACATAGTGAGAGTCTATGCCTTGCATAGATGTGTGATGATGCAATTATATGGTTCATCTTATTGATCCAAATAAGACTTCTAGGTTACTATGATTTATTTAAAGGTATTTAATCCTTACTTGAAGGAACCAATTAAAATAAATCACATAATGGCAACACATGTGTATTGATAAATTAATCATATACTTGATATACATAATTTGAATAACAAGGAAATATTAAACTGGAGACAATCATACATCTTGTACAATATTATCAAAAAATAATTGAGACCATAATTCAAGCACTAGATTAAATATTCTTCTCCATTGATTGCTTCAAATAGGTATTACAATATAACATAAGTCTCCTCATATATGTTTCTATAAATTCCTATGATGGTGATTTCAAAATTCGGTCTTGGTTTCTCTTTTATAAGAGAAGCAACAAGATTCAAACCATTACAAAATATGGTATATTTTCAAAATTCATGCCTCTTTGTATAAACTAAACATTAGTTTTTCTGAAAACATAATTAAGAGAAAACAAAGAAAGTAGACAATATTGACTGGAAGCCCGCAACCCTTGCAATACAGTTGTAGTTCGTTAATCAACATAGGAGACCCATGATCATATCGATTTGGAAAATTCCTCCTCTCCATGATAGAGTGTTTGAAGGCTTGGTTATTCCACTATAAGATATTCAAGGACCTATTCCTCTAGACAAGCCAAATGTACTTTTTATTCCATTGATATACTATGTAGTCATGATGCCATTTGTATTCTTGTATCTTTATATATTTTTTGGGTGATTCCTCCATTTGTTATCGAGTAACCCTCTGCCATCTATAATGAATTTAGAATATCTAGTATCCAAGGTTATTATTCCATCCATGATCAAATTGAGGTTATGGAAATTCAATTCACCATCCTTTTTTTCATGAGTAATGTAATCAGGAATAATTTTACCAAATTCCTTTTTCCATTCACTAAGATTTTTCAATTGGTCATCATCCTTTAATATCTTGGGCACAAACCACTTTGTCAACATATGAAATAATTCCATCCTAGTTTTGATCTTTTGATCTTCTCCATTTATATATTGAGATTAATCTATAACTATCTTAACCATCTCTTGAGTTGGATTCAAATCTGAAGGAGCTTCCACAGTTCTCTATAATACCCTGGATAAATTCATCAAGGTATCATGAATTGGCTGCCACTTCTTGAAAAGAGGATCTAGTATAAGTGCATGGGCTTTCATCTAGTCCATTGCTTGGGATAATGAAGTGTACCAATCATATACACTTTCCAATTTGTCCTCAATCAGTTTGATCTTGTGATCCAAGGTTTTTTCCAAGACATTGATGATGATCTAGTCTCTAACTCCCTCCTTGGTTGAATCATTATTAGATTTTTTCAACTCTTCAATCTCTTGTCTTAGTACATTCATTCTTTAGAGGATGCAATATTTATATTGGTTGATTGGGTAGTAGGAGGTTGATACAATACTATTTCTTTACTCTGTGATGGCCCTACTCCTTTCAATTTCTCTTTCAGTCTTACATTTTCTATGAACAATTTATTTGCCTCATCATTTAAGAGTTTTTGTTCCTTTTCATATTCTATCAATTTGTTTTCCATTTCCTTAACAATAGCTCAAGTGAACATGGTTGAAATATTTTCATGGTTACAACTTCTAAAGGAGATGTTTCCTTCAATGTGTTCACCATAGCCATTCCTCTCATCTCTTGTACCACATATAATAACCTTGGTTTTTGTGTATTTCTTTGTTTGGCCCAAAATTCCAAGTTCTCAATCTTAGGGTTGTACCCTATACCACTTATCCCCCAATAAGAATCAAATTTAGTAATCATAATTGGGTCTTCTTGTGCTCTTACTTGGTCAAGTAAGAATATCTTCTTTAGTTCCACACAAGGGATAATGAGTATATTACTCTTCAAAACCATATCCCTAGCTTCTTGTGGTCTAATATCAACATTATCAATTCTCAAGTCATTAAAAGTATGGGCTTCAATATAATCATGTTGAGACTCTTCAACACCCATCTTGTTTGTCTCTGTCCTTTCTTCAAACTCTCTTATTTTCATTTTAACTGAGAAATCCTCAAATTCAGGGGTCTTAATCAAATCATCATCTTCAATAAATTTGAGAGCTAAAATTTCCCTCACCATCCTGCATTTCCCTTTCTCCTTACAATGGATATCTTAGCCTCTAGTTTGTGAGCTTGAGTTTCTTAGGCTAGTTGAATAGCTACCTCAATAACATCCTTCAAACTCTGTAGTACACTGGCCACTTCTTTTATATCTCCCACTTCTTCGCTCATTGAATAAGAGACCAATCTATATGGCCCCTGTGTCTTTTGTTTCTTAGGAAGTGGTTGTTCAAGAGGTGATTCTTGAGGAACATGACATACTAAAATAGTGTTAAGAGATGGATTTGAAAATACAATACCACTTGGCCTTTTGGGAGATAATTTGGTGGGCTTCTCCTCCTCTAATATAGACTTAGCATACAATTCATAAAATTTATCCTCTTAAGAGGATCTACTTCTACAAAATACCCCAAGAAGTAACTATTTTTCTTCTTCCTTTCTTCCTAAAACTTCATCATGATCTCCAATTTTCTTTTCCTCTTATATACCTATTGGGGAGTGGAGCAATTTCTAATCACATCCTCTTCATAATCCACTTGATGAGTGATTGCAGCCTTTGTGAGGATGTTGTCTTATAAAATTCATATAGCCCTAAAGGTAAAAAATCCTTTCACTTCCAAGCCTCAAAGAATATCTTGTCTTAAAGTAATGTTGTAATTCTTCAAGGGTGCCATATCCAATAGATAACTCTTAACATTTTGTCAAGTTAGGTAGAAATGTACCCTTATTTTGTTTCTACATTACATCCTTTTCCATACACAACATCTATCACATAGACTATAAAAATACTAGTTGAAGACAAACTAATTTTCGTAATATATGTGGGGCCTATGAGCTCCCATAAATCCTGATTATTGTGACATCTTGTAGAAAAATCTGATCACCAAAGTTATGAGTATGACCTTGTTCTGGTTTCAAAGCCAAGGGCCTCAATAGTTGTAGTATATAGGTGTGTAATCTTGGTGATGAGTGGCCAAGAACTCTCATAAATTTGTACAAAATCATCATGGAACACTACATAATCAGATTTTTTGCATATTCTATCCCATGTATAACACCATTGTTGCACATACAAAAAGTTCCCTTGTTGATCAACCTTACCCAAACACATCCTTTTGGTCCATCTATCCTTTTTCTGGTGTAATATCAACTGAAATAGTAAAGAATATTGCCTAAATGTTATAGGGGCCCTATTCTCTCTAGCTTTCAAAAAGCCTTCATGCAATGCCTTCTCAAAATATAAGGCAAAGTCATATGAAATGTTTATATTAGGGTTTTGAATTCTCATATCCATCATCATCAAACAAGCTGGAACTTTTTCTTGTGCATCTATCCAAAGTACTTGATAGAAAGAAAATTAGGTTTTCCTAAAATAAATCTAAAACTCTTCTACATCAAATGGTTCAGTGGTAGAGAGGGAGATAGGTATCACCTTGTTGTTAACACCCCTTTTCATGTATATGGGGAGTTCATCACTTCTATGTGTTCTCCTTAACCTAGTATGTTCTTCCTCACTCTTTTGCAAGTCAACCTTAGTGAGGGCATGCTTGTTTAGATTGAAGCATTCAATGATTGCAACTTTTGTTAATATTACCAATGGTGACCCATCTATTATCCTCATGGACCTAGTAGCAGGGTGGTAATTTTGGGCTAGAAATCTAATGAACTCCACATCTATGAAGACATTCTGGACAATTATCTTAGCTAAGTCTAATCTCCATGGATTTGATACTGGAATTCTCCCTTCCCTCTTTTCATACAGATACCAAAAAAAATCCCACCCCGAAACAGGAATAAGGGCATCCCTACAACCATGATTTGTATCCTTGAAAACCTTCTTGTATCTTTTTAAAGAAATATATGCTTGATATCTAAGATAGATTATTGTAATGATATCTTTTTACCCTTAGGCTATGTTGTGCAGTTTTTGCACACACGCCCCACTGAAAGTAGGGACCCTCATTTTCACTTTTGGTGTCTTGGCCTTTCTATTTTGGATTTTTTCTTGCTTGGGCATGTGCTTTGATGTTCATCTTGCCTATTGGAATGGTCCATTTATGAGTTATATTGAAAAACTTAAGTTCTAGGCTCATTCTGGGTTTTTCACTATTTTCGGGAAAATCCACCCTGGTCGGACTTTCCCGGTTTCCTTTCGGAGCGTGGTGACAACTAATTTTTGTTGGAGTCTGGGGATTTTGGGCAGCCACAGAAATATGTGTCTAGATTTTTCCAAAGTCCGTTGCTCTATCGGATTCCCAGATTTGGTCTAGGTTGTCTTGTCGATCACATTAATGGGTGATTACATGACTTCTTAGGCAGTGTTATATTGGTTTATGGGGCATGATTTTCCATTTGAGTTCTATTGTTTGCTTGTCATTTGAGTCTAGAGTGCTTGAGCCTGAAGTGTCATTGCTAGATTGTACGTTTGGGAGTCGATTTGATTGATTGCAGTTGGATTTCCTGAGTGCCATTCATTTTTTGCTCGAGCTTTGAGGTTTCTTGCTGGTTTATTGATTTTGATTCCTCTATTCTCATGGTATGTGAATACTCTCTCTCTCTTTTTGATTTGGATTGCTTTTCTGTATGTAATTTCATGTTATTCATTGTTACACCCTTGTCTATTGAGTGCGTGCTTCTTGGGCATTTTTGGGGGTTCATGTCTTGCCAGTTTGGCGTTTTGCGATTCTGGGCTAGGGAATTTCCCATTTTGTTCAGATGCTATTCCTGGGTGATTGTTTGGGCTTTCCTTTCTTGGGTGGCTTTCTTTTGTTTTCCATGAATTTAATATCTTGTGGGCAAGCAAGTTGTGCTTGAGCTTTTCTATGCATTCAGGGCATAGCCAATCTCTCTCCATTTATCGAGAGGTGAGTTTTGAATTCAAGGTTGATCCAATGGAGGTCTAGTTCAAGTCCTTGTTGAGCTCTAGATTCTTAAATTCATAATCATTAGACCTATTTGGGTGAGGATGAGAGAAACGTGGGTGTTCAGGTTTTCAGTTTCTTCGCAGAATTCCCCATCTATCGGAATTCCCCGAGTTTTCCCTTTTCCTCTTTGTTCTTTTCAATATGATTCAATCCGGATTTTTACCTGTCTCGCAGATTTTTGCTACCTCCAGATTTCCCCGAAGTCTGTTGCTTGGTCATTTTTTCCTCCAATCGGGCGTTAATGGTAAAATTTTATTGATTTCGCTAAAATCTGCACCCTCGAGATTTTACCGAATGTTCTGCACTTCCTTCATTTTCCCCGATTTTTGAAACTGTTGTCATTCTCGGCAATTTCCATCCAAGGTGGATTCTTCCGAGGTTTTGTGGGAATGAAGAATATGATGGTTATATGAATATTTTCTTGGTGATTGTGCATTTTAAACGATCAAATGAACTTATGCTAAGTTGTATCAAATAATTCCTTGGTTATATTGATTAATTAAATGATTATATGGATGTTTGTATGCCTGTTTCGCTGGATTCCACCTAGTCTAGATTTCCCTAGAATTCCTCTCTAGTCTGGATTCTGCAAGGGAGGCTAAATCCCAAACTTTGAGATGAAAGATTCAATATGGATTTTAGACACTTTGTTTATCTTGGATCTTATTTTGTTGTCTTTACTTGTTTTCAAGGAGGATCAGGTGAAGCTGTTGTTGGGCAAGGCAAGGGAAAGGCAATGGATCCAAGTGCTGAAGGTTTTGCTATCTCCGAGGTAGAGAGAGTGAAGATGGATATAAAGAGTAGGATTCCTGAGAGCAGGCTGACTTCCATCTTGTTAGGGATCACTGATACCAATGTAGGAATGTGGGACTATGAAGAGTTTAAGGCAAGAATGGCAGCATAGAACCTCCCTTTATTGGCTAGAAGGACATTGGAGTTTGGGTTAGAACATGTGGCTGGATTCCCCTCTACAGTGCAGTGTTATGAGTTCGTGCTTGAGTGTGCTAGGCACTATGATAGGGGTACACAAAGAATAATTGGTCCTCAAGGAAGGATTGTGGAAAAATTTGACCCTGTGTCCATTGCTCGGACCTTCCATATGCCTGATCAGTCACATGTGGTGGCTTTTGATATGGATTCAGCCAAGAAGTATTATGAGGAGAATGTTGTTAAGTCCCAACAGGTTATCAACTCTTGGTTGGAGAAGCCCAAGTCTCATTTCTCTAAGCTGCCCAAGAAGCTAGTCAGACTCAAATTCAAAAGGGAGTACTATGATGCTATCACACTCCTCAGTAGGGTGGTAGGATTGAAGAATGCAGGGGTATTTGAGAGTTGGATGTTTAATATTATTGCTTGAATGGAGCAGGGTATAGATTACCACTGGGCAGGTGCTATAAGTGCAGTGATACATGACCAAATGTGCAATGTCTTGCAAACAAAGACCTTCACCATGACCTCCTATTTGGTGTATGCACTTGCAAGGTTTCACCCATACAAGGGGCTGAGCACCAAAGGTTTGTTTGGGAAGGATGTGATCTATGAAGTGTATCCACAACTACACTTGGGTAGAGGAAGCTATAGGAGGGTGAATGATGCATTCACCATGTATATCACTAGGTTGCTGTAGGGTGTCGAACATGTTAGAATTTCAGATAAGGTCAAGGAGTTGATCAAAAGGTTTGGAGCCTGGTTTATTCAGTTCCATACCTTCTCTTACATAAGAATTGATGGTTGTCAAAGGGCTCCCTATAGACTTCTAAGGTACCCAAAGGACCATATTATATTGCTGGAGGTCACAAGGAAAATATGTGATTTTGATGTGGTTGTTAAAGGGGAGAAAAATAAGACAGGGTTTGGAAATGACTTCGTATTGAAGATAGGCACTAATGAGGTATGCCCTTCCATCTAGTTATCCTATGCTTCTAAGAAAGAGATGAGAACTCTTGGTCTCTCCTTCCATTCTAAAAGGGCCAAGTTTGATATCACTGGTGAGGCATAGAAGAAGGCTAGTAGAGAGTATAGCCACAAGGACAACATAGAATATTATTGGGCTAACCTTAGCGATGTGTTTGAAGTAAGAAAGAAGAAATTCTCTAGGTTGCCAGTCGACTTAGTGCATTTATATAATATAAATGCAATTCTTGATCAAGTTGAAGAAGATGGGAATCTGATTCAGGGCCACATCTTTGAGGCTATGAAGGACAAGCTAGTTGGAGAGATTGATTGTCTAGAGGAGGAAAAGATAGAGTTGGAGCAGATTATGACTCCTGTGATTATGTACACCAAGCTGTGGCTTAAGCACACAATGCTAGAATTAGAGAGTGAAGGTGTGCAATGCACCTATGATTTAATGGGAGACTTGGAGTCTCATTCTGGCTCTAAGGAATCACATGAGTAGGATCCCAAGGGTAAGGACAAGGTGGGCTCTCCTTTCAAGATCAAGGTTAAGGATGTTCAAAATGAAGAGGTGGTAGAAGTAGGGAAACAAAGAAAGCCCATTGCCAAGAAGAGAAGGCATGTTTCAAGGAGAAAAGGGGCTGAGAAAGATGAAGAAGAAAAGGAAGAAGTGGATGTCACTGCTCCTTTTTCCAAGAGAAGAAGACTTGTGAAACTGCCACAAAAGGAAAAGGAGACTTCCAAGACAGAGAAGGAAGTTGACCCACCTATGGTAGAGGTAGAAAGTTCAGGAGAGAAAACACAAGTATACATGAGGAGGTCAAGGACTCCTTCCCCAAAAGATTTTGCAACAAAAGGAGGTGTTCCTATGACTGCTCCTATCACTGAACAAGAGGACATTCCTATTCCTCAAGAGACTGGAAGTATGCCAGAAGAACCAAAGAAGGATGAAGATCCTAAGGACTTGGGAGAAGAAGAATTCTAGGAAGGAGATCTCCATAATGTAGAGGAAAAATTTGACAAGGTAATACAGTCTCCTTTGGTGGCCTATGCAGATTTGCCTACAGAGGTTCATGAGGAAAAATCCCCTCAAAAGGAGGACATACCAGACAAGATTCCCTCACTAGCACAAGACAAAGGGGAGGAACAATGTAAAGAAAAAGAGGATTGAGCTAGGGAGACCCCTGGGGAGCCAAGTATTGAAAAGGATGCACCTAGTGTTCAATAGGAACATGATAGGCAAGATAAGGTGCATGAAAAGTCTATTGTTCTAGGTTGGCTAGATAGGGAACTGAAGAGAAAATTGGTTATAGTGGAGGACACTCCTCCCAATTGGGATGACTTAATGGCTAACATGGGGAAAGAAAAGACAAAGAAGAAAGCTAGGGTCATTTCCAAAACTGAAAGAGATGGATCAAACAACCAGGTGGCCCATATTGCTACTCCAACTCCTGATAAAGATAGAGACAATGTGACTACAAAAGACTATCATGTGTAGACCATCGATCTAGGGCATGCATCTATGGAATAAGATATTGAGGAGTATGAAGGCTCCAGTGTTGTAATCCTTGGACGGTTGAGGAAGCAGGTGAAAACCAAGCATGGGTTGGAAAAGGAAAATGAGAGATTAAAGAGGTACTTGCAAGAGTTGATGAAACCCTTGCAGTCCATTGGTTCCTCTTCCTCTGCTGTAGGTTTCTTGCCTCAAGAGAAAATTTTTGAGCTTGAGAAGATGAAGGGCACTACACATGCCACAGTCGGTTGGTTGTAGGGAGTGAAGACCAAGGGAGATGCTGCCATCAAGGACATCTTATCTAGTGCAAAGGATACAATGAGATCAGTTGATTGGCTAAAGACTGTGCTAGCCCAAGACAAGGAGGACATAGATCTCCTACTGTAGAAAACAAAGACCATCATGGACTACACTGAAGATCAGCTGGTGAAGAGTGGAATTCTTCCTTTCTCAAGGGTTGCAGAGCCTTGGGAATGGTTTGAGATTTTGAAAATGAGGCAAAGGGCCTTGAAGAAGATACACAAATAGGGGAAGAAAATCAAGGAAACTTTGACTTGTATTTATGATAAGTGTATCTCCTTCTTTGAAATCATGACAAGGAGAAATAAATTTTCTCCAAAGCATCTTAGTTTCGAACAGTTAAGGAAATGGTGGAGGGATGTCTACTCTCCAATTAATGAAGGTCCAGTTACTGAACATCAGCTCAATGATACTGCAACCTATATTGCGGTCATTGATAGTTATCTAAAAAATAGGGCTGATTGGGATGGTGTAGTAGGGCAAGCAAGAGAGGACATCAAGTCTCTTGAGAGGAAGATTAGGGTTTTGCCTATGCCACCTATTGCCGAATTGGATAGGGTATTATTGGCAGTGCATGGTGAAGTGGAGCGTGCCAAAGAAAAGGATGGGAAGTAATTATATAGGGCTACATCGAAGTTTGTGCTTCCCATTATTCACATGCATTGAATCAATTTTTTGAGACCCCAGGCCGACTTGGATGAAATTGGTGCAAATTACACATTTCATGTTGTTTTCGAATATCTTTTGGGTCTGACCTATTGTGTGGCATTTATTATTGTAAACCCTATTTGGGCCAACCTATCTTGGGGGGGTTCTCTATAAATTAAGCATGATGCCTCATTTGTAAGATGAGAGAGTAGAATATAGAATGGAATAGTGGCAAGTTAGAAGATTTCACATTTTTAGTGAATTGTAATTAGGGTTTATCTTCAAGCAAGTGTTGTAATAGAAGACTGGAATTGTTGCCATTTTGGGTGATTTAATATAAGAAAGGATATTGTGACTTGGTATCTTTCTTGTGTTGAGTTTTATCTGGCATGTTTCTTGTTATTCTATCTTTAAAATTGCTTAAGTTTATTGTTATATGGTTTCGTGATGCTTAGGGTTTCATGCTTGAATGTTTACAATGATCTCTAGTCCATACTTTTTGTAGTTAGCTGATTGTTAGCTGCTTTCCAAAGTTAGCCTGGACTTAAAACTGTGCTTAGTTCAATTATGAATGTTCGTTCATTTGAATTGAAATAGGGTTTTCTTGAATGAATATGCATGATTTGAAAATCTTTAACACCTTAGAAGATTGCACTATTTTTGTAAGATTGCAGATTTATCTAGGTTGAATAGAAAGTAGTTTATGAAGGATCTGTCCATTTTGAACATCTTATCTTTTGCATTGTCAATCTTAGGGTTAGAATTAGTCTTAGAATTATCTCTGAAACCTTTATCTTTTGTTATTTCTTTATTATCTGGGTTAAATTTAGGGTTTGAAGTATCAACATATTGCTAGATCTAATAAATTTGAGTCCAGTGTTTTCTTGTAGTAAGGTCCCTTTGTGATTACTAGCATTTTCAAATTATCTCTGAGTTGTTTTATTTGTATTTTCAAGACCTGACATTAGAGACCTTGGGGTTATCTCCTTTTCCATAGAGATCTACCTTTCAAGAGAGATAGGATATCATATTCTATTTGAGTTGTTTCTGTGCAAAAAACATCATCAATAGGCTCTTCCTTCTTAGTCTCAAGTTCTTTCAGGCAACATGATACCTAATGTTGATCTATTTTTACCCTTAGGCTCTTCCTTCTTAGTCTTAGGTTCTTTCCTTTTAGGCAGCATGCTATCTAATGTCAACCTCTACTCGAGCTTTCTAAGTGTTTAAATGTAGGATTTCAAACAATTATATGCATGTAAAGTTGCTTCAGTAAGTTCAGTGTACTTACCTAGTATGTGATAGTTGTAGAACTTTTCCCTATTGAACTCCCAGCTTCCCGCACAACAATCCTTGCAAATGAATGCCAAAACAATCTTGAGTTCTCAATTTTAATGGCTTATGAGTTCAGTCATGTCATCATTAATATCAACCTTGTGCCAGATATTATGTGATCAGTTCATATTTCAAGTTTGAATGTGTGCCATTGTTTTTCACAAGATCTGAGGGTTGTTAAGAGTTATGCATTTAATACTGCAACTAGTAATAATGCCCTAATAGTTTGTACTACAACACCACCACCTTTTTCTTTAATTAGTGTGGGATAGCGGGGTCATGAATCTTTTTATTTATCAAACTTACCTTTGTACCACTTTCTTGAGATTTCTCTATCACGGGATAGTGGGGTATATACTTCTATACTACAAGCTTCCTTATGCTTCATCGTGGGGTAGTGGGACTCTTACTGCACTACCACTCTTATTATCTCCTTCCTTGTGGGGTGGTGGGTTGTTCCCCGTTATATCACACTGTTCACTTTTCCTTGTCATGGTACTATAGTTATAAGTAATTAAGCTCTTTTATACCACCCAACCACACCTTTATTATAATACCCCCATAGTATTACGATGAATACTTTTATGTTGTCTGTTATATACTTCTAGCTCACTAAGGGTTCAAATTGTTGTTGCGAGATTGTGGTAAAGGAATTTTATGGATGTAAAATAGCTTGAAATATTTTTGCTTAATTATATATAATGAATTTTTGGCCTTATATAAGTCTTTAAATGATAGTTAGACTTAAAAAATTTATGTCTTTTATAGTGCAAAGGCCTAGTAAAAAATAAAAAGGAATATAAGGGTCCTCAAGTCATGGAGCTCAAGGTTAATTGTGATGATGGAACTAGGAAAAATTTGAAGGTTCTAACACACCTCATGATGAACTAGAGTATGTTTTTATAAATTATTTTCTTGTGAATATATCCCTAAGGAGAATTTGTATGATACCTATAATTGTAAACATCTTCTTGGTTTTTGACTACAAATTCTTTTTAATCTGCAAACTAAATTCTATTTTAAGTTTCCATTTGCAGTTATCAGCAGATTGGAAAGTCAACAGTTATCAACTTATGAACTCAATAAAGTTTTACTGATTCAAGTTACTGATTTATATATTACTGTTTATTTGGACTTCAGGAAATGATGAAAAGGACTGTAAGGCACAAATTAGATGATAGTGATCATAATGCTGAAATTTTAGTGACGAAATATGAGTGCTTTCGTAGAGAAAAAGTGGCCAAGAATAATGAATATCTATCGCATCTTGGTTTTACAAACAGGCAAGTTGTAAATCCACTAAGTAGTATATTATTTGTTTAATAGTGTAATGAAATTTTATAGGTAAGAGATTTATGTATTATAAACATAATATGATATTCTTTTTGTTTTATATGCAAGAAAAAGAGTGCAAAGAAAATGTGGAGAAAAAAAGAGGAAAGAAAAGATAGAATGATGCCATCTCATAGAAGCCAATGTATTTGTGATTCAACAAATATAGTTGATGAAAAAAATAGTTGTGATGATGTGTAGCTTGATATAGCACATGGTGATGTGTAGCCTGATATAGCACATGGTGATGTGCAATGTCATGATGATCTCTTAGCACAAAGTCTAAGAGAGATTATTGAACAACATCAGAGCAAAGGAACAATAGGTTTACAAATGATTTATTGAACATTAAAGAATGTGTTTGAAGTGAAATCTACGGAGATCGATACTGATCTACCTACTCATTTCACACCTGATGTGGCCAAGGAGCATGAAGTTTAGGTTAATGAAGGGTAAGTGCAAGAAGTTGAGTCAACGAAATGTGGAAGTTTTTGCCTTAGCCAAAAAAATGAAATCGGCATTGCAAAAACGGGATCCAGTGTAGGTTCGGGTTCTCGAGCCTAAAATCAAAAAATAGGATCCCGTTTTTAAAAAAACAGGATCTCGTTTTGAAAATTTCCATTTTTGGAAAGTTTTCAAAACGCGATCTTCCATTTTTGGAAAAAACGGATCCTTTTGAAACTTTCCAAAATGGAAATTTTCCATTTTGGCAATTTTAAAAACGGGATCCCATTTTGCACCGTATCGTAAAAGCATTAAAAAAATGTTTTTTTTATAAAACGGGATCCCGTTTTTTAAAATATGAGTTTTTGGTCAAGTTTGTACTTTGGTTTTTGGTTCGTGAAAAGCATTGGAAATCTGAACCTAGGCCTTCAACCTTGTTTGACCTGCAAGTTGAAGGTCCTAACAATGTTAGAGAAACATACCGAGTTTGGACATATGGTTGATGACATTTTTTGCAGTATTTTTTGACGAAATTAAAAACCGTTTTAGATGAGACAATGTAGATTCCAAATATGTAATTTTTTTTACAATTGGATTTTTTTTCTATTTTTCAATTAATTTATGATGAAACTGGTCCATAAACTTTACATATAAAGGTTTTTTACTATTTTAATAACTTTTGATCAACATAACATTTTGACGAATGGATTGCATGAGAACAAAATTCAGACAATTCTTTTCAATTTTAATTTTTTTTTTCTTAAATGATAAGTTTAGGTCATCTTATGCGTGTCGTACACAACGATTTTTCAAAACGATAAATATTCCTAATAAAAATTTAACAAAAAAAAAAATTCAATAAAAAATTACAAAAAATATCGAATACAAAGCTTTAGTGAGTCACAAATATTTTCCCAAAAGGATTTAGAAAAATACGATAATTTATGTCAAAATATGGATATCGTACATATGCATGGTATGGTAAAAAAAAGTGAATTTTAAATAGTGGTTTTTAGAAACACCTATTGAAACTCAATTTGTACAATCTGGGTATTGAAATAAATTACATATTAAGAAACTAGACTCTAAGTACTACATTTTATGATTAGTGACTTTTTTGAAGATTTCATCTCTAAGTGCTTCAAATATTAAGGTCAAATGTGTCAAATTCTGAAAATCAGGGAAAACACTTCCACTTTTTAGCCCAAAAGTGGACTCGACTTCTTGCCAACACCCTGAAAGTCATGAAGAGAGACAACTAGTTGCATCTGATGTGCCTCAAAGTGCACCTATTGCATCTAGACATTTTGATTGAACTAGTGGATCAGCTAGAAATACTAGTAGTGCTTTAATAGAAGATTTGTCTCCTTTTGTCAAAAGATAAATATTGAGTCAAGATTTGTATAGATCTATAGAGAGGAATAAAAAACAAAACAAAATTAGAAGGAAAGAAGCCATTCATGGTTGAGGTATCGAGAGATAGTGAGCCCATTGGACCAAATGCTACAAAGTGGGCCTCTGAGTTGGGTGTAAGATGTAGGGCCCATTTGGATATTTGCAAATAAAATTTTTGCAGAGCAAGATCCACGAATTGTGGAAAATGTTATACAAAAAAATGGAAGATTCTTTTGAGACTATCGATGGACAAATCTCTAGAAAATATTACAAGAAAAATATGAGAATTTTGATGAACAATTTAAGATACAATTGCAAAAAAACAATCATGGAGGGAAAAGAGAGGTTAGACTCCACTCTATCTCCTAAACAGTGGGAGGCATTGAAAGACAGTATGCATTCCAAAAAATATTTGGTGAAGAGTAACAAAGGTAAGAGAGCAAGAGATAATGTGAGGGCTAGATATAAATTTGGTCGAGGTGGGTTGCAGGATAAAATGAAAAAAATTGCAATAAGTGTATGGCTTTTTAGTTCAATTTACATTGTGTTATTTATTTTGATTTTTTATTGAACTAACTATATGTTGAAATTGATATTGTATTTTAGGTGGAAAATAGTAATAGAGAAGTAGGTGCAGAAGATATTGTCAATTATACGACAACACTAGATCCTAGAAAATCTAAGAGTAGGATGAAGTGGAAATCTAGTTCGTCAATAAAGATTTCACAACCATCTCTTAAATTCCCAGTAGGAGCCTCTCTAGATCATGTCAGCTCAAATAAAGGGTACTAAAAGGTAATGAGTTGCATATTCAATTTCACTCAACAAGTTTCGTTGTTGGTTGCCTCAATTAACTCTATAGTTTTTGCATGGAATGAGCATAAATCCATGGATTCAAATGAGGTAAGAGGCTCTATCGATATCATTTCTTCTTGTATGGAAATTATGTATACAAATGCCTATTAATATGTAGATTATTGAAATCTGAGCATAGGAGAATCCAACCCAGTTTCTTTATTGTTGGAGTGATCCACAAAATGTTCTTTTGGAAAAATTTATTGCTTGCATTCTTTACTTGACTATTGAATGCTTTGTATATTTTTTTGCACGATGGTTAAACCACATGTAGAGAAATTTTATCAAAGGAATAGGAAAACAAAAACACCATCACGATGTCAATAGAGCTACTAATATTGATAGTGATCATGATGAACTAGACAAGAATGTGCAACACATTCATCATAGTTGTGTTGAAGTTGAGGTAATACAATAGTTGTCAATTATCTGTCCTAATGTTTTGTCATAGTTCATGCTTAAAATTTTCTTCTGGAATTTTTTTTATAGCTTTTGCATTCTTTAAGTTGTAAGTTAATCTAGATCCCAATGTTTTTTCATTCTTATTTTAGACAAAAAATTATAGATTTTGCATTATTTAAGTTGTAAGTTAATCTGTCCCAATGTTTTGTCATTCTTCATGCTTAAAATATTCTTTTGGACAAAAATTTATAGCTTTTGCATTCTTTACTTATATTAATTTTTTCATGATGATTAAACCACATGGAGAGAAATTATATGAAATCAGAACAAAAAGAAAAAGGCCCTATCAATAGAACTCTCTACAAAGATGTACAAATTTATGTCAGTTATGACATTGATAGTGATTATGATGATGAACTTAACAAGCATGCACATGATATTCATAGTATTAGTCGTATTGAACTCGAGGTGAGTGCTATGAAAACACATGCAAGTAAGTGCTATTCAAGTAAGTAATGGTTGTTTTATTATGTAAATAAGGGTAATATTTACCTATTTGATAGAAGCTAGTTAGAATAGTAGTGAAGTGTAATTAGCTAGTATACATAGATTATGGAAATAAGGGAGAACCTATAACTTACATATGGAAGCTTAGAACTTAGTTGTAATGGAGTATTGCATAGATAGATTTTGACAATGCATTAGTGCATTGTGTTTGGGGATTCCATGGTCCTCAATTGGGGGAATTTTATTACCAATCCATGTGTATTTTTGGAGTACTCATATAGTCTAGCACAATTGTAGCCTTGCCCTCCATTTTTTTGTACCTCGTAATGGGTTAGTCATTTTTCAAAGTAAAAAGTTGCTTCTTTGCTATTCAACAAAATTAGAAAAATCACATACAAAAACTAATTTGTTCCAAGATATAAGACATTACATACAACTGTCAAAATAAAATATAATGTGTGTTTTATACCTCAATACAATGTGTATTTTTTTTTTTTGACATTTATTGATAAACTCCTAGAAGGTGATAAAGTTGAGCTGTTAGATATATTTGATGGTGTTGTTCTAGGCATTGGGCATATTAACTCACTATATATTGTACACATAGTCAAATTGAAAAGAAAAAGAGATGCAAATGTAAATATTTTAAAGGTCACAACATACCCCTTGCTTATGAAGATAAAATAGATGGCATTGTCCATTTGAAAGAGAAAGAAGGGACCTTCACACGGTGACCACTGAAATATTTGAGAAAAATGGCATAGTTGATGTTTATCATGTACTAGTTGTTAGACAACTTGGCCCACTACTTTATGCAATATTTTGGATGTTTTGCTCAAGGATCTTAGTGGTTTTTGTCTATTTTGGAGTTGTATAAGCAAAAAGAGGCATTGTAACTCAATATTCTTAGTCACAACACTGAGAGACACACTTTGTAACACATTTTTCAAAGCAAAGACACATATTTATGTCTCATATCTACTGTAAGAACACTTTTTCTCAATAAATTTTTAGTATTTTTCTTTATAAATAACTATTTGATTATGTGCAAATGAATGATTGATTTTTTTTCTATTTTGTGTTTAAACCTCAAAAGCATTGTCTCATTTACAACACTTTTAGGAAGAACCTAGTGAACAAAAAAGAATTAAATAAACTACAAAATGACTAAATATACTACCAATTGATAGAAATTAGTGAATAAATATGACTAAATATAATGATTATGCAATTAGTAAACAATGTATCGATATACTACAAGTTGAAAGAAATCAATGAAAAAACAATTAAATAAACTACCAAATTGATCAAAATGATGATTAAAATTAATGACTAAATACACTACCAATGGATGAAAATCAGTGAATAAAAATGACTAAATAAGTGACTAGTTAACAACAATCAATGACTAAATTAATGACTAAATATATCAGTGAATTAAAAATTACTAAGTAAGTGACTAGATTACAAAAATCAATGACTAAATATATCAATGAATAAAAATGACTAAATAAGTGACCAGATTAAAACAATCAATGAATAGATCAATGACTAAATATACTACCAAATTGATCAATCAAAACAACTAATAAATGACTAAACATGGTTTACTCATCAATTTGATCGCATTATAAATGACTAGCAATAAACTAACGATGGTCACGTGATCATGTTTGGTCATTTATATGTAGTTTTTAGTAAATTTTTAATCATTTATTGATGTTTATGTACTAGTGGTATGAGGGTTTTGAAGGTTTAAGGGACAACTAATTCACCCCCTCCCCTCTTAATTGTCTTATGCATTTTACAATTGGTATAAGATCAAGGTTCCTTGTAAGAAATATTAAACACTTAAGGTAGATCTAGGATGAAACACAAAAAAGAGATCCCTATATTTGATGGAACAAATTATGCATTCTAGAAGACAAACATGGAAAATATTCTAGTCTACCATAGATATGATGTTTGGAAGTTTGTTAAGAATGGTTACACTGAACCTAAAAATGATCCAAGTACTATTGATGAGATCAAGGCCTATGAAACAAATGGTAAAGCAAGGTGTGTCTCTTAAATAGTCTTAAAAATTTTGAATTAGTGAAAGTGATGAGTATGAAAACTACTAAAGTGATTTGGGATAAGTTATAAAGTATTTATGAAGGATATGATAAGGTCAAAGAAGCTAAGATGTAGAATCTAAAGATCATGTTTGAGAACCTGAGGATTTATGAAGAAGAAAATGTTACAAGCTATATGTAGAGGGTAGATGAAGTTCTTAGCTCCATCAGAGGTCTTGGTGGTGAGCTAAAAGAAACATATGTGGTAAAGAAAATTCTCAGAACTCTTCCTAAATTTTATAGTCATAAAGTGTACTATTAAAGAATTTTCAAATTTGATTAATATACTAGAGATCAGTTTTATGTCTCTTTAACTTATTTTGAGATGAGAGAATATGGAACAAGTAGTGGTGCAAAAGTTGAGACTTATTTTAAGGTTTCTAAATCAAAGGAGATCAAGGAATCAGATTAGGAGGATCTTGATGAAATATAAGCTAAATTTGTAAGGATAATGAATAAGGGTACTAGAAAGAACAATGTTAAGTTTCCTTTCAAATATTTTAGTTGTGGAAAGATAGAGCATTATGCTTCAATATATCCATACAGAGCTTTGAATAACAAACATAAGGAGAAAAAAGGTAAGATCAAGAAAATATATTATGTTATAGAAGATGCAAGTATTTTTTTAGAATGAATCTGATTATGAGATGATGATGATGAATTCTTTTTCATGGCTTTAAAATATATTTTTTTTCTACTAACTCTAAGAGATGTGTCAAGGAAAGCCCTCTAGAGACAAAGGGTAAGATTGAAGGGTCTTTGGTATCTTATTTTCATTCTAGACAATAGAAGAACTATTGGATCATTGAAAAAGGATGCTTTGATCATATGATTAGTGACAAGAGTAGGTTTGTTAAAATTGAAAATTATGATGGGGGATGCATTGGATTTGGTTATGATACATCTACTAAGATATATGGAAAAGGTTCTATCAGTTTTGATGGTAAACATAACACTGATGATGTTTACTATGCTAAGGGTTTAAGGAATAAACTATTGAGTGTTGGAAAAATGTGTAGTAGAGGATACAATCTTATGTTTCAGGATGATGGATATGAGATCAAAAAGGATCCATAACTGTGGTTGCTACTAAAAGAAGGTAAAATGGGAATTTTTATCAACTTATGGTGCTAATGGTCATTGTTTTATGACTTAGATTAATGAAATATGGCTATTGTATAGAAGGATGCATCACATCAACTTTGATAGCCTAGTAGGGATAAGTTTAGTTCAAGCTATGAGATATCTACCAAATATTACAAAACCTATAAATGCTATTTTCAAAGAATGTCAAATTAAAAAGAAAGCAAGAAGAAGCTTCAAATTCAAAGAATAATCTACTACTTGTAGACATGGAAGATTGACTGACACACTTGATCCTAATTACTAACATCGTTTCATCCTGAATCATACTCTTAGCTTGTCATCACTTTTAATCTCTTAATTAAATAAATCATTATCTATTTAATTAAGTCATTTTCCCCTCTGTTGATTAAATTAATCAAATTAATTTAATTAACCCTAAATCTCTATTCATTTAAATAATTCATTTTATTTAAATTAAATCTCTAAAGTCCTCTTATTAAATTGAATAAATTAAAACCTTATTTGATTTAATCTAACATTACCCCCTTTAGTTAAATAAATCAAAACATTTATTTAATTAAACCCATCCTCTCAATTTGATTTAAATTAACTCATAAATTTAAGTCTAAATTGTCACATCTCCTAAATCCCCATTCAATTAATTAATTTTTGATTAATTTAATCCTAAAATATGTCACATTCTCTAGAGAATGCAACTTGCACAATAAATCAATTACTTTGATTTATTAAATTATCTATTTTCTCTCAACATGGAATAAGGGAGGAATATTCCTTCAAATTTGAATTCAAATCCAAATGGATTTGTCCTTCAAACAAAGCATTCACTCCTCTTACATGTCCTTGTGCATTGAGCCAAGTGGCATTTACTTCATTCTTTTTTCCCTCTCACATGTCATTTTTTCAATTTCAAATTCCACCTAATATCATTTATTGGCACTTTGATCAAAATGTGCACAACCTTCATCCATTCACATATTGACAAGTGGCACTTGGCCATTGGATGTTGAATGATCCCACATTGCTCACTTTCACTCTCTCTTCCAATTTGGAAATCTATAAATGAGAGACTCTTCCTCTCATTCTTCATGCACAATCCAAGCAAGTTTACTATACTTCATTTCATCCACAACTTATCCATTTCATATCAAGTGTTCATCATTTTCATGGTTTCATAGCAAGGTTATGCCAAAATTTCATCAAGGAGCTACAATCCTCACCAAATCATCATCAAGATTACAAATGAGTTGGGAAAGGGCCAATTTCTACACACAATTGGCACCAAATCCCCATGGGATAGAGAGTTTGATTTGCATTGAATAAGATTTAATATCTTTTGTTCATATTTGTTTGTGTTCTTCATCTTATTTCTTACTCTTTGCAATTTAAATGGATTTCATGGGGAATGCTGATTCTCACTTGCATTTGATCTAACAATGTGCTTGTTTTCCATGTTTGTGTAGGTGTAGGATTGGTGTTCACATTTTGGCGCTATAAGGAGGGCGGATTTGGAGGAATTCATCACGTTTTCCAAATATCTATGGTTTTTTGAAATTTTTTGTGCCTACAGGAAATTGTACCACTCACAGTCCCACGGCTCCATATTGCATTACTGACAGACAGGTGGCGCTATATTGCACCGCTCAAAATTCCAAACTCCACAGCCAAAGTCTTCCTGCCCACAGATTTCAAATTTATAAACTACGTCGTGGGTTTCTAAACTTCAAACTATGTCGTTGGGCTAAAATAGCATCGCATTTGTGCTCTTTGTCCTCCTATAGAGCACCACTCTTGTAGAAGTTGATAAAACTCAACCTTATAGTCCCCAAGAATCACCTACAAGCAATCACCTATCACATGCAACAGATATTCAGAACAAAACTATAAGAGATGTTTTGTAAACCCTCAGAGCAAGAATGTGCAAGCTCAAAACCAGAAAATGATTATTGAATAATATGATAATTACAATGTGATCAATCCTTATGAGGAGATCAAGAAAACCTAAAATTAGGAAACCCTAGTGTGCACACTTAATAATTAATAAATAATTATTAATGTGCCTAAGTTTAGCTTAAGAAACCTAAAGGAATAAGTGACTTAATTAATTAACCAATATGATTAAATTAATTAAGTGGAATAACTTATTACTCTAAAACCCCCCCTTAAGATGAACTTAGAGAGTAGCTAAAAAACTAGAAAAAAGATGCATGAAAGCAAATATGGGTCCCGAAAACAAAGGCTTGATCAGGTACCCAAGTACAAATTCAATGCAAACAAAACTAATCGGGGTAAAGGAGAAAACCTAGTGGGAACAAAAATCCTCCCCAAAATAGAATGTAAAGAGCAACTAAGTGATGAAAGATGGAGGACTCCATAAGACCCCCCAAGAACACCATCCATCACAAAGATACATGAAAGAACCCCCCCCAGAAGAGAGGAAGAAAGAGACCACAAATCCCCCCCAAAATGAAGTAGCCCCAAAAGAACTGAAGAAACTGCATCTCCTGAAAGAAGTGAGAGGGAAGAGGTTGAATGAAAGAAATCTATGAAGGTGAAGTAGGTGTAGCCCAAGATGTCTCCACAGAAGTAGCTGTGACCTCAACAAATGAAGAAGTCAAAGTAGGTGAAGATTGAACAGAAACCTCCAAAGATGGATGCTCAACTAGATCCTGTTGCACTGAAACGGAAGAAACCACATCTGGAATCATAGAAGTATCATCAACTACAACAATAGGTGAAGGAGATGGAATTGATGGCTCAAGAGCAAGATCTGAAGTGAGAAATCCAATGTTCAAGTAGCCAAATGTCTCCTCTAAATGATGATTCACACTAGTAATGTGTTGAAAAATTGTAGGAACAAAAGCACCAACAGTAGCAAAATCTGCAAAGGAATACAACTGAGATGAGTGATCCACCATCCCAGTAGCAATAATTGCTCTACCCTCCAATTCTATGATGATAACTGAATCAGGTGTGAACTCCACAGACCTCCCATTGCCTCCATGTGTGATCTGATATATAGAAAGAAGGTTGTTCATCAAATGAGGAACACACAAGACATCCTGAAAAGTGTTGTCCCTAAAACTAATAAACCCCTTCCCTATAACACTCATGTAAGTATTGTTTCCCATCAAAATAGGAGACATAGTGTGAGACTCAAAGGAAGTGAACATAGACTGTGTAGAGGCCATATGATGAGATTCTCCTAAATCTAGAAGCCATCTCCTTGATCCAAGACTCGAAGAAGCACAAAGAGCATGCCCCTTCATAGCTGATGAAGTATGTAAACCAGTTGTGCCTTGTCATGATGTACTAAAGAAGAAGAAGGAGGGGAAGGAGATGATCCAGACATCCTAGAAGGAAAACCAATCTGATGTTTTTGAAGAAGATTCTTTAGCTCATCAATGTCCTTCTTGTAGAAATTATGTTTTGCATGTCCTTCTCTCTTGCAATATGCACATGGGCCCTTCTCCTTCCTAAATGATTTCCCCTTAGAAAAGGATGATGAATCTGAGGACTCCTTCTGCTACTCATGAGATTTGGAATCCTTTTGTTTTTGTTTCTTGTCTTTTCCTATAGAAGCCTTTTGATCTCTGGGCTCCTGTGATGCAATAAGTTCTTGTGATGAAGAGGGCTTCAACTTGCCCATATTTCCCAACTTGGCTTGCTCTCAAGTGAGTTAAGATGCAAAATCATCAAAAGAAGGCATAGTAAATCTAGTACCAAGTGCATCCCTAGTAGCATAAAAGGTAGAGACAACAACTGAATAATTTGGTCCAAGCTTAGAAAGAATGGACAATATCAACTGAGAGTCTTCCTTCTGAACATCACACTGTGACAACTACAATCTAAGAGACTTGAGTATTGTGAAAAACTCCTAGATGCTATCAAAATCCCTAGGATTTAAGCCAATAAGTTCATTCTCTAACTGAAACCCTTGCATAGTATCCTACTTCCCAAATAAAGACTACAAAGTAGTCCAAACCTCATGGGGTGTAGTGCAAGAATCAATATGAAAAAGAAGGTTAGAAGAAAGAGAAAGACATAATGTACCATAAGCTTCATCACATCTATTAAACCACTTTCTCTTTTCAGCAACACCTGTAGGTTCAATTTATGTACCCATGGTTACCTATACAACCCTTTGCGTTTCAAGTGAATCTCCATTTGTTTTTTCCAACCAAAATAGTTCAATGGAGTAAGGGTGCAATTTTATGTGTATCCATGACAAAAAACAATAATATATACTCTCAAATTAAAAAAAATGATCGTTGATCTCAAAAAAATACCTTGATTGCACGCTTCCCAAGAAAATAATTGAAAAACCAAAGGCTGAGATCAAATAGTAATATCAAATACCTAGTAAAAAAATCTAAAAAAAATAGGTCTAGTATCTATGTAGAGCACTAAACCAGCTTTCTGACGCCTATTTTTTTTTGCAAAACTGAGTCCGGACGCAAAAGATATGCCTCCCTGAGTGAAAATAGAAAATTTTGGCTTTGACAGGCAAAAATGTCACCAAAAATGAAAAATGAAAAATTCTAACCTCCACCACTATGAAGAGCGTCAAATCAGCTTTTCGACGATATTTCATTTTCAAAAAAAGGACACCATATTCCCAAGTTATAGCCAATTCTGTGAAACTGCTTTGATTTGCCCAATAAAGCGTTATGCAGCTCTCAGGGGCTAAAAAAAATAGGGCCCTGGTCATATGGCGACTAGGGGGCTGGCAGCTAGGGGCTGGAGCCATAGCTCTTAGTCACCCACTTGACCACCTGTAGGGCCTCAGAGTCCAACGGGGCTGGGCACAGCTCCTGGTCGCTAATAGGACCAGCGCTAAGCCCTCAGGGGCTGGAGGGAGCCGGTCAGCGGCGGGGGAGGAGGTCGGCAACGCCGCTCGGATCGCTGCGCCGCCAGTGGTGGATGGGTGGAATGGCAGTGGTGGGTTGGTCCTGCATTGGCCATGCAAAAATTATGAATAAATTTGATTTTTTAATAATTTTTTTGAAATTCGTGATAATTTTCGCCTCTGATTGCGTGCTGTGGAGGCCGTACGGCCTCTCTGGCAAAAATTTTTTTGCCTTTTTTTTCAACAGGTCCAAAATTGATGAAAGAAAAGGCATTTCTAGGGTTTTTGGGCATCTTGAACGTGATGGCGATGTCTGTTTTTCCCAAAAATAAACAAAAAATATGCCAAGCCCTAGATGCACAAAAAATCAGTCTAGCTTGAAGCCCTTGCATAGAAAAAATTGCTGTGAGAGAATATCTTCAAATCACGAATAGGCAATCGTAGGTTTGGAGCTCTGATACCATGTAGAATTTGATAAAATTCAAGCTCACAGTCCCCAAGAATTACCTGGAAGAAATCACCTATCACATGCAATAGATATTCAGAACAAAACTGTAAGTGGTGAATATGTGAATGAGATCAAAACACTTCTTAATAAGACATTATATCAAAGATAACTCAAATTGAACTAAATCAAAGCAGTAATCAATTGAAATCATCATATTGTTCTCTATCCTCAAAGATTTATTAAATCCAAATTGCTCTCAGATTATTTAAGCAAATAAGATTCTTAAAATGACTATATGAAGAACGAGATAATGATAATGCAATGCTAAATGATAAATCAATTAAACTAGCATGATATTGATGTGAAACAGATAATTGCAACTACAGGAGGCAGCCATGGTTGAAAGCTTGATTGCTTGATGCTTGAAGTCTGGATTCCTATAGAGTAAGAGTGCAAAAGCTTGATTATCTAGATCCTTTTCCTGATTCAATGAGGCTGTATTTATAGAATTCCTGGCTATAGAAATGCACAGGGAAAGCTTTCAGAGGCTTGGATTCAATCTGGAGAATTGAATGGTGAGAGATGGAGGAGATTGAGAGAAAGATGGAGATTGTCTCTACCCATGAAAACACCAGGCAAGAGAAGAGGAAAAATTGATGGAGGAGGATTGACAGATCAAATTCCAAATTTGTCTCCAATTTGTCTCCAAAACTTCCCGTGAAGTTTCAATCAATTAATTTGACATACTTTGACATAAATTAGATATGGTTTAGACATAGGAAATCTAATTCATTTTTGAGAGAATATAGATTGGAATATTCCTTGTGCAACAATTCAAATATTTTGATTTATTTAAATTAGGAAATGAGAGATAAATAATTTAATAAAACAAACTATAGGATAGTTGTTTATTAAATTAATCAGAGGAATATGGTAATTAATCAATAAAGTGTTTTGATCCTTATTTAATTAATTTAAAATGGATGTGATAGATTGAAATAGGGATTTGATAAGTAAATCGAACAAAGTATTTATTTTTGTTTATTTAATTAAGATGAATTTAATGGTGAACTATATAAATAAATATTTCTATTTATTCAAAAGTAGAGGAAATTATGATAATTAATCAAATAACTTGTATTTAATTAATCGGATGCTCCAGACCAATTTTAGGTGTATACATTTTACCCCTCTTCGAAGTGATGTGTTTATGAATTGCTTTAAAGAAATATTTTGCTGCTACTGCTAGGAATGATGATTTTGAAAAATAATTCCGTATGCCCCAGACATGCCCCAGATTTTGATTTTCAGATGATTTGATGACAATATGCCCCCTCGGGAGATAAATTAATGATGTCATGATTTTTAGAAATTTTCAAAAATTTGATGATTGTCCGATGTTTTGATGATGTTTCAATAATAAAATAATTTATCTCCCGATAAATGATGAAGAAATGAGCCCTCATATGAGTTTTAATTAATTTCATGGATAAAATTAATCAAAATATAATTAAATCCACCAAAAATACCTTTTCAAAAACTATAAATAGTGCTAAAATGTCATTTTCAAAGTCATATTTGCTTTTTGAGTTTAAAATTCTTAGTGATTAAGACTTTTTTGTCAGCTGGAGTGAGATGCCTATCCCCTACCACACTCACCGATTCGAGTGCGTTCGACGTCACCAACGATCGTCTGCGTATGGACCTCCGGTATGTACCCCTCGACCTCCTCGTAATTCATGCATTTTTGTTTTTTATGCTTTTTAGTGTCTAGGCGTGTCCAAGTCTGTTTTAGCACTTTCAAGCCGCGCTGTAGTGCTTACATTCCGATATAGCTCTTTCAATAGGTATTTTAGCACTTATGTTTAAAACTCTGGCACTTCCGATCAATAAAGTAGCACTTTCAGTGATTTAGCGCTTAGGAGTCAAGAATTAGTGATTTGAAGCCTGTTTTTAGCGCTTTGAGACTTTCAGCGCTTTGAGTCGGTGAATTAGCACTTTCAGGGTCTGTTCTAGTGCTTCTGGTAAAGCAGCGCTTTGATGGCCTGTTGTAGTGCTTTGATGCGAAAAATTAGCGCTTCGAAACTTTTTGCATTTTGGGTCCTTGTTTTAGGGCTTCGGGGTGCTGAAATAGTGCTTTCAAGATTTAGCAGTTTGGGTTCCTATTTTAGCGCTTTTAACTGATAAAGTAGCGCTTTTGGGATTTAGCGCTTTGGAAGCCTGTTTTAGCGCTTTTGGTCAAAATTGAAGATTTTGACTTTGTGAACTTTGATTTTGTCAATTCTGATCATGTCCATTCTTCTGATTGGTATGATTGATAATCCACATTCTCGATGCTGGATTTGATGATTTAAATAAGACTAACTCTCGTGATAGGCGAGAAAAAATCCTATTTCTTGATGATCCTCATGATAGGAAAGGAAATGATTCAATACCTGATAAATCTCATGATAGGCGAGATCTAGATAATGTTTTGATGAACCTCATGATAGGTGAGGTTTGATGTTCGCCTATGAATTTTGATTGAAAATCCATACCACAGCTTTTGAAATAGACTTGATAGTAGAATGACATTTGATTCTTGACATAGTTTATTGATTGTATATTTTTCGTTATGATGGTAGGAGGATCTGGGTACTCTCCAGATACGAGAGAGATTTCCTCAGATGACAGATTTGATATTGCACTTGACACTGGATGAGCTTTAGGTGATAGGCCATTGTGGCCTTACGAGCTTACTTGAGATGCCCCAGATTAGGATTAATCGAGGTCTGTTGACCGTGTTAGCTGAGAGGTGGCATAGCGACCACAACACCTTTCACCTACCTACCGGCAATATGACAGTCACACCAGAGGATGTGTGGCATATATTGCGCATTCCGTTTATGGGGGAGATTTTTACATATGATTCTCATGGGACTAGCAGCAGAGATTCTCTCTGTCGAGTATTTCAGGATCAGGACATAGAGGGTTCGAGCATTCGATGGCGGAGGATTGCGGATTCTTACGCGACACTACCAGTAGTGCTAGCTAGATTCATTGGAGGTTTCTTTTGCCCTGATCGCAGGTCAAAGGGATTCCTCATCGGCTGGGGTAGGACTCTTGAGAGCATGATGGTACATGGTACCAGATATGTATGGGGGATGTGCATGTTAATGCATCTTTATCATGATCTGCATTTAGTTGTGTACTTAGGTGCACCTAGTTTATCGGCAGGGGTGATCCTGTTACAAGTTTGGGCTTGGGAGCATTTCGCTATTTTTTAGCTATTTCCAGTTGCAGACAGACCAACCGGTAGACCGTATGTTTTTAGATACAGTGGTCAGTTCACACAGGCTCGGATGGGAAAGTTAGAGCATTCAAGATGAGTATTTGATGACACTGAGACAGTTATCTGGCATCCTTACCTTGACTATGAGGAATAAGATGAGGATGGTGTAGTATTGAGATATCTTTGCGATTATATGTACCTCATTGGTCGAACTCCATTCATTCTTGAGAGATTCTTGCTCCGTCGGGTATATAGACAGTACGACATTGTTCAGTGCATGCCATAGGGAGTAGCCCATTATGCACGAGACACATGGATATTCCAGATTAGAGTCCCACACTGTCCTATGACATCATTGTAGAGAGATATAAGGCATTATAGCCATCTCCTTGAGACATGCGGAGAGACATCTCTAAGGCAGCTATCACAGAGGATTACGCAGCATTTCTAGCTTTGGTCCCCCATCCTCACATTACTATCCCAGGTGAGCCAACACCTTTACCTGTAGAGGAGGATGTGGGAGAGGGTTTTGCAGACAGCAGGGGTGGAGATGATTCTTCATCCAGCAGTGGTTCAGAGAGCAGTGGGAATTCAAGTAGCAGCAGTGATGATAGTGATAGCGGTAGTGGGAGGAGGCAAAGCGGCAGGGCTAGATAGCAGCAGTGTTCCCTCTTCTAGTAGGCCTCGTAAGAGGTAGGCAGTGATAGTGCCAGTCGTCAGACAACAGAGACAGATAGCTGGGCTCTAGGCACAGGTCCAGACTTTGCAGGTGGAGTTGGTACAGGCTCAAGGTATGCTTGTGCAGAATCAGACCCAGATGCAGGCACAGGCATAGGCTCACGCATAGGCCTTAGCACAGGTACAAGGTCAGTTAGCCACAATGCAGACGCAGGTTGATACCCTGATAGCAGAGCGAGACAGTGCTCGGCAGATTGTTGAGAGGGCACAGGAGAGAGCCGAGACCCTACAGAGAGTTGCCGATGGTAGCTCAGTTTCAGATTATATGAGAGAGGTTTTGTGGGCTGCCCGAGAGGTTGAGTTTTACAAAGGCCGGTATCATGATGTAGTGCCTGCCGAGTGCCGAGTCAGTTATGCCCCATCGAGATCTGGGCGGACTCACACACGGACAGTCAGTGAGGGGGTGACACAGCCTCCATGCAAAGATTCCAGAGATCTGGGTCCTTCTGGGGGTGGTGGTGGTAGTGGTACAGGTCTTGTTAGGCCTGCTCACTCTGGCAGTAGTAGGTCGTAGATGCCATTGTGATCCTCTATGCTGTATTTTATGATGTAGCTCATTGTATGATGATGTATTTTGTAGACCAGACTTCATTGTATACTTGACAATTTGTGATATATATATGAGATGCAGTTGATGTGATATGATGATGGCTTTATGATTTCTATGTGATGGATGCTTTTATTATATGATTCTATGATGATTTAATTCTAAATGTGATGATGTATGTGAATGATTATTTATTTTAATACAATGATGCAATGATAAATGTATGTGTATAATATATGATATATGGATATATGATGTGATCAAAATGTGATAATATGTATGGATGGATGGATAAATGTTTTTTTTAATTTTATGGAATGATCTTATGATGGGTGTAATGATAATATTTTATTTATTAAATGTATGGATATATGATTGTATCAATAACATAGTAATAATGATGATGTCATGATGTTTTATGATGAATGCTAATGGATTTTATTTAAATGTATGGATGGTAAATGATGAAAATTTTAATGATGAGATGATGACTTGTAACTATATAGTAAATGATGATGATTTTGGATTTTATGTCAAGTATACTCAGTCTTATTTGTAGATTAGATAATCATTGATTGGAATCCTTTATACAACAAATACTCTATAGATAATGAATGATGATGAATGCAATCTAATTTAATCATGCAATGATATGCAAAATAGACGTCATTTTAACAGTCTTTTTGTGCTTGGTATCATCATAGAGCTTTATTGAATGTTGAAAGTGAATACAAGCATCGATGGTTGTGTTAATCCAATGACGACCTGAGTACTACTTTCATGATTTTTGATATTGCAATTGAACACAAGCATCGAGGTATAATTGAACCGAGATGACCTTAGCATTCATTGTGTAAACAAGCAGTGATTAATCATTTCAATGTGTGAATTATGAATGCCATCAGTGATACATTTGCATAGCACATCCCCTAACAATTCACACATTTATATGATTAACGTACTGATAGCAAACAATAAAAATATCATTCTTTTTCCTTATTCCTCTAGTTCAATACATCATTGAGTTACTCCAAAGAAATGATAATCAAAAAGTACAATTTATCCATTGATTACTTAGAGTTTTCCATTCATTATTCACATTTTAGATCATCCATCCTGATTTTGACATGTTTTTGGATTTTTGAGATTTTTCGAGATATTTTTGGATTTTCAAGATTTTGACAAAAAAACCTAACCTAGTAACCTATCTTAGGTGTCTCAGGGGCTGATTTAAGATTAGCCTTGCCTATGTTACACATGCAAAGACCACGTAGTTCGACTGACATAGACCTATGTTTTTGGACATTGGTTTTTCAGACTTACCTTTTTGACATGTTTTTGGATTTTCGATACGATATGGATGGTTGATGCCTTTCTGATGATGATTGATATTGTAATTTGATCTTTGTTTTCAATTTTCTGCCATACTGTCGTGTTGAATTTTGGTGAAATCGATATGTTTGTATTGCCCCTAATGATATCCAGATGTTTCCCCCAAGCTATGGAGTGATATGTTGACCATGTGACATGATTTTGAAAATGGATGTAATGATGACCAGATGAATGATATGATATGAATTGATACTGACTTTCAGACGAATGATCCTGACATATTCATAATAGATGGGAAAGTTGATCTTAGAATACGCCTGTTTCCAGGTTTTCACCATATGCTTTGATTACACCCTTTGAGTTTTTGTATTTTCTCATTTTTCTGTTTTTCTTTCTTTTTCTTTTCTTTTTTTTTGTATTTTTTTTTGTATTTTTGTTTTTGCCAAGATGCTTGTTTGCTAGGTTTTCACTAAGGAAACAATTTTCAAAAGTTTTCCTCATGCACTAGGAGGTTCAAGCATAGAATTTTCTGAGATGAATACTATTGATAGGTTCATCAAATAGATCCCCTTTTGACGTTGATAGCTGATCTGCTCTTGATCCATACACTAATATGACGACAAAGGGACCAAGCCAATTAGGCTCAAATTTTCCTTTCTTCTCCCTATCTTGTTGATTCCTAGGGTTTTCCTTTAGTACCAAGTCACCAACCTGAAAGACCCATGGTTTTACCCTGTGATTGTAACTCCTTGACATCCTTTGTTGATAAGTTGTTAGATGATTAACAACTTGTTGATGATGCTCATCTAACAATTCTAGTTCCTACAATCTAGATACCCTATAGTCTTCATCTGAAATGATACCTTGGAGTGATACACGAAGGGATGGAATTTCAACTTCAATGGGCAATATGGCTTCTGATCCATATACCAAAGCAAATGGTGTAGCTCCCGTTGGTGTTTTGATGCTTGTTCTATAGGCCCATAGTGCAGGTTTGAGTTGAACATGCCAATCACGTCCAACATCATTAATTGTCTTTTTGAGAATTTTGAGTATGGTTTTGTTTGAGGCCTCTGCTTGGTCGTTCCCTTGAGGATAGTATGGTATTGAAAAATGATGTTGGATGTGGAATTTATCACATAGCTCTTGGACATCTTGATTCTTGAAAGGTCGTCCATTATCAGTGATAATGGATTGAGGGATTCCATACCGACATATTATGTAGTTCAAGATGAAAGAGGAAATCTACTTCCCAGTGATGGTAGTAAGAGGTACTACCTCTATCCATTTCATGAAATACTTTGTAGCTGTAATAATGAACTTGTGTCCATTAGATGAAGATGGATTTATTTTTCCTACTAGATCTAGGCCCCATTGACAAAAAGGCCATGTCAATGTGAAGGGATGTAGTTCTTATGCTGGTGCATGAACTAGATTGCTGTAAACCTGACATTTTTGACATTTCTTGACAAATTGATATGATTCTTTCTCCATGCATGGCCAATAATATCCCAAACGGAGGAGTTTTTTAGCTAGAGTTATTCCACTCAAGTGAGTACCACAAATACCCTCGTGAGCTTCTCATAGGGCTATTTCAGATTCGTTGCATTCTAGACATCGGAGTAGGGTACCATCAAGATCTCGATGATAAAGGACATTTGTGATTAAAGTGTGTCGGGAGGATTGACGGATAAAGTTTCTTTTTTGATTCCTTGAAAGATCGGGAGGAAGGATATCATCTTTCAAGTAAGCATAGGTTTTTTCATAGATGGAGGTTTCAGTGGCTTCTAGATGGTATATGGTAGTGGATTCTGATTGATAATGGGAAGGACATGATACTTGTTCTACCATAAACTCATAACAAACACGCTTCTCAGGCAATTGTAGTAATGAAGCAATTGTAGCCATAGCATCTGCAACTTTGTTCTCCGCCCTTGGAATCTAATCAAACGTGATATTGACAAAGGATTCTTTTAGATTATCTATTTGTTGCTTGTAGGGCATCAATTTCTCATCACTTTTTTGATATTCATCATTGACTTGATAAATAACCAGTTGAGAGTCCCCATATACCTGTAAATCTATGATTTTCCATTGAATTGCTATCTTGACCCCAATAATCAATGCTTCGTATTCTACCACATTGTTTGTACATTGAAAGATGAGTCTATATGACTTCAGAATTGTGTGTCCTTGGGGAGAGATGAACAAGATCCCTGCTCTTGATCCTCGTTGTGTATACGATCCATCAAAATATAGTATTCATTGTTGGGGCATTGCCATCATAATATCTACATCTGGAAATTCCATTGTCATTGGGAGATCATCTGGTAGAGGAACTTCAGCTAGCTATTCAGCAATTGCTTGTCCCTTGATTTCCTTTCTCTCGAGATATTGAATGTTGAATTCACTTAGGAGCATAACCCATTATGCCAGTCTACCTGTTAAGGCAGATTTACTTAGTAGATACTTCAAAGGGTCGATCTTTGCAATTAATCTGATTGTATGAGTCAGCATGTAGTGTCTTAGCTGTTGAGTAGCAAACACCATTGCTAAGCATGACTTATCTATGAATGTATAGTTTATTTCATAGCCATTTAAAGTTCTACTGATGTAGTAGATAGCGCGCTCTTTCCCTTCATAGTCTTCTTGTGCTAATAGTGCCCCCAAAGAGATATATGTCGTGGCAATGTAGAAAATGAGAGGCCTTCCTTCTGTTGGTGGCATTAGAATGGGTGGTGACATCAGATATTGCTTTATTTGATTGAATTTTGTTTCACACCCTTCATCCCACCTGAAAACTATATTTTTATGCAATAGATGGTTAAAAGGATGAATTTTGTCTGCTAGTTGTGAGATGAATCTTTTGATTGATTGAAGCTGTCCTTGTAGTGATCTGAGCTAGCTGATATTCTTAGGAGGTGGCATCTCCATAATTGCCTTGAATTTTGCTGGATCCACCTCAATGCCCTTTTTGAAACAATATATCCTAGTAGTTTTGCTGATGTAACCCCAAAGACACACTTCTTAGGGTTTAACCTGACATTGAATTTCTCCATCTGTGTGAAGATTTTGTCTAGGATATGCAGATGTCCTTCCCTTGTAGTAGATTTTTCCAAGATGTCATCCACATAATCCTCCATGAAAGTGTGTATCATATCATGGAAGATTGTCGCCATTGCTCTTTGATAAGTGGCTCCTGCATTCTTTAGACCAAATGGCATGACGTTCCAGCAGAAGGTTCCCCATGGACATGTAAAAGCCATCTTTTCCTGATCTTCCGGTGCTATTCTTATTTGATTGTACCCAGAGAAGCCGTCCATGATTAATAACATGGCATGCCCTGCCATCAAGTCCACAATGATGTCTATGTCTATGTTTGGTAGTGGAAAATCATCTTTCAGGCATGCTTTATTGAGGTCTTTGAAATCTATGCAGATTTTGATGCTGTTGTTTGGCTTTGAAACAGGTACTATTTTCGATATCCATTCAACATAGTCTATAGACCTTATGAATTTAGCATCCAATAATTTATTTAATTCTAACTTTACCATCAATGCGATGTGAGGATGCATTTAATTTTTGCTTAACAGGCTTGATTCCTTCTGGTAAAGACAGATGATGCATAGGCAGATTTTGATCTAAGCCTGGCATATCAGAATATGACCAAGCGAAGTTGATGCTTCTTGCCTTAAAGAAATTGATAAAGGCTGGTCTCTCTTGATCAATCATTGATTCTACCAGATGTAGAATTTTTGCCTTCTCTTCTGTGCCAATGTCCACCGATTGTGTAAGTTCGACCAGAACTAATGAAAGCTCATGATAGTGTTCTGGGAGAGTGTCAAATCTTCCATCCTTCAGTGCCTCATAAAGGTTTTCACCGTTGGATGCATTCTTTATTTTTACTTTTTCCAGATCTAATGCTGCCATAGAATGGTTTTCACCATTAGATCTATTTTCCCTATTGTCAATTTTGCAACTGGAAGATTTGACACCCTCCTGCTAAGTCATATTGTTATGAGTATTATAGATAGCATTTGTATTAGGTTTGGTATGACATAGGAAATGTACGATGGCATCATCATTTGCAAACTTTGGTACAGTTAAAGGTTCGATAGGTTCCCAATCAATAAGTTCCAGATGGATTAATGGCATGGTATCATCGGATTGATTTAAGTCAATGGAGGTAAGGGTGAGGACAATAATATTGTCATAATTTTCATTTGGGATATTGAGATCCATGATGGTACCCTCTTCAAAATCATCTAGTTCACTCAAATTTTGTTCATCCTCACTAGAGTCATCAATATTTAGTGATCCCGCGACGAATGGTCTAGACCTAGAGCCTTGGCCCTCCTCACTTGTAGGTGTATATTTTTGAATCACATCGACTATAATATCAATAAAAAGTAGATCACAAGGTAATGCCCACTCATATTCATTTGAGTCTATTTCAAAACCATCTCTAAAGTGAAAGATATTTTCCATAGATTTCTTTGTTAGTTCCTGCTTCTCTTCTTCAGAGTATCCTAGTCCTGGTTTTTCTTTTTTGTGGAGAGTGAGAGGTGTAATAGGTTCTGAGATTCCCTCCTTTCTTAATCCCACAAGTCCTTGTCCTTCATAACCCATCTTTTCAAGAATAGCCTTTCCTTTTCCATACTTGTCTGTGTTGATGCTAACATTTTTGATACCGTTCTCTGATGTTGATGTTTCTTCATCCTTGTAAAGCCAATCCAAGATTTCTTTATTGTCTGTTTCTTCTGCTATGGTTCCATATTTCACAAATGTTTCTTGAAGAATTGTGCTAGGTAAATATGTTGGAGGTTTGATCATTAATGGTTGACCATATTGCTTAGGAGATGGAATTAACTATGATAAGTTAAGCGATTGCTCCATTGAGTACTGTCCCATTCCTTTATCTGTCAACTGAACTTGCTTTTGAAATTTGTCTGATAAAGAAGTTTGTGTATCCGGATTGTTTGTTTCAACATGAATTGTTTCCTTTTCTTTACCTTTCTTTTGTACCCACTTGGTAGTGATGCTTGTACTTTGTTCATTCTTGCATGATGATGAGTTGGAAGCTTCCCTGTTGTGAGGGACAAAGGTGTCTTGAGATATTCTTAATGTGTCACAATGTTGTGGATGATTATAATTAGAAGCTATAGTCACCTCTTGTCCATTCACTGGAAACTTCAAGCATTGATCGTATGTAGATGGTACGGCCTACATTTCATGAATCCAGGGTCATCTTAAGAGTATGTTGTATGTCAATTCTCTTTCTAATACTTGACATGCTATATGCTTCATCATGGGTCCCACTTGAATGGGTAATACAATTAAACCTTTGGACAATCTTTCCTCCTCATCATATGCTTTGATGGTCATTTTTCATCTAGCATCAATACAATCTTTAGAATATCCTAGTGCACGGACTAATTTGAGGGTGCAAATGTTCAGACCAGCTCCCCCATCTATTAGAACTCTTTTAACACGATGATTATGGATACATACTTCGATATGCAATGCTGTGTTATGCGGATGTTTTAATGAGAAATCATCCTATTGAGAGAATGAAAAACAATGTGGGGTAGTCAGATGTCCCACCATAGCTTGGAATTGACTAACATCTAGATTGTTTGGTATGATTGTGGCAACTAATGCCTATTCGAGAACTTCCTTATGTGATGGTGACAACTTAAGGAGTTCCAATATCGATATTTGCGTGAGGATGTTTTTCAATTGATCAATAATATTATAATGAGATTGAGGCGTAACCGCACGTTGAGATCCCACTCCTTTTAATACTACCTTGGCTTGCCCCCTAGTCATGACATTTACCTATTGATGTTCTTGATTCTCTTGGGGGGTATTTTGCATTTGATTGATAACATCATAATTCGATGGAGGTGGAATGACATGTGTGGAGCCAATTCCCTTTAACATTACCTTGGATTGTCCCCTAGTTAGCACATTGGAGGGTTGATGTTCTTGATTTTCTTTGATTTTTAAGACATTTATTTGATTATCAGAGTTTTGCATGCTTGGGAGTAAATCCAAAGAGGTAATGTTGTGGGTTTCATTTTCATCAATGTTATCACTAATTGCATGATCATGTTTGACTTCAGATAGACATAGGATTGTTGTGTCATAGACATGATTGGTGTTCTTTCCTTTGCTGTTTGAGGATGATGCACCTTTGTCATAATTTGGTAAAGGATCTTTGAAGGCCGAATGATCATTGTTATTTTGAGGTCCTTCCACATACACTTTGTTGCTGTCCACCAAGTCTTGTACTGCATGTTTCAACTCCATACAGTCATTTGTCTTATGACCCTTGTTATTATGATAGTTGCAATAATCAGCATCATTCCACCATGATGGTTTGACTTTTGGATCCTAGAATCTAGCTTCCCGTGCAGTGAGAAGACCTCTAGTAACTAGTTCCTTCATTGTTGATTCCATTGTTTGACCCAAAGGTGTGAACCTTCGCCGATTTGATGATTTTTGATAGGACTGTGGTTTTATGATTTCATTGCTTTGTATTGTATTTGACTTGACATTTTGTTCATTGTTCTGATTCTTTGATGTGGATGTGGTTAAATTGAAAACTAGTTTGACATTTTGGGGATCATTTGTTGTCTCATTTGTATTTCAGTTCTTTTGCCAAAATTTTGGCTTTTCTTCTCTTGAGTATTGATTTGAGGAGTTACTTGTGTTGTTTTTTTTATCATTATAATGCTTGATAACTCCTCACTTGACTAACGCTTCTTCGATCTTAAGACCATTCTCTATCACTTTCTCAAATGTTGGAGGACATTGTAGTTCTAATCTATAACTCATTTCTTCTGTCAAGTTTTCAATGAACAATTCCATCTTTTCCTCTTCAGGAATGGATCTTGGATATCTAGCGAACAAGTGTCTCCATCTTTGTAGGAAAGACAAGAATGTTTCTCCCTTGTTTTGTTTTACATTGTAAAGATCTTTGATAGTAACATCGTGTTGGATGTTGAATGAGTACTAAGAGATAAATCTATTGACGAGTTCCTCAAAAGTTTTGATACCTGGTTTTAACTTTGAAAACTATTCCATGCATGATCCTCCCAAACTCCTTGGGAATAATCTCATTAAATAAGTTTCCTCTTGGGAAAACTCAAGACTCATTGTTTTAAATTATCTGATATGATCAATTGGATCCGTTCTTCCATTATACTTATCATATTTTGGAATCTCACAATGTCTAGGGAAAGGTATCAAGCCGACCGTTGCATCGAAAGGATAAGGACAAATGTCCTGTATCGCATATATCTTGGTAGTCCCTTTCATCATATCTTGTATTTGTTGATGTAACATTTGCATCTATGATGTTAAAGTAGCAACTAGATCTATTGTTTGCATGGGTTGGGGTATCTCAGTCTCATTTATTTCAGGTGTTTCTTTCAAACGGTTTACATCAATATCTTTTGAAAGTTTTGCCCCTGATTCGGCTAACATTAAAAGATATTTTTCCATGTCTTGTTCTAGAATTTTTTCCATAAATATGTGAAACTTGGGATCTTGTTGAGCCGCTTGGATATCTTCCAGAGTTATTTCATTCTTATCATTGCGGTTCAGATTGTTCCAAGGATTTTCTTCTGCCATTTCTTGTGAGTTTAAAATTTCTTGCTCTAAGAGTCTCTATTTTTGGTACCTAGTTAAGATTGGCATACAATTTTTTTCCCTTTCTTCTGAAATGTTGATCTTATGTGCAGGATAGTGTCAATTGAACCTTTTTAAACAAAGTCGAATCAGATGACTGATCTTATTGATGAGACAATATTTAAAAAGTTAATTACTATACTTCGTTTCATGATGAAGGATGATAGTATCCTAATAATGAAACTTCAGTGTAGTAATTGATTGTGTATTTGATTTTTGACACTTGTGATTTGCAAGATCTTGTTTCAGTTGATAAGTTTGGAAATTTGTATAAACCTTTCTAACTTTGGTTCCTAGATAGTGATTTTGATAAGAAGAAATCTGATTCTGATGAAAATGTGGATAAAATGACAAACTGGTGGATTGGTAAAAATTTTGAACTCCCTATTTTAAAAGTGCTAAAACAGAGACGAGAAGCGCTATTTCCCAGAAGCACTAGAACAAAGTCCAGAAGTGCTAAAATAGGTGACCGAAGTGCTATTTGGACAAAAGCGCTGAAACAGTGCCTGAAAGCGCTAGAGAAAATGATTGAAGCGCTACTTCCCAAAAGTGCGGAAACAGAACCCAGAAGCGCTATTTTGCCAGAAGCGCCAAAATAATGACTGTATGTGCTAAAACAGAGCCTAAAAGTGTTGTTTCATGAAAGCGCTAGAACAATGACCCAAAGCGCTGAAATAGGTTTTCTAGAACACTAAAAATAGGACCTTTTAAGACTTTCTACTGCAAAATTTGATTTGGTCTTGTGGCATACTGTATTAGAGATTGTGGAAGATAAGAAGGATGAATCCGTTGACTATGGTTGTGGAATTGTGTGAGAGCTCTCCTCTAGAAGAAGGCTCGTGAGTAGATTGACTCTACTGCATAATCTAATGTGTGACCCCTAGAAAAATCATGATATCGATGCATGAAAGTTCTATGTTGCAAAAGGATTTTCTGATTTTGATATAGAAAATGTTGTTTCCTCAATTTGTTTCTATAACCGAGAGGTCTTGTGGGTTTCGTGACTTTGATTTTTCTTTTGAGAAACATGGTGGACTTCCACTTTTGCAGCATGGATTTTTTGATTGTTTTGACTTGACGTTTTCAGGATGATCTTTAAATCTGATTTAAATGAATTTGT